>JAOXNG010000012.1:45076471-45086482 GCA_028566535.1 Scolopax minor
CATCCTTGGAGGTGTTCAAGGCCAGGCTGGATGGGGCTTTGAGCAACCTGGTCTGGTAGGAGGTGTCCCTACCAGTGACATTAGATGATCTCTAATGTCCCTTCTAACTCTAACCATTCTATGATTCTATGAACAAGACTGTTGATGGTTGTTTAAAAACCAAAGAGAATCTGTATCTTGTGATGGGGTCCAGAGGTGTCCTCTCTAAAGATCTGAAAAGTAGATGCAACACATAACCCAGGAAATAATAAAATAATGGCAGTTGGTGGGATAAACAGTGACTGTAGAATGTCAGTTGCTCATTAACTCTCAAGCATTCTGTAGAAAACCAGGCATGAATATGTTTCCATAATGGTGTTAATTTCTTTTCATATTTTGATGCCATGTTTCACCAAGTAGTTCCTTGGCTGGAAAACCAAGATAATTTTGAGTTTTCCCACCCTTCATTCCAGAAAAGTCAGACACTCAAAACGTCTTATGCATTATGTGGTGCTCTATATTTTCATAAGACTGAAAGTACAATTTTATTTCCAGATGAATTTGTCTGTAATTCTTTTTCAGTGGTTTGTAAATATTTTGTTCAGTGAGCTTTTCTGAAGAGCATTGTTAGTGAAACAATTATGTGTCTTTTTATTTAGCCCTTATTTAGGTAAGGTCACTTTTAACTTGTTAAAGACTGCCAGGTGAAGATGCAGTTGAGATTTCTTGAAAAGTATGACAGTGAAGCTTGTTTGAGCTCTTGTCCTTTCCAGCACTCTGTGCTTCTGCATTGCAATTTCCTTTGGGAAAACCATGTTTCTTTGAGACAGGTGGGGTTTTTTTTATTTGTGCAATTGGCTTGAGCATATTTTCAGTTGCTGTCTGCAAACCCAGCTGGGCGAGACTGTCATTTTCATTTTCTGATGTTGGATTAACATGAAGGTGTTTTGCTTACTGTGATTTCTGTTGTATCCTCCCAGTATCTGTTTTCCAAAAAATGTAATTCTAAAAATAAATTTATGATTGCCATGTACTTAGAATTGCTGTAACAGATGCTGAAATTTTTCACTTAATTTCTACTGTTCCCACTTTCCTTCAATAGTTTCTGCTAAATCACTGAAAAGTAAAATAGCTGTTGTAATTGAGATATATTTTTCTTATGAGATGTGATCAAGGAGAATGGTAGAAATATGCTTAAAGTTATTAATTTGTATTAGTTATCACAGAATTGATACTCAGTAACAAAAATGTGTCTACATGAATGCTGAAAACATTAGCTATACTTTTAATTCTGAAACAATAGTTCAATATTTTCATGCTTTTACAATTCAATGTAACTTGGCTCATTAGATGTTCTTTCAAAAAGCAAAGATGTAGCTAGAGATACTTGTCTTCATGAGAGTTAAGAAATTTAGCCACAGGTATGGCATGCTAAGTGCTATCAGATTTTTTAAATTTCTGTAAGAAGTGCAGAAGCTGTAGGCCTATATTTTCTATAATTTTTATTAGTGTCACAGTTTTAAAAATAAATATATAAGCATATTCAGAACATAGGTCTGTATTTTTATGTTAATGTTTTTGTGTTGAGCAGAGTACAATCTATATATCTGAAATAACAACAGCTTTGCCTCCCTTCTACTATGGGGTGAGAGGATGACGCTTTGGAGATTGTAATAATTTTGGCAAAAGCTATTCTGTTGAGCAACATCACAGTGTATGGAAGGACTACATGCTGTTTTCTGGTGGTGTTAACTGGCCTATAATAATGAATGCATTATAAATGTTTTACATTCTTTGGAAGAACAGTCATGCTATGTGTTTGGTGGTAGATGTATTTAAAAGATTAAATAGACAAGCTTTGAAGAAGTTCAAAGTGGTTTTTGTTTGAACCACATCTAACAATGATGTGTTCCTCACCTGAATTAAATTAGCAATGAAGAAAGCAGGTTTTTCATTCTGCCTTCATGGAAAAGTCCTATTAGAATGGTTTTTGAAGTAGGATTTGTACAGGGTTGTTTTGGGAGAGAGAAGCATGCTATCTAGTAAAGATGATTATTTTCTTATTCACTTCTATAAGGCACTTTTTAGAGTCATATTGGTGTTGATCATTTTCATTCCTCATGTATCTTCTGCCATGTAGGGTTGGTCTTCCTTGAAATTCATGTTGTGGAGAATGGATAGTGCTGTGTGCCCTTCATACTTGCCTACTGCACTGTACATAGACTTTCCATAACTGCTTCTTATTACAGAAAAATATCACTAGTAGAAGCCATGTGTCCTGCATAGCTTATGGTTATGCAGCATGTTAATGCTAGAAGCAAGGCCTTGATGGAATTATTATAAATAATAACGTATGCTTATATGAGCATTTCTTAAACTCTGACAATATGAATTGCTTAATTCCGTCACTCAATCTGTTCCAAATTCTAATATGTGCAAAATAAATATAATGGAGGATTAAAAAACCCAACAAACTTTAAAGGAAACATATGTGTGTGCAAAGAAATAATTCTTGTTATAGTTTGAGTTGAAGCTATTGTATAAAGCAGTTGTCCTTCTATTCAGTATAAATGAAGGAGCGGTTAATTCCCTTTTGTTCAGCCATAGTAAAAATAGTAAAGCAGAACACAGGCCTGGGTAAGAATGAGAAGAAACCATTTAGGCTAAAGCCTTTTCTTAGGAAATGATAAAGCACTTGCAGGAACTGGGATTGAACTGGAAAAAGGGGAAAAGGAAAAGGAAATGCAGCTGAATCAAAAGAAAGAAACCAAAGTCACAATGACCTTTGAGAAGTGAAGGGAAAGGAAGTCTTGGGTTGAGCACTGACTGCAGTAAGGCAAGGAATTCCTTACTGGGGTTCAGGGAAACAGGAGTTTATATTCCTGTTGTTTATAAACAAGCTTACATTAAAGGCCTTCATGCTTCCATCATCAGTTTTTCCTCTGCAATGGACTAATCTGAAATCTGTCAAAATTCTCTCTTTCATTCAATAAGTGGGCAACAAGTAACCTGAACCAGACCCTGAGCAGTTGGTGACCAGGTATGACAAGACAGTCTTCTATTAGTAGCTCAACTGATCTGCTCATCAAGAATAGCAACACATAAGAAGACATTAAAAATTTACTTTCAAAGGTATATTGGATACATATGTACTTGTTTTCTTGCTTCCAGGATTAGTTGCTTAGACTGTGGAGTCAAAGTGAGCATTTGGATGATCTAACCATTCCCACTGCAGTGTACAGATAATAAATCTGCAATTAGTAATTCATACATTAAGTCCGTTTAGGAGGCCAGCTATTTCGTAGTTAAAAGCTGTGACAGCAGGGAACTTCCCACACTCTCTGGGCGCTCTGCAGCTAATCAGCATCAGTGAGGGATGGGAAAAACAACCCAGTCTTAATTTTCTGGCTTCATTTTTTAGTTGTCAGAACTAGTTATAGTCTTGTCTTACAAAGTAAAAAATGTTGATAGTATAAATGGGTGGATCAGACTTGCTATTCTTATAAGTGGGTACAATTCCATTAAAATTAATACAGTGCCATTAAAATTGTCTGTAAACATCACTACACTGTTAAGGTTTTGGTATGCTATTTAGAAACATGACTTTACCTTATGGTCCATGTAAATGGTCAATTCTGTTTTCATTTCTTCCATCCCTTCGCCACCTCATTCCTTTATTCAATTGAACCTGTCTATACAAATATATGAATGGTTAAAGATGGTAATTTGCCAGTTTTAGGAAAATTTTATTTTAGTAAAATGATTTACAGTTGAATAAAGTCATCTTTATTTTTCATCCTATGCTAGTCAACACTCAGAATTTTAATACTTTGAAAAATAATGATACTAGAAGTAGACTGAGAGAATTTATGATTGATGATAGAAACATGGTTGCAGTAGTATTGGTTTTGCACAGAAACAAAAGAAGAGAACTTTTAAAAATATATTCCAGGTTATCCCTTCAAATCAGCTTTCCTGTCACCAACACAGGTAATTTGACTGTCTTCTTTTTGAGTGAATCCTGACATTTTTTCCTCCATCAACCAAGGAATGGAGCTACTGAAAGTTGGTTTTGGCCTCACACAAATCAAATTTAACTTTGTAAGTTTTGACAAAATAAAAATTGAAGAGTGCATTCTCTTCCAGCGTTATAGTAGCCTAGAGGAATACACAGACATTTTTGCTAGCCAGGTTGACAGCAAAGGAAATAAGAATTAAGATGCTTTTTGAGAAATCTGGAAAGCCATATAGTGAAGACCAGAGGAGGGAAAGAGTTATAAAGAGTAATAATAATATAGAAGTGATCAGAGCCCCAAGCTGTAAATTGGCAGAAATCCATTGACACAAGAGCATAATTGGAACTGATGAGTCTGGACATAAGTTTTCCAGCAAACTTCTCTTATTGTAGTTATCATGTTTGGGAGTTTTAAAATCCAATATTGATAAAATTGGCATGAGTCTGAAATTTGTTGCTTATTTTTCCTGATAAAACAAATCAACTTTTATGTATGTCTACATAAAAGACAAATATTGTACAAACTGTGAGGCTGTATCCAGACAGGAAAATGAGCACGGCTTTTTATCTTTAGTGTATGCAGAGATCTCTGGAATTGAAACAGACACAGGAGAAAAGAGACAGTGACTAAGTAATTCTTCTCTTTCTATTGTTAAGATTCAGACAGCTTGGTCAGCAGTCAACACAAATAAGTTCCAGAAGGGAATTACAATCAAGACATTCATGTTCTCCCATTCAGCTCAAACCAACATGGAACAGTTTTACTTCTAATATGTATCTCCAGAAATTATGGGTAAACGGAAATCAGAACCCTAGTGAAAATGCCAAGATGAGAATAACTAGTCTTGTCATCTTTTCTTTTAAAATGTTAATTTTATTTGAAGACTGTACTGTTTGTGATCTGTTGTAATTCAATTTTCTTTGTAGAAAAGTAGAAATTATTTTTATAGCTTTTTTGGGGTGTCTATGAAAATATTTCTTGATAGAAAATTACTTATCTTTTGGTTAATCTAGTCTTTTGAGGCTTTTATTATGTACCCAGCACTGTGGTATCTTATGACTACCTCAAAAAGCTACTGAAGAAGTTCTTCATTTGGGTAGAAGTTTCGTCCTGACTTAGATGTGTGCTATTTGCTACAGTGCATACTGAAATATGCCATGTTTTGTTTCCTGTAATGTGTTCCTTTGCCTAGGAAAGAAATGCCAGATCCATGAGAAATTGCTTGTGGAATAGGATGTGCTGGCCCAAGGTAGTACAGATGTTACAGTTGCTGATTACTTCCTACAGCCTCATTCACTATGGTTGGTTTTTAAACTTTTACTCAACTCTCTGCTTTGGAAATATCCTGTAGCATGAGTAATATTGATAAGTGCATGCTACATGTTTTGACATTGCAGGACACACTAATTGGGCCTTTTTTGAACATTTGATAATGCGTTTGGTCGACTTGTATATGAATGTGCAAATCATGACCTTACCTGAAGATCCAAAGGTGGTAGATTTTGGAGAACTAGGAGTAATGGAATCCCTCCTCCATGTTTTGTGTGGATGATGGCATATCTCTGGCCTAAACCATCACTACCATCATGTTAGCTCCCCTGGGACTGCTCTGAAAGTCATGGGCAAGCATGAAATACAGATCTTCATTTCAGGGGCTGAGGGATGGACTAGAAGATCTGCTGGTGTTCCTACTTGTCGTTTTTCTGGCATAGTCTCTCTGTCTCTTTTTCCCTCTCCCACACTAGCTCTTTACATACATTAAAATCCTCTTTGCCTTTTTTTTTGAATATTCCTATAAAGTTGGGAACTATTTTGGAGCCTTATTTTTCTCTACCCCTAACAGGTTTTTTGTTGAGGTTCTCTGCCATTAAGAAAAGTCCTGTGACAGTCTCTAAAGCATACCTATATTTTTTCTCTATGCTGTTTCTACTGTATTGGTTTTTTGTGATGAGATCACGCACCTGCATGTAATATTGCAAGTGAGGATGCACCAGTGATTTATATCTTAACATTGTAGGTTTAATAATATTCTTCTTAATGCACCCTAATGTCTTATCATGATTTTTAAATACGGGCTGCATATTGAGCAAATGTCTTTATTCAGTTCTTCTTGATGACTCCTCTTTTTTTTTTTTTTTCACCAGGATCTTATAACTAATGCAGAAGTTATCAGCGCATATGAGTAGTTTAAATTGTTCTTTCCAATGTGCACTACCATGCAATTTTCTACATTCAATTTAATCTGGTCATCATATCATCGAATTGCTTTGTTATAACAGGTCATTGTGGAGCTCTCCAGAACTGGTAGCTCAAAGGTTCCTGAGCATTTTATCCCGCTGCCTTTCCTGTCAATATAGTAACATGCAACACTTTAGCAGGAGTTAGGAGATCAATATGCTACCCTAATGGGAAAGTCTTATGCAAGCTAATAGAAATGAAGCCAGTAGGCCTCCACACACATCATTATTAAAAACACATTTCTCTTATTAAAACATGATCCTTTTCTCTGTGAGTCTTTAAATTATGCTAGGTATAACCCTTTGGTTTTGGATGAACTTTAGTCGACAATTTAGAAGGAAAAAACCCCATGGAAAATTTCTGGTTTTCTAAATGGTGTTGTATAAGTCTCCTCTACAAGGGTATAGTCACAATCAACACTAAAATATATTCATGTGTTTGAATAACAAAATGTACTTTCAAGGAAAAAATGTTCATAAATTTTATGAAAGCCCTATTAATAGAGACAAATAAATACAAAATATTCCTAGAAGATAACAGTATTGAATATTTCTTGGGTTGGTAGATGGTGCCTGAATCTTGATTCATTTGTAGTGTATTTATTTGAAATAAATTATTTTTAATAAATAAATTATGTTTGAAATATATTTAGTACCATATGAAATCCCTTATTGCTCTTGGCTTTTGGTAGTTTTCTAGGTGTGGTTAGAAAAGCTGGCTTTTTCAATTTTTACTTACTGGTATTTATTTGGCAATACTTCTGCTCTCTCTGAGCTTTTAATTAATGTTATGAAAAATACTCTATTTTGAACTTTTGCATTAAATAGTTTTTCAAGGTGTTTGGGTTTTTTTCCAGGCAAATACTTGGTTTCCATTGTAGATTGAATCTGTTCTCTTTTTGTTGTTGTTGCTTACCCCATGTTCCAATCTGTTTGCTGATTGATTCAGGAGAATCTTGAGAACAAGATTCTAATAATTTTAAACAAGTCCTTGAAATGTAATTATATTGTTATATTCAGGAAAAAAAATAAATTAAATTAAATTAAAAATAAAATTCACCCAAACTCAAGGCTTTATTGAATACTGTTTTAAGTAAATATTCCAGTAATTTTACTTCTTCTCAAGCAAGCCTACCTATAGTATAATAAAGTTATCATTCAGTAAAACACTTGGATTTGTATTTTTCTGGGCATTTGCTGTCATAGAGAACTACATATGTCAGTAAGCTATTGTCACTCTTTCCCTACTTATGCATCCAATATTATATTAGTAAAAAAGTATATAATCAATATTATTAATATTTTCATTACATAATTATACATAAAATCAAATCCCAGAGGTTTTTTTTTCTATGGAGTCATGAACGTCCCATCACATCCATATTTATCACTCAGACTAGAAGATTAAACTCAAATGTTTGTGTGATACACATTGCATATGTAAAACAGAATAGAAGAAGCTAGAAATTAAATCAAAATGGTGTTAATTGCTAATAAATTCAGGATGTGCAGCTGGAGTGAAATTTTGTCATTGCAGTCCTGTTTGTAGGTAGAGCCAAGATTCATGTTATTTGGATGTTTAAGAGTATCTGTACCTTTATATTTGGTTACCTTTATATTTCCATTATATACCTTCCATTTTCAGTGCTTCAAAATGTGGAGGTGGAAAATTCAGATTAATTCCCTATCCTCTCTGTCATCATTCTTGAGACAGCAATAGCATGAAACTAGGGGAGAATACTGCATTTGATGGAATCTTGCTGTTCATATAAGCTATTCATTTGCTTCATATCTATATATGTGAGGAATATGAAATGGGAAGGTTCTTTCTTACCAGACATACCGGCTATCCCCTCTACAAATAACATCAAGATGTATACTAAGAACAATATAATTTTTCAGACTTTCAGAAAAACGAGGATTTCACAGAGCGCAAATGCACTCCCTCTAAGAAATCTGTGCAAGATGCCAGTCAATTTTTTCAGTAAAATAACTGTCTGCTTGCCTGTTGTAAACAAAGCACCAAGCCATATTTCAAAATTGCATAGTGCATGCAAATATTTTTCTTTCCTATTTTAAAAAAGAGCCCCACGAGAACTCCATTCTGTCTTTCATGATTAAAACATTTCTACAGAGGGAGTTAGGGGTTGAAATCTATTCATTATGGAAACTATTTTCATGTTGTTGGAGCTTTTATGAAAGATTCCAAGTTTCCACACCATTTATTAGGCAATAACATCACAAGAGAGAAACCACAGGAATATTTTAGATTAGAAGAAATCTAATAAGGACCTTCAGAATTGGGGTGAACATGTTGTGCTGGAGATTTGAAAATGTTTCAAAGAAATCTTATCACAGCTTTAGAAAAAAGAAATAATCCCCCTGCCCCTCCCTTCCAGACTATCCACTTGGACCAAAATGATATCTTTGCAATTAAATCCAAATTATTATGAATCATATGGTGACTTTCTGTTCAGTAATGGGAAACGATGAGGATGTTGGAGCAATAGTCAGCTAAAGGATTCACTGAACTGGAAAATGCATTTTTGACTGTAAACTCCAAATCATTTAAAACCTTTAGAGATGTGATCATGGGCTTTGCTGGCCTTTTATGGAGAGGCATTTAAAACTGTCATCTGTTTAATACTAATTTTGCTGGAAGATAAAGCAACTGAACAATGTAAAAAAAAATCCAAGGGGAAAAGGAGATAAAAGTATGGTTTATTTTGCATTTGATTGCCCCATAAAACGGTCAAATGTAGATGTGTGACCCACTGGGCAAGAAGCCCATCTCTTTTTCCAGGGGAAAGTGATGAGTTTTTCTTTCTGTGACTAACATACCACAATCCAGGAAGATAGACATGCTTTTCTTTTTCATTTTATCAGAAAAAGAAAGGTTCTGGGAAATTTCTGTCTCAGGACTTTCTGTATTCTGGGACTTCAGAGCTTGGAGATGAAAAGAAGTGGAAATCCTTTGTGTCCAGAACCACTGCAGGGTAGTGCTGCTTGCTGTTTTGCCCATTGTAATGTACTTTAGTCCAAGTCCCAAAAGTGCTTGTGAAACCTGTCAAACCTAAGTGATTTTCTGATGGTAGACAGTTGTTTACATGGAGCTAGTGGAAGCCTAATTCCTGAAATTGCTCAAGGTACTGAAGAGGACAACACCCTTAATTCTTACCTCTGTTAGTACAGCTGCCTTGTCCAAGCAGGTGTTACATTTCTTTCTTAATTGTATTTGTTCTATTTTAGTCTATTTCTCTAAAATCTCACAATTTCCTTTAGTTCAGCAGTTGTTTTCTGGGAGAGCCACCACTGATAATTTTAAGAATGCGAATCATGCACACAGCATAGAAGAAAATGGCTTGGGTCTGTGTTTCACTTAGATGGTTTGGGTTTTTATTTTATTTTATTTTAGTTTAGTTTAGTTATTACTAAGCAGTTACTGTTCAAAGAAAGACTTTTCAAGGACTTGATAAGCAAGGTGAAGCACTTCTTTATCTATTGCCTTGGCTTTACTTCTTTGAGTTGCTATACTATATTTATTTGCTTTTATTTTTAGCATGTGGTCAGAAAAATCTCTGCAAAATCATTTTGAAAAGATGTGTGTGTGACTGAGAGTGAGTGTGTGTGTGTGCGTGTGTTTGTGTGTGTGTAGGATGGACATATAACGGGGGAAACTTTCCTCTTTTTCTTTTTTTTTTCTTTCCTTCAACTGAGATGCTTCCTGTGGTCTAGCTTTCCTAGCCACAAGCTGATGGATGTGGCTCTGGTCACCATGG
>JAOXNG010000012.1:45103045-45118757 GCA_028566535.1 Scolopax minor
CCTCTACTAAGAATCTAGTAAAGTAAAAAATAGTGATGGATTTGTTGTTCAGTGTTTGCCATGGCAGCACCTGCTTTTCCACTGCCAACATTTAAATATTAGGCTACACTAAAATCTGCTGCTTGTGTGGCTGCCATTGCAAATCTGGTGCTTTGATCTAAAGGAGAAAATAAAAGGTGACAATAAAGTGGTTATTGCCATTAGCAAATTTTACAGATTTCTTATTTAATAAGAAGAGACATTCTTTCCGCACTCCTTCACGGTGTTTTTGGTTCCCCCCTTCTCCCAGAGCCACTTTTAAAGCCTTTTTTCCTGAGTGACGGCAGGAAGATTAATCCTTTTGCAAAGAAATAAGGACAACTTCCCTTAACTGTGCTCCAGGCTGCTTTCCTTGTTGCCATCTCTCTGCAACCCCTCTATATCAAATGGTCCATATTTACAATCCAGAAGGACAACTTTTTGAATGTGTTGGAGGCTATTAACCCTAGAAAATTAATCTATCATTTCCATTTAAGTACTACCCTGGAGTCTTCTTACTTAAGTGTTATGGGTCATTGTCTGCACAGAAAATCAAGCTTAAAAAACATGGGAAAGAGCTGGATAAACATGTTAAAGTAGAGGAAAAGAGCTTCTTGCATCTCTCAAAGTGTTTTCTGGGGGTGTGGATGGAAACTGAAACAGAAAATTCAGTTGTCTAAACGTCTGTGATATAGCACACTCCCTACTATGCCTCCAATTTCAATTTTTCTAAGTAATGCTAGCTGTCTCTCCCACCTCTTTCACTCTCTTCCCCTTTCACCAATTGTTTAGTTTTGATCCAGCAGCTTTTTAATTCAGTGTTTTCCCCTTTTTTTTTTGTCATGGAAGCTATACTCAAACTTCAATGGAGTCATTGAGTTCTCTTTTACAAGATGTTGCCTGTAAGAGTATATTATTGCCAGGAATTTATTTTTCTACTCTATTGCATACTTTTCCTTATGCACTACTACCATTATGGAAGAATTCAATAGGACTCCTATCTCTTTCGTCATGGAGCTGGGAAGTGTTATCAGCTCT
This sequence comes from Scolopax minor, assembly GCA_028566535.1. NCBI lineage: Eukaryota > Metazoa > Chordata > Aves > Charadriiformes > Scolopacidae > Scolopax > Scolopax minor. The sequence goes on from JAOXNG010000012.1 coordinate 45,104,102, forward strand.
CAATCACAGTAGGCCATATCTTCTGGTAATGCAAATGGACATTGATCTACTGACATTACTGGAGCTATTTGGATCAAAAACAATGAGGAATCTGTCCCTATAACACTGCTTTTCTATGCTTTTTCTCATGGAGAGGCTTCCAATCAGAATCCACTGGCAGTGGAAATGATTTGTCATCACTATTCAAAACAGAGGCATTTTTGTGAGAAGCACTGAACAGAGCAGAGCATACCTGGGCTGCAGACACCATCAGTACAGGCTTCAACACCATTGCTGTGGACCTGTAGCAGCTTAAATACAGCACAGTGCCATATTATGCTGCTGTATGGTTTTCAGAAGCCAGTTGCTATCTCTACCAGGCACTAGAGCATGTGTCAGAGCTGTCCTGGGGAGTGGTGAAAGTAAGGGTTATATGGCTGAGATACACTACTCTACTATCTAGTGTTTAGCTGTGACAGTGGGCTACGTATCAAGGAGGGAGTTACCTTTGCTGCCTCTGTCTTACTGCTGCTATGCAGCAGCAATGAAAAATAACTGCTGAGAGGTTTTTTTAGGCACATTGAATATAAGGTTTCCCTAAAATTTAAAAGAATGGTGATTTCATTAGTCCTTCTAAGAGCTGAGAGCCCAAGGACAAGTAAAATAAAAGTCATGCAGATTGCATAGGACTCAGCTTTTCCTGCATCCTTTGCAAGCCTTGGATCTCTAAAGACAACTAAGGTTCTCATATAGAAAAGAAGAAGAGGTGAAGTTGCTTTCTCATCAGAAAGTTTTGCTCGACTCCATTCTAGTACTTTTTTGCCCCATGGCTTGGGGCTGTTCACCAATAAAATCTCATAAGTTCCAGGGATATAATCAGCAGATGCATGGTTTATCCAGTCTTTCAGGATCAATAAGACATTTGCATTTGAAATGCTAGTAACTTCTTAATCCATCTGCATAATTTTAGACTGGTAGCAAGGTTACCAACTACAACCTTTGGTATGCACTTGGACATCAAACCTGTGTTGTCGATATCATTCCTTCTCCAGGTGTAAGAAGCTACTTATCTGGTTCCATCAGTTTAATAACACAAAACAGGTTATGTGTGACTGTCATAGGTTTGCAGATGATGATGTAAAGGATGTGAGCTGAACTCTTGCTTATATTTACTACTTAGCATATATATTCTGCTGTAGATTGAAAATGTCCTTCTCCTTTTAAGTTTCCTTTATTGCCACCAGAGCAGATGTAGCTGATTAACATAAAAGGCAGACTGCAGGATGTTAAAAGGTCTTGAAATAACATTTGGAGCCTGTATACAATGATGTCATAACTATTATATATATGGTGCCATATATCCATTTTTTATACAACTAGTTGATGTAAAGTCTACTTTAAAAGTCCTTTAGCTAAAAGCTTTGAAAGTGAATGCCTATAATCTGACATTTACACCTGTATTCAGACACATAAATAAAAGTACATGACTAAATACATAAATACATGGTTTGGCATTCCTTTAGACTTACAGCTTATATTATGACTGGTGATTTTATAAATCACATTTCTTACATAGAACAGCTACAGCAGGTCAGACAAAAGGTGACCTTTTCCAGTATCTTTGTCCAATAGGGGATGCTTCAGAGAGAGCACTAAAAAATGACAAGCATATAGTGATGCTTACATCCTCACAACTTCTGTCAGTTTAACACATTAGGGGCACCTCCTGGGTTGGAGTTTGCATCTGTTTGCATCTGATAGACAATTAAGGATCTATCTTACATGAATGTATCTAGTATTTTTTTTTAATCTCTTCATAAATGTGTTCTGTTGCCATGAGTTCCACTGCTGAATTATTTATTGTGTTAAACTGGCCTTCTCTTTTGTTTCTTATTTAAGTCACTAGCTTGAAAATAGTAAGTAGTGTGGCAAGCTCGATCCCTCCTTGTCTCTACTTACTACTTCAGTATTTTAAGAATTATTTAAGAGTGCAACTTCCACTTGGAAAAAAAATATGGTTCTCTTCTTTATAGTAGTTCTTTAGTGGCTAAACTAGGCTAAACTTTCATTTCATGTAGATACCCTCCACTAGCTGCCAGAAGGCAGACAATGACAGTACCATATGTCAGTCTGTAATTTTCCCAGGTGGTAGGTAAATGATTTCCAAACACAGGAACAGATTGGTGATGTTTTAGACTTCTTGGTCTCTAAGGAAAAACACTTCCCATGTAGCTCACTGTTGTAAAAGATTTCTTCAAATATTCTTAAGAAGTTGTTTCTCAAAATGTCAAAATTAGAACACACCTGAACATTTCAGATAAATTAGAATAAAAATATGAATGCTCAGTAGGAGAATGTATTGCAGAAATTCATAGGTCTCTTCCCTGTCTAACTTCTGCTATGCTGTTATTCATGTTTTTTAAAATGTATGTTTCTGACAAACAGGAACCTTCTGATGCCTATTAGAGACATGTAAGCAGCCTCTTAAAATAAGGATGGTGTTTTCTAATGGTGCACCAGTACACCAGTACCTTTGAAAGTTTGCAAGGATTACTGTCCAATCTGCACAGAAAATTTTAGCACTAGGTGAGAAATAAATTTGCTGCTGGCCTTAGGGTGCCAAACCTCCTATCCTTCCTTAATGCATCTCCTTCACATTTGTGCTACTATTTCTGACTGCTTATTAAGGGAAAAATCATTATGGAACAAATAAGACTTCAAATTTTAAACTATCTGTTCTTCCTCCTAGGAAAAAGGCACCTTTGGGTAAAGCTGAAGATAAACAGGATTCTAAAGTGGTAGGTCATGGTTTTCCTCTTCTAAAAATTGTCACAGCTGTCTAAAAACTAGATCTCTATCAATCTTACCAGGCTACAATAGGGGACTAAAAGAATTCCTCACCTCCCTACAACATGTACATCACTAAAGTTTGTCAACAAGTTTTTATTTGGGGGGGTTCTGACTTTTGGAGAAAGAAACAGTAGAACAGAAATGTGCCACTTTTGATGAAAGAATATTTGGAGTGTCTTAAATTCAGGATATATGCTTCTGCAACAGGGGGATGTGAGGAGAAGAAAGATCCCAGAGCAGCTAATAGCCACTAACCAAGCCACTTGTTTGGGATAAGAACAGATCTGGTTAAATCATCAGTATGTTGAATACGGAGCAAGGACTTAAGCAAGCACTGACATATCATATGAGTGCCTTACACTGACGTGGTTGGCTTTTCTACAATGACTCTTAGCGTTAGAGTAATGAATCCGGCTCATGGATGGTTAGATTTCTCATGGGTGGTTTAGAATATGGGAGACTCAAGTTGCTCTTCAACTCAAGAAGGGCAGGACAGTGGAACTGTGCCTCTCACATGTAAGGTGGTGTTTGCCTTATCTTAAATTATCTGTGTTCATTGTGTCTCTCACTTTTCCTGAGGAAGTACTGGCAATTCTTTATAATGAGAGCAGGCCAAGACTGAAATCTCAGAATTTTTCATGCATTCTGGTTTCCTGACCAGCTGTACAAAAGCATTCATTAAAGGGCCTTCCTTTGTAGAAGGAAGGTTTTAATTATAAGGTACTTTTAAGAATGTGAAAAATACTCCAGTTTATTGGAGAACAAGATCTGAGCATTATCTTTATAGTTACTGCTACTTGTAGATAGAAATGTTTTACTCTCCAAAAAGGTTTCTATACAATGCAACAAACATGTAAAAATATTTCTGTAATTTATATGGCATATGCAATATGCAGCATGGTATAGATGCTCAAGTGGTTGAGTATGGAGTGATACTCAATGACTCCAGCACTCCAGAGAAACTAATCCTTCCCCTCTTCCTACCGCTTCTCATCACATTGTCAACCACATGTTCTTGCTTCTTGGAGTGCAATACACATTTTTTTCTGCTTCTCTATCAATCTCCCTTAATCAAAACATGGAACCAATATGTTTAGAGTCACATTTTCAATCCATTGTATTAATAGGTTACAATTGTTCAGCACAGATTTTGCTCCTTCCTCCAAAACTTAAACTAATCCTGAAAGGAGATCCAGAATAAACTTGTACTTTCAGTAAAATGCCAGTGAAGTCCGCACAATGATAGAACAAGGAATGAGAAATGAATGATGCATAATCATCTTCTAAAAACAGCACTCGGCATTGCTCAGAATTAACTGCTGACTGTTCAGATCTTGTATTTTTACTGGGCACAGCAGTGGAGGTCATTACATTTTTTATTAGTATCTGTATGACCATGAGATGAGAGAATTATAATTTGGCATGACTTCATCAGAAGGATGTCTGTCCTGGTTTACAGCTATTATTTCTGTCTTTTAATATGTTTTTGAGCTTTGAGGTGATCAGATTTCACTTAGTATGTATACTAAGGGAAAGTTGGCAGCTTATAGGCACTGCATGAAACACTTGGCAACTACTGAAAAAGAAGGAAAAATTTATTCCTTTTTTTGTCTGCTAGTCTGCAGATGAAAAAATTTATTTTTCAAAGTATTTCTGTGTAGTATAATTATGAGATTTTATTTACGTTTTTATCTTTCTTATTTTATTTATGAAGTATGTGAGACTTAGTCTTTTTTGATATGTAAAATATAGAGGTAAATTAAATGGAATTTTATACCAGCCATGCACTGTAAGTTGGACTGAATTGAAAAATCTGAATCTGGTTTCACATCCAATTCTCCTTATGAGTCAAAGAAATATGATGACACTGGAATCACGAATTCTGGAACAGCACATTCTGTAAATAAGAGACAAGAATGTATATGGAAGGAGAATACCAAATTTAGTTTCAGGGTTTGGATCTGATGATTTGGTTCCGGTCAAAATTCCTTTATCTCCCTTAACTTTCAATTCAGAAATGTAGGTATTGCATACCTTATTGTTAGATACCCAGAAATGAAGCAGTTCCTACTAGCTGCTTTCCATTTTTTCATGCTTTCCTTCCTATCTTTTTTTTCAATAAATCTGCAATGCAAACTGAAACCTGATATTTAAGATTGGGATAAACTTGTCTAATGCTACAGAGATATTAAATTTAAAGCATGGGAAATTGTGTAGTCTCACTTCAGTGCATTTTGCCATTGATGGTATCTACCACTTTACTACTTAAACATTGATGGTTGCTGAAAGCTGGACCAGAACCTGACGTCAGTTTTCATTTTTCACCCTTACTTAGGCAAACTTCTCTGGAAATCAATGTGATATAAACAAGCAGGAATTTAAGCAATACTTGGTAATTAGGTGTGTCAGAAAAAGGAGCAATGTGTGGTACCAAAAGGCAGTGCTGGGCTGTGTTATCTCTTAGCTGGTTCTGGCAAAGCTACTCCAAGGGATGACATATCTCTGTTAGTCTCGTTCTCATGCAAAGCAAGTGGAAATGTTGTATGTTGGGTAAAGCAGTGAAGATAAAGATGACAATAGAACTGAAATAAAGCAGCAAGGTCAGGTGCTGAGAAAAGATTCTAGTTTTACTCCATTTGTAGATAAAGCTGTGACTAACTTTAATCATTTCACTTGTACCAGGAATTAATTAGGAACTTCAGGTTTGACCAATACTGAATAATCTACAATGTGCAACCTAGTTATACTGTGGAAAGGGCTGTAATAATTACAGGTTATAAATAACTTGGTAGACAAAATATGAAGACAGAGATCTCTCATTGTTTTTATATGAAATCGCTACCTTTTGATCTTTTTTCCCTTTGATTTCTTATTGAAGAAAAGATAGTAATCTCACATTAATATACTGCCTTTCACCTCAAAGCACATCAAAAAGGAATATACACATAGTAGCAAGTGTGTATAATGTCTGTGAGTTTGTGTCTTACATACATATGAGGCCTTTTATTTAATAGGAAGTCCCAAGGAGACAGAGGCTTAGAGGATGAAGTGGAAAAAAATACCTCCAAAATAACCATATTAAATTTGTTGGGCATTTAAGTCCCTACAGTATAAGGTAGGACTTATCCAGGTTGGACTGGTTCTGGGAAAGGGATTGCTGAACTTTTTAGGTCATGTAGCACTCAGCATTTCTGGCTTCTCAATGCAAAGCCACCAACTTCATGACAATATGGTTGCACAGATTTGGCACAGATCACTTACTGGGGCCTCTAAGACACTGGAACCAATGTCATCAAAACCATTGGGATTTTAAGTGATCTGTGAAGGCCAAAAGGATCAGTTTGATTTCATCATCTGGTTGACAGTCATACGCATCGCCATGGTGGGATGGTAGTGCAGATGCTGATTTGGCACATAACTGTTGCAGGTCCTGCGGCTTTGGGATGGGGCACCCACTGTGAAGTACAGCATTGGCCTGATCCTCCTGAGCTTGTGAAAACCAAGACCATTGTCTCAGGTTTGGCACAGGAGAGAAGGATAAAGAATGAAGGAGCACTAATCCCTTTCTCAAGCTGATTGCTGTGTGGCAGGAGACATAGCATTTAGGAATAATTTTGTCATTCCTTACCTGCAATAAGCATTATGCAGGGCAATCAAAGTAGAAGAGCATCAGATAGCTGAGAGGCATATGCAGTGATGCTAATGGACAGAAAAAACAGTTGTTGTGTTCCTTGTAGTCAGAATAGAAGCAACACAGCATAATCACTCCAATAACACACCAGAATATAGAAAATTTGTCATACCTATTAGTTTTCCTTCATACTCTTCTTTATATATTAGAAATAAACAGAAAGGAGGAGGCTGTGGGGAAATAATAAATGGTGACCTTTGCAAAGGTTGCCAGTTCACAGAGCTAGCAGACAAACTTAGCAATGGAAAATGATACACTGGATCTGAGGCAAAAGGAGGACGGCAGAGTCTAAACATGCTTGGGGACAGAGGGAAGGAACACCTGTCAGGGGGTGCTCAGAGCCTTGCAGAAATGATCTGAGAGCAACATTGGTGTGCATGGAACATAGGCAGGGCCTTTACAGTTTGATGAAATCTGTCCAAGCCTTCTTCCTCCTCTGGACTTCAAAGAAATCATCATGTGTTACTGTAATGAATAACTGGACTAAAAAGATGAGCAGTAAATACCTTTTTCTATTGTTTTGTCATGTAAGTGATGCTTTACAAATCCTTTTAATGTTGGCTATGTCCACTGCATTATTGTGGGATAGTAAAAGCCCTGTCAATACCTTCCATACAAAAAGCATTCATTTTCTCAGATGAGCCACTTCCTTTTGGCACTGGCAGCAGTTGACCCAAACTGGTTTCCCCAGGGCCCAGAGTAACTGTTCTCTTTGAACAGTTTCCTCAGTTGTTAATTTGGCCTGATCCTGTGATCATAATAGCCAAGTTGGGTTGGTTTTTTTTTCTATTACCGTCATGAGTATCTCCCTTTGTTCTGTAATACCATCAACCTGGGACTTACTTTGGAACCACCAGTTCAGTTGTCCAGCAACTTACCACAGTCTTTTGCATACTATCTTCTTCCTTTGGTTATATTCCTGCTTTAATATGGATGTTAAACGCAATGATTGAGATAGAATACGCTCTGACTCAGTCTGACAAATAGAAAAGAAACCTTCACTGGCACCTACCTGGACAAGAATTTCTTGCTTTCACCAAGAAAAAACATTTCAAATGCAGTGGGTATTCAGTGGTGACAACTCTGGTGGTTGTGAGGGTAAGACACATCAGCCAAATTTCTTGCATTTTCTAGTCAGACTCAGAAATAGGGTATATTCTTAGTTGAGAATTAGTAAAAAGGTATTTTAAATTATCTTACCCTTTGGTGATAAAATATAGCATTCAGAGGTTCCTTCAGGCCAGGCCAAAGGGTTTTGAAACAATTTACCAAATAAGGTAATTTACCAAATAAGGAAACAATAATGACTGGCATAGAGGAGTGGGTGCCTAGGGACAGTGTTATAGAGGGCACAAAATGTGGGGAAATGTCTCCAGAGGACATCTGTAGCACTAATTTGTATGAGGTGTTCCCAAATACCCTACTTGTGTGATTTCATTCAGATATGATAAGCTGAAATTAATTTTGAGAGCTATATGCCTCTGTGGGGTTTGTTGGGTTTTTTTGCATTATTCATTATTCAAAGGTTGGCTTTGTCATTTGTCTGCAGAACAAAGTTCAGATAACTCTGGATTTTCTCTTCAAAACTGTGAAAACCATTCAGAGTACAATAATCAGGCAATGTTCCTACTGTCTTTTTTCTAGCTGTGAGTACAGCGTTTTTAGAGCAAGAGGTTGTGAAACAGTCCATGTATGTGTGCCATAACTGAATTAGATATCCATCTCCTGCCTCCCTAGTTATCTCTAATACTTTAGCAGGTGCTTGTTTTTTGGCTTTGTTTATCAAATTGATCACTTTTCTTCTTCAAAAAGAACCTTGGATGTTGTTCTCTTCACAGGTCTTTTCCCAGACTAGTTTCTTAGCATTTCCAACACTTCCCATTAATTTCTTCCCACCTGTCACACCATACCAATAAATTCATGCAGTAAACATCTCAACAGTAGAATAATGAAAGAATGTAAATCATCACAGAGCAACTCAAAGTCTGTCATGATCCCAATTTATGAAGCTCAGAGGTCTACAGATTTGGACCTTGATCACAGTCATTTCACAAAGAAATTTGCAGCCAATTGTGTGTACCAATATCTACTCTAAAACAATCTTCATAAGTAACTAAATCTATTGCTCAGATTCAGGGAAATTCAGTGCTACCTTTTAATAATTTTTCTTACCTATTGTCCCCTCCCATTTCCTAGATAAAAATGGAAAATGCCTTGCCAATAAATCCTCATCTTCACAAAGCAGAAAGAAGTACTCTGTGTGTGGGTCTGTGTCTCTGTGTGTGTGAGAGTGTATGACAAAGAGACAAAGCTTTTGGAAAATTTTATTAAATCAGGTAATATAGTTGGGACAAACAATTTGGATAATTTGATCTAATAAAAGGATGTGCCTGTCCTACAGACCTTGCATTATCAGAACTATGATAATACTTTTTCTATGTGTCATAGTTTAGTTTCTTCAACTCATGTCTACAAGCAAAGCAAACTCATATGCAGTAATTAATGTGGCACCACAATTCTGTCAGCACAGGGAAAATTTGGATGACATGAAGGAGTGGATGTGAAAGTCTGAACTCCGAAACAACCAAATGATTCACTGAAAACTAAAACAAGATTTAAGAATACACCTGTTCATCAAATTTGAGACAGCAGTGAATAAATGAGTTTCAGTAATGATCCAAAGAAAAAACAAAACACAGCCTTCTATTATTGTTAGGACTGACAGCAACAAGAGCAGAAGAAAAAATGCTGTGAGTTGTGTGCTGCCTGTATTGGATTAACAAGTGTTGGATTATCCAAACAAAGATGGAGAACATAGAGCGAACCGATACTTCTTTTTATGCCTGATGAGGCAAAGCCTACATGCTTGATTTAGGCTGAGCACGACATATTTATAACCAAGCTCCTGCAGACTTTGTTGAAATTCTTTTTTAACCAGATGTTCATTGCAGCTTCTGGCCTTCAATCAGGACCTCTTCTATAGCAGAGCAAAGTGTGTGGTCTAGTAGTCACAATGTGAATAAGTATGTCAAAACCGTAACCTTTTGTTAACAAAGTGGATAAAAATTAGGGATTTGAGTTATAGCAACCCCTCTTTATCTGAAACGTTTTGTGCAGTTGCAGGTCATTATATTTCCTCTCTGATTTTATAAAGTTTTATTTAAATTTAAAGTAGAATTACATATTTTTTATGTGTTGAAATCCACGACTACTACTTTCATGCTGGATAGCTAGCAAATACTCTGTAAGCAGTAAATAATTCAAAATTCCTAACAATGTATGACTGATACAACTATTTTCCTTATGAATACAAAATTCCTCTAAATTATTTTTCATTCAATAAAAATGCTATTCTTCTTATGAGGTAATTAATTCCCATTTCTCTTTAGTAATAGTAATTTTTTGCCCCAGATTCTTAAAACCAAATAGGCAGCATTCTCAGAAGAATGGAAGTAATGGAAACATTTAAATCCTGGCAGATGATTTCTGAGGAACAGCTTTTAAAGCAGCATAAACAAGGCAGACTGGGAAGGCAGAATTGTGGTTTAACAACCAGGATATAGAGGCTGACAAAGTTAAAATGAGAGAGATGGAATTGAACTGCTTCAGACTAGTGAAGTAAACAGTAACTCACCTATATTTTTCTGTTAAAGAAACGCATAAAGACTGCCTCACTTTATCATCACGTTGCCGTTGTTTCCAGTGGCATATACTGTACTTTCAATTAGGCAGACCCTCACACTGAAACCCTGAGCCTCTAGGCTCCCCCATGTCCTCTTGCTCTACTACAACCTTTTAAATAAACCCTCAATATTCATAAATCTGGGCAGGTTTTGAACAAACCTAGGTCTGTTTTTCAGTCGTGTCTTCCCTTACATTATCCATTCAAACAAGAATAATGTGCAGAAAAATACCAGTGTACTCATCTATATTTTAGTGAACTTGGACAGTTTTTTAAGTAGGAAGGTATGGAATCCTTATTCTAGCAGAAACTACCTTGTGGAACAGGAAATCCCTCCCTGTTCATCGTCTTACATCATCCCAGTTGCTAAAAAGAGTGGTGGTAAGACAAGGAAACTTGGTATGGCCCGTGCCTTATCTATATAACTCTGTAATCATGTTGTTTGCTAGAGCATACTCTCAGTATGCCTTCTTAGGCCACTTCTTTTTTCAATATTGCCTAGAGACAAAGATTTATGATCTTAATATTTCACAAACATTTTCTGGTTTGCAAACCGGCCTTGAAAATAAAATTTGATTTTTAGCAAAGTGCAAGGAAAACTAACTCTGCAAGAGGAGGCTGCCTGCTTCAAAGCCAGTACCAAACACACTTTTTTTTGCAAGGGCATAAAGTCCTTCCAGACAAAAAAGTCTGATACCTTACAAAACATATGGGAATTTTCATCTTCTGAAGGAGTTATTTCATACTCTTTCTGTACAACACTTAGCATTGTTGTTGGTCCCATGACTGACTGGCGCAGCTCCATGCTATTTTTAGTAATTCCTCAGACTTTCATTGCTCAGATCTCTTTAGTTTTTTCACATTATGGACAAAAAACCTGATTATTTGTATTTCTGCTATAAAGTTATTAATCAAGGCTGTTTGTTTCATGGAAACAGATATAACTTCAAGACTGGGGGGTATTTTATCAATGCTTATAAATAATTGAAGTGTGGGTGTCAAGAAGATGGGGCCAGTCTTTTTTCAGTGGTGCCCAGTGACAGGACAAGAGGAAATGGGCACAAACTTGAACATAAGAAGTTCCATCTAAACAGAAGGAAGCATGTAAAGCATGTAAAGCATATGTCATATGTAAAGCATGACTGTCTTTCATTTTTAATTTCCTTGGTTTTTATAATTTCTGATGTTATTTAGACAGGCACTTGACCAAGCTTGCCTCTTTAGACTAAATTTTATTTTTGCCTGGGTGTATTCTGTTCCCCATAAACTCTTTCTTGCCTTGGCTAGGACAGATAGAAAATAAAAATCTGCAGGAAAGAGAAGAATCAGTTCTAGCTGCATTAATAGAAGCAGAGTCAGAGCTGACTTTCATATAGGTAATGTGAGAGCACAGATTTTTCCTGACAGCCAGAGAAGCTTTCATGATTGGAAAAACCTGTAGTGAGTAATGAAAATATATGTATGTGCATATATGTATGTGCATGCAGCTGACAAAGAAAAACGGGTTCCTTCACTCCTTACTTTAGGAAATGGAGAATTGCAACTCTCCATTAGGTAAAGAATTTCTTGGAGGAGATGAATAAGCAAGTGCCTAGCAATCCATTGGTGAAGGGTGAATAGGGCTGAGATGAGGCAGGTGCCACACTGAATGGCATTATAAATCAAAAGGCACTGAATAAATAAAGCCACTGGTTGGAAGAAGACAATTATGGGTTAGCTAAAGTTTGACTTCAGTCTGTGATGAGGCTGAGGAGACCCATGGGAGGCCAGGAGGGTAGAGGAAGAAGGGGTTTAGAGATTTCTTATTGAAGAAGTAATGAAGGGTGAACTCCCAAGATTCCACTGTCTGACACAGAGGTACTAAATAATTAAATTTGGCAGTTGTTTAGGTTGAAAATAGCTATACCAAAGCTGAAATGTGGTCAGCATCTCCTAAAATAAATTCATAAAGAGAAGGGGAAATTTAAACTTTTGAATACAAACATGTGTTGCATGAGTGTTAAAATTCCATGGAAAGATTGTATTAGTTGGTCTTCTTCAAACATCCTTTGTTTTCTGTTCATTATCTCACTCTTTCCTTCAATCATTCCAGTATTAACTACAGTGGGAAAAACTACTCATGGTCCTCCTTTAAGACAAAGAAAATTGAAAAAAGAACAGAACTAACACATACACATTCTTTTTGACTGAATACAGCATTGCATTTACTTTTTCCTTAATTATTTTTTTATTGAATGGCAGCTTAGGAAAAATAAAAAACTTGGGTACTCCTCACACAAGTACAAAATTGGGTAAACTTTTAACTGTGGAAATTTTGCCTGCTCCATTAGATGCACATGACTTAAGGTGAAGCTCAGCATATTTAAGAACTCGGACATAATTGTGCAGTCCTGAGGGAGTGAGGTTTAATAAGTACTCATACTTCTTCCCATTTTGTTATTACTAGATGATTGCTTTCTTATTCCACTATCTTAACTTGTATGACTTGACTGTTCAAATATAAACTCGTTGACTTGAAAATGAGCCGCATTCAGTTGGCTCTACAACTTTTGCCTCAGAGAATAGTTTTTAATAATGTAAACCTCATGAAACCACCAACATTTGCATAGGAAGGGAAAAGAATGAGGCAAATATTTCCACTTCATCTTCAAGAGAACAAGGGGTATGCGGGGACATTGTATTTTTTTTTATTCCGCGCCTGCAGTTCTTAACCAAATGCTTTAATATTTCTGAAATCCTTATTCAAGCAAAATTATTAACTTCAAAGTCTTAGAATATGGCCATGGGCCTGTAAAACCATTAGGATCATCTTGGTTGATGTGTTGTAGGACTGTGACTTGCTAGAGGGTGGTTAATAATAAGGTGGAATTTAGCATTGGAAACAGAACCAGATAAATAGATTTGAAACCTCCATTTTCCATGTGCAGTGAGGGAGTTACGGGACAGATGGGAGCACTGGAAAAATCTTAAATAGCCCAACAAAAATCCCTTACTTTTGAGCTGAGAAGCTTGCTGCTTCTTTTGACAAAAAAGCAGTTGACTTGGGCACACTGATGAAAGAGGACACAGGCACTACATTAGAATCGAGCTGCAAATCACAACATTTGTTTACTGCTCTGTGTGTGCACATATACACTTGGACATAGTTTATCATCTCTCCTGTCAATTCTAAGCAGGGCACAACACCGCTGGTGAGAGATTCCCAAATCCTGCTCAAGTTGGTTGTTTGGAGAGAAAGGAGCCCTGCCCCTATCACTCCAGGCTCAGCATCTACCAGCCTGATTCCTTATGCTGTTGCCACAGGGCTGGGAGAATCATTATTCCACTTTTCACAGCCTGAACACATCTATTTTCTTTCCATGGATTGCCATGTGCCCATCCAAATGCACTGGTTTCAGTTCACTTCAGAGTGTGACCAAACAAAAATCACTGGCATTTAGGATCTCCCTTTTTACTGGACCAGTGCAGCCTTCCCCCACACCCCAACACATGTGTCAGGGTCTGCATCACATCATCAGTGAAAATATCTTCCCATGACCTGCCAAAATCCAACCGATTCTTTCAAAGGACAGGTCTGGGATTTCAGCTGCTTCCTCAGATTCATTTAAATTATACCTCCTACCAACCTAATACATCATTATTTTCTTTTGTTTATCTTTTCCCCCAATGAATCTATACTAAATTAATAAAACTAATGATTCGTTAAGGAAAAATGATCTCAAACCATATTTCTAAGCCTCTAGTAATGATCAGTATTAAAAAAAATATCCCACTAATTGCAGTTTGGTTTTGATAAAAAGTTGGGGCCAAAAAGTAGTTATTTACATCATATATATTTTGTCCCTTTACATTTATTACTGCAATCAGCGTGACATTTCCACACTTGCTTCATTTTAAGGGATTTAAGGTGCAAATTGGGGGATTAGCAATCCAAACAGAATAGCAGGAATAGAAATAGGCTTCCCAGCCTGTTCCTAAGGGGCTAATTGCCACAGCTCCTCCTTTACCGGCGCCGTGCGGCGAGAGGAAGGAGCAGCCCGGCACGGGGAAGGCAGGTTCTTGTGTGGAAAGTCACTTCAGGCCTCAATTACAGCCTCTGCCAACCACTTCAGAGCTGAAGTGCAGCGTTTTCCTCCGGCGAGAGGGTACCATGAGCAGGAGGAGCAGCAGGAGCCCAGGCTGCCATCTGAGCAGCACCCAGGGAAAGCACCTCGCAGGGGGAGTCCTCTGACTTTTGGTTTTGGCCACTTGGAAAAGTAAATTGATTAAGGCACAGACACACACACAGACACACACACACACGAGCACACCCAGGCTTCCTTCGCCGCCTGCGCGACGTAGATATTCAATGGCAGCCAGGCAGCTTTGCAGGGAGTAAAAAAAGCATGATTTAGGATTTCCATCAGGGTCATTCAGAGCACGGTGCTAAGGCCCCACAAGCCTATTGCTTCAGC
>JAOXNG010000012.1:45157541-45168436 GCA_028566535.1 Scolopax minor
ATTTAAACTGGATTTGGACTAAGTAAAGAGAATTTCCTGAAAATTAAGGGCTAACTGCCAAGGATCACGTTCTCTCTTGCTGACTTCAGTGAAAGCTTGCTGTGGGTTCACTGGAAAGCTGAAGATGAGACAGAGGTGGAAAGTAGAATAAGTGTTCTCACTTGTTTTGCCTGAGGAAAAACAAGTTGTTTACTGACCTTTCCGTGCTTTAATGATCTCTGTGTTCCACCTTTTATTCCAGGAAGCTCTGCGTATCTGCCGGTATCCGTGACTAGAGAGTGTTATCCTGGACACTTTGAGAAAGAATTGTTGACTTGCCACCTTGGCAGCTGTAGTGTTGTAGTTCAGCCTTTGAGGATGAGAAGAGTACATGATGGATGCTAATTGGAAGGCTTAGACACCTGAGCAGTACCTGCCTTGAATTATAACCTTGTGCTGTGCTCTGCATAAAGTCTGTAAGATCAAGGCAGAAAACATCACTGAGAGATAGGACAGGGTTTCAGAGACCGCAAAAAAAGCGTTGATAATGTTTGAGATGCCTTGCTGAATGGCCACTGCCAGGGACGGGTGGTAGACGTCCCTCTTGACTGCAAGCTTTTTTTCCCAAAAAGCTTTCACGTGCTTTTGGGAAATTCTAAACTCTGTGGTTTTAGTGCTCTTTTAAATTAATGAAAATTTGCAATGTATACAGAGCTAAGACTCACCTGAACAGGCTGATTTTTCATATGTTGAGTTCTGCAGAGAGTGCTTTGTAGATTGTTTTTCAGGTAGCTATGAACTTTACAAGCCATGTTTTGTAGGCTGATGGGCAAAATAAACCCAAATACCAAAAATACAGAGAGTGAAAACAATTATCTCAATATGAGGTGTAAAAAGGGAACACCTTAGCAGCTTAGGGACAAAACTTTTCCTTGTTGGAGCTTTTCAGGAGCCACAAGGCCGTAAGCATCAGTTTTAGTGAGATGTTTGTGACAGCAATGATTGTCATGAGGGGAGATGGTGAAGAGGCAACAGCCTGATGAAGAATTACCTTGTCATTCTCCCAGGGTGACAGCATCTGAGATAGGGGAGCTAGAAGAAATGTCACTTTGTATATCACGAGATGCGTTCCTGTTGTAAGGGCTAAGGCAATTGTCCTTTGCAATGCTGCCTAACTGTCAGACCGTTCTCAGGAGTAGTATTTCGGCCTGCAGCAGAGAAAGGGTTGCTGTATCTTAGTTGCTTTTTGGCAGTTTCACCAGTAGCCACTGGTTCAGTGGCAAGATCCTTTGTTTTCTGTGTGTCCCCTTGAAAGAAGTTGTTGCTTCTGCCCTGTTTTTTATTTTGTAGATGTACAGTAGTCTGTGATGAAACATAAATTTAGACTATTGTTTTGTGCCAAAAATCTGCTCAATGTTTTCATAATGTGGTTAGAGGAATTTTAGGATTTTAGTGTTTCTTTTCTTTAACCTGCTTGCAAGTCATCTTTATGCCTTAAAATGCACATTGTTTGGCGTACTGCTTGGCCACCTCTGTGAGACTCCTTTTCAAATGTGTTTTTGGTTTGTGTCTGAAAATGGGAAACTTTTTAGTCTTGGCCCTTCACAGAGGCACATTCAGTATAGATACCCACTTGCTAAATAAAGTACAAGGCTAGATGTAAGGAAAGAGTCATTTGCTGGGCTTCTTGCTCTTTGGACACAGGAGCCTGAGGAGAGAGAACTAGCACCAATGGAGTGTGATGGCTGTGTGACCTCTCAGCTGTGGAGTGAGGGTGCAGGAGATTTCAAAGGCAGAGTGTAAAGCAATGCAGGAAGCCTTAGCTGTCAACTAAGGAGACTCGTATACAAAATGGGTATTTTGTGTCATGGATCATTATACTTCTGTAAACACTTCTGCTAAGAGTAATGCTTAAGATATTCTGGTAACAGGGATGATGGTATTTGGATACAATGATTTTTACACAGATGCACCTGGTGCTCATTGCCCGTGTAGACAGACTTTCAGCATGGGATGTTCCCTTGCAGGATGGTTTGGAGCTATATTATATATATCTCTTACCATATAGGAAAAATGGAGATTTTTTTTTTTTTTTTTTTTTTTAAATAACGTATTTCTAACTTGGGTTTCTGAAATGCAGGTCTTGCTTTCATGGAAGTTCCAAGATAAGAGGTTCGTGTGTTCCTGTAGAACAAAAAGCCCTTCATTGCTATGTGTGTCTCATCTCAGTATGAAATGTTGACCTAAACCCTTGCTTGTGTTTCCCCTTATATGTCCTGGCAGCAGAGTAGCTGTTGTTGCTGTTGTACGAGTAACAAAGGCTTTCTATTACCATCTGTCATGTCATAATTTTCAAGATCCAACCATGTCCCTCCTGGTGCGATTAACTTCAAATCATGATTGACATTAATAGCTATTTTTAAAAATCAAAAACCCAGCCTTTATTTCTGATAAGGGGAGCTAGTTTGATCGATACTGAACTCATTACAATCATTTACTTGAGTCTGGGAGTCCTGGTGCAGTGACATTTATGACAGCTTTGTTTCAGCATGGCCACTTAAAAGCTGTGATGCTTTGAATTTAATGCCGTGTTTTGGATGGTGAAGAAGAAAGGAGAAGGGAAGAGAGGAAGAGGCACCTGTAGAGAAAGTAAACACCCATTTTAGGCAGTTTTCCTTTTACAAAGTGGGGGGACATAAATGTAGCTCTTACGCACCAGCTTTAGTTGATTTTTTGGTTGTGTAGATGAATGTGCCTTCTTTAAGCTCTGGTATGCTGGCAGTGGAGTTCATGAGGAGTTGAGCTTCTTTCTGCCTGTTGAAAATATAAAAAAAAAAATGCTCAGCAATGGTACTAAATCCCTAGTGATTGCAACAGGCTCATTACCTGCTTGAGAAAAGCAGGCTTTTCATTTAGCCTTACTTTTGTCATTCATGCCTGGTTGCTTTTTATTTAATATACAGTAAGAGGTTATGAGCGATACAGCCAAAATTGCTGGTTTAACTTTGAAGCCAACCTAGAAATAAAATGGTTCTGCCAAAAAGGAAAAAAAAAAAGGCAAACAGACTTACATGAACTAATTTGGCAGAAGTAAATATTGCAATAGTTAGTAGTTTAGTTGCATTGATTACAAGGAAAAGTAGGGGCAGCTATGTGAATGAAGTCCAAAGGATGACAGCTGTGGCCTGAAAAATCAATGTATTGGAATAAGCATTGGCTGCAGTTGAAAAGCATGTTCTGTTAAGAATATTTTTAGAAGTAGGTATTGCACTTCAGAAATTTGCTCTTCTATTAAGTAGTTTTCCTCTGTAGATTTCTAATAATTTATGACCTATCTAAAGGAAATTCTGAAACTATGATTATTATTTTTTGGTGGCAAAATTCAAGACTTTTTAGTACTCAAACTGCAGAACAATTTTAAGATTAAATGACTACATAGTAGCATCCATGTCTTTCCCCAGAATTGGTCCTACTATTTCTGTGTAATGTTAAGGAGGTCTCTTTTATGATTATGAGCCTGTTTCTGGTCCTTAAAATAAAGATTTTTACAGGGTTTCCTTCCAGCACTTGCCCCGCTTTTACAGGGTTGTGATTTTGAAGAGTGGACTGACACCAAAGTAAAACAGAGCTCTCATTTCTGCTGTGTGAGGCATGGAATAAATAATAACAAACGGTAAAGACTGGAAGAGCTTGGAAATTCTGCATTAATAAATGATGGAATAAAAATCAAGTTTGTGCAGAGTCAGAGGCAATTTTCACTTTAAGACAAGTTTTATAAGTTTTTAATGAAACATGAAGATGTAAGTTCATGGAATAGTTTGTTAAACCAGCAAGCTATGGAACACATAGGTTCTTACAGAACTGTATAGCAACAAATACACGAGTGGGATCAACTGTATCTGGTTGTACCCCATGCAGCTTCTGAAATAAAGCAAAACTTTAAAGAAGCATGTGTCTCTACACCCCTGATCAAAAGATGGGACAGAATATCTCGTTCTGCAGTCCCTGGGAGCACCTTAGTATCTAGCTGACAAACATGACAGGGTTCCTGGCAAAATTACACTCATAGCTGTAAGAAAACAAACTCGCATTTAAATCTGTACATTGGATCGTGGTGCCTACAAGCAGATAGCTGTGCATCCTGAGGTCTGTGCTAAGCTATTGTGTGTATGTAAAATAAGCTTTTGTTCTTGTAACCAGTACATAAACACTTTTGTAGGTATTTGTTGGATGTGCTTGTGAAAACTTGATATTTCAGTCGGTAGATTGAGGTTCAATTTTCAATTAAAACTAGACTTGACTTGATTTTGCATGAATGTCACTGATAGAAGAATGTAACCTATCAAATTTTCCTGATAGTTTTTTTTCCTTCCTTTTTTTTCCCTTCTTCTGGACTGTGCTTTAAAAGAAAAAATAAGAGTGCTTCTTGGCAGGAATTTTAAATCTCTTCTAAAGCAACCATCCTTCTTTAAGCTGAATTAGCAAACTGCCCTGACAGCTCTGTAGCACTCGAGCTCTGCATACAAGTTTGCAATGCAAAGAAGGTGTTTGTTTTAATAACACTGGATAGGAGCAGTGAAGGGAGCGTAATTCTTCTCACCTTCAACATAATTGACATTTTTGGCTCTTGGCGAGAGAGTATCAGAAGAATCATCAGTTTGCAAACAACTTATGATTTGGCGTTGACTAGTTTTGATTTCAGATCCATGACCAGCTAAAGTGCCTGATCAGGATGTAATGAGAGAATCCTATTTTGGAGGAAAAAAAAGTAGAAATAGCTAAGGTAAAAACATTTAAACATTTATCTACGTAATACAGAGTATTTTTTTTCAAGTACGAGTGAGTATTTTCTGTGAAACTTATAATGACAATTATGTTCACCTTTTGTTGATCATATATCTTAAAGAGTTAAAAAGTGAGATACAGTAAGGAAGATAATTTGGATCAAAATTGGTTTTCTTTTATTTGGAAAAAAACTACATGGAAGAGATGAGACTTGGTATTATCGTCTATAGTTGCAAGGTGTGTTGAACTAGGCTTGTGTAATTACATCTCCAAGCAAAACAGAGTTCAGTTGCTAGTTGAAGGCTTCCTCTTCAAGCAAAAACCTGTACCAATATGAATAGACTTTTGTGGTAGCAGCACTGTGGTCATGGAGCTGATGGTCTGCAAACCCCTGGGAATCCCTGAGCTACTGCTAAATGTTCTACAGCAGAGACCAAAGTAAAGTAAGTTCAGTGTTGGGTGGCTTAAATTTGCTTGAGAGGCAGTCTTGTCTCTATCGGAAAGTACCGGGAGGATTCTGCAAATGGAGAAAGATTGAAAATCACTAGACTATGCTATTATGTATGTTTATAATGAGGAAGTAATCTAACCTCACATAAAAGCTCTCAAGGTGGGTTATTTTAACAATTGGCTTCATGTATATACTGGAAAAGAAAATGCTTTTCTTCTAGTTTCTTCAGATGAAGATTTAAGCATCAGGTATTTACTTGTGGGGCAAAAAAAAGGATCACTTGAGACAGATCTCCTACATGACTGATCTCTTTTAGCAGACAGGATGCCTTTATGGTCAGCAGCCAACAAGACTTTTAAATCAATTATTTAGATATCAAACAGTACCTTGGCACAATTGTTACCTTCTAGCAATGGCTTTAAGTCAGTTGTGCTCTAGAGAGAAATCAGTGTCTATCTGCTGTTAGTGTGACTTACGCTTCAAGTGCTGTGTGTAGTTTTGACAATATTTGCACACTAATTATTTTCAAGTGAAAATTCTTTGTAATTTTTTAGTTACTTTTGCTTACATGATGTGTGATCCATTAAACCTGGTCTACGTTAAATGTATGAAGCTTGTTGCTGCAATACAGGTTCTTTCTTGAAGAGACTCTATGCAATTGAAGGAAGTGTCATGCATAAATTTAAGTTTAGAGGTTAGATGCTAACTTTATGTAGAGAATGAGGTGATCACATGTATAAATATTTGTAGACTGTTTCCTTAAGTGAATGTTTGATTCTGAACAGTAAGACTAGATGAGAAATTACTATTAGGCTAGATTATTTTTTTAGGAGATACTAGTATGCTGAATAATCTGTTGTTTTGCCTTGGTTTCAATGCATTTGAAATACCTTTTGCCATTTTTTAGTATATGTATATTAATATTCTAGGGTGCTTTTTTTTAATTGGCTTATTTTATGTTCATATTTGAGTCTGAATTAAGAGAACTTACTAGCTCTGGCTTTTCTTATTATTGTTGTAAAGAAACAAAATGAGAATGGCTATCCTATAGACTCTGTACCTTGCATATGTTAAGAGTATCAGAAGAATTTTTGCAAGTTATCCTATGTCTTCGTTCAGTTATCTTCTGCTAGAAAAAGAGCCTGTGATGGGAGAGGGGACATTGCAGATCTCTCTTAATCGTCCATGTAGCTATGTCTTATTTTGCTCACTGAATATCTTTTTTTTTTTAAGTCCTGGTCAGCATGCAGAAAGAGTTGCCTGCAACATCTTTCCCTTTTGCGCGCACATTCTTATGACAGTAATCTTTTGAGGATATTCCAAATGTACCTTCACAAAATAAAATATTCCACTTCAAATTTTCATAAAGAGTCTCCACTGAAAGAGGAGTGCTCTAGAAATAGCTGTTCCAGGAGAAGTGCCTTCTACATCTTAATCACCAACCAAGCACAAAGTCATAGAATCATATAAATTGTGGTTAGGAGGACTCTCTGGAGGTCATCTAGTCTAGCCTCCAGCTCAAAGGCAGCTACTGCCAACAATAGATCAGGGGAACTGAAGCTTTGCCCTGTGGAGCCTGGCAAACCTCCCAAGGTGGAGATTCTGCAACTGCTTTGAGCAAAGTAGCATTCTACCATGGCCACTTGGATCTTGAGCAGGAGGCTCAGCTAGTAACCAGCTGGTGTTTCATGAGCACCTAGTTTTAGGCAGAAGGAGGAATTATTCTCTTAAAGTTTAAGACCTACTCTGTAAGTCAAAACACTTTCTATTAGTAGGCATGCTGAAGGAAATGTAAAGGGGAAATTCATTGCTGGTTTCCTTTAATCAGTTTAAAACTCAACAGAGGAATTTGAAAATCAATTATATAGACATGACTGCAAGCCACCACAGCTTTTCTAGAAACAGCAGAATTTCTTCTTGTTTTGCTGATCGTGTCATGAGGAATTCAAAGCACCAATCTGAACAAACTGGAGCTTAGGTTATGTTTTATCAGCAAAACAGTTATGGATTTGTGCTTAACAGTGTATCAACCATGTATTTTAGCACAGTTGGCGGTTTTATCCTTTAATCTGCTTGTAAACCCTTTTCACTGGCTCGTAAGACAGGCTTTCTCAAAATACGTAAACTGTAGAGAGGATTGTGTGTAACTCTTGTGGTTAATATGATACCATTTCTTCATATTAGGACTATGGAAACAATTTAATAAATAATGTAGTTATTGATTAAAATTAAAAGAAGGGGCAAGTACAGAGTCAAAAATAGGTCAAGGACTGAGCTAGATACCATAGTAGTTCATTTGAAAATATATCAAAAAGTTGGAGTGAACTGAACAAACCCTGTATTGGGACAAGGAACTGTACACAACAATATTGCTTTCAGAAGTTATTCCTGATTTCTACTAGAAATAAGATGAAGTACACAGAAATAACAGTAATAGAGGTTCCTTGGAGATGCATTCTTTGTTGCTAGTTTTGGGTTGGTTGGTGTGGTTTTGTTGTTGTTGTGAGTAGACACTCATCAAGATTCTTTCAAACTAATTTCCACTGTAATCTTTTTGTGCCTTTTGCAAGC
The DNA here is from genome assembly GCA_028566535.1 of Scolopax minor. Lineage (NCBI taxonomy): Eukaryota > Metazoa > Chordata > Aves > Charadriiformes > Scolopacidae > Scolopax > Scolopax minor. The sequence continues at coordinate 45,165,328 of JAOXNG010000012.1, forward strand.
AAATTGCCTATGGCTTTTAATTTCAAGGATAGGCAATTGTTTTAAATTGCAACTCTTAGATTATGAAATACACCTGCAAATTTACAATATTTGTTACAGCAATGCAGCAGGATTTTTGTACCTAGTTGTCAGGAATTTGTCCACCTGAGAGATATGTGCCTGAGGGCAGGTCTTTGTGCATAGCTTCCCTGGTGAGCCCTGCAATATAGATTTGCTTTTCCAGAGGTGGCATTTCTCCTTGCTGCAGCTGAGTTTGCAGGTTGCCACGAGCATTAAGCATTTCGAAATATGTTCTCACATTTTAATAGCAGTGAGTTCCTGCCCTTCCAGGGCTGGCTGATAATAAAGTTACTGTGTATAAATGGACAGAAGAAAAATTAAGTGCTGCTGAAAAGCTCCATTGTGACAAGCAATATGGAGGAATAAAACATTTCCAGGGCTTTCATTTGTGCTGCGTTATGTGAAATGGATGAGAAACAGTTTCTTTGTTCAGTCAGGATTTTTGTTATGAGGCACCTAGGTCACCAAGGTTGACTTGTAATGATAATGGGAGGGAATATCACTGAATCCTCATTGCTATCCCAGAAGCAGGAGTGAGTGAACTGAGTTCATTTGCAACTAAGAAACATGAAATGGCACAGAACACAAGCTTTCTGTTTTATGAGAAAACCTAGGTAGAGGACTTCTTATTCTCTTTATGGATAGGCATTATACTTGATTGTAGGCACAGTCATAGATATTTCAGGTCTCAAAGCTGTATTGGTATCAGCAGCAGCTGCCCTCCCTTGCTATCCATCCCAGCTCTGTAGTACTTGCATCCCTTATTACATTGAAAAGTAATGAATGAGAAGTCTGTCCATCTCTCTTTCCTCTAATGGGTTAAACATTTTCTGTCTTTCTAAGAAATGAATCAATACAAATCTGAAAATCCTTGAAATGTATGTTATGTTTCTTTCAGTTAAAGGTGTTTTTTTTATGATGACACTTAAGGTCATTATGTAGTTAAGAATCCTATCCTTCCCCTAAAGTAGGCTAGTAATATTGTCTCCATTTACAGCTAGTTAAACTGCAGTAAAAAGATAAAGTACTTTGTCAAAAGCAACACAGCATCATTGCCAGAGAGGAGGCTGGGACTCACAAGTTCCTAATGCCTAATACTGGAGCGTATTTTTAAAGACTAGTTACTGTGTCCTAACATCATAATATGCACGTGTGATTTGCATGTAGTCACACAAGTGAATAAGATTGGGGGTTTTTGTACCTCTTGCCTGTTACCTCATGCCAGTCTGCTCATTTAACGAGCACCGCTTGATAATATTTTTGTTAGCCCATTGTGTATATTTTTCAGGTTTTCGGAATTCTGTGTCAGAGAAACACTGAGAATGTCATAAATTGCTAACAAATAAGCAAGAGTCAACTTCAACAAATGCCTTCTTGAGGCCTTTCCTTCATTGGGTACAAATCTCTCTGCGCTGTATACCAAAGACTGGTTGATTGCTTGGTACAGTAGGTCAAACCTGTGATGGAATGGGTAATGAAATTTTTCAAAGGGTTGAAATAGTAATTTGATTTCCCTGGTGGTGTTCCTCTTAAATATGTGTATTTATCGCTTTTCATATTGTCTCCGTTGGTTGTTGATAAATGCTTTGTTTCCTTTTCTCTTTTACTATTTAAAAGTTACTTTGTTTTTTGCAAACAAGGAAAAATAGTTTGTGCATAAAGAGCAATATGGAGTATTACCTCTCTGTGTTCAGAAAATATGGAAAAAAAATCCATACAACTAACTGCAAAATCTAAAAAGGAAAAATATTGTGCATATATGTAAGCACATAAATATATGTGCCGATACAAGTAAAATTACATACCCGTGCATGCTTTTCCTCAGTCATTCCTGCTCTAGATGCATCGTATTCACAATTGTATTTATGAACACAGTGACTCATGTATATACAACATTTTTCTTTTTTTTTTTTTAATCAAATGAGGAAAAAATGGTGTGAGATGAGGTTGGCATTGTCTGATAAATTTGGAAAGAAAGGGGTACTTTCTCTTTGTGTTGGATACTGGCACAACAAAAGAACACCTAGTTTGTATGTTTTTCTGAGCTGGAGCTGCAGGGATTGAGTCCTTACCACACTCTGACCAAAAAAAAAAAAGGTGGAGATAGACATCCCAGATGTTGCAAACATATCAGAAGACATTGATCCAGCACTGTTAAAACTGCTTGGAGTTCAATATGGGAAAAGCATCCAGCTCTTTATGCCTGCCATAAGCAAAGAAGTTTTGTTATTGCGTTGGCTGATTGGTACCCACTAGCAGGCAGCTATGACTATGCCACGTGTGCATGTGGTGCAGTGCTAAAGCAATGGTTTGGGTTTTGTTCATGGTCCTTTATTAATTTTGTAGACATCTATTGCTAATGCTTCCAAATCATGGCAAAAAGATGACTGCAGTGATGTTGCATCTCTGAGGTGTCACTAGCACAGAGTGAGCTCTCAGCCCATGGAAGAGGTTGGCTGCTGGATTGCAGGGCAGATAATTATCTGCAAGGTGTGCTTTTCTGATGCCAGAACTGGTCAGGGGTAGATAGCAGCCCAGTCCCTGATGTGCTGAAACTTCATGTGCCTTATTCCAAAATAATATATCTATTGTTAGGAAAGGATTAGGCAAATGAGAGGAAGCTTATAGGCATTGTTGCAATGTTGTATAACATCGGTGGTAAACAGGAGGCCCATGGAGTGAAGCAACAAAACTATAACGTAACCCACCACTTGAACAAAGATTAATTAACTGGCAGGCTCATTAAAAATAATCAGAAATATATCTGAGGCACCAGGAGTGAAAGCTAAGCATCCAAAGCATCCCTTCCTACCACAGACGAGGATGACCTTATTGCATTTCATAGTTTTATAGCTGGAAATGGCGCACTGCCTTTGGATTTTTGTCTCCTTGGTGAGTGCTTTTGGCCATGGGATGCTTCAGCATTGTATTTTTGTCATTTAACTCTGCCAGTTTCATATGGGCAGCTCGCTCTTAAAAACTACAGCTACCGATCTTCCTTTTTTGCAGAGATTATTTTAAAGACAAAGCCCCACCCCCAAAATTTTAG
>JAOXNG010000012.1:45196706-45209222 GCA_028566535.1 Scolopax minor
GGTGTGAGTCTTCCTGGGTACAGAACAGTGTAGACAGGGACTCTGTTGACATTGAGTCTGGCAAAGGTTGCCTGATGCTTCACTCAGTAAAACCCCTTTGGTACCATTCAAAGTGAAATCTTCTAACCCAGAAAATTTCTGGTTTGATTTCAGGCTGTAATTTTTTATTTCAGTAAAAATAGTTCAGTCTCTGAGGAAAAAAAATTACATGGGGGACGATCATATTTCATGAAGTTACAGTACCTTTTATTATTTTGTGGGACTTCCGTATCACAGATCAGGAATTTGAAATCTATAAGGGAGATAATGGTGCAGGACAAAAACTAGAGGGATTTGAATGGGAGGCAAGGTTAAAGATTTTTTTGTGTTTTAGTGGAAATCTGTCAGATTAGACCATGCTGTGATCTTAAAAATCTTTTTTGACATACATTTCTTCAAGTTTTGCAGCTTAGCTCTCCTAGGATTGTGGCAATAGGGAGTTTGTTGAAGACCATAGATATGAAGGCTGTGACCACATGGGCCGCGTGGTTGACTCAGGTATTGAAATGATTAGACTGAAAGATATGGTCCTCATTTAAGGAAAACTGAAAGTGGGACAAATAGATAATATGTGGAACTAAAGTGGTGAGGTACAGAGAGGAGGAGCAGAGAGGAACTGAGGAGGAATGGGCGGGACTTTTAAGAAGGGATGGAGACGGTACTCAAGAGAGAAAGATGGACAGGACCCTGGCAGAAGAGACCATACTAGTAATAAGGCAAGGTCAAGTGTTGGATCAGGTGTTTTTAAGTCTGGGCTGAAGACCTAAAGGCTCCAGTTCACTGGAGGATTGTGTGAGTGTCAGTAGGGCTGCTTGATACAGTTTGAGAGGTGGGTGGAGTTTTTTTCTCCTTTTCCTTTTTTTTTTTTTTAAACTGTGTAAGTTACACTTAAAAGCCTGTTCAGTGTGCAAAGCAGAGCTCCCTTAAATAAGGAGAGATTTCAGTCAACTGCTGAGATGAATCAATATTTTATTTTATTTTAGTAGTTCATTATGTCACCCCTTCCTCCCGTAACTGTACATCATTCAGATCCAGCTTTGAAGCCAGAATTATTAATTTCCTGGGGAGCACTTCTGCAGCTCTCATTACTGTGGCATCTGAGTACTTTACAAACACTAATGAATTTATCTTCACAATGTACCAATAAGGTGAAATGACATTATACTCCAGGGAAAATGGGGCAGAGAAGCATAATGTCAAGAAGGGACATTTAATTTAGATGCACAACGCGAGATGTTTGTGCCCTGATTTTCCAGAAATAGTGTTTGATCGTCCTTTCTTTGTTCTGGAGAGGGCTTTTGCTGAGTCCATCACAGTTGGAATTGCTCCATGCTTCCACAGATCAGAGCAGGTGTGTCATGCTCTGCTCTAAGCAAACAAGGAAGATGCAATTAATGATTGCCTGCGCAGAGTTTGGTGTTTGTGACTTCCTTGGCATTAGTTACTGGAGCAGAAAGAGAATCCAATTCCCCAGGGCAGCTTTCGGCTGTCCTTGGCATGACCATGGTGATTCTCCAAGCCCTTACCTCAGTCTTTTTGGACTGTCCAGTGCTTTTAGTGGTGAGGCAGAGACACATCAAATAGCAGGTTCCGTCATGGTGTGACCTGGTCTTAGTGAATGTGTGCAGGGAGTCCCTGCTTTTATACTGAATGAGGATGGACAGTAGTCAAAAAACTCAAAGTATGTGGGTTTATTATCTGGATTGTCACAATGTGTGCAGACCGCAGCCAGACTTTTGCACTGCAGGGATAGATGCACCACAAGGGCTCTCACTGCTTCTCATTGGTTCTATGTTGTGTGACTCCACCATAGCAATCTTAGCACATGGGTGCAGGGGCTCCTGAATCAAGAGAGAAGCTGCAGTTTTATTTGAAAAGGGTCCTTCATTGCATCCCTGAGCTACTGATTGCTTAGTTGTGTGAGCTGATATGGGGGTGAGGGCAGAATCCTGTCATATGATAGACCTGTGGCTGGGCATCTCTCATCTTCCATCCTTGCAGGGCTGAACTCATGGCTCAGAACTGAACTGCACCCAGAAGAGACAAAATATTTCCCCAAATTTTTTACAGCCTATGGAAGCAAAGCCATGGTGTAGTCAAGCAGAATGGAGAAGGCAGTCTCTATTTCCTTCAAAGACTTTTCTTTAGAAGGAAAACAGAGGGACAGAAAGATAAATGGGTAGTTTTTGGATGCACAAGCAGGAGTTAGGCTGCATTGGCTTTCAGTATGAGAGGGGAATCTCACTGAAGTGAATCCTACTGTAAGAATTCATTGTCCCCCAGATCCTATCCTGTGCTGTTCAGTACTTTACACAAGGCCATTCTCCCCCTTTCTGCTTCATCAGTTTATTTTCTTATTCAAAAGCCACTTTAATCGTATCGTGCAATGACAGAGTTACTGGGAGTACTCTGGATTTGCACTTGGCAGCTCAAAACATGGTTTAGCCCATCTTGGTTGTAATGTAGGAAAAGGATATCTGAGGAAAAGTTATCCTCATCATATTTTGGCTGAGGTGAATCCTTCAGGCAGATGTTTATTTCTTAAATACACTTATCAAGCCTGCAAACCTAGAGGTTCTTATTCTTTTCCTGCCTATGCTGTTTCTTACATCTGTTGGAGAAAAAAGAACAGCCTTAAAGCTGTGGCCTTTGCTTTACCCGAGCTGGGTGCTGGGCCTTTACTGAAGGAAAGCTCCTGGTGGAGTCAATGTGTTTTGCCTGAGGAAGAACTTCATTTTTTCTGGGCATTAAATGTGAGTTTTCACTAACCTAGTAGAATAAACTGTGCATCTGAGCATAATCTTACTTGACAGCATGACGTGTTCAGATGCTGCTGTTTGAGATTTCCCATGTTCTTTCATATGCATTTCCTTCTGGGCTTACCTGCACGTCTTTATATGCCAGTGTTTGAAACTTTGAAAGGAGGGAAGTTGAGCTGTTTAGCCAATATCAGTTTTGCTGGCTGCAGAAATCAAAGGGGGAGAAAATAAGATGCGTGATGATCAGTGTGCTAAATCCTCTCCAAAGCTACAGACCTGTCATGTAGAGCTAAATCTCAGGCAGTGCCAGGTTAACACTGGATGTGCCCCTATCTCTCCTTCTCTTCTCTTGCTTTCAGTCCCCCTCTCCAAAGCATGAAGTTGTTGACATACTGTTGACACAGAGCAAGGCATAATTATTCAGAGTTGCATAAAAAGTGAATTTATATTGAGTAAAACCAATAAGCCATGCTGCTCTGACATTTAATTTTCTTGCAAACTCTTTCTATTGAATCAGGCAGGACCACATTTTCAAATGAAACGCAGTGTTTGCACTACAATACCCTTCCATGGACAAGAATTAATAATCTGGAAATTACCAAGAACTTATTTCTTGCTACCTCCCTCCAAACCTACATTTTTATGGGGCTATACTTCTGTTTGACGACATGTAAAATTTTCATTTTATTTTCACCCACTGTGTCAAAATGGTCTGTAAAATATATTCTATAAAAGGGGTTGTTATTTATGACCAGGTCACTGGTTGATAGTCTCCTATTCGTTCTGAGGCCACTTCTTCCTTGGACATAAAACCCTGATGGCTGAAAGTTGAAGATAAATAAATGGTGTTCCTTGAACTAGACACAGTCATAATAAACTCTCAGATGAGATATCAGGTCTAAGCAACTGTACTCTTCTATGTTCTGGTTAATGTTAATTAGGCCTCCAAAGCAGAGCTTGCTTTATCTCCCTTCTCTTCTTACCACATTGAATGGCTGATTATAGGAGAGGTAGTAAATTGCTCTTGTTAAAAGGAGGTTTAACCAGGGAGACATAGGTCAAGACATCATCTTACCCACCATGGCATATCGGAGGTCTTAAAAAAAACCCTAACCTTTCATATTTGTTTACTGTACTGATATTTTTACTAAAATACCATTATAGGCCATGCTGATTTTGTTAAGAGTTTATGCTCCATTAAAAAAACCACAACGGTATGGGTTACTATTAAATATATTAATGCAATGTTGAGGCTGAATGGTTAAGAATTCAAAAGGCGGCTATGCTTTCCCACCATGCTTTTTTCAACTATAATAAAATGTTTCTTTCAATCTTAGGTACTTTTATATGTCTCTTATAACTTGTCATGGTGAAATTAGATCCTTATGCCATGCTTACACATTATGATTAGAGCCGGTTCAAAACATTCCATCCAAAACTGACATGGAAATATTCTTAAACATATATTTTGATGGGAAATCTAATATGATTTTCTTTTCACTGAAAAGAAAAAGGGGAAATGCCATATATGCTTATTAACTTTTTTCTTTCTTTTTTTTTTTTTTCTTTTGTCACTGGGAGAGGCATTCTAGTATAATTAGGGTTATAAAGAAAGACAAGCAGAAAACATAGTAATACCAGTTTGTGAGATTTTTGTCAAAACAATTACAGGTGCTTTTTTTCATTAGCTCACATCTTTAGTTCACTGTACATCAGATAATGGCGATATACAATATTGAGCTTCCTTTGTGGTGGTTTATTGAGGGTTATTTGTTTAGCTGTGGATAATCACAGTGTTTACTAAAGGGAAGATGATCTTACTGTTAAAATATTAAATTGAGATGTTTCCATCTCTGCTACAGGTTTTTTTAAAGTAATTTAGGGCCAGTGTAGCAGTATTTGAGTGCTACACTAGAGGTATGTTTGACAGCAGAGCACTTGCATTTCCGAATACTCAAGCATCTTCATGAGGCTGGTATTTTGGACTAGATTTTAGACATGCTAAGCATACATATTCCTCTTTATTTACAGTTGGTGCTTTTCATTCTTGAAAATTTGATCCAATCAACCTCAAGAATACAGTACCATATTATAAGAGGGGAAATAGTACCTTCTCTTTTGCACCGTTTTTTCTTTCTCTACTTGAAATATTTACATTTAATCAAGCCGAATGTGAAAAGCGTGATTTGAGCTGCTTTGCAAAGCTGCACCCTGTTCTGACTCTCCAGTGTTTATTACAGTGCAGGCAGAGCTATTTTCTTGCTTGTTCCTTACACTGAGTCTTTTCTTATTGTGTATCTGACACAACAGGAACAGGAGAAGAGTTTAACAGAGCTGCAGAGGAGTTAATCCCATAAACCTTGAGTTTTCTGTAGCTGGGGAAAGCACTGAGTGGGATTCCTTTATACAGATGTTGGTGTCCTCATTTTCAGTGTTACAAACTGAAATCAATGGTGGACCTTAAGCCATCTGAAACTCAATGGAAAGAAACGTCCCTTTGTAAAGGATGGGTCTCCTTCTTCCAACAGAAGCATTTTAAACAGGTCACAGGTATCAGGCTTCAGAGGAGCCAGTCTGCCTCCTATTTGCAGAGGGAGTTTAGCTGAGTAAGTCAAATGTCAGCATCCAGGATGTGGACACCCTGAGGAAGGTGAAATGCAATGGGAGATCTTCTGGGGAAAACACACCATCACAAGAGTGATGAGGAAATGGAGCTTGTTTCTGCATCTCTTCCCTGCTGTGATCAGCAAGGAAGAACAAGCTATATTTTCTTCAGTTTCCCAGAAGTTATAGAGATATCTTAACTAGGGTAGTTTTGTGTGCCAAGAAAGTCTTTTAGCAGGAGAGCTTACAATGATTATGGAATTTGCCTATCAAAGAGCAGACAATTTACAGTTGGGTATGCTTCCTGGGCACGGTGCAGCATGTGAAAGTTTCCTCATGAACTTGATATGATACTGTAAGATTTTCTTTGTTTTAAGACCCATGAGAAATTACACAATAATAAGTTTTTTTTTTTAAGTCTTCTCAAGAAGACAGTGAAAGTTTCTTTTCATTAAAGACTATTTTTGTACAACTTTCTTTACCCAGTTGTTTCACACTTTTTTTTTTTAAGTTGCAATGTGAAAGATGCTCCTTCCCCAAATTTAGAGAAGTTGGACTCCTTTTCTTCAAACAGTTAGCAAAAATAGCACACTTTCAACATCAAATATAAGTTTCAGATGGCCATTAGTAACTGAAAAGAAAGAGCTCTAATGGAAATACTCATGTTGCTAGACCTTAACATATTATTAGTTTTCCAGTTGAAGTAAATTTACAGAGTACATATTTGCATTTGTGAAATTTCATGAAAGAGGTTTGAATGGCTGAGGTATGTGTTGTATGTCTCTTATTACTGTTAGAAACAGAGCTTTTCATGTTATTTAAGTGGCAGAAGTAACTTCCTTCACCTGGAAAATGGCCCCCTGGTAATGGGGGGTATGACTAGAAAAATGGTATGACTAGAAAAAAAACCTGTCTTTTTAAGCAACAGAAAAAAAATGATTAGTGTTGCAATTCAGCGTTAGGTTGTTACAGTAAACAGGCCATTTCCTCTGGAACTGTCTTTCAACTTGATGTATAATAATTTCATAATAGTAACCAGATGGTTAATTAATCTGGAGCTAATTGACAAAAGTGGAAAAGTATTTTTATATGTGATATCACTGCAACAAAATAATATCTAACTAATAAGCAGTGTAGCTTAAGTAATGGATAGGAGACAAATGGAGCAAAAGAACTTCTCTTATATAAATGCTTCTGGATCCAAATTCAACCATACAAGTTTAAAATGCACACAAGACTCTTCTTTCTACCCCTAATGTGTATTAATGAACAAATTCTAGTAATTCCTATAGCTGCTAAGTCAGTTTGGTCCTTATGAAGATGTTAGCTTCTCAGAGCTCCACAGGGATGAATGATGAAAAAGAGGCTTCTTCTTATCTTCTTATTTTATAAGTGGACAACAGACACACATAGAGAGTCATGTCTGTGTACTTATGGGAATAAGAAGCAAGCAGAAAAATTCATGTTCAGACTTCTATCCCACTGGAGTTGCCTTCAAATATTTGCTAACGGTAGATAATTAAGAACAAAATAAAGAAACAGTCCCTTGCACTATTGATGAAATATAAGGGACATTCAATAGCCTATGCTTTATAGTTATTCCAATCTTCATCTCCGGGACTTCTCCATTATAATCAGCCAAGTCAGTAACCCTGTCTGTCACAGCTTTTACAAAAAGGTCATGGGGCTTGAGGTTGCTGGAGGGCAGGCACACATCAAAGCAGGGAAGTCTCACATTAAATGACCTTTCATTTACACATTGGTATTTTTCCTCTCAGTTTTCCCTACCCTTTCAGTGCTTGCCTTTGGCTGTTTCAGTGATTGTTCATAAGCTTACCACAGACATCAAGGTATTTGACAGCCAAAGGCAACAGCCGTGTTATCTGGCCTTTTCAGACTAAGTTCTTCCCCTGGCCGTGGTCACCTGGACATGAGGTTCTTCATGCCCATCTATTTTTATGACAGTGAACCCCAAGAGTGTAGGCCTTTCCTCCCTTTCATCAACATGACCCAGGTTTGACATGTGAATAAAGGAAGATGATGAAGAGTAAGTTAGCTGACAATGTCCTCCAGTCACCACGCTAATGACAGTAGCCTTTAAGTGATCATCTAGCCTAGACTGTTCATGGAAGCATTGCCACAGCTGGGAGGAGGCCTGTGGGGGCACACTCATTTGAACTGTTAAGTTAGCAGAGATGAGGGACTGGGATTTCAGTAGTTAATAATGACATAGGGAAACTGGGGAAGAAGGAGCAATTGCTGTCAGGTTTTCCTATGTATTGACACTGCTTTGTGTATTTTTCTTGATTTGTGTTTATCCCTGTGGTAATGGGAAGGTATGGATTCAAACATTGATACAAGAATAACTACAACCAGGCTCAGGCCCAGTGGGGGTTGTAGATGCTCTGCACCTGAATGCAAAGACAAGACATGCTTTGGAGGTTGTTTCTATTTTTTTTCTCCTGGGTGTTATGGGATTTTCTGCTTCTGAGCCCCTGTTACATAGGATGTTAAGTATTGTACATGCAGAAAAGCATGCTAGTGTCTCTAGTTCAGCTTCTACCTGACTATTCCTTATAGACAATATGACAGGTCTACACAATGCCAGAAAGTCTGGTTCTGCTCATCTGTGCTATCCTGAAGGTAGATCCTACTCTTAGGATGTTAGGAAAGGAAAGGGTAAACACTTTTAAGCATTGTTGTGAAAGTAGATGTGAATTGCTCTTAGATCTGCAAAGAAGAATCCATTGCAAAAAGTGCCCAAAAGATCTCAGTTTAAAGGAGACATAGATACCGAAGATGATGCACTCAGGATCTCATAAAGAAAGATGGTGACAATGGTTTACATGTTCCAAGCAGTGGGAAATAAATCACAGCAGACAACAGCAGGCACATATTGAACAAGAGCACAGAATTCTTGCTCAGAGGAATCTCCTTGCTGCAAGTTAATCACCTTTTTATTAGCAATCCATGAAGCTTTTTTTGGAAATTGCAATTCCATTGCAAAGTTGTTGGGTTTTTTTTCATTTCATTTTCATTTCATTTCATGTATGTCCCCATATCTGCCCTTATTGTCCCCACTGCAAAATAATTTTGCAAAATAACACCTGGAATGTGGAAGTAGGCTATTGAATTAAGAAACACAGTTCCACGAACTTGAGAACCCAAAGTTGCACTTGAGCCTTGTGTAGTCAAAAAGAGTAAACCTGCTTCCTTTCTAAGTTATATTCATTAACTTAGAATGCCCTCTAAGTGACTAACTTGTGGGAAGCAGTGGATGAAGACCTCGGTGGTGGAACTGGTGGAATTTATGCTGAGTAACAACTCCTGTGGGAGTCAAAGCTTTCTGAATTGTGAGGAACCTCTGCTTTTGTACCTCACTTTGCTATCTTGTAATGGATTGTAATGAATTTGTTGAACATCATGGGACAGTATGATACTAAAAGGATCGAGGCTCTGTTTCCTTGATTGGGGATTCAACAATGATTGGAGATGGAAGAACTTCTGCGTGCGTCTTCTTTTCTTCTTTGTGGTTCTTTTAGACCCAGGAATAATATAGTTGAAAACTGTTGATGATGTAGTTTTTTCTTTCCAGAATGCTCCAGAAATAACATAATAAAATTTGGATGCTTCATGGGATGGAAGTGGTGTGTCTTTTGCTTTTCTTCTCTTATCATTACTGGCTTTTCAGCTTCTTTATTTTTGACTCCTGGTTTCTGTTTGACAGACTTACAAAGAAAGAAGCATCCTCCACTGACTATTCTCTTTGCCTCAATGCTCATTTTCTGTTTTCCATTTCTTCTTTAATTTAAGGCTTCTTGGTATTTTTTTTCCCATCAGACATAATGAATGACTGGGAAGTGTCAGCTCCTTTGGACTCTGTTGTCTTCTATTCATCATTATGTCTTCATTGCCCTCTTTAATTTAGCTACAACGTTGAGGGGATCGCTTTCTGTGAAAGACAATATTGCTAGCTGTCCATAGGGATTTCACACATCTATTCATCATTCTGTGTAAGACAAACTGCATGTGAAATATTGTTCACTCAAAAGGGCAAAATGTGTAAGTCCATTTCAAATACCAAATGCTTAGCTGGTGTTTTCAAACATAGGTCTCTGAGGCTAGATATGTGACACCTTTTCTGGATACGAATTTCCACCAATTTAACTATTGAATATGGGTCTTTCTAAATTGAAATTTGTTTAAGTACAAACTTGCACTGGCTTTACTACTTTGCTACTAAATATATCAGTAGGTACACCAATGTGAATTATAATATAGAAAAAAAAACCCAAAGTCATAATTGGACTTTTATTTCCTGGATTCAGAGGAGAGAGACAGTGGGCATTCAGAGTAATTGGGTGCATACTCATTTACTTGGAGACCTAATTAGCAATCTAGAAAATTAAGTTTAAGAATCTTTATACAGTGTTGATAGTTGTTGCAAGCAGCCTTTGTTTTTGCAAAACCATGATTGGTGGTATTTGGCTTCCAAAGGTATACAAAAAATCTCATGGAACATCTCCTGTTTTACAATATCTGTAAAATAAATCCTTGGTTTGTATGTATTTCCTGTACACAAGAAATAAGGTATTAAAAAATATGGGAAGATTAATTAAAATATTTTCTAACCCGTGTTTAAATTTAAATCAGTTGGACTACATGATCATTGTGGGTCCCTTCCAACTGAAATATTCTATCTTATTAATCCTAAATCACACCAAGAACTTTGAAGAAATTGAGAGGTGCTAAACTCACAGCAACATTTGGTTTATGCATCTTCACTGAGTTCTCTATGGCTATGTAGTAAATGGCTATGTAGTAAAAAAGATACATCTAACTGAAGGCAATAGAAGAATACAGTGAAAGTTTTCCAGTGCTAATCTTTCCATATGCACATGATTTCCCATTTCTTAGCACAAATTACCCTAAGAGTCCTTTCCAAATAAATATATACACAAAAGAATGACATTTATTTTAACCATGGTACCAGAATTAACAAGCAAATAATCTTTATGCATTATTGGTGGTGTTAACATTGAGATGGAAGAGAATTTTGAAAAAATTGCAGCTCATGGCCAAAAACTGTATCACCTCGCAGCTGCCAAGCACAGTTCAAATTATACAAAGTAAATAATGTTTATTTAGGGTTGCAATTTCAGATTTTCCCTTTTTTCCATTGTATTTTTATGACCTCACATGGGTGGATGCTTTTAAATTCTGTTCTGACATAAACTTAGAAGCAGAGTCCTTAGAGATATGAAAGCTACATTGTCAGTGACTTATCTGGTTCTTGTCCTTTCCTGCATATATTTTTATTTATATCTTAATGGATGCTAAACATAGCCTTTTTGTATATGCATCTTTGAAAAGTGTTGGGATAGACTATATGATATCTATTTATGAATAAAGACTGACTTGTTCCACATTGTTGTTTGTTAAAACTCGAGAAAGGGGTGAACAGGAGTCCCTCAGCAAGTTTTTATGATTTAACATGAGTCTAATTCTGATTTTGATTAAAAAGTGGTAAATTAATTCACGGATGATTGCTTTTATTTAGGAGGAAATGCCTTGCAAGTACTGACATTTCTGCAAGTTACTGGGTTGGTTTTTAAGGTCCAGTTTTAAATGGAGAGGAAAGCATGGGAGATTCCAAAAACATAGTGTTTGTGTACATAAATTTTTGTACCTAATAAGAAAACTCAAGCATCTTTTGTTAAAGAAGAAAGGCAAGAAAAGTCATGATCCTTTTGTGCCTCCCATATAAAAGTCAAACATAATTCTGTTTCTACAAACTCTTCAGCATTTATTCAGTTCAGAGGTGTTATTCATTGGTTTGACTTGTTTATATTATGTCTTCAAGATGGCATTTTAAATAAGCTCTGAAAGGTTTATAGGGGGGCATGTTAAAATGACTCAGAAATGTCCCCAGGAGTTTGGAAGGTGAAAACTAGAAGATACTACATACTGTTTAATATTCATGAAGCATTTGAGGAGGATGAGCTCAGTGTCCTGTCTTTCAAAGTTGGTTAGGAATCTTTAGCAAATGATTTTTTTAGGAATAAAGAGCTTAAATGCTGTGCTGTCTTTGGGTATTGAGTGAGACATTACTCACAGCAGTGCTTTGGGACTATGTTTGCTTTTAACTTCTGATTAATGCATTTATTTTCCTCAAAATGTGAATAATTAATATCAGCATGATTGGAATTTATTTTTTCATAATATTTTTAAACCGAGGTGAAAAATATCTGTGATAAGAATTTCAAAATACAAGCTGAAGATACATAAAATGTTAGTCCCTCCCCGAGTGGCCAAAGGCAGGGAGATGGGATGGTCGGAGATTTTTACCACATCTCATTTTCAGACAGCAGTTAAAAGAATTGTGAGATTCCCTCCTACACAGTTCGGGAGAAACAGAAAGTTTCCAAGAGACATAGGGAAAGTTTCTGCAATTCCAGCTGCAGCCCAGGTAGCTGGTGGGGTAGGTCAGGAGGTAACATGAGCTACAACAGCTGGCTAACATGAAGCTAAAAATTGCCAGGACAAAGCTGCCTTCTCTGCTACTATTTCAGCACAGTTTGGGATGTCCCTCTTCAGCACCACTGAAGGTTTGACTGGGAAAGGAAAGTGGACTTTCTCCTCATTGTGCTTCTTGAGAGATGTGAAAAGATGCGGTTCGGGGAGGAGACTCCAGCCCTTTGTGCCCAGCATAGCTGCCTGGTTGTGTCTGCATCTCGTGTTTGCTCCTCCAGCAAGGACTCTTTCTCCAAACAAAAAAGACTCATGTGAGATTGATTATTATCAGGTCATGGGCACAACACGAAAGTAATTCACAGCGCGTGCTTTTTGTATTCTCTTGAGAATTTTTTCCCCTTTCCCCTGGAAGCTCTACCCTTCGCTCCCAAGCTGTTGGAGAGCGTGACTAACACAAGCAAAGTACAGTTAGGCAATTTCCCATTGCTAATCAATATGATTTTCCTGTGAAGCTTCATCTTTGTAATCAACAGGTACGATAATAGAATATATATTTTTGTAATAGATAATTTTCTTCTTCTCATTTCTTTCACAGAATCATGAATAAAGTGGCAGACCAGCAGGACCACATGATACCATG
>JAOXNG010000012.1:45222001-45232886 GCA_028566535.1 Scolopax minor
CTTCTAGCATGAGAACCAAAGCACAGATAAGTATATTTTTATTTAAAGAATAATCTGATATGTTGAGAGAGGACCTGGAGAAAAGGTGTGTACAGGAAGATGCAGGTTTGTGTTAGTATTTTTTAAAAATAATAGAGACTGTTTTGTGAAGTAAATTTTTTTTGTGGTGCCAGATGTATAAAGACGTCGGTTGTTTCAACGTCAGGTGTCACTAGCAGATGAATAACAAGATAGTGAGAAGAATCGCAGACTGATCAGCAAGGTTGATTTTTACCAGTCAGAGAACTTTTGGAGATTACAGTATAACATGAAGAATTTATCAAGGTGATTTATCCACAGTGCAGGGGAATACATTACATCCATATTCCATCTCAACTAGTATAGGAGTGAATCTCAGTATCTACAAATGTATGTTACTAATGTTACTTTGGAAAGCAATATGTTTTTGTATAGTTCCAACATTCTTTGTGTTCATGGATTTTAAACATAACTCCAAAACTTGCAGTAAATCTTCTGCTATCAAAACAAATAAATCTGGGGGAAATATTAATAAAAAGACTGTTAAAAATGACATTTTGTAATAATGCTCAGTCAGCCTTCCTGCTGCTGAGCGCCTCTGGCTACCAGAAAAGGAAACCTCTGTAAGAGAGACTTCTGAAAAAACAAAGGGGGGAAATCACCTATTTTGATTTTACCCGTGGCAATGTCATCTCGTCATGAGGTGTGCTTTGTAGAAAAGGCAGGTGGAGAAAAGCAAGCGAAAAAAAGGCAATGGAGGGGTCATTGTTTCATGTTCCATACATGGCTTTTCTTCTTTATCCATCAGTTCTTGTGCTAAGAGGGAAGCAAAAAAATGTACTGGTAGAGGGAGGGAAACCAAGAGCTTTTTTTTTTACAGTAAGCGATAACAAGACAACCGTGCTAAGAAAGACCCTTCAGCTTCTGTGTTTTGTTCAATCATGACATCGTTGAGGGTGAGTTCTCCTCTCTGCTTCACAGTGTCAGGCAGCTCAAGAGTCACTATCCAAACACACTCATGTTTGACTCCTGCCCAGGTTCACGGGCCCAGGTATTTTATTGCTCGACATCTATAGCCGGGGATGTGTTACCAAAAGAAGAAACTCCTTTGCAGCCACCGAAGGAGAATGCATACCTCAATTTTCTGATTGTACCATTTCTGGGTGCTCCTTCTGAAGTGCAAAGGAAGGAGCCTGGCAGAGGTGCCCATGCAGCAGCTGGCAAGCCTTTGGGAAATTACCACCCAAAGGAGGAGAGGAATGGAGCGGGCAAGGGTAGCTCACCCACCAAGGGTCGGGACAATTGCTCTCATATCATTGCAGTTCCCTGCCTGTCAAACCTGTAGTAAGAAAAAAAATGAAGTCATTCCGTGAGGCTAGTCATCTGTGGTTGCTTTTTCATGCAAGACAGAACAAAACATATTTTCTACAATGCAAGAGTAGGAAACAGTCATCGATGTGGCAGTGAGAAATTTTTTCCCTTTGTAAAGCTATAAGCTGCAATGGTTTCACTTTGACAGCCCTGAAATCCACAAGACACTGAAGCGAGAGCTTCTTAGGTTTGGAAAATGCAAAGCTGTGGTAGCTGTGGACTGAGTTATGGCAGGATACTGTGGAGTCCTCTGTTAAAAGAGCTTTAGAGATTTACATTCTTCGGTTTGCTTTTCCAAGTAAGCCAATATGTATTAGTGCAGAGGCAGTATTTTTTATACAGGAAAGGTAAGATGCCAATAGTATTTTACTTTTTATTATATAAGATCAAAAATGCATTAATGTATAATAGATTTTCCAATTTTAAGACCCTGTTAATTTCAATGAATTGCAGGGTTTGGTTTGAAGGACAAGTGTTTTAATGAAGGCATAAATCACCAGTCATAAGCACCTCTTTTGCATTTTCATATATAAAATCTGCAGCTGCATTAGAGGTTCATTGATACCATTCATAATGCTGCTTGCCACTGTTGAGGATGTATTTTCATGGCAGATCAGGAGCTTTGTCTCTTACATTAAACTATAAGAGTTATAGATTGGGAGCACTATGTATCCAGGGTGTCCGTGAGATAGGTACCTTATAGTCTACTGAATTTGCCACATGTTTCAGTGTTTTAAAATATTAATTTATTTTTATTCCAATACTTAATCCATTTGTCCATTGTTCAGTGTAAGAGAATGTCAGCCTGTCTGCCATACATGCATTAAGTACAGCTACTAAGCTGTGGTACGTTCATCAGGCACTGTAGATTGTTAAGATATTGCCTCTAGGGCAAGTTTGCATATGAACTGCATCAATCTTGTTGTTTCTTCTCCTTCTCCGACCCCATTTTCATTTGTAGAGGACCTTGGCAGTGCTGGTTGTCATAGGAACGTGGTAGGCTTATTCAATAGGAAAAGGAGAGATGCATAGCTTCACCCATAACTCATTCAGGCTGCTACCTCCAGGAGACGCCCATCAGCATCATCAAGAAGCACAACATGGAAATATTCATCAGTGAATTTGCAGTTGCAGTAGTGTTCTAGTGAGGGCAGTGGCATTTCAGTATTCCTATTTCCAGCCCCACAGCCCCTAAGACTCCAGCAAGGACAGGGAACCTGTACTTTAGATGCTCTGCAAACATAAAGATGATGGATATCTGTGAGTGAACAGTACACCCTGCTGTTCCATGATCTCATGGAGAAAACGTAGTGCAGTGATACATTTGACAAAATTATTGCAGAACTTCTCAAGTAATTGGTGGGGGGACACTGGAGTTACCTAAGTATATCTCTTACAGCCTTCACAGAGAGGCAGAAGAAGGTGTTTCAAATGCCTAGTGTTTGCCCCTGAAGAGTGCTCTGTGGCAGAGTTTGGAGATGATGTAAAGGAGGGACCTTGGAAATATGTGTCTGACTGCTACACTTCTGTAGTATTCCTGTCAGCAGCCTTCTAGCTATTCACTCAGCTTTAAACTGAATATATTTGTGATGGCTCCTCTCTACAACCATTTCTTGTGATGGAGGGGATTTAATGGGTCTCTTTTTAAAAGAAGCCTTGCATAGTTCTAAGTATGCTAAAAGCACCCTTAGGCTGTTTTTAATGTATGTTGGGATTGCAACACTGCTGGCAGTGATGGAGCACCTGCAGTTTTCATTCCTTTAATTTTATTTACTAGCATTTGAACAAGAATTAGTCAGACTGTGAGGAGAATGCTGTAATGTTTAGGTAGAGTTGTGGCTACCCAAGCTGCTTCCCTCAAGAAATAGTGCCTATTCATTCCCTTGTGACCACGTCTATGCTGGCAGTCACTGCATCAAATGCTTAGTCCAAATGAGTGAAGCTGATCCAGCTCAAGAGAAGATCCAGGATCCGGAATGTGCAGGGAAGAAAAAAAGAAGATTATAAACTTTTTCCTTCAAAAATTGTTGTTAGAAATGAAATAGAAATCATTAAAATGCTTTGGTAAACAGGAGGCTCAGTAATTACGGGTCAGTCAACAAAGTAATAGTATTTATAATAGGAATGTGGAAGCACTAGAATTTCTAGTATTGTTTAGGAAACATCTCACACAAGTGAACACAGGATGCAAGAGCATGAAGCGTGATGCATTTACCCTCTAACAAGAAGAAAGATGTCACGAAAGGGAAGCCCTGGGATATCTGGTGTTCTGAGTGACTCTTCCAGGTTTCTTTCTGAATTGTTATCTTTCACTGAATGATAGCTCCCTGATACCAAATTGTTTCCTTGAGGAACAAGTAAAATTAGTTTATCATTAATGCTTTTAGAGGCTCTATAGATTGTATTCTGCGTATAGTTTTGCTATAAGTAAGTCCAGTCACACCATTCAAATTTCTTTGATTCACTGAATCAGATTCTCAGTACACAGAAATAAGTGCATGGTTAGCTTGGTTTAAGTCATTGTCACTCCACTGAAATAAATTACTCTCTATATATTTTATTTATTTGCTTTACATACTATATTAGCAAAATATGGATATGGTACAGACAAGTCTGACAGATATAAACCAATTAGTTACATGAATGTGACTGGGTTTCTCATTTCCTTCTGTCAGGGTTCATGTTGTTGAAAACATTCTGTTCATTCTTCAAAACCTTTTTTTTTTTATTAGCTTCAAAATATACAGGGTATACAACGTATGTAGTGCAGTGATATAAAGAACACAGTGACTATGTTCACTCACAGTGTCCAGCCAGGACTGTAATTGGTTGAGTATATAGTAGTTAAATTAGACATTTTATCCTAGTAAACTTTTGATTTCACCTGAAATCTTTGCTGGGAGTGCTTCTTGCCCATGATGCCTATAAAGTTTGTAAGTAGTTTGGCAGTCTTATAAGTTGTTTCAATCTTCTGGTATATATTATTATAAACTTAGGACATACTTGCAGTGGAAAATATCCATCCTGGATTAGTGGCTTAGATTCAGACAACAGTGAAGACAAAGCAATTCAAAATTCAAGTTAGAACATGGTGAGATAAAGTTCATCTTTTAGATATTGCTTTACTGAAGTTAATAAATTACTAATACTGTATTGCAAAGCTGTTGATTTAGTAGAACATGTATTTGCAAAAACTTAAGCTAGTAAGTATCCGTTAAAACATCTTCTTAAGGATGGTCCCCCTGTTTTCCACATTAGTGGAAACATATATAGAAGGTCTGTGCAAGTCCTTTTTCACATGCAGCCACTCATATGAGTACTCCAACTGAAATCTCTCAAGTATCTCTTAATTTATTTTCTGGTCCTTGACAACTGCTTTCTTCTGCTAGTACAGATATTTAGGCATTACCATAAGATAGCTGGTGTGATCGGCTCCAGAATCTCATCTTAGTTGGTCTGGTAATTTAATTTTGAGGAGAAAAAATGTAATTCAGTAGATCATCTTTAAATTTATACTGGTGTTAAATGTGATTTGGTTCCTTCCACACCCCATTCCAAAGAGAAAACTGACCTACTGAATTGTTTTAATGTTTTCAAATCCCTTCCTTGCTGCGTTTACATTAAATTTTGCCTGTTCATGGTAGTCCTAGATACTAAGCAGCTACCTAACTGGTTGATTGTCACATGAGAGAACAGTAGTGGACACCTGGCAGGACTAGGACTGCTTCATAGGAAAAATGATCCCCTGAAGTATACCAATTTTGCAGACATACAAACGGTACACAGCCCAAGGAGGAAAGTTATATGGAGTGACAGATGGATGCCTCTGGTTGACTTCTCTGTAGGTGCAGGAGGAGCAGATGGCAGGTGTGATAATGTCCAGCCATTTGATTTTATGTACCTTTGCCCCCTCAGCATGGCTGTGAACAATAGTAAATAAGGCTGGGGTCTTGTGAGTTACTGTGCCATGGCACAATGTGCTACTTTCAGCAGAGCAAAATGAAAAAAACCATAGCCTTGCTGCTGTGCGTCACACAGCAGTCACAAACATCTCTGGTAATTCAGACACTGATGGAGTTATCAACAATTAGAAAAGAATGATGTTGTGCATTATTTCTTCTGCTGAGGCTCTTGTGTTTCGTGCAGATAAACCAAGCAGTTCGTTCCTCATTAGGGAGATCCAGAAACGAATTGCCTGTAAAGACTTCTGTGCTTGGTGTACTATAAGCGTTTGCCATAGATAGGAATAGTGTGACCAGGTGTGCAGTTAGTTCCTGTGCCTGTTTCACAAGTGGAAAGCTAAATCTTTGCAGTGAAGAAACTTGAGACTTACTTGCAGACCCTCAGCAAGTTAGTGGCAGAGCAGAGCTGGAATGCTGGCTCCACCAGAAGGCCACCAGGCTGGGGCAGTGCCATGCAGCCAGCCTGTCCAGATGCTCCAGGCATCTCGCAGCTGGGAGCTCTTAGGGTATCTGAGCTGGAAGCATCAAGTTAGGGATTTATGTGTGGCTGGATGATTGGATTCATGTTGTGGAAACATCTGGAGAACAGTCTTTTCCATGTAATTCCTTGTTGCTGTATGTTCTTGGTGAGCGTGGACCCAAATTTTGAAGTTTGCCTCAAAGCATTTTTTTTCCTTGACTGGACTTAGGTCAGATGATGGCTTGATCAAAGCAGGAGAATGATAATTTGATCTGAGATTGCTTTCATTTCTCTGGGCGATGGCTGAGTAGTTCTTCTTCCTCTTGGATGAAGTAATGCCTGATCAGGAACAGACATTAATCTCAACTGAGAATATTTTGTACTAGAGAAAGTGGAAAGAAAATGAATCCAGGCTTTTTTTTTTGCAGCTCTTGGCTCACTCTCTTCAGCAAAAAGAACTGAGTGTTTTATAGGAAGGATCCCCATTGTCCAGCAAGAAGCTAAAAGGCTCGAAATAGCGAAGTGCTAGATGTAGTGAAGTGACCGTGACTGTGACAAAGTGACTGTACAGTCTAAGGGTGTAGTGACCAGTCTAATCTCTGGTATGAGAGACCCTGTTGACTGCTGGGAAGCCCTACATTCTCCACATCAGCAGTCTTGCCCTCAGTAATGGAATATTATAAGGAAAGCTTAATTTCAGGAAGCTCCTTCCTCTCTTCCTATGACCAGACCCAACAGCCTCTCTCTCACCTTTCAGGAGCCACTGGAAATCAAAATGTACAGATAAACAGGGCTGTTTAACTGAATGGTAAGTGTAAGCCCTGCAGGTAGGTGCTATGTAAGTGATTAACACTCTGCTCACGTAGGGAGCTTATCTCCTGGGGAGGCAGAAGTCCCCTGCTGTTTCCACATAATCACGATGGCTTTATGAGGGAGCAAAGCAGCATGTAGTTTCTATTCAGAAAGGCAGACTTTCTACTTATTACCAAAGTAGATGAACTACAGTAGTGCCTTGTTGAGCACATCATTGCTTGAAACAGGACAATGCAATAGGTATATTTCTTTCCCCTTTTAGTGTACACTGAAATATTTGCCCTTGCTCTTTACTTGCTATCTATATTAGAAGCTGGCCTATAATCTAATGTAACATAACATAATTCTAGAGTATTCAGCAAGTAGACTGAGTGCACATTGGAAGGTTTCTGTGCACCTCTTCCTTACTCACTTTCCCTGGGAGAGATGAGATTGAGAGAGAATCACTTATACATATTTTTCCTATTAGGAATCATAGATTCAAATCCCCCTTGTTTATATTGTGTGTTTTCGGCTAAGATGGGTTTTCTTATTGTCTCGTGTACTTTTTTGACAAAGTTTCTTTATCTTTCATGTGTTTTTCTTCTCCTTCTGTGGATTCTCTTTGCATTTCACATTTGCTTAACTCTCAGACCCTACCCAGTGCCATTACCGTGCTGAGTAGTGCCCAGCCAGGACGGATGGCTTGACTTAAGCATGTCAGGGCAGGGCTGAGATGTCCTTCTGATTAACTGGCTCCACGCTGACTTCCTTAGTTAAATTTTCCTTTTAACCTCAAAAGATTTCATCCATCTTTTGCCTCGTTTTCCCATTCTTGCACTCTGCCTTGCCCATGTCCTGTGCAGAGATCTGAGACATGCAGAGCTGGTGGCTGTAAGTAATGTGGTGGCTTAATGTCTTCTTGAGGATTTTCTTTGTAAATTGAAGCCAACTCCCTTTCAGCAGCACTGTCAGATGAAAAGGCCTTTTAGAGGTGGTGAGCTTTAGCAGGAATGAAACCACTTATTCTGGATGAACCTGAGTGTGCCCCGGAGGCTCCTCAGAATGAGCGCATTTGAATAAAACAACAGTTGACTTTTCTGAGAAAATACAGATTTCAAGTCTGACCAAATCATCCTCTGTGAAACAAACTTGGACCTGCCCTATTCCTCTGGTTCAAAATAGCAGTTAAACAAGCTTTCATGATGGTCTTTGGGAATCATCCTTATAACCCAAACCCTAGACTTGTTTTATTTTTTTGTGACATATGTCTGAAGAGTTACTGGCATGATTAAGACCTTGCATGTAGGGAGAGAGAGTTAAACAGGGGTTTGTGTATCAGTCTGGGAAAGGTGTCCTGCTCTGGCTGTGGCTTCTGGGAACATTGGGAGTACTTGAGAGCAAGATGTTTGACTGTACCAGGAGTGAGCAGGTACTGAACTGTGATAGAAAGGATATTTCTTCTAACCTTATTCTTACAAAGTACTAAGTACCATGTGACTGAACACAGTCATACTCATTAATTTGATACTCTGCTATTAAAAGCTGATTTTAAAAAAACGTGGAATCACAGAATCACAGACACTGGAAACACAAGAAAAAATATTAGGATATACAGTCTATTTTTACACTCTGACAATTGTCTCCAGATGTTCCCACATCATATTTTCCAGCCGTGATATACTCCTCTCTTTAATCATACCTCTAAGTTTAAAAGTTACTAAGGAATAACAGTTTAAGGTCTATTATTATCTCTCCCAATACCTCATGACTACGCAAGGTATGAAACCTAAGTTACATAACACAGAGCTAGAAATTGTGGAAAACCCCACAATTTTTTTCCCTACCTCCTATCTCTTCTTTTCTTCTCACCTGTATCTGTGATTTTGATACTGAGCTCTTTTTATTTTGCGTGGACCCACATGTTCCACTCCTGGTGTGTTGTTCATATGCTGATGTAAAATACAATGGGGCAGACACCCTAGTGCATTACAGAAATTGTCCAGGGAAACTTAGAGATTATAGTAAGTAGACTACATCTTTTGGGTCTTTTGATACTTCAGACAGTATCACCTGATATTGATCCCCTTTTGTTCCTTCTTTGCACAAAGCTGGAGGTAGCTTGAAATGTATGCCAAGGAACCTTTCTAACAACAGATTAATATATTGCTTCATATATATAATAGTTACTACTATCTACTACCAGTGAAAAAGCACATTGCACTTCTCCCTGCTGATAAGATGATGAACATTTTAAAATGACGATACTTAGTTTTTCAGCAGTAGTATTCAGAGTGAACACAGCTTTGTAATGAGTGGTAACATATCACTTCCAGAGCTGGAACTGCTGCTTATGCATTGTGCTGGTCAAATTTGGAAGGGATTTTTGTTCATTTTCATTTTTTCTGTACTAGAAGAACTAGCAATTTTAAATCAAACCTCAGACAGACACAAACCTAAGTTGTAACTTTAAAAATGAGTCATTACTATGGCTCTTTCCATCCTCTCATAGCCATATATTCAGAGGAATTTGATTACTTTCTTTCCTTGAGCTCTTAATTCTCAGGTTCTAAACTCCCACTAACTGATTCAGTGCTGTCTAATGTTTCTTGTCTGTTTGCCAAAATTGCTATGGTGTCCCTTTACTGGCCAACCAAGAGCAGAGTCACTGGCACCAGGTGCTAGCTCTACAGCGAGAAGTAGGTATGCTGTATCCCCATCCATGTATCTTCACCTCCCATCTCACTAGGTGTTTCAAGAAATTAACTTTGGAATTTGGCAAGGGAATGGGAGATCATACATGGGCAGAATCCTCTACACAGATAGCAAAACAATTAGTTCCAATTTAAGACGACAGTCATCCAAGCTGCTCTGCATGGAGCCAAATTGAAGTATACCCAAAGCAGATTGTAGGATGTGAGCCTAAAATTGAGACCTCAATAGTCTTTCAACTTCTCTTTTTTATTTAATTGTTATTTACAATTTGTTTATTTTGTAGCAGTTGTCCCCTCCTTCATCAAGCAGAGCATTTCCATTAAAATCAGCCAGCCGACTTGTGTAAACGTGGCAGAATCAAGCTTTTGATATTAGTAATAAAGAATATATTTATGGGACATTTTTTCCACAGCTTAATGCCAGCTCTTCTTTCCGCCAGGAGAGAATGGCTGTTCCATGACAACTGGAATAGAAATATGGTTTTTCAGTTGAAACATCCTAACAAGACTCATAACAATGAGGCCCACTGATGGGAGGGAATTGGTGATTTTGAATAAAGTGTTCTGACAATTTTAGACGGGGCTATTTTCTAAAACAGTAGGGCAGCAAGTCTCTGAAAACCCAAATACATTCAGGCAAAGAATTTACCTCTGCTTTATAGCTGCTAAATTGAGTTATCACTGGAGGGGAAAAAAAACCCAACAAACCACAACAGTTTACCCAGAACATTGATTCTCTGTTGTTGTCAAACCCCAGCTGTTTTGTAAAAAGGAATAGTGGGGTCAACACATCACTCTCGTTCCACACCATGGAGGATCAATAGCTGCAGTGTTATTCAGGTACTTGTAATTACAAGGTCTTGGCAGCTTTGCCTGCAGGTTAAATGACAGTCAATGCCAAGTTAGTAGATTTCTTTTTCCTGAAAGCTCCAAAATGTGGGGGTTTTGCTTCTTTTCTAACAAGAAGGGATCTTTGGTTTCTGGCATTTTTAAATTGTGTGCTCTGCAGACTGTTTGCTCTACTGAGGGTGGGTGAGTGGGTGAGATTAACCCTGGCACCATGTGCACCAGGGAATCACATTTCTTTGCTTCTCATGTATCCCATAATTAATCCTGTTTTATAATGTTGAGAGATTCTGTGGATCATGATGCAAATGGGGAAGGGCCTGTCCAGTGACCAGGAGTGATTTCCCTTACAAGAGAAGGACAGGGCTGAGGTTTCCAAAGCAGCAGCATGCACTGGTAGGTGGCACTAGCAGCTCTGGAGTCAAATCACTAATGCTCCAGCAGATGTTCTGGAGAGCTTTCAGGTGGGTTGCCGCTGCTCCTGGGTTTCAGGTGCTGGCTCTAAATTCTCACCCTGCATCAGCTGTCACTGTGGATTAAATTATTCCTGTTCTTACGTGGCCATGCAGCAGGACAAACCGTAAGGCTCCTTCTGTACCTGTATACCTGCAGGGAGGCATGGTTGCCTAACGCTCCTGCCGGGCTGCCATCTTACAGCCCTCCTCCTGAGCTAAGCACAGGCTCCATGATAGATATTTTACCCCTGAGGAAAAGCTAGTGAA
>JAOXNG010000012.1:45385728-45401630 GCA_028566535.1 Scolopax minor
TTATTTTTAAAGTGAAAAACAAAGGAAAATGTACAGAATATTAATGAGCGCCTGCCAAAGTGATAAGGGTAAAAATGCAAGTGCAGCTTCAAAGGGTCATGCAGTGGGGTCACAACTGTGCTTTCTAAAAGAAGGGGTAAAGCTAGTTCATCCAGTTCTGGATGGACCTTCTTCGTATTACTGGCTCAGCTCCAGTGATGCAATTGAATTAATTCCTTCAAACCAGAAGTGCTAAAGGTTCTTCAAAGACAAACTAGGGCCTAAGGTCGAAGTTTACATTGAGACCAAGGACCCTTGTTTGTAAAAGTTGTATTCTAACAGCTCTCAATTGCACCCTTCCTTCTTCTAATCCTCCTTATTTCCCTGCACCATTCCTGGCTGCGAGCATCCATTTAATCATGACACCAAGAAACGGAACGGCTGGTTTTAGTCCTCTTGTTTGAAGGTACTGATAGCAAAATCAAAGCCACGTGAAGCACAGATACCATGGGTGGATGTTTAATGCAGCCTGATAAAACAGAATTATTTTCCCACTCCACCTATGCTTTTAAACACTGATACAGGCTGATAAAGTTCAAGAGTTGACAGGCATCACACTTACCATCAATTCCAAGAACATCTAACAAATCAGTCCATATTCTCCAGAATGTGTCCATTAATATATCCACCCCATTCACAAACCTTTCTGTCAACCTTGAGAAAAACTGGGAAATAAAATTGAAAATTAAAAAAGTAATCCTCAATTCCTTAAACACACTTTAAGATTTAGCAGTCGTGAAAATTCTAATTCATGAAATAAGAATTGCAGACCACTCTGAAGTCCTCCAGGGAAAAAAATGTAACTCTAAATGCTTTTTAACTCTGCAAACAATAAATTTACTTATTACAATTGTCCTTATTCCAAGTATTCTGGCATGTAAATTTATAAGTTGGCAGGATTTTAAAATGCACTTTATCAGCTTTACCATCGTTCTGAAGTTTAAAGCAGACACTGTTACTAGCAATGGGCATTAGTAAAGCAAAGCAGAGATTTAGTTTTATCCAGCAACCGAAAGATGTCCCCGGCATCAGCCCCAAACGTCTCAAATGCATTTATAGGTTAATTTAACACTATTATTTCTTCCTACTGGCTGAAGAAAGGAGCAGAGGAATGTATAGATCCGTCTGCCTGCATGCTTTATATCCTGCAAGTTCTCATGTGGCCCTACAGAGGATGCTCTGCCGATGGGGAGACCACGTTTCAGTACCCTCAGTGATGGGAAAAGTACCATAAGCCTCTCCCTTCCCTTACTTTTTTGGCTCAACATTGAATATGCTGTATGCCACAAGGACATGGAAATGTAGCACAGGTCATGAGACCTTTTGGTGCTGTGTATCACCTCAGAGAATGACCTAAAAACCATCAGGAGGATGACATCGCTGGGTCAAAACGTGGAAAATGAGTAAAATGATGTTTTGGTGGCTGGAATACAGTGCAGGAAATCCTCAGCAGGTAGCACCCAAGACTTCCAGAGTTCCTAATGCAAAGCATCCACATAACTGTCAACCTCCTTCTACTTCCACAGGTTTACTCATAGCCTCTTCCCTCCTATGGGGAACATGGTTGTGTTGAGCAAACCCTGTGGCTCCCCTCTGACCAAAACTGCCTGGCTCCTGTGAATCAGAAGAAAATGACTGCAAATGTTTAAAAATTGGGCAACGAGCCCTGCAAACCCAAGAAGCTGTGCCAGGAATGATTGACTATTGATATGCATGTAAAAGTAGGATTTCCTGTTTTTCTTTATTTGGACTCACAGGGGTGGGATATATTTTTTTGCTTCTTCTCTGCACCCATTTAAGATTATTTTTTTGTTTGTTTGTTTTGGAAAAAGATATGCTGGGTCTTTAAAAAAATACAGCAAATATTTTTGGTATTTCCAGGGAAATAGCGAGCATTGGTAATAAAGCTGGTCAAAAAATGGAATTGCCATTTCTGGGCATATTTTGACATGTTCAACCATGTTTCCACTCCAGATCAGAACAAAACTCCAATTGTTTAAATTCCATGCTATTTAATTCCATGAAGAAAAACACCTCTTTTTTTCAGACAGTGTAACTATTGTTTTGGTAATGTTCACATGTAATTAAATAAGGCATGTAGTAGTGTAGCAGAAAATTTAAACTGGCATAAAATAGTTCATGGTCAACGCAGAGACTCTCTCCCAGAGAGATTTCATCCTATCAGGAAGGTGCCTCTAAGGTTGTTCTATCTCCTGTTTGAATAGAGGATGAGCTTCTGCAGAAACTTAAGACAACCTGTGGCCAGGATGCCACAGTCCCACCTTCCTTCCTGGCCCTCAGGGATGTTATTCCTTCCCCTGACCCACACAGAAAGTCTCCCCACCTTGTTCTGCAGCTGTGCCACCATCAATCCTGGGCATTAAGCATCCTGGGAGCAAGGACATGGCTCCTTGGGGATTTAGGGCCATCATATTAGCATGCATATTAGGATGGTAATTCTTTTTGCAACAGTTCCTTCTTCCTGCTAACTGCTATCTTGAGACTTCTGTCCTTTTCCTCTGCCTTCTTGTGATGACAGCCACATCTTCCCTGCGTCTTTTCTTCTTCCTTTCAACCCTTTTTGCATGCTTAAATTGTGGTCTTCCCTCTGAGTAGGGGAGACCTTCTGGTCTCCTCCTTCTGGTAACTGACCCCCATTCCTCTAGTCTAGCTGTTGCTTCAGAAGCCTCTCTCTGCAAAAGTGCTTAACTACCCTGAATTTTATATAGTATCCAGCACATGCTGACAATGGAAACTACAGATACTAATCTGGAAACCAGAAAAAGGAATTGTAAGTGGTTTTATGCTTTATCGTGTAATCTCACCATTTTAGGAAAGTGTTGGTCACTGGCTAGAATGCTTCACTGGATTAATCAATCTGGGATTTTTACCTCATAAAAAATATCTGATTGGGCTTATGTTTCCTCATCATTAGGAAAAAAAAACCCAAAGGTAATCCTGGAAGATCTCTGAAGAAAGGATATTTAAAAAAAAAAAAAAATCTATATTATTTTGAATGTAGTTTAGATAAGTATACTATTTCTAGAAATCTGCAATCTGCTGTACAAATTCTGTTGCTCTGGTTGAGACTAGCAGTCATGTAATTTTTAAGAGAAAAGCTCTTCATGGAAAAGCTGAGCAATCTCATTGTCATTGTTTCATTGCTTCTGAGCTCTGAAGATGTGAAGAGTTTATTAAAGTGAATTTCAGTTCATTTGCACAGTGCTATAAAATGGTAACAATTAAAAAGATGTAATAAACAGGTAACATGCTGCATGTAAACAGGTTTGATGAGACAGAGTGTTTAAAATTTTCATCAGATTTTCTGTAATCATCCTGTGAGAAGAAAAAGTACTTTTCACTCAAACAAGCTGTTATGTTTTTGCAGTAGTGGCTTTTAAATCCAGATTTCCATCATTATATATCACCTTCTGAGAAAAAGTAAGGGGCAAACTTCATTATATTTCTTACTCAGATCAATCTCTAGAGATTTATCTGTTTGCTTATCCTTATCCTTTGCTCAAGTCCTCTAGTGGTCTTGTTCTTTGAAAATAGTGTATTCCATTTAACATATCCTTTGCATTTCCCTAGGGTAATTTTTAAAGATGAGTACCCTGGCAAGATTCCACAAGTATTTTTCACCTCAGGCATTAAACTACCTAAGCAACTAATAAATGTTTAAATAAAAAAGAAGAAGGGACGATGACTTACCATATATCTTAGGGTGCAAGTGATGGTTTGGATTAATGCTAGAGTAACGCTAAACCGATTTTCAGTCACAAGAAGAAGTTCAAAACCACCTCTTCCTGCATGAAGAAGGATGTAGCAGTTTGAAAAAATCTAGCAAACAAATCTGTTTTCATTTAAAAAAAATCAAGGAGTGGTTCTCTTTTTTCTAAAAATAGAGGTCATCAGATGTTACTTTTCTAATTCTGTGAGATGTGCAGAGATGTTGAAATTTGGAGGCTCCTCCTAGGAGCTGAACTCAAAGTTTCAGAAACCACAGCTGTAGTTTTAGAAGAAGGTTTTTATATTGTTGATTTCTCTTTTCCATTTAGCTAACCTTTTTGTACCAAGAACAATTTACATGAGGTTCATCCCTTTACATTTCTCAGTCATTAAATTTCTTTTATGATTTTTTCCCTGAACAAAAAGTTAGAGCTTTTGAGTGAAGCTTACACTTCTGAATAAACAGAATTACCTGTGCTTTCTGTTAGCTTGCTCTGAATTCCAGTCCTTACATTTCAGGAGTTTTGATTCTATTTTCCTCTAACCTGTTTTTTTGGACTATGTTTTTTATTTTAATCCCTCTCCTAAGACTATGAATTAGTCTATATAGTGAGTCTGACCTTTTAAAACAACACTGTCACTTTTTGGAATTAAGCTTCAGAAAAGGCTGATAGAATCTGATTTCTTATCAACTTATTTCCTTGTGACTGGTTCCTGTGACTTTTAGAGTTAAACTGAAATTGCACCATGAGCAGCTTTTTAGAGCCTTCTTAGACATCAAAGAAACCACTTAGGAGGTAGGAAAGGTAGAGAGAAATCAAGAAAGAGACAGTACCTTATCAGATGCCAGAGAACCCCTGAGAGAGGAACCCTGAGAAGGTACCTAATAAAGTGCAACCCCCTGTCTCCCCGTGACACGTCTTTGGAGGGTTCTGGAGCATCTCATCCTATCAGCCTAGTGAAGGCACTAAAGTCTTTTCTGCACTTCTCTGCACTCAGTCCTCAGTATCCTTAGAAGATTTTAAAATGCCAAAAGACCAATGGACATCTTGTTTTGCATGCTGCCATTCCTTAATGGTAGTCAAGGGAATCACAACTTCTGAGTTACATTTCAGATGCGGAGGGAAGACAGTAAAAAGTGAAAAGCTCAGATTTTTTTCTTTGACAACCTTTCTTTGCATGAGGGAGCAATCAAGGTCTTTATTCCATAGACATAACAGATTTTTCTCTTCCTTTGCATTTTCTCGTCTGTTCTCAGCTGTTCCAATGAGCTCTCTAAGGGCTGGAGTCTCGGGATCAAAACTAATAGCCACTGTAGGTTATTCTAAGGTATGTTTGCTCTGCCTTACTTGGTGGACTACATTAGACCTCCTATACAGTCAGGGGAAAGAGCTGCTTCTAAAAATGTTTCCACTACACTTAAATCATGCTCCTAATTGCTGCCAAACTTTGCTGGAAGAAACTTCACTTTTATCATTAATTTTTATAATTCTCAAATAAGGTATTATATCAAATTAATTTTTCAATGTATAAATCCTAAACAGTCTACGTATTGAAATTAGCAGACATTTTAAGGATTTCTTTCTGAAGCCTGCTTCGTTGTTCTTTGTTAGTGAACTTACAGGAGACTCTGTATGTCTATCATAATGTCACTCTGTATGAACATGGGGAAACAGTCTCAAACCCATTGTTGGACTTGACCATTTTTCATCAAGCATCAATATGCACTCACCTCTCACAACACTCATCTGAAACATTTGAACTAACAACAACTTAAAGCTAAGACCTGTATTAGGATGGTCTTCAGAAATAGTCCCATGTTCCCACAAATTGCCATAACACCAAACCACCTCCTCCAGCATTTTAAGGAAAAAAACAGCAAACCCAAACCCTAAAACCTCTCATTTTAACAAGACTTTTACTAGGTTCTATTTGCAAACTTAGAGAAATATATATATTTGTTGGTCTGACAGGGTAAGGCAATATCAGGATAATGCATTGGCTTGATTAATCTGTTTGGTTTTGTTTACAGCTTTTCATTCTCATAGCTCAGTCAGATCAGCAAATGTAGCCAGTATTTCATTTAAAAATCGCAGAGGGTGTTGCACGCCGACAGAGGGCCTCTGCTGCTCACTGTTATAGCAGCTGACTAGGGAATGGTTTTGGTCTGCTCACCACCTGGATGACAGACTCCCCAAGAGGGCATGGAATAGCTATCACACTTCGCAGCCCAGATCCAGGGAAACACTGTGGCAGCAGGTGCCTGGACTGTGACTTTATTAGCAGCACCTACGTGATGAGTTCAACTAGCTCTACACCTGCTGCAGATGAGCAGAGCAGCTGGCAAGTCAGATTTGATCAGGTCTTCCATGTGGCTGTAGGTGAGCCCAGGTCCCTTGTGCTGTTTGCTGGGCACTGTGCTGCTGGTGATCTGTTGTTCATCAATGCTGCTTGGATGATCTTTCTTTTGTTTCCATCTCCACTCTTGTACACCCCTTAGTTGCTCTTGATAGGCCACTGCAGGACTTGATCTCCCAGCCAGTCTGAAGCTCCATCACACCAGCCCAGGACTGGCCCTCTTGCTGGTGTATCTTGTCCTCCCTGCTGCCTACAGATTGCTTCCATCTAGTTTGTGTGTCAACAGTGAGGAGTGGACAATGCAATTAGCATGTCCATTGTTTCAAGTCAGATTTTTTCAGCTTTTCTCAATCTCTTGTCCAGCATCTCTTTGAAAAAGTGCATTGCTCCTTGCTGTGAGCTACAGCAGATTTTCATAATTTCAGCAAGAAATTGAAGCTATTGTTCAACAATAAAAGGAATCTTACAGTGGATTGATACAGGTTGTAATCTTACCTATTATGGATTTACTTTCAGAGATGAGTAGGAGTGAAGTTTGTTGGTGTGATACTCATTCCCTCCATCAAAACATTCCTGGAAAGGTAGTGGGTTTTGTTCCTTACGTGCAGGGCTCAAGTTGATGTACTCAGCAGGTATGCAGCCATGTGCACTGTCAAGTCAAACCACACTTGTGAATCTCTTCTATCTAGCGACGGATTCTATGATTCATCTTCATAGTAATCAGGACATCACGCTGAAGTATCCAGTACCTAAGTGATATGGCATTCTCGCGAGGAGATGTCGTAATTTATGTGAAATCTACACCAGTACTGAAATGTCTACTAGGACACATACCAGATACTCACATACCAGATACTCACATACCAGTGTGACGTACAAATTTCATCAAATAGAGTTACGGGTACAGAAGTTTGAAAATGCAACTATCAATTTCAATTCAATTTATTTCAATCTTGCACCTCCTGAAGAAGAAAGACTAGGGGGAAAAATAGGCCTGGGACAGAATGGCAGATACATAATATGGTAGTGCACAACGCTCTTCTCAAATTCTGTAACTATAGCAAAGCAGATCTTCCTTTTCATCTGAAGGTCTAGTGAAGACATGTGAGCACAGGCTGGATGCATTTCTTTTTCCATTGGTTCCCCCAATTATATCTCATTTTGTTACTTCTTATATTCACAAAATCCATGTCCAATTTAGGTTACTATTAGCACTTACTTTATTTCATCAGTAATATTTAAATGTCTTTGCTTTGAAGAGGCTGAATAAAGACATCCAGCTAAGATGACTTTTTTGGTTAGGGTTGCTTTTTTTTCTTATCAGGCTTTTATTTCAGTCTTTTTAGTTTTTGTTGATGCCACTGTACAATCACACCCAATCTTATATCTTTGACGTGTATTCTTTTGAGGAAAAAGGGGTAAAAAATGTTATGTACCACACCCTAAGATTTCCATCATGGAGACTAGTAAAATAAAATTAAAAAACAACAACAGTTTTGCACATTTCACAGGTTTGAGGAAACTAGGTTACAAAAACAAACTCTGGAAGACGCAAGCATTTCTAATCTGGATTAATGCTACTTCTTCACTTTACTGGTGGTAAGAGCCAGGTTTTTTTCCTCCCTGTTATTCTGTTTTCTATTTGTTTCTCTTTTCTAGATGTTGCATGTACATAATTAAGATTGCAGCATATATTAATTCCATTGTTATGGTATTATTTTTGTTTTGGCTTTCCACAAGCTGTTCTTACTGAATTAGCTGTGTTTCCTCATGCAATGAGAAGAACATGTTACTTTCTTCAACCATTTTTATCCAGGCTTATGATGTATGCTGCCATGTTTTATATATAAGGGGTTGTAATAGTATAATACATTTTACTTTTGGGCCATTGCTATGCGTTTCACAAATTTTCAGTTCTCAAAATCTCATTTTTACATAGGCCTTTAATTCTAACACTTTGCTGTTTTCAGGTACATTTATACTACATAAATTCTAGGTCTAGAGGTGCTGTTTGGGCTATCTCAGCTATGAGTTGAAAATATTCCTCACTGTACAAGTAAATTCTTGATCAGGCAGGCTGGGAAAATAACACACTAAATGTCTTTCCAGTGGAATGCAGGCCACAGAAAGGATGATCAGAGGATTTACAATGACAAGGTATGTGCCAGGATTGAGGAACCAGAAAGTACTTTTGGGTGCCAAAGATTAGATGTAATCTAATTGTCCATACCATATGACAGCATCCCTGCAAGTTATGTCCAAATGGCTCCTTCAATTCTATCCACTTGGTTTCCATTCAATTAAAAAACTTATCAGCATAGGTTTTGTTGGTGTTGTATGGTTAGTGTCCTACCGGCACAACCTTGTAGACAGTTGTGTGAAGCTGATCATCACTTGACAGTTTGTGCAGTTTTTCACTCTGGTTTGGTGTTGTGGCCCCACCTTCCCAAGATCAATCATTTCAGACTTAAAACACTCAAACCAAGAGTGTTTTAACATAGGAATTACAAAACTGACTAGCAGTTATACAAACTTATACAACATTTCTTTCCCCATTTCTTGAATGAAGTACAGCTCCTAATCTGCACGGGTCACCAGTATATGGGTACAAAGCAATGTCTTCACCTCTTATTTCTACACAAACATCCTTCTTTGTTTTGGCCTGAAAGTCTCTCTTACTTGCCTAAATCTTTTAACATCCTGCTTAAGGTATTTATCTCTGAATTTACCATTCCTTTGGCTAATACTTTATTAGCCTCTGTTAAAGGTAATAAGGTCATTCTCTCGTGTTTTGCCACTACTTTTTTCCTATTTATCCATTTTCATCTATTCCTTCTCCTCTTCCTTTACATGCCATTTACCTTTACCTTATCTGAAATATGTACAGCTAAGGTCACAGTTGGGTTAGTGAGAAGAAAGTCTAATGACAGGAACATCCCTGTGCACTGGTTACCAGAAGTTTCACTATTTCTATTTTTGTTCATTATATACTTACCACAGACAAGCCAATGGCAGTGATTATAAATCTGGTGGTTGGTCATGAGAACCACTCAGCACTCACCAATGCCATATATGCACTTTTGCTACATTTCCTTTTGCCCCTTAGGAAGTCTGCCTGACAGTGGCAGTTATCTTTTGCTGTGCAGGGCATTCTTCCCCATATGCTTCTGAACATGTGGCAGTAGCATTTCAGACTCCATCCTGATCTGTGCATAGACTAAACGTTTTTATTGGTTTCAGGGCTGTGCATATATATTTGTCTATGGCACTTGGGCATTCTTTTCATAAGCATGCTGAAAGCTTTGGACACATTGACTATTCAGAAACTCAGTGCCAGAAGTGTCAAACTTCACAATTTTCACTTAGCTGTTCAATATCTGTTGTAAAGCAGCAATTTACTTGTAGTGTTCATAGAGCTCCCATCTTGTATCTTTTTGATATTCTGGTGCTACTTGTACACCTCCCAAATGCTTGCTTTTGTTTCCTCAATGTCTCACCAGAGCAGCTCAGATGCCTCCCAAGCACTGCAGCAGTACTGGTTTGCTTTCTCTTTGCTGTGACTACAGTCCTGGTGTGCTTTGCCATTGTCTTAACATACCTCTAGTTCATTGCACAGTTTCTGCTTCTCTAGTTCTTACGTACACAGTGTCTTCATCTTAATGTTTTTCCTCGCAGAACTTGAGTTATGGAATATTTGTTTCCCATGTGTAAATTTTCCCCTACTTCTCTGCTGAGGTGACTACTGGTGCTCTCTGTCATGCGGGCTGGAGATCTTGTTAAACCATCCCCATAGGTAGCTCCAACCCACTGTGACCAGACTGACTGAAATCCTGCTAGCCTAATTTGGAACTACCTGGCTGCTTGCTACACCAGCAACAGATGTTGCAGCCACATCTGACTGATTAAGACTCAAAATCTACCACAAAACTATCTAGAGCCTTGCTTGTCTCAGTACAAAGCTACAATGAAGGACCAAGGATTATCCTGCCTGGGCTTGTAACATAACAATAAACTAATCTTTAGGATTAGTTTGTTTGTGTTCCTGCCAGCACAAAACAGAAAATGAAAATCAGGAAACAAAGGCAGTGGGTTTTTAGGTTATCCCATGGTGGATAGATGAAAAGAGTGTGCAGGGGAGAGGAGGAAGAGTTGATCATAAGATGAAAAAAGGAATTGGGACAGTGGAAAAGGGAGAATGACTTGGTGAAGAAGCAGAAGCATATTTCCATGTTGAACTTTGAATGCTTAAAGTTCCTTATACATAACATTTGGGAGAACTTGGCACCCCACTTTGCTGGGGTCACTCTATGCAGTGCAAGGTGATCTGAAATTAACTGTAGAAAATCTATGGAGAATCCTGTCTTTATCACAATAAAGCACAATCTTTTATTGCACCCCTTTTTTTTCTCCTCTTCCCCTGTCTATAACATACACAGCTCTGTTTCTCCAAATTTAATCCATCTAAAATCTGTGGCCCCAGAGTTTTCCCAAAGCTATTATAATGCGCTCTTTGCAAGCTTGCAGGTGGACAAAAGCTGTGCCAGCTGCAGTAGCTTCTGGACTGGGCAGACAGTTCTCCGCTTGATCAGTTTGGTTTCTTTTACTGGAGTGTGGGATTGTGAGTGTTTCAATCCATGGTTGCATCTTTTTGCAACCTGCATTCTGAGAGCAGAGCTGATGCAGTTTTGCTTATGGAGGAGAACATGGGCTACTGGTATACATTGTATTTCAGACACAGATTTTATTAATTTAACTGAATTAACATGAAAACAGGAAAAAAATAATGAAAATCTAAAATGAAACAGCAGTAAAAATACTATGGTTACAGCAGGATTTGTATCACACTGAACTAATTTATGCTTCAATATTAAAAAGGTGCTTCTACTTTAGTGCAGTAAAAAAGTACAAAAGAAAGGAAAAATACTGTTTCCCAGGATGAAGGTTTGCTGTAAGATCATTTTTTGTCTTTTCTTTAGTCTATTTGTGGCTATTAACCTCAAAAGATAGTGGACAGATTATAATAGCTTATAGGATAAAAACTAACAACTAATAGAATCTGTGCCTTGATGTTATAAGGTTAGAGCGGGAGGAATATTTGCACCTAGATTAAGGCATCTGATACCTAATTTAAAAGCCTGGTTTCTCCAGGTTCCTTCTAAAGTTAGACAGGTGATCTTCCTCAGAGGCCATGTAAATTATATGTCTGCTTCTGACTCAGGTATCTCTTTTTCTCTGCTGACTACTGAGGGACCTTGAAGAGATTTGCTGTTTATTTAGGCATCTGAATCTCATGCCTCATGTTAAGTTGTGTGGAATCCCCTCTTGTGTCCTTATGTGGCCTGGAGGCTAGTTGAACCTGACTTTCCAGCTTTCCATGAGCAAGGCCTTACATGTATGTCCCTAGAATATCACTTTCTTTTCCAGAAAAAATCCTAATAATGGCATTAATGTGTGGCCGTAGGAGACCAGTTGACTAATGGACTCAAGTTTTCAATTAGAAAACAGTTCTAATTGAGGCACCAGTTGGCTATGGGCACTCTTCTCCTGGGAAGGCAGAGCAGGTGCATCTCCTCTGCAGCTTCCAAAGCTATGGTCTTCCTAAAAGTGTATCCCAAACATCAGACTTACTGTGTATGTCAAGACTTACTGTGTATGTATATTTTTCTCATGGAGCAGCTGAGCCTGACACACTTACAGCCTCTGACACGTAAAGTCTTCATTTGCCATGATTTACGTGTCCAGAACTGGGGAGGCCTCCACTCAGTGCTGTACTTATGGTCTGCAAAATCCTTCAGAGGATCCTAGTATATTTTTCATACAGAATCTTGCATACCAAACACCAAGGTAATTTTCATTCTGGCCTTGCAGATCTTTGATGATGTCCTTTTATTCGTTAAGAGCTGTTTTCCTTGGAGGGATATGATTTGTCAGAAACAAGCTCATGTTTTTTGGGAGTGCAATATTGCCTGGTTGTGCAGACAGTAGACTTGATATGCGCAGTTACTTGTAAAATTGCACCCACAAATATCACAGTGTTGCCTATTAAAATCCCACTTGGGAAAATGTTAACAACTGAACAGTAATATGGCAGGCATAAAATTGAAGAACTAAAATAAAAATACTATAACTTAGCCTATAGTCAAAAGGATTATGTTTAACGACAACTACTCTCTTAGCTAACAGATAAATCCTTGGGCTAAATGGCCCTGGTGAGATAAAGGTCAGTCAACTCTCCCAATAAAGGAGAGATATTATCTTAATATGTCTCATATTCATGCTCAAATTCCTTTTTATGAAAACATATTTAATTCATATAGGGAAAATAATGGTTAGGGGGGAAAATGA
The DNA here is from genome assembly GCA_028566535.1 of Scolopax minor. Taxonomy (NCBI): domain Eukaryota; kingdom Metazoa; phylum Chordata; class Aves; order Charadriiformes; family Scolopacidae; genus Scolopax; species Scolopax minor. The sequence continues at coordinate 45,398,200 of JAOXNG010000012.1, forward strand.
AGAAAATGAAAAGCCTCCCCTATCAAATGCCTGACCATGTTGCAGAAAGAATCACTTCCAAAAGGTGTTCCATTCATGCTGAATACTAAACAGGCGCATCAGTCCTCAAAGTTTCCTCCCAGTGTTTATCTTAAAATGTTCACATAACAGTAAATGGCTCTTGTGAGATGACATATTACTTTTTAGTCTCTTCAGCTGGGTTGATCGGACAGAATTTGGGTCAAGAAAGAGAATCATATTATTCTGGGCCTCATACAAGTCTTGATGTGATCCAGCTGTGGTGTTAACGTTTCCTGGAGAACTCATGGATTCTCTTAGTTTAAGAACAGACAAAGCCCTAACCCCAGGGAACAATTAATGAAGAGAATTGAAGGTCATACAGTTTTCAGTAGCAGTTGATATGAAGATCTTAAAGAATGTCAGGCAGTCCATACGACAAAGCAAGTGATGCAACATTTACTAATGTTTTGACATATTTTTACAGTCCAGTAGAGATGTCATGCTCTGCAGTGGATGGTGTGAATGTAGAACTAACTCTTTCTAATTTTTCACGATAAAGATTTGGACATTTTTTGCAGAGGTGGGCTGCAACATGCTTTCGGAAAAAGGCATAAAGATATTTCCTAAATTTTTCTCCAACAAATGCATAGATCACCGGATTGATACAACAGTGGATCATTGAGATTGTTTCTGTCACTTGAATTGCTTTTTCCAGTTGACTTTTGATTTCACAAGTTGGGTTAAAAAGCAAACCTTGAAATGTATGCAAAAAAGAAGAAATATGAAATGGTGTCCAGAAGATGAAGTAAAAAACCATGATCACGAAAATAAGTCTGACTGCCTTCTGTTTTTTCTCATTCTTGCATCTCAATAAGGTTTTTAGAATTTGTGAATAACTGAAAATCATAACAAGCATTGGAACAATAAGTCCCACAATGTTCATCTTTAAAATAAAGGAGTACTTCCAATTTATTGTGGCATCGGTTGGATAATGAGCACTGCAAGTATAACGTGTACTTTCCTTTTGAGTTTTGTGAAATACCATGCCAGGAACAGAAGCCAAAATAGCAACAGCCCAAGTGACAGCGCTGGTGAGGATGCCATAGGTAACTGTCCTGGCTTTTAAAGCAAACACCGCATGCACTATGGCCAGATACCGGTCTAGAGTCAACAGGATTATGAAAAAGATGCCGCTGTAGAAGCCAAGGAGGTAGACACCCGAGAGAATCCTGCACAGTGCCTCCCCAAAAATCCAGTCGTGAACAGCGTAATAAGCCCAAAAAGGGAGAGAAAATACAAACAGCAAATCAGAAATTGCCAAATTGAGCAGGTAGATGTCAGTCATACTCTTCAGTCTCTTGTATTTTACCAGGATAAGGACAACAAGCATGTTGCCTATGAAGCCAAATATCACCACCAAAGAATAAAGCGGTGGCAAAAGCTTTGCTGCAAAGTGCTTCTCCTCAGTTCCTGGGCATGGTGCTGAATCTCCGTAGTCATATTCTGTTGTCATTGGCCAGTCATCTGAGCCTATGGTTTGGTTTTCCATGGTGTGTTAGTCTGGAAAGGAAGAAAAGAATGGTAAACTAGAGAAAATGCCAAGCTTGGCAGTGAGGGGAATGAAACTCGATAATGTCCTCATCTGGAATACTTTTTTGCTGTTGAGCACATGAGCACATCAAGATATGGAAGAGAATGAACTTGCAGAGCTCCCAGGAAACCCATCTATATACCTGTGAGGTCACGTTGCTGCATGGTAGAAGTGCACTGTGTGTCATTCCCTATGCGTACACTGCCTGGTGCATTTTTCCTCCTCAGAAGAGCCTGCCAGCTGCCTGAGGCAACCAGGAGCCGAGGAAAGATGAATTTAACCTGAGCAGCAGGTAGTTTGGGGCTGTTGTGCTCAACCGTGGCTTTCCCAAGGGGTAGAGCAAGGCAGCAACAGGCAAGCCCAGCGGCTGGCACGCAGAGCGTAGCTGTGCTTCTCTCCTTGGGACCCGGGCACATTCTCATGGTGCCAGCCTGTTCTGTAGCCCTTGCCCACAGAGGACCAAGCACTGGCAAGGTGTCAACAAGGTGCCTGCAGAGGCTTCTGACATGGGAAAATCAAACTGAGTGCCACTTGTTTAGGTTGTTCATAATTTCCTGGGAATTCCTGATTCCCTTAAATCCTGGGAATGAGGTCACTGGAGGTGTAGAAACAACCTTTGCACAGTACTAAACATACCTGCCTGGTGGACCTGCTCTCCTGGGTGTTGTGGAGCAGGAAGTCGGCAGCGTTGGTCTGGGTTAAAATGGCAAACGCTGTGTCCTTCACAGAGTGTGGGTCATGCACAGGCCATGGAAGTGTGCTGGTCTTGGGTAGGTCTGGAATGAAAACGGCGCACAGTCCTGTAGAAAGAACAGATAGACAAACACCTTGGCAAGTGGTATAAAAGATGATGGTTTGCCTCAGGGTGGCCTAGAACACCTGTATCTGTTGTGGCATCTTCCTTACTATTAAAAGACCTCCCCAGTGCTTGGGGATGAAAGAAGTTTTGATTCCTTGTTTCAGTAGCTGTTTATCAGCCGTGATTCAGGAACTCAAAACTTCAGATTTGCTCAGTGTCCTGGAGGGGACATAAAGGCAACAATGCCATCGCTAGGAGTGTGCAGTAACAGTTGCTCATGTGCTGTGGTTGTTTGATATTGTCCTCCATCCTCTGTTAGCCAGTGTTTCCAGTGAGGTGACATAGGAATTGAAGAAGTGCAAGAGTTGCCTAAACTCCCTGTCCCTCCAGTTTTGTTTTGAGGACTGTTGGAGGGACTGGGCTTCTCTTGTACAAAGGAGTCACAGCCTGGGAGCTAAGTGTGCAGCTGAGCGTTGAAAGCCCACAGGAAAATTTTGTTGCAGTGGGAGCAGATGAAGGCTTGTGGCCTTGATGTCAGCCTTTCCTGTTGCCAGACCCTTCCCCTTCCCTACGTCCCTGGTAGGACCGTGAGGCAGATGCAGAAGCATAGGTTTGTGCAAATTGGTCTCTGAAAAGTTGAGGAGACCCATCTCCTCACAGACCCCTGGGGAAAATGGAACAATTCCTGCATGTCCTGTGGGTAGCCAGGAAGAGGGTTTTGTGGAGACACGTGTCAGAGGGATCAAGTGTGCTTCCCAGTCACTTAGCGGGGAAGTGAAATCAGTATGTTTAGTAGATAGAGCTCTGTCACTCAGATAGAGCTCTTTGCTCTCTGGTACAAGGGCCGCTCTGTCTTCCTGTGTTATCATGGCTGCTTTTGTCAGGCACTTCATGGCAGGTGGGTGGCCATTCCTAGCAGGTTGGTGGTTTTGAAATCTGCATTTTGCTGGCTACATGATCCCTGTTTTCTTGACAAAGGCAAAGGACTGCCCCAGCTTCCTCTGTGCTCCCTGACCACTCCCAGTAGTGCAGCAATGTTTG
>JAOXNG010000012.1:45402770-45417293 GCA_028566535.1 Scolopax minor
TTTTCTTGACAAAGGCAAAGGACTGCCCCAGCTTCCTCTGTGCTCCCTGACCACTCCCAGTAGTGCAGCAATGTTTGTTCCTTTCCTGCTTACAGCCCCACCATGCCCTTTTTTCAGTGGGGGTTTGCGTGATGTCTTTTGCAGAGACCACATTCTCAAACCCGCCACTTCATTCTCTCTGCACTTGATTTCTCTAAGACTAAATGTAGCCCAAGAAACTCAGCCCATGCCTGGAGTGACACTGGGCGGGCCCCCAGTCTGCTTTATAGTAGAACCTTTTTTGATTTAATGTGTAGGGCATTCTGAACTGTAGGATGTGAAATCCTGAAATGTCTTACATTTGTGTCATCTTGCTCAACTGTTTTGAGAAAAGGATTATTTCCTGATACCTAACTAGAGACGTTTCAGGATCCAGAGGTCCTAGTTTTAATCTTGTCTTTATCTCAGTATTTATATATATATATAAATAAAAATCTTCTTGAACAAATGTTATACATTATGCAGTTTTAAAAAAAATTCTGTAGACTAATAGCTATATGTAATCACAGAATTATAGAATTATAGACTCATTATGTTGGAAGGAACCCTTAAGATCATTGAGTCCTACCATCATCCTGACACTAGCATTCCACCACTAAACCATGTCCCTGAGCACCACATCTACATGTCTTTCAAATACCTCCAGGGGTGATGACAACCACTTCCCTGAGCAGCCTGTTTCAGTACTTGATAACCCTTTAAGTGAAGAAGTATTTGTGCTGTAAATATAAATGGCCTTTTCTAAGAGATTCTGATTTGGGAACTTGAGATTATTTAGCTTATTTCCCTCTTTTTCTTCCAAAATTACAAATGGATACTCAGGAAGTCTTAATGATTTTCATTTGTGGTGTTTTCTTGCTTACTTTATGGACTGCATGCAGCCATCAGACAGCTGCCTACACACCCAGTTTCTGATGTACAGGGTAGTTTTGATTACTAGCAGAATTTCTGGATAATTTCTGCAAAAGCAAATAACTGAGTCAGACCTAAGGTAGAAATATAAGAGAAGGAGAACTTCCTCTTTGGTGCCTTCCTTGCCTTCTAATTTGTCCTGTGTGCTTTTCATACAAAAGCATCTAAATATATGAATAGTCCAATAACAGGCTACTCTTATTTCCCCTTGGAGGACTGGTCACATTCTGAGTCTCCAACATGTTGGGTACAGTGAAGTGTGACCAAGCCCTGGGCCTACATCCTGGGAAGGAGTTAGAACCATAGAATTGCATAGGTTGGAAGGGACCTTTCAAATCATCTAGTCCAGTTATCAAAGTTCATGCAGAGAAAATGGGGTTACAGCTTGGATGGGAGAAAATGTTATTTTCTTAATAATTGTAATTTTGTGAGCCAAAATAAATGTAACAAAGCTGCACTTATGGAAACATCAGACATTCTTGTAATGAGGATGTAGGTCTGAATCATGTCTTTTCAGATTTCTGTATTTTGGCTGCTTGGGGGAAGTGTTGCTGGCTCTTGAGTGTTAGCTATTATCCATAGTACGTTGCCTTCAGCTATGGAAGTGTCCAGATGCTGCTATGACTATCAGACATTTCCATTTTAGAGTAATTCAAGAAAAGAGGCTCCTGAGTTGCCACACTGACTTACTCAGAAATGGCAGTTGTCACAGCTCGTTGAGTCTGCTGTGCCCTAATGGGGATTTGGACAGAGTTTTGTCACAGAAATCAGAACATTTGATGACCACAAGTTAGAAGAGCATACATGCATCAATGGAGCTGCTTATCACAAAGCTGAGTGACCCCCAATTTCGCTTTCCACTTCTAAGGTCTAAGACAAGGTTTCTCTTTTGAAATGTATGAATGGGTAACACAGCACTACTCACTCTGCCCTCACTCTCTTTCTTTTCCCAAATGGCCGTTTTTGCCATACAGAAAAAGAAATTGCTTAATGATTTGTTGTCAGCTTAAAATTATCTGTCAGCAGCATCTAGGGCACTTTATGAAGAGAGAGAAGTACTATATGTCACAGAGTAAAACTGAAATTTAAATGAAGAAAAAATAATACACTATGTCCTGATAGCAGGTGTTGCAAGACAGATGCCCAATGTTTCATGGTAACAGCTCTATCTCTTTCACTTTGCCTTTGACTTTCCAGAAGGGGTCTGTGGACAGGCAAAACTGCAGAAAAGACTGTCCACAGACACCAAAGATGCCTTGGGGAGCAAATGTAAAAATATGTATTTTTCTTGAGTTGCCAAGAAAGCTGAAGGGAAAGATTGAATGTAAATTAAATGTTGTATGTAAGACTCTAAGCTGATAGTTGCCCTCAAACACATCTTTTCATGTGGTCGTGTCCACAGGATCTCTTCCAGGATGTAACTGAGAAAAGATAGTCCCTTCCAAAATTAAACCTCGCTTTGGAAACCTCTTCCTCTTTTATAACAGCTGAGCATTAGAAACATCTCTTCAAAATTGCTTGCTTCTAATTGATGAGGTTTTTCGTTCCTGCAGATCTTTCAAGGAAAAACATCATCTCAGTTAGAAAAAACAGGCTTAATTCTCTGAGAACCCTCGGGATACAATTGTTTTCATTCCCCACCAAGACCAGTGAGGAAGACAGTCTTGCAAAAATTCTGAGCTTTTCTGCAGTTAAATAGAGTCAGTCTATGTGGTTACAAGACAAAAGAAGTAGGAGATGTTCTTACCTAAAAAAATGTACAGTAAAAGAGTAGCATAAGCACTGAAGATAAGCACTCAGAGAAAGAGAAACTTAAGACAGCTATTAAATGTCTTTCTGCAAATTCATGACTCTATGTATAAGAGGGTTCTTTATTTGTGTAGGCTAAATCCTGTGCTAGCATCTGTTCAAGGGTTTTTCAGTGTCTCTGCTTAAACTGCTTCACATGAAACACTGAATTCAGAGTAATTCAGACAACAGTTGTAGTCACAACCATTCTGGGGATGAACTCAAGTATAAAAAAGGCAGTTTACAGTCTGGAGTGTAGATTGCTAGCATATATCATAGGATCATGCCCCTGTCGTGTTATTGCTATAGCGGTCTCCACACACAAGTTCAAGCCCTAACTGTTCCTAGCAAATAACAGCAATTCTCCTATGAGGGCAAATGTTGCCGTAGCTGCATATTTGATATACTACCAAAAATGTTACATATATTCTTAGGCTATTGTAGCTTTTTTGCTAATACCCAAGTGGCAAGTCTCATTTATCCAAGCAAAGGAGCTCACCTCTCCTAGTGTGTGAGAATAGTACAATTCCAGTGTAGTACTGATGAATTTTTTTTCATGTAGAAGTTCATTAACAAAATTTGTAAGCCAGATCATGACCAACCATAAAACTGGTATCTCTAGTTGAGGTTTTCTAATGTGGTGGCTCAGAGACATCACATTTAAAAAGAAGAACCAATCCCAAAGAACTCGTCCCTTCATAACATTATAATGAAACTATGCCTTTAACAGATTAAATTCTTGAATAATACAAAGAAACCATCTGATAGTTATCTGAAGAATATCTGCCTTCTGCATCTGATAGAGCAAGATATGGTTTAGAATTGGAGAGGTTAGATTAAGTGGAAAAGATTTCATATCCGGTCAGTTCGTATCCTTATCTGAATACATTTTCAATCTACTGACCTCTTGGAACAGCTTCAAAACCAAGACCAAATAAGTATCTAGTACAAAAAAGATAATAATTTTCTACACTATTTGTCCAGTCCAATTCTTTGCTCTCACATTTAGCCTTATCCTGAGTTGTAAGCTATTTACAAGACCCAGCTGTTCTTCTAGGTAGTGCCTCTGTTTGAATGGTAGCTCTACTGGCACTGTCATTAGACACATATACTTTCCCACTGAGTGATTCTATATCTATATATACACATTTACATGTAAAAGAAGGAAAAAAACCCAGCTACTTACTGATTATCAAGCTTGTTTTGTCTGACTGTCTTCTTCTTCTTCTTCTTTGTGAACAAACACATAGTTAACTCTATATCTGAAAATAGGAAACAGCACTTCCTGTGTGATCTATTGCACAACTTTAGTATAAGAATCAAGGGTATGGTTCGTCTTTTCTGAAAATGCTCGGTTTTTGAGTTCAGAATGGAGGCATGAAGACTTTATGGGTGTCTGCTTGTTCTGGTCAAGCTGGAATGAAGCAGTCAGTATCTGAACTACTGCAACTCTGCTGGGTCATTAAATTCAATAAAATCCCATTCCCAGGATAGTAACTATTATTAGCTACTCTAGACACTTTTGCAGCTCAACAGAAAGTGAGCATACAGAATGTGTGCTTTTAAAATTATATTCAGGTCACTGACCATTGAAACAACCCCACCAAGGTATTCTTCATATTAATTGTCACTGACTAATTTCTACATGATTCTCCCTTTCATTATTGCTAGTGAAAAAGAATCTGTAAGCAAAATTAGGATACATTTATACAATGCAAAGCAGTGTCATATTAGATATCATCATACTTGCCTTAGGTGAGCATTGTGAAGAGAGATGAGTCAAGGTCCAGAGGTTTTGGAACTAATTCAGTCAGGTGGAGTGCTGTGCTGAGCCACCTTCCTACATGACCAGCTCATTCAGTCTACACCACAATGTAGCATGTGGTATAGATCCCCTCCCTCCACATACATTGCAATTTTTGCGAAGCCGTGATCTTATACTTGCTAAGAGGCTGTGATATGAGACAAGTTGGAACCTGTATTTCATTGCCTTTTTGATGTGGTGACTTTGCAGGATTGAAAGCAATAAAAAAGAGATTAAAATAACAGAAAGTAGTTAAAATATGGTTTTGCTTCAAAGGCAGGAAGCATAGTTGAGTGTACAGTCTGGTGCCATGCATTTATTTTTTTTAAAACATTCACTTCACCAATGCCATTGGCACTGCAGCTGCAACAGACTCCAGCTGTTGGAGTGATAACTGATGCCTGTGTACTTGATTATTATAAACCAGGACTGATGAATAATATGACCACTTCTCTGATCCCTGAGGAGTCTTTTTACAGTCTTATAGCAAGTTATAGCGAGGCTACATTTTTCAGCTTTGCAGGTTTTTGGCGGCAGCAGTTGACTCTTTTCTGTAAGGCTGGCTTGTGCTGCAATTATAGCTGGATTTTGTCATTTCCTAGAATATCTATGTGGATTTTTAGTAAAACCAGTGATGTATAACCTGACCACATCTGTTCCAGAGAGTATAAGACTCACAGAGCTGTTTCAGAAGGTCCACCTAAGCAAGGGATTAGGAAGAGGGATCTCTGTGGTGGCTGAAAGATCATAAACATTTCCTGTTGATCTGGAAGGGGCTGTATAGATTTTGCTGTAAATATAGACTGCAAACCACTGAAAACCTTCAAGCCTGAGCAGAAAGGACCTTCCCTACAGGGTCACAGTAGATAACAGGGAGACACAACCCAGACTTACTTTCTATTTCATCTCCCTCTGAGTTGCTGTCTGAACAAGTTTGTTTGCAAGTTTCTTTTGTGAACTACTGTGCCTGGAAAAGAAATGCTCGGCTTGCAGGATCAAAAATCCTGTCAAAGCCACTTAATTTTCACTGCTCCATGAGAAAGAGGGGCACTCATATGGAGAAGGGACTCATCTCAGCTCTTGAAAGTGGGACTTCTTTGGAGTCCGTTGCCTAGAGATTATGGGTGGGTGTACAAGAAGTAATCCTTCCCTCTTCTCTTCCTGTCTTGTAACACTGGGACTTCTTTCTGCCTTTTTTAGGGACTTTCTGGAGTCAGCAAGCTCCGTCTTTTTGGTTGCTCTATCAGTTTGCCCAAGTAGGAGAGGAAGAAGCAGGAGAGGAAGAATACAGCAAGCAGCCTATGCAGACAGTACTTTCTTAACAAATGTATACAAACCTGCAAGCATCCATATATTGATAGAACTGCTAAAATTTGAAGTATTTCAGGAATGGATAATTTCTTGTTTTCATTTTCTCTCTTACACAGACCAGTGCTAGGAAAGATTACAGAAGAAGTCATTCTTGGAAAACCTAAGTTATAGTTTCATAATCTTTGAGGTAAGCAGCAGTCTTGAGTTTGGCATGGTGGGTTTGGTGGATCCTTTTGCTGGGGACTGACTCATAACTCCTAGTTTGAGAAAGAAAGCACAGTTTTGTACACGTTGTTTTGAAAGAGTTTGAGTTCTTTGTGCCTCCAGTGTGGGTGCTTAGATTGAAGAGAAGTGGACAGTGTTTTCAAGCTTGCTCTGACCTTTGAAAATTAAGGACCATTTATTTCCAAAATAGTAATGCAAACAATTGGGAGCTGCTTTAGAAAAATTGATCAAGATTAAAATACAGGAAAAAAAGAAAGATTCAAAAGATAAGAAATATCTCATAATGGACACTTAATTTTAGACACCTGGGACTACCTTTTGAATTGTAGCTTAATTATTATTATATTATAGAAGATAGGGCCTGTTAGAAAGGACAGAGCCACCTGAAAATCCCTTTTTCAGGGGTGTTGGGACTCTGAAGAAATCCAGGAGAAATGAATGAAGTGTTCATTGATGTAGAAAGCATGGCTGTGAGAAATGGGAAAGGACTAGATTATCTCTGGAGAGCTTTCTCAGACTTACTTTCTATCATTTTACTCTTAGCATCTTTTCTGTAAGGTTTAGTGAGATTTATTTGATTAATTTATTTATCTATTTATTAGTTTTACCAATAATTAATTTTTAGATTTTTAAATTAATTTTAATAATTTTAATAATAATATTAATATTATTGTGTTGTTTATTTATTTCTTTATTTAGTGAGCTTTGTTTTGTTAACTAACCAAAATAACTGCTTGGGAGATGGAAGCAGTGGGAGAAAAGCCTTCCAAAGTCAGAGACATTGACAGGTGAAGATTGCTTGCCTTGAAAAATTAGAGAGCTAATTAAGGTCTCCACCTATAAAATTAAAAAGAGCAAGAAGGGAAGAAAAGAGTACTTAAACTTCGCCATGCAAATCAAATTGTGTAAATAGGGAAGTACCACTTGGTTGTATCAAAGAGAAGAATCAAAAAATTACAAAAAAAATCTGCCACAAAACTGGCTTACTTCAGTTGGGACTTTCTACAGCTGTTACAACACTACCACTGACAGAACTGAAGCAAGGGAACCAAACCATGATGAGTTTCTGTTACTCCATCAACTGCTGAATGTAAGAGAGAACTGGCTTTTTCTGACAGTGATACTGTTGCCTTAAGTTTAGAATGTTATGTGGATACTGAAGTCAAGATGTGGGGATACACTCAGGGCACTAACATAATTTTACAAATTTTTTGAAAAAATGTCTTTTCCTCTAGAGCGAAAGTTAGAGTAGGAGACAGTTCCCCATTGGCAGAAATACTGGTAAAATTTCCAAGCAGATTACCTGAATAGAAGTGACTGGGCCTCAGCTGTATGCCACTAAGAGCAAAGAAAAGATTAAATGATGTCCTTGCAGTTTATCTAATATTCTAGACCTCCCATGTGGAAGGAGAAATGCTGACTTTAGTCACTGCATCAAAGCATGTTTAAGAATTTTAGGCAAAGTAGGGCAGAACGAGGAGTGAAGGTGCATGCCAAGGTTGCTTTCCTATTACTCTGGTGTGCTCCAGCCTTCCTTTCTATGGTGAAATTGGATAAAGTAGGTGTTTTGTGTTGAAAAATGAGTTCAATAAACATATTACTGAGTCCTGTTCAATAGAGTGCTCTTGAGCATCCTTATCTATAGTAGCCCTCAGCAGACATTTTGCTTACTATCCTCAAGTTTACAGGGATAGGCATGTGGCAACTTCAGTTGAGCACAAGGAGGAGCACACAGGAGGACTTTGCAAGGTATCTTAGTAGGTAATTAATTCCAGACTCTTTCAAACCAAATGTTGTAGACTGTAAGAACGATCTCTCCCACCCTTAGCTTGTAATCACCAACAAGTGTAAGGACTCCTTCTATAACCAAAGGATAGAGGTAAGAGGTAGGTATTTGCAGAGGGTAACTGCTTCTGTCTTAAACTATTCCACCATAGGCTAGAATGAATTGCCATATGGAGGGGGCTCTCTTTAGTGACAGGAAGAGCATAGACATTGAGTTCAGACTCAAGAGCTATTGCATATATTGATAAAACTGAGTTATAGCCCAATCAAATATTTCAGATAACCTGAACAAAATCTTTGAGAATTTCAGTGATTAGAAACCATTCTTTATTTTGGAAAAAAGATCAAGTGAAATATTTTCAATTGGCTGTTCTTTGGGGCTGAAGTGCTTTTTTAGCAGGTAAGCCTGATAATTCTGTCTATGTCCTTTACTGAAGCGGAAGAAACCTATGCTGTAGATCTAAAGACCTGTCCTGCTCATGACCCACCCAGAATTAGGAACAGATTTATTGGGGCACAATGAAGACTATTTCCTGCTCATTCCCATGAAAACTGTATGTGCTCACCTTATGTCACAGAAGTAAGGTTGCAAAGGCCATCCTCTTCTTCCCCTTCGTGCTTATACCTATGCAGGTGTTCTAAAGGGGCACTGTGCTTTAGAAGAGGTAGGAAGATACATATAAGCAAAACACAATTTCTATTGATGACATATGAAAGTTGCCTCGTCAGCTGCTTAGGTGTCATAGTACTTCCTCACAGCTTTGGGATATTTCACAGAGCCTTGGAGAAATAAGACTTGACAACTGAGATGTAGGTAGATCGGAGTTCAACATATTCTTAAGATATTCTGGGTTGCTTACAGGAAGAACTACCCAAGGAAATACCAATGCAATCTGACCTTCATGTTAACCTCTTGAGTACACACATCATGATGGTTTGTTCAGTTTGCAGGAGCCATCTTCCCAGCTGAGAGACTGGTTGCTTGAGGCTCTTTTTATTGCACTTCACTAGTGTGCAGGAGCAGGCCCTATTTAATGCACACTACACAGACCCTTCTTGGACTGCTGAATTTTGTTCTTCCCTCATGATCATGTCTCTAGTTCTGTTAAGATAATATCTGATTGCTTCACAGATATTACAGTATTTGTCTTCTCACCAGATTTATGAGATGAATCAACACAGTTGTCTCCATTTTGCAATGAGGAAGCTGAAGCGCCAAGATTATGGATAACACTGTCAAGCATCTATTGATTTGGGGAACTTGTTTGTACTTTTTTTTTTTTTTCCAAAGAATTATACAGGAATATAGTTCCCGTCTGTTGCAGCTGCTGGTTCTTGGTCTTCACATTGGGACCTGGAGCATGAGGAATACACCTCAAAGGCCATCTACAAAAATCTAAGTTTCAGTGGAAAGGGAAGGTACTTAATTTATGTTCTACAAGTAGATTCTTAGGAACAGGTAGGATAAATTCAGGCCTACCTGCCTAAATCCCTTGATGGAACTTGTGCCTGCACTGTGACAAGCTTGCAGATTCCAGTAGTATTTGTGGCATAGAACTTGGCATCTCTGAAACATAAGCCTTCCCTTATTTTGATTTCCAAGTATCTATGATTCTATGATTCTATCTGCAGAACTGCTTAATGTAACTGAATCTGAAAGACACAACCAGCCCCAGGTAGTCTTCAGTCTTCTCAGAGACTGGCCGCACGTTCCTGTCCACCTGGCTGGTGGAGCCTGCTTTATTTCTGAGAAAAATACCAATGGAGTGTCTATCCTGAGGCTAGAGCCTGAAGCCAGTTTGGTAGCCATGCTACAGCAATCCACGGACATACTGAATCTGACCCTAATAATCTTCCAACAGATTTTACTTACGGGGTGGAGATGCCATTTCCTTAGTAACTTCTGCAGAGAAAATATAAGAAAACACTAGGCTTTAGGTGAGTCAGCAAAACCTCCTTTCTCACAGTCCACGGCAAATTAACCACAGAGACTGTGACAGCAGAGACTGTGCATGCTGTTCTCCATCCCCTGCAAATGAGAATCATTGTGGTATATTCTGTACTACAGTGTGGTAAATCTTATTGCATTCTCTCTCTCTTGCTTTTTAAGGCAGTACTAATTGCTGTAAACGGGAATGGAAGAGCAAGCTTACAGCTTTGTCCATAAGTGAGCTATTCTATATCTGCTCTGTTAGTTGAATTATTGCAGATAAGCTGTTTGTGCCACTGTGCAAAACAGTATTGGTGTTAGCAAATGTGATACGAAGACAAGGCCATCTGCATTTGTGAAGCTCTCAGGTCATATTGCAATTGTTGTTTTATGACAGTATATTTAGCACATGCAAACTAATTTGCCATTCTTCTTGGAAGAGATTGTGTAATATTAAGATGAAAGCAAGCCACAACTAAGTGATAAAAATAATCTTCAACTGAAAAGCCATCTGAGCAAGAGAATTCAAGGAAAGCTAGTATTTCTGTCTAAGCAGTACTAAAGGATGTTGGGATGAAGTACTACATAAAGCTTTAAGTGAATCTTAGCAAAAAAAAAATAATACACTTGTCCAAAGGGTACTCCTCCCCACCCAGGAAGGGAAATCCGGAAAAAAAAGGAAACCCAAGGGTTGAAATATAAACAGATTTAATAGAATAAGACTAGATATTTAACATTAATAACACCAAAGAGCCAATATTGATACCAATACCAGTATAAAATATAAAGGATTATACTCAGCCCATTCTATCAGTAGGAAGCTGTGCACTCCCAACAGGGGACAGCACATGTAGGACAATGTGAGCACTAGAGCTTCAGGAGGATGGGAAGAGCGCAGGGGTCCAACAATGGGACAAGAAATTCTCAGGATCATAGCCATCAAGTAAGAGAGAACTCCTCAGCAAATTTTTTAATTTATATTGAATATAACATTCACAGTATGAAATAATCCTGTTGGCCAGCTTGAGTCAAGTGCTCGGGTCTTACTCCTCCTCATCCCTGTGCATAGCTAACGTGAAAACACTGAAACTTTGAAACAGACACACCATAGCTGGCTATGAAGTAAATACTTTCACATATTCAGACAATAGAGTCCTCTAAAAGTTCAGTTTTCCCAAGAACTAGAAGAAACCTTACTGAAAAATAAAATTAATGTCAGAGATATTAGTCCTGTGTCACTCAAACCAGGACAACATTTTTTCCTCAGGGCAGATTCTGAAGCTGCCCTTTCTTTTCTACTACTCCAATTCTTTCTACCTTACAGTAATAAACTTCTAATTATCCCCTAAAGTGTGGTCTTGTCAGCTCAGGTTGGGGCAATTTTGTTTGCATATATTGGCATTTCCTGAAGGCTTTCTACTTACAGCTTTTCCTGGATTTAGGGTAAGTTAGACTTTACGTGAATCTGATGTTTTAGTACCTGGTTCGTATTTGTCTTGTTCCTGGTACAAGGAGTATTATATTTCATTTCAGAAGCATGAAGCCTGTTTAAAATGGGAAAATTGGATCAGATTTGCCTAGAATGCTTCTGCAAAAATAGATGGTCTCAAATCTCAATTTTCAATGCAAAAAATTATGTTTACAGGTTTTGGCCAACCATTTTTGTAGAAAGTATCACATTAGAGCCTTGTTGTGAAGTGTATTTGCAGTCAGCTAACTGAAAGGTGGAATCTCCGTTCTGTAGGAAAAAGATTTCCAGAGGTTTTTGCTGAGAATCTGGAGGAAAATTACATACTGAAATTTCCTGTGAGACAATCAAAAGCAGAAAAATTGATTTTTTTTTTTTCTGTCCTCCTGAACTTGAACAGCTTGTTCTTGAGAAAAACAGATAAGAAAACAGCTTTGGGTGTTCTGTGCTCTTTTTTCTGGATCCTGGTTGCAATCTGGACAGGGCAGAACCACCTTGTCAGGTTGGGGCAAAATGGATAGGAAAAGTCTGTTCCTAAATATCCAGCAAGTCACCCAGGGGAAGCTGTAGTCAGGGCTGTGGACCACAGGAACCCAAACTCTGATGTGGCTTCTTAGGTAAACTGACAAGAACCTGGGAAGAAAATTCCTGTGTTAACTGGAAACCGGCCAAAACCACTCTTCTTTCAAACAATCTCTTCTTACAATCTCTTCTTACAGCTTTAATGGACTGGCATTTCTAATGAAAAACTATTCTGTTGGAAAATCCCAGGCACATTTTAGCCTTGAAGGTGCTACTCTATTACTAAATAATAACCATAATAATAACTTTACTTTCTTCTGCCTGTTAGCTTTGTGTTCTTGCCCCTCATGTGAAGGAAACCGGCATTGCTTATAAATGAAAGTACTATATTTTCTCATTTTTGCATCCTGTATTTTAAGGAAGTGTTTTTAGGTAATGTTGACTGTAAATAGCTGAGGTAGCCTGCTGGAGGTGAGTGGCAAAAGTGCAGTGATGAATAGCACATTTTAATATTTTTCTTGCATTTATACTTCAGTGTTTACCTCACAACTCTTTTTATACTAATAGCAGATTGCATTACCATTGTATAACCTGGTGACCCCTCTGACTGCATAATGTCAGTTACAGTAGAGTATGCATTCATTTTTAAACTGGAAAGGCAGTGGATCAGGCTTAAACTGTATGCTAAGAACTTGCCCATTGCAGGAGTAATCCAAAGGAATGAGGGGTTCCTTCCTGTGCACATCAAGTCTGCTGGAAGAGACAGACAAAGGAATCTGTTCCCTGCTCTCGCAGGAGAAGTGGCGCCAGCAGTTCCCAGAGAACCTGGGGATGTTAATCCCTGGCCACACTTGCCACTGTCCTTCAAAGTACAGCTCAGGATGCTCTTCTACCAGGAGTCATGGTCAGTTGTAGAGGGGTGTAAAGCCAGATAGTGAAGGCAAGCCAAAGATAAATCTTTTCCAAATGTCTGAATAATGGGTGTGCTGAGATACCCTCTTAGAAAGAAAAGCTGTTCCTCTTTAGAGGCTTGCGAGACTTGATTTGGAGTTTCTTGTATGTGTTATCTATAGTTTCTATGAATCTGCCTGAATATGGTAGAGGACATTACCTTTTCCTGATGATTTCTTTAGTAAACTGCTCAGAGTAGGAAGTCTCTATGGTGGGAATTTGATACCTTAAAGATACTGTGCTTTAATGGACAGATAATGCCATTGAGCTCTCAGCTAATACATAAAGCAGAATGATATAGAGGAGAATGGAATTTAGTGTTTGAACTGTCTTACAGCTTGATCTTTAGCTTGGACTCCATGTGGAAATTATCAAATGGTATTTTGTGGCCTCTATCATTCCACTTGATTACATTGCAGAATAGTCCCTTTCTGACCTAGAATATCTAAAAATCTTTGTAACAAAAACAGCAAAGCAAGCAGGAGTTCTGCTGAGTGCTTTTGTTGAGTAAGCACCTTTTCCTTAATAGCAAGAAATTTTAAAGTGTATTATTTATTCAGTATTGTAAATTATATTTATTAGAACCAAAATGATATACCATTGAAAGGTATTGAACATGCAGGTCAAACTAAGAAAAAAAAGCAGGGACATCTCATGGCTATACATTGTTGAAGCTTGGTTTTCCTGAAGTACTTTTTTTTCTATTCAAGAAGAGAGGAGGCTGCGTCAAAAAGAGATTATATATAAAATTTTAAAAAAAGAAAAAGAAACTACATTCAGTCATATCAGTGGTTGCCTATGTTACAATTTATATAGGTTTCCATAAAGTAAAATGAGGACTGATTTTCAAAGACTCAGCAGAAGCTACAAAGGAGTTCTTAGCTGTCATTGTTCCAGGCATGTACACTTCATGCAAGGCAAATCATTAGGAGTTGGAGCATTTGCTTTGAAACATATTTTCTGGTTAAGCTTAGAAGTGTACATAATTTCAAAGCATTAGGCACATCACTTTTAATTTGACTTGGTTTACTGAACTCTTTTATAATGGATTAATAGTTATTTTTCATATTTTATTTTCTAAAGTCTGTATAGTTACAGTGTTAACCACTATGTCTAATTCTATACTTAGTTGGGGTTTGTATCCTTATGCATCAGCGCTAATTGCAGTATCTGCTATCTTTGAAGAATTTTCTGAAGCACCTATTTAATGTGTCTAACAGAACACTTGCAAAAAGTCTTTTAGGCAGTCTTTTAGGGTAGTTAGAAGAATCTGTGGATGTGAATCCTCTTTCAGTGTTTTGCCTGCTAAGCTTTGATTTCTAGTGTGATTGACCATGATACTGAATACAAAGTCAACTCAATTTTCTCTTTTTGAAGGCTTTACAATCCATCTTGTTAAGTGGGATTCCTCTGGGAAGGGCTGGGGTTTGCCTGCAATGCTCCTCCAAACCGTGCCAATCTCACTAAGCTTCCCTTCCTCTGCCATTGAAAATATGGAAGGTTTTGGTTAGAAAATTGTAAATAAGTTTGCCCATGTTTGAGTGTAGCTGCTTTCAGATTTGCCTGAGAGTATTAACATGATTTAGCCTTGCATTTTTAGAATTAAATACTACAAAATATCAAGACTGTTTTGAAAATTAACTCTCTTATTCCATGTAGCTTTTAAAGATCCTAGTGATGTTGAATCAGGGTTGGTTAACTGAACAGCAAATGAAGGCAAAGAATAAGAAAGTGTAGTGGTCAACTCACATATTATGAAAGAATAATGATAAAATTGCTAATATAGTC
>JAOXNG010000012.1:45659682-45684910 GCA_028566535.1 Scolopax minor
CCTAGGGAGCAAAGACTGACTGTAGCGCACCTAACATTTGGTGCAGCATGGACTCAGGGCACTTGTTTAGTCCTGGAATCATATTTATGCTTCTATATTTAGTCAAGCCAACTTCCCAATAGGATATATTCCTGAGGCTGACACTAGAACCCCTGCACTTTATATCATTTACATTCTGATACAAGCATTTATTTTTCTGCGCTTCCTTCTCATTCTCCTCCCAGAGAATATGGACAAACCAGCACCCCGCTGTAACCCAGTAAGAAACTTTAATTCCGTGCATTTCTCCATGCCAAAATGAAGATTTAGCAGCAGCCTGATTTTAATAACATTTCTTCCCCACCGTTACATGAGATTTAAACAACCATAGCTGGTATTTTTGAATGGGTTTCATCTCCAAAGATTCCAGTTCCCTTTTGCAGCCCAGCAGAGCCCTTGCTATTCTTGCACTAAGAAGTTGATAAGGGCAGTTCTGGGAGACAGAAAGGCCTTTTTAATGGTTCGTCCCTGGAGATGCTTGACTCCAAGGTCACTTTGAAGAACCAGCTCGTGGACTTCTTCAAAATTGCGGGCTGCTTGCTGAGGCACAAAAACTTTTCCGCAAGCTTTGTTATTGATCTGAAAGAGAGACATGAAAACAAGAAAAAACAGAAGTTACTAGACTGATTTATACAATTTCCTTTCCTGAATTCAATCCATCTTGTTACATAGGAAAGGGGGAAAGCAGATTAAACTCTCTTTTCTCCAAAACCAAACTTTCTAAGTAGAGGATAAAATTCTCCATACTTCCTGTCCCTTTACCATAAAATAAGAGTAAAACTCTGAGTATCTGATGATACTCAAGGAAAATTGAAGAAGTGGCCTCTTAGTTTTGCAGACAGTGAGCAGCATGTGACTATGCAATGCAGCAATCTTCCAACTTTAAAAACATGATAGTTACATAAACTGAATAATGAAAGTGAACATGATGGTTTGTCAGGTGGGAATCTTGGTTTGTACATGCTTCTAGGCTGCAATTTGGGTTCTCTACATTAGGTGATCCCTTACAAAGATTCAAATGCAATATTTATTAAAATACAAATATTTGTGGCTGAAAAGATACCTGAAAGCTTCATCATCTCTCATTTTCAGAAAAATAGGCTTTAACTCATTATATGTTGCATTCATACTTAAACAGATGACTCATTAAACCAACACTGACCACAGAGATGACAACCACTCATAAGGTAACGCTTTCCTGTGCGTGGCTGGTTTTCAGAGCAGCTCACATACTGGTTTTGCATCATCAGGATAGAATCATGGAAGTAAAACTGAGTAAGACCTTCAGTGGGAATCATCTTAACTTATAAAATGGTCTTTTAAGTCTTTTGTCATCCAGCGAGAGTAGGTGACGGTCAAAGACTACGGAGTTTTATTTAATACCTTTCTGGAATTAGCAAAAAATTCATTATTACAAAAGCTTTCAGATTAATATAAAATACTTTCAGTGGATTAATGAAAGTAACATCAACCCTACATATAGTAAATTAAATAATCCAGTTCTATCAAATTACTTGCACAAAAATTTGCTGCATGTAGTACAGATCTTTGACCTGTGGACATCATTGTAATGAATTTTTAATCATCTAAAAGTAGCGCATGTTGCTTCCTACAGCTTGGACTTAAAAATGCACACAGCTTGGGTTTCCCCTGGATTTTATCCAAGATACAGATATGCAACACAGGGTGAGTGAGAGACCTATGTCATGTACCTAGTTTGCATTTTATTTAAAATAAAATAATCTGTGCAATTCTCTGAGAGAGGAAGTTGGGACAGACTTTTAAGGAACAAGATGAAATCTCAAATGCAGCTGGGATGAGTAATTTCTGGTTTTTTTACTAGACTTGACATTAATTTGCAGTGATAATGTAGGTAGGCTTTTAACTATTCCAGCATGCATCTGAAATGTGGTGGTGTAACAGGCTGGCTGTGTTAAACTTTACTTACAGTACCTCGTGCAAAGTAAATTCCTTGAAAAACACAGAAGAGCTAGTTATTAAAGCTTTTTGTGAAAAATAAATACAAGTAGTTCTTTTTGACAGAGCACTTCAGAGAAGAAATAACTTGCACAAGAAAAAGAAAACTGTAAAATCCAAATGGAGAATATAAAGCAAGCCTGTGAGCTCGCTGCTAGGACACACAGCCTGCAGTTGAAAACCATGCCTGGTTAGTTAAAATGTCCTTCTCTGTCCTCCGTGATGCAAATTAATATGTCCCAGAGGATGGATGTTGGCAAGGGGAAATGTGCTACAGCTAGCCTATTTGGTGCTGCGCTCAACAGAAAAGCCAACCAGTCTAAATCAACATGGTAAATAAATGGTTGTGTTTTCCTAGAAAGGTCAAGGAGCCCAGGCAACCTGACACTGTGTACATTCCCACAGCGTCTCTCCTGAGCTTCCCACACCGTGCTGTGAGCCGAGTCCACAAATCTTATCAAACGGCAAATTGGTTATGGGTAACAAACATTCTATTCACCTATCCTTTTAGTCAAGGGGTTAGATTCTCAGCAGGACAAATGTCTTCTGCTACACCTCCATCTCCTTCTCTGTATCTCACTAGACCAGCAAAACCCTCAGCAGGTCCAGGTAGAAGTGCCAGTACAAGAAACTCGGGTGTTGGCAGCCTTGTTTTTCTGAAAAACCTCCATGACAAACTGCAAGAGGAGAAACAAATAAGGCTTGGGTCCTTGAAGGAACCTGCTTCTTTTTATTTTTTTTTTTAATATGCCGTTTTAGACTGTTTTGGATCTAGAGAGAGCTAGAGGGAACTAAAGAAGTTATGAAGGACAAAATAAAATCACAAAAGCTGAAAAATAAACACCTGGAGGCTGTGGAGAGGAATTTTTAGTTCAACTCAAATGGTTTTTTTACCATCTTTCTTCTGAAAAGAAAAAGGAAAATAAACATCTGTGCACTTTTAGGTCTTCTTCATAGCAAGAAAAATGATAGAAACTTAGCTTATTTAAAAAAAAAAAACATCAGTTATAAGACCACAGCTGCTAACAGTTCTGCACCTCCTCAAAAATGTGAGGAGTGCTGATCAGAAGTGTGGTCGTAGGGTGAAATGCACCACTACATTCGGGTCAGATTTTTCATAGCATTAACAATATGTGGTATAACTGAAAATATTCAACTTTGCAGTAACCTTTAGAGTAACAGATACCATGCATACCTAGTGAATTTAAATGTCTCTCTCGTAGGCAATCTGTATTGGGAATTGGTTGCTTTTGCTGCTTTGGGTTAAATATGGCAAGATGTAACTCCAGCACAGACAGGAAATAATGAAGTATTTTGTGTCAAGGGAAATAAAACCATAATGTCTCAGCAGGCAAACCCCTGGCAGCCCGAGGCGGTTTGATGTCTTGAGAAGAATAGGGTTGTGGCCCAAAGACTCAGTGTGACTGTGCAGCCTTGTGAAGAGACACTGCCTCTTTGCAACTAACCAATTCCTCCGTATGTCAAATGTTTCTTGGTTTAATGAGGGCAATTTATTTTTTTACAGCCAAACAAAACCCTACAGTGTCCACAAGATTTTAAAATATTCACATTTCTGATGATTTTCCCCTGCTTCTCCATATTTCCCTTTTGCCTTACTGTTACACTAGAAAGCCAGGCACTCCACGTTCCCAGCACTATTTTTAAGAATTATTCCTGATTCAAAACTGGAACTTGTCTCTTTGGTCTTTAATTCACTTACTTTTTCAGAACTAAGGAAGGTGTTTACATACATAATATTCTTCCATGAATATATGGCTGAGCACACAGGCATTGCTCTTTCACTAGAGGGCTTCTACACAAGGCTATGGCGTTGACGAAATGAATCAGAAAAAGAAACAAAAATAATCTTCATAATGGCTGTTTAAAGCAAAATTAATGTTTATTCTTCTGTTTTCCTATTCAAGAAAGAAGTTTTAATGTCAGCAGAAAAATATCAGTGAAATGTTTGCTCATTTTTACATTCAGTTGTACAATCTTAAAAACATAGAATTCATAGTTTTCCTTGTATTGCTGAACTTTTTTATTTTAAAGACATGTTTAATATAATGTTTGCTTTAACCACAATTGCAAAGAAGTTTCTATATTTACACAATTGCTCATTCATGACTTCCTTATAAACTGAATACTGGAATTTAAGATGTTTGCTAGCTGTGCTTGAAGGTAAAATTTTATCTTAAGTTTTAGCAAAGTGATTATACCTCAATGAAGATTTTTGTGGATATATGACCTTTTCACTGGTATAAATAAATGCTTATCATTTAAAAAAAGAAGGAAAGAAAGAAAAAGAAGCAGTAAAGCCACAGTGAATATGAGGCTAAGTCTGTTATTAACCCCAGCTGGCACTCAAGTCCTTCTCCTGGGTTTGGGAAAAGATGCCAATTGAAAATTTCCTTGACAAAAACATTCTCTGTGTCTTCTGCTAGGGGTGTATGCTGAACATTAGGAAAATTAAGTGGTTTTAGCAGCTTTTCTTATTCTGTTAAAGTGGACTGAGAGATCTGGGAAGATACAAAATTATTTGCAAAGATACCTTTGATTAAGGAAATCTACAGCAGCACGTGTTCCCCTAAATGCAACCAATCTCTTCCCTCCTCAAAAAAACACAGCTGAACAAAAATAACCCAACTGCCTTACTCCTTCTACCCAAAGGAGCCAACAGAATAAAATACAGATAAAATGCATCGCTTCTGTTTCTCTTATGCACACACTCAGATCATGCAGTTTTATGTGACCAAATGACATTTCTTCTTAGTGGCTCTGTCTCACAGATTTAATTTAATTTGAAACATTTAAGTTTAGATTGTCTGCATGGCATACTGAAGTTTATTCTTTGTTGAACAAGTAAAAAGGCAGGACTCCTGTGGATGTAATAGCATGCAGCTATGTAATTACAGACTATCATAATGCCTGAGCATGAAGAACCTGAATGCAAGTTGACCAGGAGTCAAGTCCATGGAAGAGTTGAGACACTACTCATGGATCCCACCCCCTTGGCTTCAGGCAGAACCTCTAGGGCCTGCAATGTTTCCATCTAGCAATAAAGCTTTATGATGGCTGGGAGCATGCTGAATACTGACTAGTTAACTAGAGATGTAGGGAAAAAAGACAGTAAACCACACAGTGCATATGCACACACGTTGGAAAATTACAAGTTAACTAAATTGTAGTTATATGTCCACTCTTCTACTGACCTGCCAGCTCCTTCCCTAGCCCACAAAGGTTTTAGAGATCAAAGAGAAACCAGAATGCACATATAACATCAGCAAAAATACCTTTTTTCCTCATCCTCATTCTAAATATGCTCTGCTGAAATGTGCTGCAAGTTCAGCTCAAGGCAGTCAGGAAACAGCGTTTGGCAAAAATCACAGCAATTTAACCCAGCTTATGGTAGGTTGTATTAGGCAACCATAGCACTACAGGTACCACAAGAAATGTCACCTAATTATACATTTTTCTACACGGCCAAGATTGTAAATGCACTGTCAAGCAAAAAATCTGGAGGGACCTGTATTTTGATTGTAGTTTTGACTCTACTATCCTCATCCACAGCTGTTCATTGGTCAAATCTGCACAGGCACTAATATACAATCACTCAAAAAGATTTATATTTATATCATCTCCCCTGAGACTTGGTACATTTTTTCATTCAGAAAACGATTTTAATTACTCAGCACAATGGTAAATGCAGCTTCTGTTCTACCTCTGCTTTCACTGAGCCACTAAAGAAGGGAACGGACTTCCACAAAAGCAGAAATTTTGTCATTCTCTGAGCTCGTAATGCATTAATTGACCATCACTGAAAAGAAATGAAAACGCTCTTACCAGAACAGACATCTCCACAACATCTGATGGCTGAAGGTACTCTGGGTCTACTTCGGGCCAGGACTGATGCAGCACATCAACGTCCCAATGATGATGAGTACAGAGTTTATTCTGCATATGTGCCAAACCTGGAAAGTGAAACAAATCCATCATTCAGCTGTGCTGTAACCAGAACACTCGATTTTTGGAATTTGCTTGATAATAAGATCGGAATAAAGTTGCCTTTAAAATCAAGTCCCTTAGGAGGAAATAACACTATTTAAAGTAGCATACAGCACATTATAAACAGAAATATATATATATATGTATCTATCTTTGAAGTGCTCATTTTATACCGTGTGTTAGCATGCTAACAGGAATGTCGTGTGCACATTTCAGATTTGGATTAGCACTCCAAAACTTTGCCAAAAGCACAGACGACCACTGTTTATTATTTTAAAGTGTAATACCGCAACACAAGCTGACCTCTAGTTCTAGAAGTCAATCATTATACTGTGGGGGTTTTTCAGTAACACCACCAGTTTGATTAAAATTTTACTAACAACCAAAATGATACACAATTAAGTATGGCTTAATATTTTACCATCTGGAATATGCTGAGTAGTTTCTAAATTTGCAAGTGAAGCTGCTTGAAAGATTTTATCATATTTTTGTAGTATCTGTTTTCTCAGAAATTAAAGATGCTACATAAGAACACCTTGCACAGCTTGCTCTCCTTATGATACATACATTATGAAACACTTTATCCTTTGATTTTATTTTTAAAAAAGCCTCTTAAAATGTCTATAAATAGTCTCCTTTTATCGAACAGGCTTTGCTCCCCCAAGACAAGTCATTCTTGATTTGTTTAAGTAATAGAAGAATAGGATGCAATTCATTCTAAGCTGCATTCTCTAACTAAATAAAAGCTTCTGAATGGGATTTATGTTGCTGTTTACTCCAGCTGTAGGACAAACTAAAAAGATCTCACTTAACAAGAGGCTGTCAAATATGATCAATATTGATACTAACTGCTCTTGTTATTCTCACAAAGCCAGGAGATTAAAAACATTAAAAACATTCTCTGTGTATGAATAAAAATACAGACTAAATTTTTTTTATATGCACAAGCTTCACTCAGAACAGCAAAATATATTTGAAATCTCATCTGGTTTAGGGAAACTCCAGTAAGAGCATAAAGAAAATCCAAGAAAACAAGATTCACTGTTGAAATTGAAGTACTTGAAGCTGTTCAAATCACTGCACAATGGCAGACATAGGAGCAAAACCAAGCCATGCATAATACACACATGAATTTAACTAGTTGGATTGTTTAGACTAATACAGTGAATAACAGCAAACAGAGACACAAAGAGAATTCAGCTTCCTCCAGAAAAATCCGCCTGATTTTTGTCAGCGCTTTTTCAGACAAAGCACTTTGGCCAAATGACACACAGACTTGCTATTTGCTGAATGGTTCAGAAAGGGGCAGCGAGGTGGGCCAGTGGGAGCTATTTCTAACGGCAAGCAAACACGTGCATGTTTCCTAAGAATAACAACTAAGCCATAATCTCATTAGCTAAATAATTCATTAAAACAATTCAATGGATCTGCTTTTGTGTATTCTGCATTATTTTTTTTTCTGTTGCACCAGTAGCTCAGAAACCGAAAAAGCAAAAGATAGGAACTCAAGCGGAGAAAAAAAATCTTTGCATCAGTGATTCATTATCACGATGACTTTAAAGACAGCAGCTGCTAAATTCTTCCCTTTTTGGCATTTGAACATCCAGATGAGCTCACTTCTTTCCAACTGATCACATGCCTTGTGGCAGAAGCATGCATACTGGCCACTCCTAATTTTCCTGTTGAAGCGGATTCTTCAAACTATTGAAAAAACACTTTCTGATAGAAGTCAAGAGCTTCTATCTATGAAAGCAAAACCAGGGTAATTTTTAATCTTCATGGAGGCTGCTAAAAACCAAAATTGTATTCTGAAGCAGAAAAACTATGACTAGCACTATGTCTATCTTTTGGTTCATCTTCTTGCTATAAAATGAGCTATGAGCTCATCTGCATTAAAAAGAAAACTGCAAAAGTCAACAGAACTAGTTTCAGAAAACAGAGTTTGTCAGGAAACCAAAATGAAGGTTTTAGTTACATCGACTGTTTGGCTTCCTGCCTCAATTCACATTTTGTGAGTTGCAGAACACAGAAAACACAATAATTTGGTTTGCATTTTCCAAATGCAGCACACACAAACCCAGAAACTTCATCACTGTGATACAGACCAGTGATGGTCACTTGTCAGGACCTGGGCAGACTCCTGCAGCCTTCCTGCTTGATTCTGAGCCTTTCCACAAACACACTGTTTCGTAAGTTAAGAACCAACCAGTTCACAGACTTTTATTGTGAAAACATTAAAAATCTGTTTTACTGCCTTACTGTACTGGAAAGCGTGCAGTGGAGTGAGCATTATGAAGCACCATGCATTTTGCTTTACATTTTTTGACATATTTTGATTTGATGGCCACAGATTCTCTTGCAGACATAGGAGAGAAAGCCACCTGAGTATGTTTTTACTTACTGTAAGCCATTTACTACCTATCTGTATAACGATACAGGACAGATCAAGGACAACACTTGAGCTCAATCTGAAGCCCCGATCCTGCAATTGGATCTGCTTCTGAATATCAAACTAATACTAAAACAAGGTTTGCCTAACGAGTAACTCCCAGCTTTGGAGACCAAGCAAAACCCCAAATTAAATCTCTATTTTATCAACTGTATTCAGTGATTAGAGAGGAGGGGGCAGGACAAGTCTAACTACTTTTCAGCTCATGGCTATGTTTCATTAGCATTACACAAGTATTTCATAAGCCTAAAACTTCCCTGTAGGTACTATTTTGGGGAGAAGAGCAGATTCTCATTTTAAAGAGATTTATTTAAGAAGGAAGTTGTAGAAGCAGTCATGTATCAGCAAAGTAATTCTTGTCTTACAGGAAAAAAAGCACTAGAAAAAATCATCTGTAAAATTCCAGCAATAGTGCAACTAGTTTGACACAAAATTATGTAGGCAAGAGAAAAAGATCTCATAATGGAGTAAACTGAGTAAGAGCTGGCATGGGACAAGGGCTGGTACAAAGAGGTTAACAAAGCAGGAAAGGCAAGGAGGATGTAAGAAGCCTTAATGGGCAATAAAAGGAAGTTAATGAAGGCATCTGAAGCAGTGCCAGTAGCAGAGTTTAGGACCAGGCATTTTCTAACAGGAGATACAAGAAGATCAGAGGGGACAGTATAAAGTGACTATGAGGTGTGTTATCCAAATGTTGGTTTAGATCAAAACAACAGAAATCTGTCTCAATTGAAAATCCACCACACTAGCAGACAAGCAGATAAAGTTTTCAAAGAGCTCAGGGCAGGAGTGTGTAAGGGTACGTGGAGATGCATTCTGGGTCAGTGTCTTACTCGCCTCTGTAGCCTCTTCCAAAGACAAGACTGTCACCATGTTACTTTATTCTTGGTATGGTTTTTTACTATTTAATGAATCTTCCTATTTGACAGATTCAGGCAAGTTGCATATCCAAAATACCATTCTGCAGCCCAGGAGGAATGTGCCTGCCAGTTGAAATGGTCTGCAATCTCAAAGATATGACCACAACACAGTAACAGCTGTTTCCAGACAGCTCTAAGAAAAAACTCTATCATACTACTGGTACAATAGCACAGAACTGCATATAAAGTCAGGAAAATGTACATTTACTTAATATAGTGCTAGGGGATTCATTTTATATGTTCCCTAATGACAGATGTGGGGCACCAAGGAGGGCTGTGAAAGGCCCCAGTTACTGAAAGCTAACTTTAGGATGTGTTTCCAATTCAGCAAACTCCATGTCAATCCTTTGAAGTGTCTGAAAATGATCTACCTTCCTCCATTTGTAAGGACGCACTATCCTTCACTTTGGGTTTTTACTCTTGGAGGACAAAAAAAATGTTTTTAAATTCCAAATGGTGTTTCTTCTTGGATTTGTGAAGGGGGATTTCTGCATTCAGATTTTCAATTAAAATATCCAATATCAAGTAGCTTCTACTCCACTCTGTTCTTTACAGAAGCCTTCTTGAGCAAGGACTGAATTCAGAAAAATAAATTCTTGCAAGAGAGCCACTGCAGTGACAGTTAAAATGTTGCTAAGACAATTATACCATTACAAATTCCAGTAATTATGTTCCATTTCAGTACATCTGAAGATGTGTTTATCATCAGTGTATATCTTTCATGTGCTTGCTCTAATAAAAATGTAACAGCTCACAATAAGCAGTTTCATGTCCTTGTCCGGACAGCAAAATACAGTACTACTACAAACAAACTAAAAAAAAAACCAAAAACCCAACCCCGTCTCAAATGGTGTCTGTATATTCCTCAGATACAAGGTTTCAGGAAGGAAACAGATTTCCTCATCCTGTTAGTGCTCATAAACTGCCAAGATGTCAAACGGATGAACTCTTCCCACACTGAGGGGCTACAGTCACTTTTTTATGTTATTAAGTGATAAAACAGTGTATTCACTGCACATCTGAGACCATTAGGTTGACACACCAAAATATAAAAACTGCTCCTCCTCTCAGCAGGAGAAAAAACTCCTTCCCACACGAAATATCAAAGCACTGGGTTACTATTGTTCAGCTCCTGAAAGGTGAGGCACTATCAAAGAGCATTCAAGCAGCTTTTCCCTTCACTCCAACTGGAAATATTTATTGCCAATACTGAACTATGCTCTTCAGCCAGCTCACAACGGGACCAGACTCTTCATTCCTACCTGATGTGTGACAACAAGATGGTCACATATAAACTAAACCCCATGGGAGGGTAATTCTTCAGCTGCAGAAGAAAAAAATCTGCTGTATCTTGAATCTATCTAATTGTACTTTAATAGTTATACTTAAAAGCTGCACATTACACCAGAAGCATCCGTGGGATATAAAACTAGAGTTCAGAGTTGGCAAAGTTTATCAACAAACTAAGAAAGAAAGAAAAGTGGACTAAAAAGCTAAAATTTCAAGCAAACTCTGATGCAACTTGCAAAGCAGGATAGCATTATTATTACAATCTATTACAATCAGAATTACTTACACCACGGATGCTAGACATAACTTAAAATGTCAGGCAAAGCACCTTTAATTAACACTCTAAAATGAACTTTGTAATCTTCCTAATATATTCACTAGTTGGTAATCATAAAAACGGACTGATTTGCAGTTAAATCCTGCTGTAAAGATCTTTTGGTAAGCAGATACCTACACACATATTTATATATTTACCCACATTTTAGTTTTTACAGCCTATTGTATTAGAAAACACTGATTTGCCATTTTTTTTTCACATTTCATTGCAATCTGTGTCAAATAGCTTTTTGATTTAAATGGAATTAAAAAACAAAAAAGCATTTTATGCTATTTAAATATTCAGTATTTAAGAAAATTTGTTAGATACTTAAAATTTATCATATCATGTTTTGCAAGCTAAACATTTCTTTTTGAGCAAAGGAGAACATTTTACGTAATTACTAAACAAAACTAACAGATATTTTTGGACATCAGAGACTTTGGGACTTTAATATTTATAGATGCTAGCCTCTTTTGCTTAGGTTTTCATTCCAAAACTACAGAAGTAAAAAAGCTTAGTTGATTTCTTTTCAATTTACAGCACACCTGTCATTTAAACTGAAAAAAAAAAAAATACTGTTTGCACCTGCAGAAAAGATTCCAGTTGTCAAAAGTAATTTTATTACTTCCACAAAGCCTCATTCCAGGTGCTTAGCCAGAAAATTCTATAGTTCTGAGGGTTAGTTGTCTTCAAATCTGTGGCAGAATTAATGTAATATAATACATTAAGTCAGGATCTTATTGTAGGTTTTATATGAAATATATTTCACATATATTGTAAATTCTATTTTAATTTCTTCTTAAATGTTTCTTGACCAGAATCAGTGATCAGAAAAGCATAAAAGGAGAGCTCCCAATGCAACAGTATTATTCATCCTGTGAAGCTCAATGCAACCGGTCAAAATTAATGAGAATGTTCTTTTCTTCTGTCTCTTTCATGGTTATAGTAAAATTAATATTGGGTACATATTATTTGGTAAACACTTTCTAATGAGAAACACTAATAAGAAGGAAAAATCGTTTTTCTTCAAAAAAAGCTTAACTACACAAGGAAGCATACATGGTTCAGAATTAACACAAGCCACTGTTCCTACTCAACTGCAAAATTATCTGTTTGGTATTAACTACATGGCTTCCAAATTCCCAGTTTCATTTTCCCCCGTGGAAAGAAAAATGCTCCTTGTTTTAATCATGAAAGAAAACAAAATGTAAAGGCTGTGTATAAGTTATTTTAGAATGAAATGTCAGTACTTAATTGTAAATACATTGCTTATGTGTTGTTTATTATTGGCATTACAATAGCAGGGAGTGGCTTACATCAAAGCCAGGGGGTCCACTGCTATAGGTGCTATTTATAGAGCTAATAATATACAAAGTCCTTTTCCTGACTAGTTTACGAGAAAGGAAGCAGCACTATCCCTACATTTTGATGCAAAGCCAAGGAACAAAAAGAGACTTACTTTGAGTGTGTTTGGAGAACTACTGCACAAAGAAAACTAAATATTTAGAAAACTTAATTTTTATATTGAAATTATTTGAAAAATGAAAGCATCATCAATTATACATAATAAAGTTTAAGAAATTGGTTACATTAGAAGAGCAATAAGACTTGGTGGAACCAGAGTGCAATTCAGAACACAAACTGGGGGAATCTTTCTCTAGACTGTAATTGGACATTTTGCACCAGAAATCCCAATCCCAGGACAGAATTGCTAGATGTTGGCTCAATACAGTCTTCTTACCACAACGCAGTAGTTAAATGTACTTATATTCTCTTGAATTGTTTAATAATTTTGATGTAATGTAATGATGACCATGCTAAAAGAGATTATGATTTTCATGGTTAGTCATAAAATTCTTCAGGCATTAATCACCACGCAATGTTTTTGTATGCTACTTGCACTGAAGGACAATGCACAGTCTTGGGATCACACAAGGAAAATTTTGTATTAAATGCAGACAGAAGCTGAGGACAATACAGTCCAACTTCTATATGCTCCCTTTTCATTCTTAAATCAGAGAGAGATCCAGAAAATGTTTACCATTCTTATTATCCAGTGATTTTAGCAGTAAGAAAAGATTTCCTTCTCTGACATTCAAAACATTACAAGATTAAGCTTTAAGTTTGACATGTTACATTAACTAAGCCATCCTATTCTTCTCTGTCATTTTATCAAACATATTTTATAATTCCATATTCCCTACCATGTAGTTGAATTTCAGGTTCACAAGGCACTGTGTGTGTAGTTGTCTTTGACCGATCGTGCCTCCATCTCAACTAGTGTGGAAAACAAAGTTGTGGCAATTACTTCCATTTAAGTATAATTTTAATTGATGGTACTTCATATTTTAAGAGAATATTGACCAGAAGTAGCTTTCTCCAGATGGATCATGTCTGATGCCACTCTTTACTCTAAACAACTAAGCTTTTATTAAGACATCTTAAAAACATTGGAAATGAAAACACAGAAAAACCCCACTCTCCCTAATGGATCTTGCCTTTTCCAGAGTCTCTGGCCCTATGTTATTGCTCCGAACAAGAGCAGACTTTCTTTGGCAGTTATCATTATTACAGGGCCACACACAGCTCTGAAATAGAAGCTATTAAGTGGCTCTGCTCTGTAAACACTTGAATGCAGAAAGTTTTAGGGTAACTGTTGAAAATGAAATTGTTAAAACAACATCCAAAACCTAATATGAGGTCCCAAACCACATAGCAATTTGTGGCCAGTCTTAATACAGAATATATTCCTACCTTCCCACATACATCTTGGGACTTCTCCCAATAAACCTTAAAAACACTGGTGAGCTCTGGCATGCACATCCCTTATTTCACAGGCTGTAACTGCACCACACAACTCAGCCCACTTTGGATTCAGAGCTCACAGTTTACAGCTGTGACAGATCTTAAAAAAGATTTCCTGTCTACCATTCCCATTCTCCACACAATGTTAATTTGCAGTGTAATGTCCCTCAGTCTCTGGAAAATTTTATAAGAATACAGTTTTTATTGAACACTCCTTTAGTATTTCTAATATACAGCTTTCTGATATAGTCCTCTCTACCTGAATTCCTGAAGGAAAATATTTGTAGTCCATAGACTCTGTAACAGTCATTTGAAAAACGGCTGTTTCTCAGGTTCAGTCTCAGGTTCAGCTTTTAATACTTTACATACAGGAGCAGCTAGCAGCTGACATATGAATTCCTCATGCAAGTCCTGTCTTGAATTTTTTTTTTTACTTCTCCCTTTCTGTGCCTTGTCTCAAGAAACCCACCTTTATATGCAAAGGAAAAGAAATTAAAAGAAGACAGTTCTGGGAACACCACAAGTTTCAAGTTTATTTAGGAGCTATGACAGAAGGTGGCAAAATGCAGAATTAAGGGAAAAGTGACACACATATTATGTTAAATTTTTGCCTTTTTTTCTGCAACATGAATAAAAATTATCCTTCTAGAAATACCTTTCCACATCTCAGATGCAATGTGTGGAGCCATGGGTGCAACCATGATGCAGAGTGTAGCCAAAGCATCTTCAAATTCTGTGCTGTGGAGAATAAGAGGCCGAGAAGCTTGCTAAGCATAAAGACAGAAGGAAAAGAAAAATAAATTAGTTAGTATAAATATTCTGGGGTGGAGTGATAGTTTAATTAAGAAAAAAATGCAGAAATAAACCCTAAAATCAATGTCTATGCTCAGGACAGCATAATTTTAAAATAAGTTAGAAACTTCGGAACTAAGTTCTGGAGAACCAAATTTGCAACTGTTGGTCAGAGGGCTCTCAGACACTTGGAAGCTAATCCCAAAGAGGCTGATGCAAACCTTTGGGGATCTGCTCTGATACAGGAGCCTGAACACAGACCACATGGACTACTGTGGCCATCAAAACCAGTTTGTGTGCTGCCACTTCCAGAAGTGAAATCCTACATCAAATCTAGAAGTGCAATCTTAAGTGAAATCAGTGCTATCTGAGAAGAGGTGAAGTACTTGTATAAAAGAGTCAAACTGTGCTGAGTTTTGTCAGGACAGCATGACTTTCGTCAGGACAAGGTTCAGTTGTGTGGGATCCTAGAGTGGCTTAAATAAAGCTGAATTTAGTGATGAAGTGAGGTTTTGGAGCTGAAGGAAGGTTTGGGGATGAATAGTGCAGCACAACCTTTTACAGATTGCTTTAGTAAAGTGTGCACCTTCTCTAGTACAGAAGATTTTCAATTTCTTGCAAAAAGCGCTAGACTGACAAAATCTGAATGTTCATTCCTCCTCTATTTATTGTATCTTATTGTATCCTCCTCTATTTATTTTATTATGTGCTGTAAAAGATACAGCACTAAAAGTAGACAGATAAACCTTTTCTTTCTTTGCCTGCTCTGACTCAGAGAGATTACATTCCATGGTAAATTTGATTCTGCATTCATTTTGTAATTCACCGCTCTAATGAGACAACACAGAAAAATGTCAATTTAGGAGAATTTGGTGGGTGTGATGAACACCCATTCCCATCCCACCTGTCCAACCCCAGTGATTAGTTTCACACGGATCACATATGTTGCCAGATGGCATCTTCTTATCACTGATGCTGATGACATCAGTGCAAACTAGATTTGAGGAAGTTTTAGTAAATACTACCTGTTTTATATATTTAATCTTCACCCATCTCCCCGCTTCCTCCTTTCGAATGGGACCGAAAGAGGAAGTGTCCCCATGCGAAACGGAAACTTGTTCTTGAAAGATACTGCACTGACTTCTTTGGTCACGAAATATGTCAGTGGTCAAATATCTGCTGTCCATAGGTCACTGATTTTTATTTCTTTATTTACTTTTTAACATTCACTTACCACCACCCACCAGCCCAAAGTGCATATGAAGCACTGAGCTGGAGATAAAGAAATTGTCACCTTCCCAGCACCATGCAGGGCCCCAGACATGTTATTTCAGTGTAGCACTTGTGCACGCCCTACTTAACTTTTCATTAAGTTCCTTAACTTTGCCAATAATCTCTTTAGATACCATAAGGCATAAAGTTGTATTTCAACAAAGAAGATAAGACCTGCAGATTTTAATTTGATTTCTGGTCTAGATCACATTACCATTATATGTCTGAAAGAATGCTCAACCAGATCTAAGTGTAGTAACAAAAATGAACATACAAATTTATTATATTTGCTCTATCACCACTGGCTGATGGACAACAATCCAAATAAAAAATGCTAAAGACAAGGTATTTTAATGCTTATTTTAAAAAGGGGAATTTGCAAACTCCACTACTAACAGACAGCTAG
Organism: Scolopax minor; assembly: GCA_028566535.1. Classification (NCBI taxonomy): domain Eukaryota; kingdom Metazoa; phylum Chordata; class Aves; order Charadriiformes; family Scolopacidae; genus Scolopax; species Scolopax minor. The sequence goes on from JAOXNG010000012.1 coordinate 45,675,957, forward strand.
ATGACAGCTAGATGATAGCTGTCTCTGAGGAATGCAAGATTTTATGCAGTTTTCCTTGTAAACAACAATCCTTTTCTTTAAATCAGAATGTTTGATAATTTTACATCATACTGCTGTACCTAACTACCTATGCAACTTGTTTAAAAAAAGAAGAAAGAGCTAAACAAAAGGTATTATTTGAAATTACAGGCTTCAGGCATTAACATCAGAACCTAGTGGCTCTGATGCGATCATCAAGCTCATCCTGCAAAACAATATATTTCAGGGTTACAGTGAGACAAGAACATGCTGCTTTTGAAATAAATAATTACATCCAACTCTCTCAAGTTAGTAAGAATGGAACACTGAACATATAATTTGGGCAGCTCCTGCTTTGTATAAAAACTTACAGGAACAGGGTGTGACAGAAAAACCACCTTCATTCATATGACATACTTACATGGAGTACATTACTGAGGCTCATCAATCGAGAAATAGCCGCGTTGAACAAAAGATCCTTGGTGAAGTACTCTGTTACCTTGTATTGAAAGAAAAGGTTTGTCACTAATTACTTAAAATTCTCAAACATAGAGTACCTTACCTCTTACATAAAAATCACTTTGGCATGCAAACACATAATATGTGCAACCACATGTGTATATGGGAAAATAATAATCATATAACAATTCAGTTGACTTGCTCTCCCTCTGCTTCAGGATTTTAAAAGCTTCAAATTATGGTAGTAATCACTATCTTCTTTCACAAAATATCTTCCCTTTGCCCCACAAGAGGCCTTCATACTTGTAAATCCAGTACACTGTTGACAGCTTGTCCATCTATAGCAAAGTTGTAATTCTAATGTCTGTTAAAACATTTGGAGGGTTCCTCACCACAGGATTTAAATCAGGAAAAGTTTGTATCAGTGGAAAAATATTTTCAGTTAATTTTGCAGGTATTTATGTCTCTTGAATATTGAATTCACACTAATCACAGCAGGAGACATATAAGAGGAGATGAACAATCATTTCAATAACTTTGGGTTTTTTAGGATACACTAATATATTTTCTCCAACAACCTTTTGTCATTTGATATGAAACAGCAGGCATGATAATGAAGTGTGAAGCAAGCTCTTTGTTAGGGACAACCTGCATAACTCACCTAGAGCTTTGCTACTGGACATGGAGTTCCTCCAAACCCAGATTGATAATATTATCATACCAAAACACTTCATCCTTTGAAGGAGGCACACAGCAGTGAAATTTTGCCAATCATACTATTTTGCAAGAGTTGCATCCCACAAGATGTTTAGGTAAACACAATTATACACAGAATAATTCACTTAAAAATTATTTTATGAACCACTTGTCTGGGGCAGAAAACTTTTGGCTCTGTAAGTCAAGCATACAGTTTTAGCATGAGCAGCAACTTATTTAGTAATTTACAAACTATGTGTTTCTTTTAACCTCAGATATCACCAGATTCTTCTGCTCCCAGATCTTTCTGGCTTCAGCCTTCTCTTTCTTACTCAGAAGCTCAGGATTAGGCATGGTTCCTGAAGTCCTTGCTTCAATAATTTTGGACACAAGCATCCAGAGGCGCGTCTGCCATCTCTGAACCCCAGGCATAGCATCAGCTGAGATTAATCAAAGATTGAAGAAACAAATTCCAGTTACAATGAATGAATCCAAAACTTGAAAGAAAAACAGACAGGAAACTGAACACTAGAGTACAATATTTAAAAAAACAAAACCCACCTGTATTTTAAATAAAAGACTTAAAAAAGACTGTGTATCACTGAATTAGCTACTTCAGAGGGACTATGTACCTGTGTACTGTTAGGGATGTGGGAATTACAGCTTGATTCTGAGTGTTTGGGTTTTTTTAAGAGACATTACCTCTTCATGTGCCTAGCTCTGTACTGTTCTAATTAAATTATGACAGAAAGCGAACTGAGAATAGTCACATAGCACACTCCTCCAGTACATATATCAGTGCCATAATATGTAACTAAACACATATGAATTTAAAGGGTGACCAACACCAAATATTTAGTGCAGGTTGAACTAAGTAGCAACAAGCTAACAAGAGAAAGAATGAAGACATATATGTTTTTAAATCAGACATGGAGAGTTTTATTAAAAGCCTAATGCAACAAGAAGGCTAGATTTAAATGTATCCTTAAGAGCACATTAAAATGTATGAACCACAGTAGATAAAAGAAATCAGTATCTGTCAGTATGATAAATTGCATGATGGCAGTAAATAAGTGTGTAGGAGGGTAAATCTTATCTTATTCAAGACCTAAGCTCATAAAAATGTCATTAGAGTACAAAAACTAATTACTAGGAATTCTGATTATCTTCTTATGAGATTCTTCTGAGAAGTATTTCATGGTCCTGCTTACAAAAGCCATTGCATACATGTGTAAAAAATGGAAATAAAAAAAATGGCAACATTTTATCTTTAATCTGATATGATTTAAAAAAAATTATAACAATGAAAATAAAATAATAATTTTCCATCAATCAGTTGTAGCTAATAAAAATGAGAGTGAGGCCCAAGTTTGCGTAAGAAAACAGCACTTAACTTAGTATTTTTCCCACATGCTTTCAGCTTGTAAGAAGTAAGCAGCTTGAAATAATCTTGCAAGCTTGCCTCTCAGTGACAGCTTCGCAACCACCTCTCTTTTAAAAGAAGCATAAAAACCCAACCTGCTCACTATACTTTTTTGATTCAAATGTTTCAAAACTTCAGCATCAAGAACTGTATTAATTTTGTGTTTAAAATACAACACACTAGAAAAAAAAAACCCACAAAGCAAACAACAGAAATAATCCAACTTACTTTTAGCATCCCACAAAATATCTTGTTCTGGAGGAGCAGCAAACAGAATGTAAAGACGTAGGGTGTCAATGCCATACTCTTTCACTAATTCTTCAGGGTCTATTCCATTGTGCTTAGATTTGCTCATTTTTTCCCAAGCAACTTGCAGCTTCTCACCAGTTTTTATGTGAACTGGTTCAGTTCCTAAATATGAAGACACACGCAAGACATTAAAACAAATTTTGCTCATTGGTAGCAGCAATTAGTTTTGTTCCCTAAGAAAAGAAGAAACAACTATTTCTAGTGGGGTATTTTGGTTTCTAAACAGCTTAAAGAGAAAAAACTCCCATTGTAAAAACCATCTTTCCTCCCAATTTTATCCTACTTTAATATTTTAACACAACTAATATTCAAATGCTTCCATTACATCATGGCAGAAACGCTCCTTTTACCATTTGGAAGCTGTAGCTGGCACTCATAGTACGTGCTGCTTTGATACTCCCTGTGATTTAAGCATTCTTATAACCATGACATTTAAAACCTCCTAGATAGGTGTACTAATTTGGCACAATTCTGACCTGCACTCAGCTTTACAGGTTTCAATTGCAGTTAGTTATCCTGACAAGAACATGCCTTCAGTTGCATGAATTTAGAGATGGAAAGAGGCATTTACTGTGATAAAGATGCCATCGAACAAAACCCCTGCTACAGAAAAACCCTAGTTTTTCTGGAAGAAAATAGAATAGCAGGATAAACATAGGATAAACATAAGGAGATTTGCTTGATTGTTTGTTTTTTAACAGGCTGATGGAGTTTTTATTTGGCAGAACACTGAAAATAAGGTTTTGTGAAAGGAGTGATTAAGGAAGGCAAATATGGCCAAACCATTCTTGTTGCTACAGGGTCTCTAAGCCAGGACTTGTTGCTTCAGCTTATGCAGTGAAGGCACTAGAGGGAACTTGAGAAAAATAACTTTTTCTTATACATGTTTTATATTCCTAACATCTACCAAACACACCAACATCTGTGTTAGTTTTGCCATGATGTTTTTGTAGATTGTCCGTTTGCAGGGACTCCTAGCTCCATTCAGCAAGCTGCTCAGCAGTGTCTTAACACAACTGACTTCAGATCTTTTGAACTACACTGGAGCTAAAATACTACTATAGCACTGTTTCTGTGTTTGGATGCAATTAAAAGCTGCTGGATTAGCAGGGTATTTGTGCCCTCAGCAGTGCATATCAATTCAAAACTCATAGAAATTGCTCTCCAGTTTAAATATTACAAGGATTCATCTTCTCTTCCAGATTTTCCCAGCACTGAGACTCGTACACCAAAGCAGTCCCTGACTTTCTGGATGCACCAATGCTGATTTTGCCAATGCTCACAGTCTCTCTTACCAGTGAGATCAACCTCCTCTCTCTTCAGACACTGGCCTGTTGTTAGTCTGAATGTCTGATTCTTGATAATGCCTTGAACCAAAAGCTTATGAAAAGGCTCCCTAAGGATGGAAGAAGAAAGAAAGTTGACTGTTGCAAAGAACTGTGAAAACCATACTTTATGATAAGCCCCAGGTGCTGAGCCAATCAGACACAATTATTTAATGAAACAAGAATTTCAAGTTGACTATACATAAATGATTGTCACCTTAGAAAGAGTACATTGTGCATTTAGTCATGGTAACTGCCTGGCAAGTATATTTATTTGTATTCTGCACACATTCTTGCATCCTTATTCAGTACTGAGTTAATCTAATGTCCCTTTTCAAATTAGCATATGGATAATACACAAAATTTTCTTGGCCAACAGTGAAATCTCACTAACTTCAAGCTAAATTCCCATGCGTAAAAGTGGTCAAGTAGCTGGCCTCATTGTCTTACAAATATATAGTTCTAGGCTTCCACTTTTTACTTCACATGTAGCAAAAAGTCATAATCCAAACCACTACTCGCTTTTATGAAGTCATTTTAGAATTTTACATTATTAGACAATAGAAACTATATGAGAATTTATCCCTTTATTTAAATCACTATAATTTAATAATATAGTTAAAGTATTATTAAATTATATAACAATTACACATTTTAACTGTATTAAAGCAGCTATCTTCCAAGCACTACTCTTTAGACCCTTTTGATGACTCTGAAGTAAAGGAATATTTGAAAGAAAAGCTTTAAGTGGTGAGAGAGAAAGTGACAGGCTTTACACTTTATCTTCAACGAATTCACATGTGAACACGAGCATAATTTATATACTTCTAAATATTGTGCAAGTACTGGCACATAATCTAGCATTCAGTCACCAAGCAGCACTAGTCTCTACCATGCCACCTGCTTTACTGAACAACAAGAAGTCAGAGTAGTAGCAATTTAAGCAAGTCTATAAATATTTTTCCAAACAGTATTTCATAGGTGTCCTGAAAAATGCCGTTGTTTAGAAATAAATTAAAAGAACTTAAGGAGAATACAACTGAAATCAAATTTAGACAGTGAAAACAAGAAATAGTATCCTAAAATAGAAGTTAATAATTATCTACAATCACAAATAATTATCTCAAATTATCCAAGTGAACTAGAAGATTAAAATCTTGAACAAAACTCTTGCAATCCTATCATCAACAAATGCTGCATAAATGCTCCAGGAGATAACTGTTCAGGATAAGTTTCTTCTACAAACTAAAGACATTACACTAAAGGGGAAAAAAAAGACTTTTTCCTCCTATCTTTCAGAGTTCAGTCTGGTTAAGATCTCAGACAAGTATTAAAATAGCTACACTTGCTGCTATCTAAAATAAAGCTAATGAGGTAACCAGAACATCAAAATCAGATAGGGCTCTTCACTGGAAGTGATTTTTCAAGGAACACTTATTTTTAAAGACAAAGAGTTATTTCAGATCATATGCCAAGTTATTAAAAGCTGAATGCAGGAATGAGCATTTCCTATTTTTGTTTATGCTGACAGAGGCTACAAAAATGCAATACAAAATACATTACCAAGTATGGGGAAAAAAACCCCCACGTTTTCCTAGTGGGATACCGCAGGAGAATGGAAACATGCCCAAAATGAGAAAACCAGAGCCTGCCTAATAAACACATGGCTTAGAAACCAATTGAGCCCTGTACTGAATTTCTCCTGATGTGCAGTGATTTTGCCAGTGTCGTGGTGGCTCCATCTCATGGTCATATGTAAAGTTACACTTTCATTTACATTAATAAAACCACACAACTAAAACCTTCTCCAAAGAAAATGATGTGTTTCTTGGCTGCAGAAGGGGGCTACCCAGATGTCACAGCCCATCAGGTGTGATGCGATTCTGGTCTAAACCCTGTAGCATCCACTTGTGGCCTGGAGCCATAAATACCTTCTGAGCCATCCCACTGGGAACAACTGGAACTCGGCTGTGTTCAGCCAGATAGATGCTTCTGCCACAGTAAGTGAAGAGGCAGCTTGAGTTCCTTTGAATGCTCGATCACATTTCAAGCTGTAAGGATGCTGGAACGGGATACAACTTCACCTACCCATAACTCTGTTGTTTCTGCTCCTGCTGGAGTGCGGGCACTGTGGCCTTAGCTGTGTGCAGCTTTTGATTGTGTTGTACGTCAGACAGGACCCTACCCTGCTTGAAACCTCCAAGGAGAATCAACTGTGATAGCCATGACGTGTGTAATACATCTTCTTCCTTTCAGTAACATTCATATACAGGTTCATTTCTATGGTAGAGCAATCTGTCTATATAGGAGCACGTAACGGATGGAGGGGCAAGAAACTTCTGCTCAGGCTCCATGCTCTGCTTTGTGCAAGGTGACTAGCGAGACTTTCAATCCAATTACAAATGATTTGTCTGGAAGAACTGTGTGGAGCCTTCAGCAAGAGACAACACTGGACTCAGAAGAAGGGATATCTCTAGAAGGCAGATGACTGGATGTATTTGCCTCCCAAACTTCTAGAAAGGCTGAGAGAGCCCCTCACTCTGCCCGAGTCCAGACAAGACCTTGGTCAGTCACTGTCAGATGAGTTCTGGTGCTTGTGAAACTTGCTTTTAGACTTATCTGTATCAATCTGGCAATCCTGTAGAAGGCCAGAAACGATTGGCGGATGTGGGACCTGATCATTTTAGGCAGAAAAAAGATATTGACTGTTCAGATTTTACACAGTCAAAAGTTTAGTGCCTTTACTTAAAATGAAGACGAGCGATAAAGTCCCTAAAAGCTCTAGTATCCTTCCTTTACTATACTATAATAATAATAATAATAATAATAATAATAATAATAATATATATAAAAAATAAGAAATAAGCTATTTCTGTCACACACATACTTATTCTGTAATAAGCTATGTATAAACAGTGCCTTCCTACTGAAGAGATTTGCTCTCTATTACAGTCAAATCTGCTGACTAAATGGCAATAATAAACTTTTTATAAACTTTTTTTTTTATTGCTTTATAATCCTTCAGAGTGTGCTAGATTCCATTTACAATTATTCATCAGACAGAACAGATTACCAAAGTCGAGGGAAGAGCCAAATTCTGTGTAACTTGTACAGTTAATGATAATACAGTTGAGCAGGTGTAACCGAGTGTGTCAGCACACACTCGCCATGGTGGATTCAGCTGGAATGGATGAGGAGGTTGCTGGCCTCAGCTGCCTACCTGGCCCCTCTCCCAACAGCTGGGAGGACTGACTGGCCTGTGAGTTAATTCCAGAACCAATGCGCTTTACCAACCAGATCGCTAGAACAAAATGACATCAATTTGAGCTTAATCTGTTGTCACGAGTACCAATACCCAGAGGGTGCTATTTATTCTGCCTTGTCATTTCTGAGAAATGAGCAGCACTTCCCACCATCTACAGCTGAAGGCAATAAAAAAAAATCATGCCCCACCTTCAGGGGATATTTAAACTACATTGACACCTTTCCAATTTTAGATGCCTATAAACATTTCATCTCCTATGAAAGTATGTGTGACATCTGTAAATGAATGGCCTATAATATTTCTATTGTAATAACATACATAATATGTAAAGAGATTGCTTTGAAAATCTATGAAACCACAACATTTTAAACTTTTGTTTTCAACCTCATTATTATATCAATAATATATCATGCTTATATCAATAGCCATTATTATATAATTAAAGACTATTGGGAAATACTTCAACGAATTTGAAAGCAGATAGAAACAAAACAATGAACATTTCCATGAAGAAAACCCATCAAAATGAAAAATTACAACAGATTAATAGGAGAATCATAAAAAATTGTCAGGATACTAGATAACACTTTAAATGGTGGCAGCTCTCATTAACTGAGATGTAGCAGAATTGTACTAATTTAATCAGCAAACAAGATCTGAGCTACTAGAAACTAGTACTGAAAATGCACAAGAGGGCAGAGTTTTTTATCATTTTAATGTTTTCCGTTGGAGCTGTGGGTTTTGACACCATGACTTCAAGCTTCCTAAAAATAAGCTTGTTGTTTCTAATCACCCTTTTCAGGTCTCTCACACCTAACAGAAGACTGAGCAAAAGTGGCTTCTGACCAATACTAAAACGTATTTAAGATACGTGGCTATATTTATAAATTGAGATTTCCACATCAAAACAAAATCCTAATTTGACTTCACGCCTTAAAAGCACCTAGCGCTGTAAGTGTGTAGAGCTAAAGCAAGCAAACAATTTTGAGCATGATGATGAATTTGTTACAGTCATCTTGCATTCCGAGCACAGGTATGAGCTGTACAAACAGCAGATCTGAGGGGCAATGCTGTAACATGTCTTCACACGTTCTTGACATAATATACGGCCTCAAGGGAATTCTTCACAGTCTGGCAAACTACTTCTAAAGAAAGCATTTTTTTTGTTCTCTCTGGTATTGTCACTAGACATTGTTAGTGCTTCTTGAGCATTTTTTTCAATTAAGCAGTTTTTCCTACAATTTACCATATTTAGACCACTCCGGGCACAGTACTGTGGTGGTAGTCCTCTGCCACACCAGACTATGAATAAAACAAATTTCAAATTCATATAGCTACAGAATCACAGAATCTTAGAATAATGTAGGTTGGAAAAACCTTTCAATGAATTTCACTAAAATCACTCATCAGAATGATAAGCAAGAGTCCGACAACAGAAACAGATAAGAGAAACGTCAAA
>JAOXNG010000012.1:45794714-45805453 GCA_028566535.1 Scolopax minor
GCCTCCCATTCAGAGCTCAGTTGTTACAATGGGCTTCAACATTGCTCAGTGGACATCTAAAGAGAAGTCTTCATGTGAACATAGTATTATTTATATATAGTATGTAGATAGATGTGTGTATATGTATATATGGGGTCATCCTGCCTCAAGTACAGGCCTCCAACTCTTGGAATAGTTTTTGTGGACTACCTATAATAAAAGAGCACTGCCAGAGTTATCATCCATAAGTGTTTCTAGTGCCTTTTGTAGCTTCTTTGCAGCGAGCTGCATGGATCCAGGTGCAGTAATACTACAGATATAGACAGCATTTATACAAACAATGATCATCTTTACAGCGGAGCTCCTGGAGCTGTTCGCTCAATGCCGACAGTCCCTGTGGGACTCTGGAGCAAATACTTTCCGTGAAGCAAATACTTTTTCAATGGATTTGACTTCAAAAGCAGTTTCTAGTAGCTGAAAAACCTGACCCAAAAAATTACTACTGAAATCACAGAGAACACAATTATTTCAGCACATGCCTGGCCATATTGCAATCAAGCTTACGGCCTCAAACCTCTCCACTCTTATGTGTCTTAGCCAGAAATAACTCTGTCAAAATCAACAGGATGATGTTGATGTAAACCCTGTGTTCAAAAGAAAACCTGGCCTTTTGAATGAATTGTTTAGTATTCATATCCATACCTCTTTGTAGCCCTGGCACATAGGAAACAGTATATTAGGAAGGATAGAAGAATCTGGCCATCTGTGAGTGACCAAGAGTAAATCTCTACGAAAGATCTCCCTAACAATGCAAATAATCAGGGAAGTGTTTGGTGTGTAAACAAGCCAAGGCCTTGTCTGCAAAGCTGGCACAAAATGTAGCTTTGTCCAGAACAAACCATTCTGTGACAACCTGCCACTTCCAGTTCAGTTTTCAATGATAGAAACCTCTCAAGCTTTTCATTTTGTTGTGGTCTTGTAGAAATGCTTAGCTTAATAAAATACCACTGCTTTTGATGTTATTGCTTGATATTAGCTCTTGTATGTATTGTCTTCTGTATTTTGTATTAAATAATAGTTGATAATGTATAAACATACATATTGTAGATATGTGACATTTGAGACATTAATTTGATGCAAAGTCTAAGAAAAATTAATCAAGATAGTATGGTTGGCGCAAAGTAGTTTTTGTTATTGACATGACAATAATAAGCCAACTCTTTTAAATCCATACAATAATAGCTTGGAAGCAAATTTCTTTAGAATTTTAATTTCCTGAGGAATTTCACTTTTCAGTTCTACTTCAGAATGTTTTTATATTAGTGTTAGAATTGCCTGTGGAAGAGGCCTTAGTCCAAACCAGTTCTCATTGGTTCATTCAAACAAGAATTTTCACAAGAGCAGCTCCACTGCCTTGAAACGGTTTTTGGACTTTGCATTTGAAGGTGCCATTTTCAACCATACCTCAAATTCCTCTTTTCAATAGTGACACAAGAAATCACAGTTCTGCTCATGTCAAATCTCCTTCCAGCATAAAGGACTGTCACAAGGCCTTTGGTGACAGTTAAGCCTCAGATTCAAGTTATGTGGACAATTCTACTTAAAAGATATAATTTGCTTTTACCACTGGGGAAACTTTATAACGCATCACATCAATGTTTGATGCTAAAGACTATTTTGAATAAGAAAATAATGCTAAATAATTAACCATATTCATCTTCACTAATCAGCAGAGCCTCAGTGAATCCTCTTTATTAAACTCATTTTTGTTCCTTATGTGTGTGCTCAAGAGTATAAAATTAAAGAACAAAAATAGCAACAGCATTTGTAAAATCTCTAGAGAAAACCAGCTACCGGCGTACTTGACAATGGGGAGAACAGCTGGAAAGTTTAATATCCACCTCCTCCAACCACATAAAAACTAAAGATTCTGGCAGACTGACCAAGGCTTATGCTCCATACTTCTTCCTAATTCTGTCCCTAAAACGTGATTTTCTCCATAAAATACAAATATCTTGATCTTTTAAATATTTTTTTAACCTGTGGCACTAAGCTCTGCCTTTCCTCTTATGAAATTACCAGTTTAAGAAGCAGCTACCTTCACTCAACCTTTCTGTGGCTTCCTTCTTATCACTGCCACCATACCAAATCTGTCTTCCTAGTTGTAGGCTGGAAGCAAAGAGAACAGAAGTGAGATAAATACATCCCTAAGCTGAAACTGTGCTCCCTGTCTCCCAAGACCAGCCATCCACTATGTCCATTTAAACAGAGCTGCTGGCAGAAAGTGAAAATAAGCTATACTGGTCATTTTATGTAGTACAATGTCCAATTTTACTGGGACTCCATCTAAATTGGACTCCCCAGTTACACCATTTCAGAACTGGTGGGCACAAAGAGGAGGACTGGGAGAACCAGCTCAGATACTGCAGGCAGAAAACCTGAGCTGGTATGTTTTGGATGGTTTGGTTTTTTGTTTTTTTTTTTTTCCAGGGAAAGCTCTGTAACCTCTAAACATGTGAATAGAGGTCCAGCCTTCTGAGCAGAGACTTGACATCAGCATAGCAGAAAACAAAAGCTGCAAGAGATGATAACAGACTGAAGTAGAAAACAGAGATGCAAGTCCAAGATTAATTATGTTTTTTAAAAAAGTTATATTGCAAGTATTACAGTGCACACTGTACATAAAACTTAAGGTTCTATATCTGTTCAAAGATTCCACACAAGAAGCCACGATCAGTGGACTGGCAGCTCTCACTTGATAGCACAGAGAAGCCATCCGATTAACGACAGGCAGGAATACGCCTATCGGCAGACATCAGTGAGGAGAGATACAAACCAAAATCAAACAGCAAAGGCATGAACAAAAGTTAAAGGAAAGGAAAGGTAGGAACTTCTAAAACAAGATATTCAGGTAATCCCACAGATTTCTGAGCAAACTGCTTCCCTGTGCTGAGAGAGAAAGATGCTCCTTTCTCTTCTGGCATTGTACTTATACGTATTCAGCAAAGCTGGGAAAACGGATTTTGATCTGATCTGCTGCTTGCAGATGTATTGATCTGGCATGAAGAAGAAAACCAGTGAGTATTTTATGGCAGGGATGAAAGCTAATATACAGACAATAGGAATAATTTTCTCATAAGGCATTAAGCTAATTAAAGTGTAATAAACGCTCTATCAGATTATCCTCTTTATTTTAGTGGTCCACTGGTGTCAGCATCCCTCACTGTCATTGCACATGGCAATCCCATAGAGACTAATTATATATTCCTGGCTTGTAATAAGAATACAGGGGATTATTTTTAAATCCAATTTTTACCTGTGTGAATAAGATGTGACCAAAAGCACAAATAGGCCTGTCATCTTCTCATAACTGTGTCTTCCTTTAGGGCTTGGGAAATGTATACCAGAGCCTGGAAACCAGGGAACCATGGCATTTCTACCAGCAGTTTGTGAGCTGCAGCAGGATTAGTCTGGATAAACTACAGCATATGGGTATAAGTGAGAAAAGAAACAATAGCTTCATTCATAGCTAGAACTCAAGAAGAGGAGCCTGAATGTGGTTATGACAGATTACCACCTACCAGTCTTTCTGAGGAGATAAAAAGGCACTTGTCAGCTCTGGGAGTTCTACAGTGACAAAGTAAGAAGGGCAAATGCAATGATGTCAGTGATGGATTCACATATAATATTAGAAAGTGTAGCTTGAGCAAGAGAGCCCCCAGACTAATTTATTTAAGTTACACATCTTAGGGTTGATATGTGTCCCTCTTTAATTTGCAGAATCAAGCCCAGGCACACCTTTTAAATCTGGTCAGGTCAGTGAAGAATCAGGCACATAACATCAGAGGCTATATTCCCTACTTGTTTTGCAATTATTAGTTCATGAAAGAGTAGATAAAGCTGAGTGAATATTGATCTTTCAGAGAGCAAGCTGTTTGTACCCTATTTTCTAAGTATTTCCCTCTGATTCAAGAACATTGAGAGTATTTGCATGAAAAGAAAAAAAAACTTTGTTTCTGAAGAGCTTGTGTTCCTCTGCTGCTTGTCCAACGCATCAGGTTTAAAGGCTGAAACCTACATTTGTTCTTACTTGTGTACCCTTGCATTAAGGACTCAGTCCTTTGTATCATACAGAATGGCATTTGTGAGTGCCATGGTCCTGCTGAAAGCAATCAGTCGCTTTGTTCATGTACTGACTTTGCTGGATTAGGACAAGAGTACTTTGGAAATTAGGAATTGAAGCTCCAACTCCTGTGACTTCCAAGAAGCTATCCAGTTCAGCAGAGGTATAAAAGACATGTCTTGAGGTTTGAGTGCCTAATTATGGCACAGACAATTGTTGCAATGTCATGCTGATTGTGGCCATTGCTGGGAAAATAAGTAGTGTGAACTAGCAAGTTCCCTAGAAACGAAGAACATTTTGTTTCCTTTTCAATCTGGTTCCTATCTAACCCAGAAACAGCTGACAGTGTTTTTGAATCTGCTAGTTGAAGCCCAGGCTGCCTGTTGCTGTGCAAACAATTATGATGCTGGACTGATAAGTGGAAGGGGAAATGCAACCACCTTCTCTTTGACACCTTAGGGCTGCTTCCCAGCTTGAGGAATGGGTGGGCACCAGGCTAGTTGTGTCTGCTTAGATGACTCAGCCCCGCTCACCGGCACTGACACTTCTGGAAAGAGTTAACATGGCTCTACTGACTCACAGAGGCAGATTAATCTCTTTTTCCATTTTGATAGATAGCAAGTCTGTCTCACTGGAGAAGGGACAGCAGGCAAGGGTTCCCAAACAGGGGCATGCATACGTCTAGTATGCAGACCACTGCAAGTGGTACCCAAGTGCTGCTTGAGAACTCACGGGTCACCGCTTCTGCAAACCAACAGCTACAGCAGCTCCAGGAGCCCCAACTGAAGGTTGGGGGACAGTCTGGGGGCAGGGAGGAGTTTATTTTTTACTGCTAATTTTACTGATGATGTTGGTATTGCTGAGCACTTTAAATGTCACTGATTTGTCTCATGCAGCATCTCCAACGTATCATAATCCATCTCAGCTTGCTCTGCCAAAAGCCCTAGCCAAGGCCTGTGCATCTTCCCTATTGTAATCTCCTCTCTGGCTAGAGCACCTGGAACCATCTCAAGTTTATTCATTTGGGCACATCACAGAGTTTTCCACAGTTCTCTGTCATTTCTCCTCTTCCACTGCTCCAAATACAAACTCCTTGTTCTCACTTTCAAAGGTCTTCACAGTTCAATCCTGGCATTTGTTATTCTTCCACCGACCCTCGCTTTGTCGGTTGCCGGCTCCATTCCTGCTTCTCGATTGTACACTTCCCTTTATGGCTGGGGACAAAAACCTGCCGTGAAACCAGCAAAGTCCCTGCTGCAGACAACATCTCTGTCATGTATTGCATTGTACTGAAGCACCAGCTAATAACAGCAAGGCAGAGGATGATCAGGGCCGTAGGCTGGCTAAGGAGCTGCACACAGAAGCTCCATCACATTCTCTCCTTTGAGCTCTGAGTCTCATCCGCTTGTTTTCTGGAGAAGTTCTTTAGGATACAGGCTTATCAACAATGTCTTGTGTTTGTGGGTCATCTGTGTGGCACAGCAAAACAACTCTGTGACACAAAACCTGTGAACTAGCTTGTCTTCCTCTCCTGGGGAACAGGATTGCTTCACCGTCCAAGTGTCTTGCAGCTTCTAGGGGAAGCTTCTCGGGATTTTGTATTTTATAGATGGATTTCAAAGCCACAGAGAGACTGAGGCCACATGGGAAACTCACAGGAGTGCCAAACCCACGTCTGCTTACTGCAGACTAATACCAGACTTCAGCACCTGTCTCCCTTTTCTATACAAAGATAAATAACAGTAAAGGCAAGCCCTAGGGCCATGTTCAGAACAGGCTGGGAAACACTCAAGGTATTTGCAGAACTAAATGCTTTCCAAGGAGCTATTTTTCAATGTATTGTTGTAGTAAATGTTTAGATTTTCCAAAGACAAACTCGTAAAACAGTTGTTAAGAAATGCTATTTTATGCACAAATATTTTGCAGAACAATTTAATATGTAATCACACAAAATGGTTTTGCATTTCTAGTAACTCCACAGCATCAGCATCAAACTACTGCTTTAGCTGATGTCTCTTTTCCTTCAAGAACAGCTGTGACAATGTCAGGGTTTGCCCAGAACACCGGGGATCATTCAGATGTTGAGGGCAGCTGTGTTTCATGAACACACAAAGCCTGACATCTGGTCAAACCCACCCTAGAATGGCTTTTAGCAACCTGGCAGAAAGTGGTCTTGAGTCCTGCAATGTGTATGGGAACAAAGGTGTTACATTGCCCTTTCACCCTATCTGAGGTTTCTTAACAATTACTCAGATTGCCAGTCCCTCAATTCTGCCTGCAAAGACCGTGTCATTTGGATTCATTACCTTTAACAACATATCAGATACGAAAATTGTCAATTTCAGCCAAGCTCCAGCACTGGACAGGTTTACTGGTGAAATAAATATGAGGTAAAATAGGTTATAGTTAGCATCCCAGCCAATAAAATTTAAAATAAGCAAGTGTGGTAGTTACAAGACAAAATCAATATAGTCCAGGGCTGAATCTTGCCTAAACTTTAGAATTTCAGCTGTGAAGAAGTCTCACGAGTGAGGGACTTTATCAACTTGCAAGTGGGAAACTAGGGAAGAATGGGAATCCAGTCTTCCTAGAACACTGCTTCAGCTCGAAACACATCTTAAAAACTTCACTGTATAAATGGAATACCTGAAATACCTGCATTTATCATTCTTTGTAGGGCAACTGGATCTAACTGTTGTTGCCACAGGGTTGGTTTTTTTCTGTTTTTCAATTACCTCAAGCCAGTCTGATCTCCATCAGCTGTAGAGGTGCAAAGTTAGTTCTTTGGACCATTTCTCTCTTACATCCATTTCCACTAAGTTTTCTTTTCCCGTCATTTCTTTTCAATGTTTATCTAAAAGCCTCAACCTATATAAAGTATGCTATAAAAAAGCTCTGAAAGTCTATTAATACATTCCCTTTAGGATTCTTTGCATATATTTCACACTTATCTTTAGATTTGAAGCAGTCTTTTTAGTCTGTGCTAGTACAGCACAGAGCCTAACAGAGTTTTGGACATGAGGTCCTAAGTACTCCTCAGAGTTCACAGAGCCCTGTGAACCACCTGATGCTTTGAACAATGTTTTTTTTTCCAATATCTAGCAATCGAGAGCCCATCTTGACATGCTGTGGCTAAGTTGCCCTTTCTGCTGCTGACAGAAATGCAGATCAAACAATGTCTTTGCTGAGATAAGTGTGTTGACTTTTCTGGAGAGATTATGCCCTTGTTCTCAGCCTGCTTGCCAACTGGCTGTTCCCTTCGTCTGATATTCATACAAAGAGTGGCACAAAACCCTGGCTTGTTCTGTGCAGCACATGATCTCTGTTTTCTGCAGATAAATCTTGCGGCCACGATGTAGCAGCAGCAAGTCGCTTAGTCCAACCAGCTCCTACTATCCATTTCAGAAGCTTCAGTGGTCTTTCTTTAACTGTTTCATTGCAAACATTTTCTGGCAGATCCACAAGAATACCAAGCAAGGAGGAGGAGAGTGAAGGTTCTGATCACTGTGCTCATAATCAAAGCAACATGTTGGTGGGAATTATGAAACATCCCTTAGCTCCTTCCTCAACGAGCAAACCACTCATTATCCATGACTCTTCAAAGAGCACATTCCACAGCCACCATAACATCAGCTCACACCCTTATATTACTATGAGATTCTCCCCCTACATCAGCTGTGAAACCATGAGCCAACCAAGCCTTCTAAATTCTAGCACAGAAACATTTTTCCTCAGCTGGGAATAAGTACCTCTCTCAGAACAATCCCCAGGATGATTGGATCCTACTCCTTTCACAGAACTGAAACTGCTCTTTTCTGAAAGGAGTCAAGTACCAACTTTCCTCTGACCTCACCTCCCTCTTCAACTGTTGACTGTGAAATTGTCCTTATTTATCTTGCACTTTTACAGAGATCAGTAACACATCACTATACTTACTTGCTCCTAGCATCTTTTTTCCTGTAATTGACAGCAGGTGTCTCTCCCCAGAAAAATACCTCTGTGATGTTACACAGCTGGGTATCCAGCCCTTTGCTCTGCTACTTTCCCATCTTCTCTCCCACATGCAACGCCTTTCAGAAATGACAACCTCAAAAGTGCCTCATCTGTCAAGGAAAGTTCCACAGTTATTCCCTTTCCTCAAATGCAGACCAGGCAGAATTGTTTGCCGAATTGAGGAATGCTGCCTGAGGGTCACAAGGCTTGACCTGAATCCAATTACGGATTTCCTTCTGGAATCTGTACCTGTTTTGGGTCAGTTTCCACTAGCTGCAAGGAGACTTCAGGCTCTAAACCAGCATCCTCATGAAATGCACCTTTAATGGCACTTCGGCAGACATACATATTCTTGATTTCATCATACTAGAAGTATTTCACAAGCAATACATTAAAAAAAAAAGTTTACTTAAAACATCAGTAGAACAACTCTCAAAGATTCTAACTGTCCTTTACCAAAGATTCTGATTGTCCTTTACCATTAGTTTTCATCCTCCCAACAGCTCTGCAGTCTGTCTCATGAAACTCCTACTGTCTTGTTACCTCATTATTCCCTTCTAAAATTTTATCATTATAGCCCACGTCACACCTCCTCTACCACACTGACAAATGCTACTGTGACCTATGGTGCATATTAAGTTCTAGTTATATCTATAGAATCAAAACTGCAAAATCTACAGCCTGATCTGCCTGTGACTTGTGGGTCACCTTTGGCTGGCCCTTGATTTCTTTATGCTTCAGCCTCCCCAGCCATAGAACTGTCTTGCTCTTTGAGATTTATGGCTGAAAAATGCAGAACAGAGCTAAATATTAATATTACTTCTAGAGAGTTTTCAAGTGTACTGCAACCTCTTTTGAATGACTGAATCCATGCCGAGATTAATTATATCTGATAAACCTATAAATGAAATATCTGTAAAGGGCCCTATTGCACAGTGGCTATCACCCAATGATCTAACATACTTTCTGCTTCTTCTACCCACTTGCTCAATTATTCCTTGATGAATAGATATGAGGCATCTCCAACCTGAAATGAATTGCCCTCTTTTAGTTCTTTGCTACGGCAGTCTAAATGATGCTAAATGCATTTAACCACCCTGTTAAGTTGCAAGTTAACCCTGCAAGTTATCTTTTCTTGCAGGAAAAGAAACTTAGCTCAACTCTCCCTCACCAAACTTCTTTGCAAATACCCCTGGTGGCATTCAGCTGGGCGCTGGGAGCTGAGACCAAAAGAACTGAAGCTCTGCCTGAGAACATTTGCCACCCACATACTGCAACAGTGTTCAGGAGCTACATCTTATTTATGAGGCTTAGTTTCATTTCCAGTCCTTTGTGCCAAAATCCCAATGCAATGTAATTTGTGCACATGAGCGGTCGCAGTTTTGTCATTATTTGCAGCACACTAGCCCTCTCTTCATCTGGTTTTGGGTCTGAGAAACACAGCCACACAAATGTGTGGGACTGTAGCTATGATAAAGGAGACATATGCAGAAACACATGTAGGGACAACAAAAACTATCAGAGAAGTCTTAAATAAGAGACACTGGAAATTGTATTAACTGCATTGTAACATCTGAGCAAAAACGCAGAAATGGAACCACACAGCTTGCTTTGAATGCTTCATCAGGCATGTTTCTCTGTAATAAGCCAAACTAAAAACCTAGCCAAACTACAGACATCTGGTAGACAATACCCTTTGGGCTAATTTGGGACAAGTCCATTTTGATGCTCAGGTCTCTTTTGAATAGAAGGCAAGCAACTCTGGGTTTTGTCATCATATATTTAGGCAGGGGGGTTGAAAGAAAACCAATTCACTACCTTCATTCATGGTAAATCATAGCAAATCCAAAATTTGCTCTCTACTTCTGAGCAACTTGACCGGGGTATTACAGGAACTCGTTCTCCAAGTGAGAATGTGTCCGTGTGTCGCTTTGATGTGGGACCGTATTTCACACAGGACCAATGCAAACCTCAGCCTTACACAGTCCAGTTCTAACATTTACACAAATTGTCTCACATATTCTTGGGAAAGCCTAGTTTTTTGTATTTGCATCTGTATTTGTCAAAAAAAAAGGGATGCAAAGTCAAAGAAGCGAGTCTCAGTTCTGGACGCCTGCCAGGAAAGACGTAACTCTGTCTCCCCAAACTGAAGGCTAAGAGATGCTCATAATTTGTGTCATCCAGTCCTGTCCCTCCCCGAGGCTCCAAAGCGTCAAACTGCAAGACAGCAAGCCTCAGCCTGCACCGCGAGTGATACCCTGGCCACCACAAGGTCGTGAGACAAGCTGGAGTACCTCGCTCCCGCTATCAACTATCACGCTTAGGAAGCAGCCTTTGGAAAAACGCAGCCAAGTCTCACAGCTACCGGGCTCGGTGGCTTTGTGCTCCTTCTAACAAGCTCCCACGTTTCACTCTCGGCGGCGGCGGCGACCCACCGCGCCCGTCGGGGGGATGCCGAGGGCTCAAGCCCAGCCCTGGCTGCGGGAGCAGCTCCCGGGGCTCAGCCCGGGCTGGCGGGGCATCGCTGTCAGAGCCCAGCCACTGCACCCTCCCTGAGCCCGCCATCCCTTCCTCCGCCTCTCCCTTCCTATAAAGTCGAAATAAAAGTGTACGCGCTCGGTTCCGGGATGCTCTTCCCCCACCC
>JAOXNG010000012.1:46012206-46022703 GCA_028566535.1 Scolopax minor
GTCCAGTAGGTTCCTGCCTTTGCTATAAGCACATATTGCCCAATTCATACCAGCACAAGTACCCCACAGCCATATCTCTGCCCACTCATTCACAACAGAGCTCTAAAAGGGGGTTCTCTGTCTAGGAGATCCACAGCAAGCTCCACTGTGACATTAACTTCCCTTTGGCAGAGCCCTGACATTAGCAAGTGACACAATCTTCACTTTCCATCTCTGTGGAGATGAGTCAGATTTAGCGATCTGAATCTGGTTTTGCTCATTGCACAATCTAACAGCCAGTTCATCGGTACCAGACCAAAACAGAAGCCTTAAGAGAGAAGTATCAGGCTCTGTGTCTGTTGAAATCCACCAGAAATCAGTGTTTGTTTCACTGCCATGAAATAGAAAACATGTTAATACTTCACAGCAGAGAAACTACAACTGACAGGAGAAAGGTAACATACCTTGGCAAGTCGTTCTTCAGCAATCTTCTCCTCTTTCTCTTTGAGACATTGAACATCAGTTTGTTTCTGGTCACTAGGAAATCCAATAATGAGAAAAATTTCTTACAAACATAGGAAACCAGTTGTAAAAACAACATCTTACCAAGATTAAGCCAGTGTGTGTAGCTGTCTTGACACATGCTTGTACTCAAAATACTAAAAATACTCTGGAAGGGTTTAAACTTTCTATTCTAAGAACATCACATCTTCCTTTGTTAAGCGTATAGAGGAACTAAAATTTTAATTAAAACAATAATGTAATAACTATGCAAGTATATATTAGACAGCTTCAGGATTGATGAAAACATTTTATTAGTTCATGATGTCCACACGCATGTGGAGTGCAGAAAGCAACTCCTTCCTACAAAATCGTTGCTCAGTGGTCTTGACAAGTTAGGAATGTAAAAGACTTTTGTATTTGGAAAACTTAGAAACTTTTAATTTTGTTAGTTTTTAATAAACATGACATTGGATGGAAGTCAAAAGCAATAAAACTAAAATCGTCCCCCAAACCAACACACCATTGGGAACCACTTCTTTCTTGTAGTCTGCCATCAAGGAAGAACTTAATTGATTAATAGCCATTATCAGCTATATTAACAGCCATTATATAGCTATTATCAGTGACTTAAAATCTTTGTCAGCATATCTAGCCAGGGTGATTTAGTTTTTATATCTGGTATAAACAGCCTCAGAGAGTAAGCATGTGTATGTGTGAATGGGGTTTTAGTTAATATTAAATGCCAGCTTATAAAGTCTAACATCTGAGAACTAAAATTAAAATAATACATTTTTCTTGCTAAATTTTGGTACAGCCCACTTCAAAAATCCATCCATTTTGTAAATGGTTGGACAAAACTGCAACAATCTCAGTGGGCACTTATATGAACATTAAAACCTCCAAGTTCAGAATCATTGATTATGCTTGAGCCTTTCAAATTCTAGTACTGGTCAGACTTTACCAGCTCCAAATTAGTGGCCTGAGCCTGCTCCAGCTTGGCATTACAGAGCTGAAGGCTGACCTTTTCTCTCCAGCTTGCCCTTACCTTCCCTAACACTAATTACTAGAAGTAAGCAGACACTTAGTCCTGTCTTGTATTCTCAAACATCCTCCAATGCAGTCCAAGATCCTCACGTCTCATTACCAGGTCACACCAATGATCAAATCATCTTGCTCTCCAACACTGGGCCACACAAAAGATAAGTGCTACCTGCTGCCATCAGCTGCTCCCATAAAGTACAAGGCATATCTGTTGTGAATATCCCCACCTGAGACATATAAAACTGATTTTGGAGAGTGCATGCAATATACTACTAGCCTTTGGCCTATTCAAACTACAACTCCTATCAATTTACAGCAGCTGGAAATTATTAATGCTTATCAAAATTGTAACAGGAGGTCCCAAGTCGGGAATCTAGTAAGTGAGGAACAGGAAAGTAATACTTTTCTGTGGAAAAATGGGTCCAAGTAACCTACTCCATGAACTGTGAAAAGCAAAGCCACAGAATCCAGTTTTCTATGGCAAGGCAACTGCTTCTTGTTTTTCTGTCATTCCCATTACAAGTCACAACAGACTTGCAAATGTCTGCTGCAAACTAAGCAGAAAGCTCTAGAGACAACATCATTCAGTATCCCACCTGATCTGCCACACCTTGTGCACAGAATGTTTTCCACAAATTAATCCCTTCAATTATGAAGGTTACTGTGTAATACATGTAACACAAGGAGAAATTGGAGACACCTGCAATTACAGCATCTTCTAATCAGAATACTTAATTTTGCAAAGTTAGTGTTATTCTACATTAAATATTTATTGAAAAGTCAGTTCTAGAACTGACAACACTGATATTTCATTGAATAGAGATAAAAGTTCTGGAAAATATTTTTGATACATTTAATAGGAAAAACAAATTTAAACTCCTACCAAGCTGTTAAACCTACCAAGTTATTGTTTCCTAAATTGCCCCTTAAAAAAGAATTGTCATTAAATAAATATCAACAGAATTATTTGCTGCCAGTAAATTTTTCTTTTCACAAGATGTAAAGCAGCAATTTAATTCTTCACAAAATTGAAAACTAAAAAGGTAAGCCACAAATATTTTCTGTCCAAAACTAAGCTGTACAGGTTACAGTTTAAACCAAACCCCAAGGTATCTCCAATCTGAGGTACACAGCTTTTGTGAGGTACCGTCTTCTCAGAGGAAGTTCATTCCTTACCGTTAAAACCACAAGATGGAGAACTGCTTCCATTTATTTCTACGTTAAAACTTGTGTTTACTTTATTGGGACATTTCCTGTCTACTGAAACCGTAATTGCACAAGTGATATGGCAATACAATAGTAGACAGGAAGGGCCACACATCTAATTAGTTTACATTCTATTTCCATTTCCTTTATAAAACTTAGTTGTATTTAGGAAATTGTGGTTTAACGACAAAGTTTACAAGCCAGTAAACAGTTTCAAAAGAAACACCCGAGTCAATCTCTAATTATTCGAACAATACGTGAGACTATATTTCAAATAAAACCCATAAATCTGTTTATCTTAATTTCTTCAGGTGAAGACAGGTGTGTCTTGTTTTATTGTACTTTACCTGTTCTTGCTTAGTCTCTGAGCTTCTACAAGGCTCTGTAAATTCCTGTTGTTCTCCATCAGTATCTGCATTTCTAGACGCAAATTGTCCAACTCGTTTAATTGTTCCTAAGTGAAACAGGAAACATTTTATCTGAAGACCAAATTGGGATTCCTGCTTTCACGAATTTCACCTGCAACAATTTCCAGTTGAACACGTTTCTGAGTAAAACTATTTCTCAGAAAACAAGTACAGTTCTTCGGCAAAGATCTGCACCACACTTCCATTTACAGTTTTGTTAGAAACTTGATTTAGAATAAGTCAGAACAACTTAATGAGCATAAACATAACTCAATCCTTGGGAAAACATGACATATGGACATCTCAAGCAAGTTGTCACCATTTGTTACCAGCCTAGATAAATAGAAGACCAAGAAGTGCCTCCTGCTGTAGTGGACAGACTACTGAGCAGAGCTCGTTAAAAATCTGAATTCTGTATTCTTATTTTAACTTTACAAATTGCCTGCAGAGATTCTCTCATATACAGTACCTTCAGCCTTAGAATTTCATCATTTTTAGCTCTGCGTTCTTCATTCAGTTCATGTACCAGGTGCTCCAGATTTATTGCAGAAGCCCTCCGATCAGCTATTTCTTGCTCATGAGTTTCCAAGAGCTTTGCCAAATTCACATCAAAATTAGGGGGAGTCTTTGGACACTGGCAAATTAAAAGAAAGAAACAAAACCACCCACAAACTATTAGTAAAAAAACCTGTTTCCCCTATGTATTGGTTACATGTTTTAATTCTTAATTGAAGACATATGTTAATAAATTCCTGGCAGACAGATCATCAATAATACATTTAAGTTACAAACAAGGGGAATGGGATTTGACCGTTCTCAATACATTGTCATTTCTGTTCCCAGCCTGAAGCCATGCTGCAAAGTTTATTAGTCCCTTTCAATGGGTTTTAACAATCATTAGAATGAAAATGTTTCTATCACAAATGCCATACCTGTGGAAATGTTACTGATGATGAGTCCATAAAGTAATCTATTTGCTTCATTTTTATTTCATATTCATTCTTCCTTTTCTCCATTTCTTCTGTCATTTTGTCCAACTATTAGAAACAGGATTAGAATTAAATTAGCTCATAATACACACAAAATATTGAGGAAAGCAGAAGCCAGATACCTGTTTTGAGCAAGTTTAAGTACACTATGTTATTTTAGATTACCTTAAACTTTACTTTCATGATTGTTTGCTATATTTACCTAATAACTGTTAATCATTCAATAGTTGCATGTAATAAGCATCTTTTGAAAGCATATATGCTGCATACTGTGTAGTTAATTTGAATTTTGGTGTTGGTATCCGTTGGTTTTTTTTTTTTTTCCTTGCTAAAGCAATCTACTTTTCTAAGGGCTTGCCAGCACAGAAAAACTATTATGAACTTTGTTGACAGACATTACTGATCAAAACAAATTGATACAAACTAAGATTTTACTGGTATAGATTTAATCAGTTTCCTCACAGGGAATATGCTAACATGACAAAAGGACTCTTCCTTCCAAAATAACTTATCCTTAATAGAGTTTTTGCCTATACAAACAAATCACTTAGCACTATGACAATTGTGCAATAAAGCAAAGATTTGGACAAAGGCTTAACATACCTACTTGGTCTGCAAATGCTCCGATTCACTCTCAGTCTACATAATTTAGGGAGCTCAACAATTACCTCCATTAGTTTGTAGATTACAGTTAAGCAGAGGAAAAAGTGACTCCCTAGGTTACACTGCTTATAACCTCAGGTTACTCTTTATTATAGGTACTGATAATTTTGCTCTGCTTTCAAGAGCAAAACATTTCAGAGTAAACATTTTTGTTATCTCCAGACACCATTTCCAAAGTTTTTAAGGGTTATCTAAGCCTTGTTAGATAAGCTTTTGAACTAGTACTTTGCTATACAGGGAAGAGCACTGCTCTTCAGCAGGAGTACTGCATACAAGATGCTCCAAAACTACAAGTAAAACCTATTCCAGAACTTGCAATTAACCACAGTTCCTTTCAAGAAGAACAATTTCCTTACTTTACCTGTTCCCTAAGTTCCTGGATTAGAGCTTCTTTTTTCGTTATGTCTTCCTGTGCACACTGAAGCAACGAATCATGTTTCTTAGAGGCCTCTGTCAGTCTTATCAGCTGCTCAGTAGTATGATTCAAGTCTTCACACAGCAGATCTCTCTATTTTAAATCATTGAATGAATAAAGAAATGTTAAACTTACTGCTCTAAAGCAGTTGTTTCAAGATGCTTTGTCATTGCTGACAGCTACAAGAATCTCCCCTTTCCCTCCACTTTTTCATCATGAATTGTAGAAAGTATTCATCTGTAAGTTTCTTATTTTAGCACGTTTTCTGTATCCATCGTCTTGGTTGCAGAACAAAAACTTTCCTACAGTATAATTACAATTAAGATACTCATGAGAGATATTTGGAATGAAGCACTGTTTGAAAGTAGAATGTATACTTAAAAAGAGATACGATTCTTTAAATAAGAAACCATAATTTAAATCCATGCTGAATCAGCAATTACAATTTTAGTACACTGCTATTCTGTAGATACCTCTGGATTTATTCTGGAATCTAGGTTCCCACCTTATCTGATAAGGCATCATACCTACACAAGGTATGTTAACCTTAAAGGAGAAACTGTACTTAACATTTGAAGTGCCACCTTGGATTAGTTGTTCTTGTCCAGCCAAGGAAATTAATAAATGATGCACATTGTCAAAGGAGACAAACTATGACTTTTTCAGGAGCCAGATACACCCAAGGATGTATCTGTTTAGGATTCCAGAATAGCAAAGGTACATACGCTTATTAATGAAGATAGTCTGTTTATTAAAGGTAGTGGAAATCCATTTAAGAATAGTTTTTCAGAAACAAACACTACTTTAGAGACTTGATTGGTGCTGTATGATTGGACTAAGCATATGTAATATGACAGATGATCTTGTAGGAATTGCTTGTAAGGCTGGTGCTTTTGACTGATGGACATGTTCACCATAATAATGGTGAGAGCAGTAACAGGAAAGATAAGAAATAAATACAAATTTAAAAAGCAAAACCACAGTTGAATCAACCATGCATCTTAGACCTGTTTCCAGCAGGTGGAGCTTTTAGTTAAAATTATGAGTAAAGAAAAGATGATATTGAATATGGCAGCTGTGGGAAAAGGGAGAATATTAAAAATAATGTATTCTTCTACCTATTTTAAGTTCTCATCTGCATCACCTAATGTTGCCATTAAATTCACCTGATGACTCTTAGTGGCCTTAAAATTAAACCAAGCTTTTAGCATAGGTTTTTTATGAAGTAGCTTATAAAGTATTTATGTCAAGTAATGTGATAGTTTAACAGAATTTGTCAGGTATCCCATTCCTTTAAAGGACAGCTTAGCTAGCTTTAGTTTGAACAAAAAAGTTAAGTTTGACACAAGTGTTTTAAGCAAAGCCACATGCAATTGGTCTGGTGAACAAATAATCATAATATACCAACATCAATGTTTTTACCTCAATGCTATCAGCTATTTGTCTTCTCTCCAAGGTTTCCCTTAGTTCTTCAATTTTCCTTTCCTGATCCTCTATGATTCCTTTGCTTTCTTCTTTTGCAGCTAGAGCAAGGTTATACTTGCACTATGAAAAGGATTTAGAATATTTTCAGAAAACACGTTATCAAATAAATTTGCAAATATAATAGAAATAAATATTACAAATCTCATGACAACTAAAAATATTTAAAATCTCAGTGTCAATGACTAAAATCAGAATGATATATCATACTTACTAAATTGTACAAACTATGTTATTAGAAAAGAATTGTCAAAACAATGGAAAAAAAGATCAATATGTATTAGCCACAGTACATATTAAAGACATTATTGGAAAAGAACCCAGATAACCAGATTATGTAGAAATTTATCTCATCGATATATTGCCTGTTGGACCTTTTGAGTTCATAGTTTATATACATACAGTATCTAAAGTATTCTGTGGGTTGCTTTATCAGTTTGCAAGCCAGATCAATTTTAATAAAGAGGATGCATCATATTTATTCAGTTAATCAAATTCATAGTTTTAGTTCTTTACCCTTATGTTTACCAATGTAGAACATAGTAACATCAGCAACATAAAAATTCACTCCCCCCAAAACAAATTTACAATTCAGCTTCAATTGCTGAGGTCTTAAATTGCCAATTCCTGAGAAAAATCTAAATGTGACTGTCAGCTGAGTGTAGTTTACAGGATGTGAATAAGTCCCTTTAGAGACACTGCTCTTTACCCACCACATGGAAAGAAGTTCAGTTTTCAAGACAGCCTTAGGCATAAAATGTTCAGAAGATTTCAACATGTCAAAACAAAGAAGTTTCCTTCTAAAACGCTACAGCAAGTTATGCTGTTTGAGACCCACGATAAGACATGTCATTGCCTTCCATTACCATGTCCTTCAAAATGACAGAACATACATTTATATCCTCGAGCTCTCTTGTCAGCCCATCTATGGTCTC
Organism: Scolopax minor; assembly: GCA_028566535.1. Classification (NCBI taxonomy): domain Eukaryota; kingdom Metazoa; phylum Chordata; class Aves; order Charadriiformes; family Scolopacidae; genus Scolopax; species Scolopax minor. The sequence continues at coordinate 46,019,828 of JAOXNG010000012.1, forward strand.
AGTTTTATGATTAATTGAAGACCTTAGCTCCTGGATCTGTCTCATCAAGTCAGTTACAACTTCCTGCAACATAAAAAAAAGTTAATCCTGATACATTAAAAGATATACTATATATATTTTATTACTGATCTGTCTCTGGTATGTAATTTGTCAATCAATTTGTCAATCAAATTTCAAACAGCCATTTGAAAATGAGGCCTCAATGTGCACATGTAAAAGAGTAATTGGAAATTTGTTGCTAAATCTTTAGGTTTTGTTCTAAGCACTTACATAAATAATTAAATAAACTGCTGTGTTCGTTAGAAGAGAAGACTAGCTCTTTAATTTAGTCTCAGGCTCTAATGGTTTTCTAATAAGAAAGTACTATAGTTACATTTGTTTGTAATGGAAAAAGGCACATTCAAGAAATGCCACTGCACTGACAATACCAGCCAGAATACTAGATTCTTCTGAGCTTATAAATACCAAATTTTTTGATTTAACATGGAAAAGCAAAACTTATCAATGCATCATGCTGGATAATAAACACACTATATTATTCCTTGTGCCTGTCCTACATACAATGTAAGTGCTTGAACTATGGAAAATTTACTACTTTAGCTTTCAGAACACCGGAGCAGTCTTTTCATGTAAAATTGCTTTGATTTCATTAATAAAAGATACATCACCTTTCTTACCTTTTCTATTAACCCATTACAAGGTGATACTGACTAGAAGGCCCCATTAGTCATTAGGGGAATTACGCATTGTTTACATTTTGTCCAGTAGACAGCTTTACCTTGATTTTTTGTTTTAACCTTCAGTTATCTTGTGTTTTGTCTGAATGCATACTAGATTCCTACTATTCTGCAAACTCCATGCCAGGAAAAGGTAGGATTTATTTTACCTAGATACAAAGCCAGGATTGCCTAAAATCACCGAATTACTAGGTATCATAGAAAGGCTCTGGGCCTTTAACTCTACTACAGAATATAGTTACCCACAAAACTAGGTATCACTAACAGGAATAAGCCCAAACCTTATCTGCATCATTTGTCTTCTTCAAAGAAGCAACAGTCTCTTCAGCAACAGCCAGATCTTGTTCCAATTTCTGTAGTTTTGCTTCCTAGAAGAAATAATAAATGTGAAAGAGAGACTTAATTACTTTTGAAGTATGTTTTGTGAAGCACAAAGCTGGGGGCAGCGGGAAGGAACTCAGATGTTTACCTTACCAAAAAAATGAAGCAGTAACTTAAGAAAACAGTATGATACTTGAGAAATCTATGTTTATATTGCTGGTAACCTACAGAACAGTCAGTTCACCAATAAAATTGCTATTAATGTAAAGCAAATCCATGAACACACTACTCAATTCTGCTGCTATACCTGCTGCTCACACCGTGTCACCATTTCAGAAGATGGTTTCTCCACCTGTGCTTTTTCAAGTACTTTCAAGAGCTCTCTGGAGAAGAAAACATTTCCAGTGAGAAATATAATCAGAACGCATGGCATCTTTAACAAGAATAAAGTCATATACACTTATTTTTACTTGCACTTTATGTTTTTGAAGAGTTCCTTAACTATTACCTTCTCACTGCTATACAAAAGACAAATAGCTCAGTTACTAGCCATACAACTTTATCTTTGACACGAAGAACTATACTTGTCATGAAATTACTGTTGTCATGTTAATTGAATACATGACAATGAAGTTGGATAAAATGAAAAGCCCATTATGTAATTCTCTCCACCCAACTAGGGAAAAACACCTCTACAAACAGGATTCCCATCTGAATACAAACCCTAGCAGAAAACCCCTCCCCGCAATTAAGTCAGGTGAAAACAAACCCCGCCATTAATTAAACCTTACTTTGAATTATTTTCTTTGTCTTCTTGCAATTGTAATGTTAGTTTTTCATTGTGTTCTTTTTCGGTTTTCAGGAGTTTCAAAAGGTTCTAGAATATCAAAATATATATTGTTATAATAAATGACAATATAAGGTCGTTAGAATAATTTAAACTAAAATACAATCTAAAACTCCTAAAATGAATGAAAAAAAACCCACAAAACCTTAGATAGAAACAGAAAGAAAGCTTTTTCTGGACAAGGTCAGAAGTAAACTCTTATTTATATTAAGGAATCATCTCTTTCCACCTGCCATTGATAATGATTTCATATAGCTGTAATGTTCCTTAGTATGCAAGGCTTTAAAGGAAGAAATTAGAATTTTCAACTGTAGATTAATTTGGGGGGGATTTTTCAAATTCTAATGAGTAGTTCAAGATACTAGACTACAAGGAGTTTAAAATAATAATTTTCAATCTGTCAGTATTCCTTTAAAAGCTAAAAAGAAAAACTTAGAACTAACTTGCTGAGCAGGCACAGCGTACACTGCAGAAAAGCAGGTAAAATAATTTGCCAATGCCCTTGAGCAACCTTACTGTTGTTTTGCAGTCACTGCAGTCTGACAGGCTCTCAAGGACGGCATCAACTAAACTGCAGGACAGCGATCCACCACAAAAAGGCACAGATCATTTTAACAGGATCACATCCACTATGGAAATTTTAAGAAACTGCTTTGCAAAGACAGAATAAGCAAGCTGGTCTTAGAGCTAGCACTGAGATGAAAGGTTTCCAGCATTTTGATGGCAGGATTCTTTTCCAAAGCAGTTTCTTATCTCTTTATTAATTTAGCCATCTCCCTCAATATTTCCAGAGCACTTTCTTCAGCTGAAAACCAATATATCATAGAATTGTAGAATCATTGAATGGTTAGAGTTGGAAGGGACCTTAAAGATTGAGTTCCAACTCCCTGCCAGGGGCAGGGACACCTCCCACCAGAGCAGGTTGCTCAAAGGCCCAAAGTGTTTTAGCATATTCTTTTTTATTAAAATAT
>JAOXNG010000012.1:46276266-46286857 GCA_028566535.1 Scolopax minor
TGGGTGTGAAGGGGGACTGCACTTGTTTTAGGAATTCAGCCAGGAAAGAGCTCAATCAGCAACGGTCTGCAGGCAGCAGGATTAGCTGCTATCTATCTCCTCACCTAACTCTGCTCTGTTGCACGCCTCCTGTGTTGGAAACAAGAAAGGAGCATGCCTATGTATGTGTGTGGGCATAGACACGGGCACTATTAAGGCAGTGTGGGGGGAGACAGCCAGGAATTACACAGCCCACAGCCAGCCAAGTGGAAAGTGGCAGCTTTGCCAAGTCTGCTCATGGATCTGCTTCTTGCTGCTTGAACTCTGCTTCACCCACCAGTGACCCTCGCGCTGCAGCCCCCGCAGCACTGCCCAAACCCACCAGTGCTCATTTAGCTTGATAGTGTTCCCCAAGCTTGAATCAACTTGCATGCTATGGGCACGCTTTATTTTAGCAGTTACACTAGCCTTTAGCAGTTGTTAGTATGCACAGAATCTTGTCCTGTTGGCACTCGTGGTTTTGTTTAAGAATATGCATATATTTCCTCAAACTCTTCTATTGGCCTGAGCCAGGGAAGGTAATCCTGAGCATGTCTGATGGCTTGGACCCTTTGTCCATAACCCAGAAACCCTTTGAAAGTCTAGTTAATCATAACGCCTTATGGTATAAGGGCATCTGTGCACGTTTCCATATTATTAGATGCATGAAAAACTTATATGTGGCTTTTTTTTTCTTCTCAGTGCATCAGGGAAAAGTGATTCCTTGGTAGGGCAATGATATTGTGTAGTAGGGCCATATTTCTGAACGGGTGTAAGGAGGCCTGAAATGACCCTGTAAGTCAGGCTCGTAAGCAGGGACTGACTGCAGTCCCTAATTGTTTTCAGGCTGGTAAGGTGGAGAGCAATTAGGCTCAGCTGGAATTTCCAGCACAAATATCAGTATCTGCCCAGTTCCCTTCTGTGCTGCCAAGTTTCCATTTGTAAATAACCTACCTATAGATAGATTTTGACCAGCCATGTCACCTGGTGGTTTCTTTTTCTAACAGTAAGCATTTGATGGTAACTTTTAAAATTCTAGTTAAATTTGTTGTTTGTGAAACTCAATTACTCATAGCTTTGCTCCTCTGGCCTGCAGCACTTTGGTATCCAGCTAGACTTGCAAGACCAAAAAAGCCCCATAAAAGAGCCTCAGCAGGACAGCAGGTGAGTGTGACTACAGACTGCAATTCTTTGGGTGGGATTCACATCCATAAACCTCTGGGTATCTACACTATGGTGCTCCATTTTAAGCTGATGGGGTCATTTCTCTTGGAGTCATCTTATCTAAGTGTGAATCTCTAAGAGATATGATGTGAATCACCCCTAAAACTTGTTATTTCTCTCCATTGATGTTGGAGGACATGGTGGGTCACTAGCTCAGCTGTGGGCATCTAAATACAGGGGGTAGGAATGTGTCTTTCAAGACCCAAAGCTCTACATCAGAGAGAGACAGAGATTAAAGGAAAATAACACAAGAAGTCAAAATGTTTATAGTCCTTCAGGTAGGAAGAGATAGAATGATTGAAAATATTATCCACAACTTTTCCTCCTCTCCCTATATCAAACAATCTCAGGTAATCTGCCCCTTTTGAATAATTGTAAGCAACTCTGGATAAAAATAATGCAACGAGGAGGGTAGGACTTGTTTGTATGAACTTGTCTGTGTGAATGACCAATTGTAAACAAATTAGAATATGAATTCAAAGTACAGCAGAACTTCTGCATCCTATTGCTCACATGTGGGGTGGCTCTGTACCCCAAGTTCAGTGAGTTCCTCTGGGCCTGGTGTGCCTGGAGCTGGTAAAACAGCCAGCCCTCCAAATCACTGCACAGCACTCTGTCGTTGTCACCAGGCTCCCCGTGTACTTGGCATGATGACTCAATTAAACCAAGGTTTTCAGTCCGTTGCCTGGTGTTTCATTGGCTCAAGTTCACTGAAACAGACCTCTCCAGAAGGTCAGCTCCGCAAGGAACACAAGCGAGAAAAAAAGTGTGTTTGCTTTGTGCACTTTTGCACAGGACAACTTCACCCCTGCCCGATGCAGGTGGTTGCAAAAGATGGAGAAATATCAAGGAAGACTTTGGGTACTTGTAGTGCTTATCATAAAAAAAAAAGCAAGAAATAGGTTCCTAAACTAACAAACATATATCGATATTTAGCCACTAAATTACGCAATGTGATTTTGCGTTCAGAGGAATTCCAGTAGTTTTCTTCTTGAAGTTTGAAGTCGACTAAAGGAAGACAAACTCATTGAATCATTTTAACTGACTTGTGTTATTGAGGAAAGTAGGATTTTTCAGTACTTACGATCTTAAATTTATAGATAATAGTCAAAATGAAGATCTGTTAGAGACTTACAAATAGTCTTTCTGGAGATACACACACTTTTCTTCTCCTGAAGATCTTTATTTACCATGCAGGAAATAAAAAAAAAAAAAAATTGGCTTGCTGGAAAAGTGCAGACAGCTCTAAACTTCCTCTGGTGCCAGCACTACAGCATTGGTGCCACAGGTGGCAGTGACTGGTGAAGCTAAGGAAGAAGGCCTCTTTAAAATCAAAGTGCCCACGTGAAATTTTTTTATTCTCTCTCATTCATCCCAAAGTGAAACCCTTCACTTGAGCTATGGCTGTGGATGTAAAATAGTTTGGACTCCTCTCCAAGTGCAGAAAGCTTTATCCTGTCCCTATAAGACCATGGTCCTATTTCTAGGTAATTGCTGAGCCCTAACTCAAGAGATGGCCAAACAGAACTGCAGCAACATCAAGGAACAGGCTCCACTGACATCCCAGAGAGTCAGTCCAAAGTCTCCTGAACACCCCAATCTTTCCAAACAGCAGGGCTATAAACTGTGACTCATGTCTGTGCTATATATACATACGTACACATATAGCTATTTTCTGTTACTTCGAGCTTCCATTCTTCTAGTTTTAATAATTAAGTCACTCTTCCAGTTTGAAGGGCAATTGATTGTCACAAAAATTACCCATCTCCAGGTAACTCCAGGACTCAATTCACCTTGCCAACCATCCTGTTTTCAAAATTAGGTCTTTTCTCATGAACACTGCGTAAGGACAAAATTAATCTGCCTCCCACCACACTATGTGACTAAAACTGAGGCTGTAGGATGATGCCAAACCACACATTTGTGGAAACATTTAAGCATGTTCTTAGCTCCTTTGGACTGTCTTGAAATTTGAACACATGCTTAAAAATATTGGTAGATTACAAAACCCCTCACTGATTTGTTTTAACTGATGAACCAAATCTTGGTCTCCATTTTGTCAGCTGACATTTTGAGCAACTCACAGTCCCAAGATACTGATGAGAAAAAAAGAAGAATACAGTTGATCAGAAAAAGGGCCCTGGGCCTGCAAGGTGCCCCCCCTGAGAAAGATGTTAAACCCCAATGACATCTCCACTGAAAGGCGGACCTGTGCAAGCTCCATTTCCCCAGATTATATTTGAAACCACTGCAGAGTCACTGCCTTATGGCTCTGTACTGATGTCAGCAGACAGCAACTTTAAATAAAAGTAGGGTTCTTATTCACATTCATTGAGTAAATGTTGTTATTGCCTCCCAGCTGTTTGTTACCACCCGTCTGCTGGGCTACAATCTCTTGACAACAAAGTCCACAGGAGGGAACTGGTGTCTGAGCCTCAGCCATTATAATTTAGACACGGTACAGTCTAGCACCTGAGCATGAACCCTCCCTTCTCAGTAGCTTGAACTAAATACACAATGAGGTACAATCTGGAGAGGCTGAGATGTAGGTATGTACTCCCCACTATTATTTCTGTCCCAGAGGGCTAATTGTCTAATGCCAAAGTCCCCTGCTCATGCAGGGAAATAAAATAGGTGTAAAAGGCAAATGAAAAAGTTCACAATATTTTACACCCAGCCACTGCCACTCAAAGATAAATAAAAGTGAGTGTGATGACAAATAAACGTGAGCACTCAGCGTGCAGTGTCCCACTCCTCATGGCTGGGTACCAGCCCAGGCTGGTGGCCTAAGCTCCCATGGGCTCCAGCAGAGCTCTGGTATGAGCCACAGCAGCACCAACTGCTGAAGGCACAGCCAGACCTGCACCAGCGGTGGAGACTGCATCCAGAGGCTGCTGTCCCTGTTCTGCAAGGTCCCACCATCCACCATGGTTTTACCCAAAATCGGTCCAGCTCAGAGGTGTCAGTTCCCATCCTCTATCAGAGCTCATGTGCTCCCGTCCACAATGTCCATAGTAGCACTCCCTCGTGCTTGCAACCAAGCTTGCTCTTCAAGGAGACTTTTGCCAACTGCTTTGAAAAATGCAAAGCCAGGCCAAGTACTCCATGCTTTTGGATGCTGCCATACCTTTTGGAGCCATTACTCCAGAGTAGCATAGAGCAATTTTATTATGGAAGCCATATTTGAATTTGAAATGTTATTTCCATTTCCCCAGTCAAGCTTGATTTTAATTTTATTATTACAGTTTCATTATTGCAATATATTTTTTATTATTGCTGCTAATTATTACTTAGCTCTATTGGTTATTAGGTTCATCACTGCTTGGAAACTTCCATTTTAGACCTGGTCTGCATAAATATCAAAAGATTTGGATACTTTTCCAAAAGTTTTGAATATGCAAAACTGTCTATATTCCTGGAAAGGAATGGAAGTTAGCATATGAAAGAGGAAGAATCAGACAAAGTAGGGCAAATTAAAGAACAGACTCCAGTACCTCCCATCTCTGGGAGAGTTTCCTTAAAACTGAGACACAGTGTGCTTCTGCATACCTTGTGTTAATTTAAAGTGTTTGTGTTCTATCATTACCCTTTATTATCAGGCTTCCTGTAATGGTCAGTGTTACATATCTCAAACCATGTGAGCTAATTAAGTCAGGAACTGCAATTTTTGGAGTGATATAAGAGCTAATTCCCACAATAGCATTCCCACAGTATTTCATCATCTTAGGCTTACAGAAATTTTACTTACAGAAAAATAAAAGTAAACTAAGTTTTGAAACTTGGTCTAGTTTAAGTCTTCACGCAAACATGTGTGCAAGGCCTCCTCTATAGAACGAACTGAGAGGGAGGAAGCCTTTGTTGTGAATTTCAGAATAAAATACCTGTTGATGGTCAACTCTTCTCAGCAGTTTTCTCTCCAGGGAAGAAAGCTAACTAACATTGATGAAAGTGCTATAGACAATGGCCAAGTGTGTGTCCCTCCATGGTTGATTAGTGCACAGGTGCCTCCATCCCCTCCATGGTGATCCCCAGCACAGTTGCACAGGGCACCCAACCAGGGAAGCCAGGTCAAGGGAGCAGCTCTCCTCTTACCATCCCACTTGGGCTTGGGTTGGACTTGAGCTGGGTTCAGTCATGTCATGGTCACAGCAGGTCCAACCAAACACGTTGTCATGATAGACTGTGTCCTAGCAGAGCTGGCTGAGGACGTGGGGATACCCTATGAAACACTTGAGATGCTTGAGGCAAAGAAAACTAAGTCTGAGGGCATCCAAACATTTTTGGCCTTGAGTTTGGATGAGGTTGTGGGTGTGAGACAAGCTGGATAAATGAAGAAAGTAGATTTGTCTTGAACAATGAAAACCCTTACAATGAAATCACCCTGCCTCTCTGGGGGATACTGCCTTTAGCAATAGCTGAAAAAGGAAGGGACATGCCTCCATGTCATGGAGGCAGAGAAGCGCTCTGGAGATCCCCCGTTACAGTTGTTACAAGTTACACAAAATTGTTTCGTGAAAATTTAGGCCTAGTTCTGGCTGCTCATCACGGCTATTGAGAACATTTGGACTTGAATCAACTTTTTGAAGAGTCACTTTTGGATGCATTCAGATTTTGTATCAGTTTTGCTTACTGTAGAAGAAAAGGTCCTATGAAGGCTGACAATTTAAAATCATTTCACACAAAACCACATTTTTCAGTGACTAATTCTGCACCAAAAATTTACCAAGATCTAGCATAACCTAAGTGTAACTTTCCTTGTCAGTTCTGCATTTATTTTAGTTATTTCTGCATAGGAATGGCAAGCAATTAACAGCATTATCCACTAAAGTATAAATGTTTATTTCACAAAATGCTCAAGCAGAACTGACATCAATTGACCATGTCAAATATCCCATAGCTTCTCTAGCTTTTTTTTTTCCCCCACATTTGATTCCTAATGCTGTGGAATGCTGGGCCACATGTGCACAGAGATTATAAACAGTCACGGTGTGGTTTGCTTGCTGATAGAGAGTTAATTTAGTTGTCTCCTTCAAGTGAATTTACATCCTTCCATCTTCATATAATGCCTTTGCATAGGAACTTAGGACATGTATCAGTTTGATTACATGAGAAAAGGCAATCCAATCCAATGAATTAATCTGAAGTAGAAGAAATTTTAATGCCAGGAACATCCCTACCTTCTAAAATGGAGCTGAAACGTGAATTATTTGTGTTTCGATATATCCAGGAAAAGGAGCAAACTCCATTCAGTTTCACAAGGGCAACTTTAATGAATTTTCCCTCTAGGTACAAATGAGTGGAGAATTTTTCCCTGTGTGACAGACACTTTCTTTTTCTACAGTACTTTTGTAACCAACATCTGTGTACCTTATTTCAACTTTTTAAATAATTGGACAAAATAGCTTCACCCATTAGAGAATGTATCATTCAATTGATTAATTTTTCAGTTTATATCAGCAGTAAATTTAGTGTAAAATACAATACATATAGCATAGGCAAATATAGCATCCTGAATTGAGAATGAATTGTAATTACTAGACTACAGTTTTCTCCCAGTCAATCTTACACTGATCCTAAAGAGTAGTGCCATACTTGCTTTCCTTAAGAATTATTGAACACCCTAAACATGACAACTTCTACCTCTCATTTGGCTATGAATAAAGGTTTAAAGGATCTCTCCTCTGGATTACAAAGGAGAATATTTTCAACATCTAAGCTGTAAATATTTGTGAAAATATTTGATCTGAAATAATATATTGTACATGAAGTTGTAATGAGTGAAATCCACATTATTTCTGTTGCTGATGGCAGAGGTATGGAATATAAATTCAGACATGTTGGGAAATTGTCAATTCCTTCCTTTTCCTTGCAAATCAATGAAAATTAAATCCATAATTTATAATCCACATTTAGAATTATGCTTAATAGCTGATGACATGATATGACCTATGGGGAGAAAATAACAGAAGGACTCTCAAGTTGAAGAAATTCAAGCCTAGACATCTAAGGAAAATAATCCAAAACCCAGTTATTCCTCAGAAGGGAAAATGAGGAAAGTAATGCTGAAAGAAGCCTGAGGGTGATAGCAGAGAGTGCATTAAATGTGACTGAGCAAAAAAAAAAAAAGAGAAAGGGAAATTTTTGGCTGCAGATTCAAAGACATCACCTCCTGGAAAAGGGAAGAAAAGGTTCTACTCCATATGGCTTTGGTGTGACCACACTAGGAATATTAAATTCACTCCTGGGTACCTTATTAGCATCTAAAAGGGCAGGTTCAGTGGAGAGTAACAACACTGTCTAAGGGGTTGTCTGGGCTGACTTTTAAAAAAGATTAAAATAGTTTAGGGGTGGATTGGGGCACGTTTTATTCCTGTGGAGTAGCACTTTAATTCTTATCCCATCTTTTTCCTCTATATTTTAACAGGCCTATTCACAAAGCAAAATATTATGTGCAAGTGTGTAAAAGTCTGGCCCTAAATATATATGTATCAGCTAAGCAATGAACAGGGGAAGTTCCAACAGACATCTATGTATGTTGGAAGGGTTATTAATACCAGTGGTGTAACTTGCAACAGGATGATATTTTTAAAGGCAAAAATGAAAGAAAAAAAAGAAAACTTATTGACAGGTCTGTTAGGGTATCGATTACTCTCATGCATGAAGTGATGCATCTCTTGATACATTTAAAGCTATGCTTGCTAAGCACAAGTGACTGTACTCAAGTGAGCAATCCTGCACTGGACAGAAGATGGACTAGATGGCTTAGTGCGTCTCACTTATTTCTGTTTGTACTCACTTAAAAACTTTGAGAGACAGGGAGTTACAAGACACCCTAGTAATAAACATGCACCACTGTCTAATGTACTATTTGGCCAAAGCCCAGATAATTCCTGAAGTATACTTCAGGGCCTCATAATGACTACAGCACTAAATATCTTAGTCCCACCTCTGCATGGCTGGGGCAGTGAAACATTACACAGTATAAACAAGAACTCAGTCAGTGATTCTGAGCTGCTGACTCTAATGATAGTGCTGGGGAGACTCTTTGGATCTGCTAGACATATTGTTTAGATCAGCCTTGTGCTGGATTTAAGCCTCCTAAATCCTGCCCGGGACTATTGCTTTCAGAGAGATTCTCTGCTGTGCCCTCTTCAAGTCGCGTCTTCCCCTTCCTCCTTACCCAGGCCCAGGGCTTCCATCAGGAGATGGATCATCACCACTTTGGTCGAGGTATCTGTTCTCACCCAGGCTCCACCCAGCAGGAAAATCTCTTAAAGTTTTCTTTTGAAATTCTCCTTTGTGGTACCTTTGTAACAGGAGTCGTCAGTTCCCCATTAGGATTCAGCCGCATAACTGCTTCTTCCTGCCAACCGGTTGGAGTGATCAGCTCCTGCAACAAGAATGGCCAACATTAGCCCCGAGCAAGCCATCCTGTCTCTTAAAAGCCATCCCCCTGGGGAGTGGAGAACTGCAGAACAGCAGTGAAGGGGAGCCCATGGTCAGTGCTGGCCTTAGAGCCCTGGCAGGTAGAGTGTCCCGTGTCCTGCTGTGGCCAGTGCTCCTGCCTGCGCCATGCTTGCCCCAGCAAGCCTGAGCAGAGGCGTAGCAGCCAGGTAAGGTCCACCCTTCCGTGACACATGGGGAGGGAAAGCAGCTCCTGGCCCTGGCTGTTAAAGGCACAGCAAACCTGTCCCCCGTAAACACACCCTCTCGTTAATCTTTCCCCTTGAAGCACATCTCCGCGCTATTCAATGCTTATTCTGAGGTTGCACATATCACCTCTCTAAAGTGAAGAAAAACCCCAAATATACAAAATGCTCCCTCTGCAAATAAACTCACACTCCCCAAATAGTTTTCATTTCCTTCCTATGGTTTGTTACCTTTTTTAAAAATTCAATGATAGATTTTTGAAGATTTCGACAATTTTTTTTTTTTTCCCAAGTTTTCAATAATACGTTTTCTTCTTCTGGTGCAGAGTCACTCTTAGTCAATGGTAGGTCAAGAAAACGGTACCATCCTTGGGCTACATCCAGCACAACCAGCTGAGATCCCAGCCACCTTGCTTTGCTCTGCACCCTTCTTACCTGAGACGAAACGCCGTCTCGCTCCATGGTGGTGGTCACCCCCGTGTACACGTCCAACGTTATCTGCGTCCGTGCAACCTCACATCTCCCAGCTGCCACAGACACCACCACTTCAAATGGCTCCTATGCAGGTGAGCAACTATTTTATAAACTGACTCAGAGCTCCACCTCTGCCTGATTTCTTAAACCCAGTTATTCCCCTCCCATTTTTTTATACTAGGAAACTGAACCCTGTGGTCGAATAAGTAGCAAACAAAAAAAAAATATAAATAGCTTTTCCTGCAGAGCAGGTAGAAGTATGTTGTGTGAGTCACTGCCCAACACTGGCCAATGGCAGGTTTATGACTAATTTTGAGAGCGGGATGCCCTTTTATATGAACACTCAACTTTCCACTTACCAAGACCTCAAAGTCTACAGAAATACATACTCTGCAACAAGACGCAGCAAAGGTACATGGATTGGATTTAGGTTCTCTGTGACAGTAAGCAGGCAGGATACAACAGCTAATGGGAAAAAAAGAGGGACAACACCAATGCTCTTGGACTAAATTGGCTCTTGAAAAAGCCAGTTTAAGGGTCTCTGTGGCACGTGTCTGTGCAGAGCAGACACATTAACATGGTGGTTTCTATCTACTCATCCTTGGTCCACCAGGGCTAGGTCTGTCCTCAAGTCATTGTGTTCTTCTCCCCTTCTTTCCTATGGTTTGTTATTATTGCTTTTGTTTAGAGGAAGAGTCCCGAAGCAATGACTTTCCTTAGCTTAGTTCCACACTCTCTGAACTCTTCAGCACCACTTTAGTGGCTCAGACTGGCTGTAATCTAACTGCACTTAAGTGCCCATGTCTGACCCAATGAACCCTGCCAGCCAGAGGCAAAACACGGCACCAGCCACACGCCACCCTCTGCACTGTCCTCGCCCTACCTGCAAAGCCACCGTCACAGCAGGACACCTGCCCCTGAGAAGACCCTGCTGACTCCTGTGCCATCAAAACCAGCTCGGCTCCCAACTTGCTGGAACAGGATTAAGAAAGGCTGTCAAATATTGCTGTATCTTCAGCAGGTCATAACAGATCAAAACCCCTGAGGAGAAGGAATCCTTTTGCTTCCCTGCTCTCCCCATATATTATCTGTGAGCAAGAAGTTACCCGTTCCCTGAGCATTCCTTGATCTTACTGCTTAAATATTGTCACCAGACGGCACAGTTCCCCTCTGCCCATTGCCATGCGAAATAGTATCAACAGTCATCACAGTCCACTTGGTGGAAT
>JAOXNG010000012.1:46396408-46407365 GCA_028566535.1 Scolopax minor
CACTTGCAAAACTCTCAGAATCACAGTCTTCATGGTTGGAAGGGACCTTGAGATCATTGAGTCCAACCACACACACATACACATGCAAAACCAAAACCAGCAACAAAAATACTCCCCCAAAACCCCACACAACCCAAACTTGAGAGAACAGGCCAACACCCACCTCTCTACAACCTCCTTTCAGGGAGTTCTAGATGGCAATGAAGTCCTCCCTTAGCCTCCTCTTCTCCAAACTAAACATACCCATTTCCCTCAGCCTCTCCTCGTATGACTTGTTCTCTAGATCCCTCACCAGCTTGGTGGCTCTCCTCTGGAGTCACTCCAGCACCTCAGTGTCCTTCCTGTAGTGAGGGGCCCAGAACTAAACATGGGACTTGAAGTGAGGCCTCACCAGTGCCAAGCGTCTTCTGCCACTTACACTGGGAAAGTTACCCTCTTTTAATTGAACACTCCTGCTTCTGGAGAGTAAAGGATGAAGTTATCAACCAACGCAAGGTGACAATGCAGGCAAAGCTTCATATCAGGGCACTTTAAGATAAAAAAACATACTATTGTCTGAGAGAATGTTACAGATTCAGAAGGTTTTCCACCTGAGCTACTTCAAAGAGACAACACTGCTGCCGTGTTACCATGTGAGAGCATGACAGAATTGAAACTTCTGTCAATAACATCACCAGACGAAGCCCCTGCATGATTTCCATGGATTGACACTCTCATTATAACCAAAACTCAGAATTGGTCCCTATCACTCAGAGAGAATAAGGAGTCAACAGTCTACACACAGACCTATTTCAAGTACAAAATGCCATTTTATTTACCATGAAATCAAGCACTGTTTCTGAGCAGCTATTTAATGCTACAAGGTTAGTTCTTTCAGAAGGCATTGTTCCAATACTTCATAAAGCTGAAGTACTAAACAAATGCTTAAATAACGAGTTATTTAAAGAGCTGAACAGCTAATGGCAATATGAGAAATCCAACAATCATTTTGTAAGAGGTTTTATGTGTAGAATGTTATCTTCTCTAGAGAAGTTAACTGAAATTCAAAGACATGAAGCTTAACTTCATGTATTTTCTTTTCAAAATTCTTTTATGCTTTTTTTTTTTTACTTAAGAGGGGAAAAACCAGCCAAAAGTTATCCAATGATATAAAAGAAATACCTGGCCTTTTAAAATATTTAGGAGCTGACTTACCAGTCTCTTTATAATTCTCAACAAAAGCTTCAGTTGTCGTGTATCTTTTTTCGACTTCAGTACTTCAGCAAAGCTGTCCATGTTTTCGGGAGACATACTCTCCTGACTGCTCCCTCCATACAGCTGAACCAGCAGTGATAAGCACTGTAAGGCACTCTCAAATATTTCAGTATCTTCACTTGGAAGCTAAAAATGAACAAAAAAAGAACAATCAGAGATCAAATTTCAGAATTTTAGAAAAATTTGTGTATCACTGCTCATTTAGAAGAGCCTTAACATTTGCATTGTACCAGGAAAGAATTATTTCTAGTTGAATGACTTGAATGACTCAAAATTACATCAAACTAAGCTTAATAAAGTGATGAAAATACAATTAAAATATATCTGTTCTTAAGCAGCAGTATAACAACATCTCCACTATGAATCTATAGTGCCACCTTTCTATAGCGGAACCATAAAAGTACTGAAAAGGTCGCTCCCAACTCTGTTATTTTCAGACAGTATATTTTGCCGTAAAAAGAAGTAGTAATAGCAGAGAGCATCATTATAGCCATGATGTCTAATCTCCTACATAATGCACACCATAAAACTTCGTTTCATTATTTCTAAATCAAGTCTATGGCTTCTGGCTGAGGTAGAGAACAGCTATTTAATGGATTTTAAGTTGTCACGAGGATGTACATTTTGCAGATTTTAAATATTTCCCTGAATTTCAGCTTTCCTGCACTCTTTGAAAGAGCAGACACTGGAGCAGGCCATAGCAATGGGATAGAAAAACTCTTTCCTGGGAAACAAAATTATGGAAAAGATTTGGGGCACGGCTAATAATCATCTTTAAATGAGCTTCAGATAGTATGAGACTGTTATCAAAATGATTTATATCTTTCTTGAAAGTACAGTCTGGACATAATGAGTAGAGATATTAAATTAGGCTTGTATTTGGCACTGTTGGAACAATAATAGGAATGCAATGCCTAGTTGTAGTGCATACAGTACATGAAAGTTAGTGAAAAAAATCATAGATGTTTCTTGGGAACAGGCAAGAGGACAAAAGATTGGAGAACAATAGCAAAAGACTGAAGGACTTCAGCATCTAAAGCTTATCAAAGGGACGGTTAAAGGGCACTTGATCATATTCTTTTGGTTACATGTGAGAAAAAACAGGTGAAGAATAAGCTAACTCCTTTAACTGAAAAAGGACCTGGTAAGAGACAATGGCTTAAACTATCTAATACAATTCAGGTTAGAGGAGAGATAATACTTTTATTTCTTTCTTTAATAAGAGTGATTAACCACTGAATCAACTTCCTTAGAACAGAGAGATATAAATTGCCAGTGATGGGGATTATAACAATAATAACTTTTTCTTCTTAAAAAAAACCATAACAGAACTCTTTACTATAATGAGGAACTAATTTAGGAAAGTCCTATGTCTTGTGTTACGCAAGATCCTAGACAAAATGATTACAATAGCCTTTTCTGGCCTTACAGTCTATACAGCTGAACAAAATATACTAGTGAGGTCTTAATTAATAAGGTATAGAAGCCTAAAAGCACCTAATCACTCCTATTCAGTTTTTAATACAAAAAATGTAATTTAAATACAAAGAAGCTAGATTAAAGCTCAGTTAACAGACTATCCTTACTGACAATAAAAAGGAAACAATTTCTATAATCTGTCCAACCATTTATATAATATGCCCAACCATTTCAATACCAATTACTTATTTAATCTGCAGCGTGAACTTCCCGAGTTTTTTCATTTTAAGCAAAACCCATACAGTTACTCTAAGCAATCTGGGAACACATCATCAGACACATACTCCTTAAATATTCAAGAAGCAATTCTCCAGGGATCTGCATGCAAATGCAATCCTGTTTTCCATTAGCTTCATAGAGGTGGCTGTTTAAAACATACTGAACTAAGATGTAAGCTCTGAATACATAGCCCGGAGACATATCACATTCTATTTGACCTAATGCTATGCAAGTGACAGGACCACAGTAGCTATTTCTTCCACAGTTTTGCTGTATGGTTTTTCTTCATTCCAACTTACATGCCACCTACTCGATTGTTTCCTTTCCAACATCCAGAATTACCTAATATCATCAACATAAGTAGCAAGGCTAAAAAGGAGGGAAAGCTACAAATAGTAACAAGCTTTATAGTTCCATTTATATCTTCAATCCTTATGAAGTTAAAAAAAAAAAATCCACTGATCTCACTGCAGGCTTTGATTGACTTGTATTTCCTCCACTGAACAAAAAATGCTGTTAGATAAGGGAAGGAAAAATAAAACTACTTGGATGTATCTCTTTTGTCCCTTTTAAAAGCAGCACTCTAACTTACAGTTTGTTACTGGATCAGTGTAGAAAGAGCTATCAACCACTCCCTCAAGAAAATCCCAGTACAATAGCTATATTCAATTTTCAAGTGTTGTTTGTATGCTAACTAAAAATAAAAGATCAGTGAACAAAATCTGACAGGTATGTCCTTGCCCTGGTATTGCAGTGGAGGCCAGTTCCCCAGCTCCATAAGCACAAAATCCCATTTGTAATCAGTAATCACAACAGCCATATTTGGAAGTGAGGCTGTTCCAGGGTCTTTTTCTGAGATATTCACTAAATATCAGAGCAGTGGAAAGGTGTCAGTCTCTGCAGAGAACTGCCCCTACAACAACCTTACGTGAAGAAATACATAAAGCACCGTGTCTTTTGCAGTTCTTCCTGATGTCCAAGGAAGCAAATGAGCAAGTCCAGTCTTAGCTCATTTAGTAATTAGCATTAATCCCAAGGAAGGCAATCTTCAGTAGGAGTCCTTGGACAGTGAGACAGCACAACAGTTTGCCTTAGGTGAGGAGGAGCAGGGCTTGGGACAATGGCTTTACTTATCTCCTCCTCCTGGCATGCCCAGACTTTTATCACTGCAGGAAAAAAAGACCCTGAATCTCTCCATCCAACACATTTTGGCATCAGATAGGCCTGCTCTTCACAGGATATCAAGCTGTCAATGACCCTCCTCCAAACCTAGCCACCAGTATCACTCCAGGGTTCACAGTACTTGCTACCCACAACGTCATCCTACTCTATTCACAAATGCCAATGAAGCCCTTCATTACCTGTTGTTCTTCAGGCTCTTCTGCCCCTCTCCTTCCCCAGAGTCTGAGCTTCAGTGCTATCTAAAGTTTGGGGAGCAAGTTGCTGGCATCCCTGGCAATTGCAGGGTAGAACAATACCAGCATAGGTCTTTGATGAATAGGAAAACAAGCTGGAAATTGCAAAGACTGTATTTATTCCGGAGGGGATGAGAATCATTGGTCTACATTCTAACCCATCAATAATTAAGGTGGAAGAACTCTCAGCAATATATTTTAAGTATGTGTGCATCAGCATTTTTCTTTGTAACTCTCCATTTTGCTGTTTCACTATTGAACTGACAAGTAGTGATTTAGATGTCACAAATAGTAACTTGGTAACATGACATTTAACAACAGCTGCCAGTCAGCGTTAACACTTTTATTAATGGCTATGAAGAGTAGAGGATCTGTAGAAATTTATTGATATTAACAAAAGCAATAACTGAAAATATAATGAATATCTGTAAATAGAGAAAAACCAATAAATGAAAATTCAGCTTTCCACTAAATAGTATCTTAGATCTAAGAACAGCAAAGCTAGAATCATGTTGCTAGATAATGAATATAGATGGACAGTTCACCTCAATCAACAGGAAGTGTTCTGACTATTTTTCTAATCATAACAATTCTATTTGATATGAAGAATTTCAAATCTTTGAAATGCATTTATAGTTCTTCATAACAGCAGATACTAAAGTTATTGTTCTTTCAGGTGAGAAACCCATGAAAAGCTAGAGTTTTAACTCCTTAAGAAAATATCTGCCTCTTGATATTTCATAACTACATGAAAAAACTCTAGTTTCTTTTTGCTTTATCAGTCTTAGAGAGGATTATGGATTCAGCCCTTCAGCAAGGCAGAAACATTAGTACTCCTTCTCCTTGCAGCTGGGCTAGCTGCAATATATTCCAGGCTAGCTTGAAGAAAATCCAACACCTAAAAATAAATTACTGAACAGCTAAAGTCATAATTTTTGCCATCCTCTAACTCAGAACTCTAGATGTATTTTTCATTTCAAAATTTTAAAATAATGCCTCATGACAAGACTTTTGTGGAATGAAGACTTTAAATAAATAATAAAAATAAAAAATTATTTTTTACTTATTTTTATGTCCATGTTATAACCTCAGGTAAACAGGCTCATAACATGAAATACTACTTCCTTTCTAGATAGAACCTGTTCAGTGTATTTTAACTTTAATGTGGTGAAGAGCAGCAAGTTTCTTGTTATTGCACCCCTATATTTCTGCAGCCTGTTGTGAAAAAATGCCTTCATTTTGAACCTAGTTGCAGCATGTTCATGAATTGCAAACCATTGCAAGAAGCGTGTGATCATTTGAGCTGAAGTGGCAGTTTTCACTCTGTTGGAGTTGCTACAGCATCTAATTTTAGAGCTACAATGAAACTGTCTGGATTACCCGTCGGGGACACTATTTCAGTGCATTAATGAGGTTATACACAAATAGAGTTTATTATGATAAGAGATAGATGTTCATTAGATCAGTAATGTGATTATAGAATGGAGTAAAGGAAGGGCCATTGGGAACTATAGGGAAGATGATTTTGCAAACATTAAACAAAACATAAAAGCAAAACATCATTATTAAATTTGCTAACTTTACTATGCCATTCTTACTAGTCAATAGACACAGTTTTAAATGAAAAAACAAAATATTGTATTTTGGTTTAGGGCCAAATTGCTATCCTTCTACCTAAGGGAAAATATTTTTAAAAACCCATATATTTTCAGTTTATTTTAATGTAGCCTAACTGCTGAGAAATTAAATCAACATTCTGAAATTCTGTGCTTGTGACAATATATTCTCATTTCCCCTGGTGTGTTTTTCTTTGTGTGTGGGGTTTTTTGTTTGGTTAGTTGATTTTTCTGGTGGTGTTGGATTTTTGGTGGTTTTTTTGATTGTTTGTTTGCTTTTAGGATAGATATGCAGATTAGAATTCCTCAAATATAATTCTCAGGTAACATTTCAAATACAGTAGTAGTAATACCTTATACAATACAGAAAATAAACATGTCTTTCCACTCTGACCACAGAACTGTATGTATTCCTAAGAAATGGGAAATAAATTCTACAGCCGACAGGGTTATCATTCTTCTGCTGTCATTTTCATTATTCATTGGCAAATACCTTCACGTGCTTTGAAACCAAAGTTAGTTTGCCTTAGAGCCAGTGCAATGCAGAGACAGAAAGGACCTAGAGGAGATCATCTCATTCACCCACGTACACTGAGACTTCATATTTGTCCTCTCCATGATTTCACATCATAACATGGAATTACTGTCTTTCAGCAGGAATATAGAGAGCGCAGTAATCAACTGCAAATTTTGCTAGTTATACTATAACAAAGAAGCCTACCACCAGTAGACAAGAAAAGTTCTCTCCCAGTGGTCTGGTAGGCTACAGAAAAGATTAGAAGATCTACATCTAGGATCTACAGAGAAATTAAACTTTTTATAGGTACTAGTAAAGTTTCTGAAAGTTTCTAAAAGGTTTTAAAAAATTCACACTGAAGTGATTTCAAGAGTAAGCAAACAATTTTTTTCCATTATGTGGTACATGAAAAAGTAGAAGGTATTTTATATCTTCTATAATTGCTGCAAGTTTCAGTATAATGATCAAATTACATTTATGTGAAGCACAGAAACAAAAATGCTAAGTGTAATTTTTTAAATACAAAGCTGCCAAGCAGAAGACTAAATGCTCAATTTATTTTCCTCATATTGATCAATTAAGGTCAGATTGATCATGGGATTAAACATTCAATTCCCCATATTTGCAGCGTTTTCTGCATGACAGAACTTGCAATTATATCTTCTTTCGCGTTCTTAAAATCTCTGAAGTTTCATTTACATGCAATTTAGGTTTCCTACAATTGCTTTGCTATGCCCAAAGTGATAGGGTAAATCACAATTACAGTAGGGAAAAAATTGATTCTAAGTTTTTGATATTTTCAAGTTTAACTCATATTGATTTTTGAAGGATTATTAAGAGAGATGAACATGTAGAACTTGAGGAAAATAAATAAATAGAAAAGTCAATAGGGCATCATTCATCTGCCCCATTCATCTGCCCCAAAGTCATTGGGGCAACAATCATCTACTTGAGGGACATACATATCAATGAGGGAAAGCCATCATTCAGAGTGACCTAAGAAACTATAAATAAGGTAAGAAAAGTAGAAACAGCAAACCAGAGAAAATAATTTTAACTCAGTATCTTAAAGTGAAGGTTAGTTCAGAATTTACAGTCTCTGTAACCTCCAGAAAATAAAGTTCACAAAGAACTGAATGCCTCAAAATAGCAACAAATGGTTATGTAGACACATCGCTCAACGAATGCAGAGAACTACCCTTGGAAGCTTCACAGAACTTAAGTTTAGGCACTCCTGAGCCCTTTTGAGGGGTAGGGAGCATATACATCTTGAGAGACCCACTAGACTTCATAAAGAATCTAGTACTATTTAAAGAGATTAGAGCATAAAACATTTCCAACCAGTGGATCCTAAATGTTGAAATTATTACTCCATTGTTCAAACTCTTCCAACCTTAATAGGAAATGTCTAATGGGTAAAGGATATAAAATTTAACAAACCTAGCTGAACAACTTTCATATATCCAGTCAAACACACATATGTAAAGAACAAAACATATACATTACAAGAGAACCTTTACAAAGTCTTTAACAAAATTCAAAACCAAACCCAAACAAACAAAAGCAGCAGCACCAATGGTCTCTACACTTTACCCATGTTAAAACCAGCAGATTTTAAATAAGCATTTTAAACATATCAGAATCTGTAGAAACACAGAACAAAGCAAAACTTAGTGGTATTTTGCAGCCACACTTCTGATACAAGGGCAAGTCAGAATCTAATCCATACACGCTAACTATACAATTATCCTATCCTTTAATTAAAAAACTTATAAAAGACTTCCAGGTGGTATAGGCTGAGTACAGCCTGGCCTCTAATTTTCTGTTCTTTAGAGAGTTAATGGAATTTAAATTTATGACTAGTTTCACTTTAAAGGAACATTTGTATCTTTTCATGTCTTACTATTTATCATATATAGTGATTTTAAAAAATTAATAGAAAATAAATTAAAAGAATTGATATAGATGAAATACTGTATAGTTGAAATTCAGTGATTGTGTTTTAGATCATTCAGTGAACACTTCCAAAAAGCCTTTGCCAATAGCTGGTTAAAATAAATCCAAAGGAGGACTTAGCAACAAGTATAATGTCAAAAATTAATAAAAAAGGAATCACACTCTTCCCCAAAATAGAAGATGACAGACAGCACTAAAGATAGTAAAAGAGTCACAGGTATTCATATCATAATACATCTGAAAGCCTATATTTAAATGAAAAAAAAACAAAAACAAAACAGCAAAAATATCTGAGGCTGGAAGAGAACTGAATCTGAAATGCTTCTAAGTTAAATAACCTGGAAAGGACAGTGTGATCTGCCACAGGGAAATTATCTCACATACCATTCTAATGGCCTTATGTTGAATAAAAGGCTGAGGCAGCCTCTAAAACCCCCGTCCAGCTCAAGAAGCTTTCCTCTACTACGCGCTATTCCACACAGAGCCAAGAGAAATCTCTGGCACAGCATGATGGGGGTTGAGCTGAGGGGATGCATCAGGGCCACCGACCAGCAGTCGGTGAAGATTTCAGCGCAGCACTGTGACATCTACTAAACCCTGGAAAAGCCTGACTTTAAAAAGGCAGACTTCAAAGATGTTTGCAGGTCACCAGGGACCATTCCCATTTGTAAATTCCTCAGGATCGTGTTAAAATAAAATTAAGCCCTTGAGAAAAACTCAGAAGGCTCAAACCCAAGAAAATTATTTTGAAAGTCATCACTCACTGCAAACTAATTTTAAGTTTACTGACTTTTCTAATGGTAGCAGTACTTCTTGTTTCAAAATTTGAATACCATCCTTTCCATATGCAATGATCACTAGTCCAAAGGGGTAGCCCTTCTGAAGGACTGAAATTTGGCTATACAGATGCATTCCAACTGAGAATGGTCAGCCTGTCCCTTGTCCCACTTCTATGCCTGAAACACACTCCAACGTCACTTATTACCTGTAAATGACTATGACCAATAATTACTTTAAAATTATTAGTCCTTCCTTCATACTTAGGTGGGAGCTCATAAACAATGAAAAACAAACAGCTCTAAGATGTTGAATTCAGTTGAATAATTCCAACTTAAGCAGCATTCCAAAAGGCTTACAAACAAGCAAATTCTCACCAGTTGAATAAGCAGGCTAATTAGGTCCGTCAGGGGTTTATTGACAAGCAGAAGGTCTTCAGCAGCCTGCGTGTCCCCTCCTGTGCCAGATTTCTGTGCCTTAATAAGATGAGAAAAAAATAAAAAGCAGCCTCGGTGACTGTTCCGTTACAAGAAACAAATTAGGTCCATTAGGTGGTCGAAGTTTGAACAGAAGTTTGAAGGAGACTTGCATACTCTTTCCTAGTTAAGGATTCCTGTGCTCCCAATGAGCAGCTACACTCCCTGTGTCTGTAACAATAAGCACAAAGCAAAAGGGACTCATGCTGTCAAGCCCATTCCACACAGGCTGAATATATGGACCCGTGTGACATTTCTGCAGCAAAATGCTATAAACTGCATACACAAAAGATAGCTCTAAAGCAATAAATGTTTTATGTATTTGTATTCTCTTTCAACACGACATGCGCATTTTAACATTGAAGTTCAACTACTTTTTTTTTCCTTTATCAGGAACAATTTTAAGTGCAACTCAAAGCAAGAAAAACAGAGTGACAAAGTTAGGATTCTCAGCCATAATATCCGGTTTTTGCCCTTCTGACTCACTTTGTATCCTTAACTATTCGTAAGATTAATAACTTGTTTTTTAAATAGGAATAATAAAATAATATAATAAAATAATGAATACATAATATTATTTTAAAAAATAAAAATCCTTAAGTGACCCAATTCTGTGATATCACAGAATCACAGAATTGTAGGGGCTGGAAGGAACCTTTGGAGATCATCTAGTCAAACCCCTCTGCCAAAGCAGGTCCACCCAGAGCAAGCTGGACAGGAAAGCATCCAGCTGGGTTTGGAATTTCTCCAGAGAAGGAGACTCCACAACCTCTCTGGGCAGCCTGTTTCAGTGCTCTGCCATCCTCAAAGTAAAGAAGTTTTTCCACATTTTCTGTGGAACTTCCTGTGTTGCAGCTTGTGTCCACTGCCCCATGTCCTGTCACCAGACACCACTGAGAAGAGCCTGACCCCATCCCTTTGACACCTGGCCTTTAGATATTTATAAGCATTGATGAGGTGCCCCCTCAGCCTTCTCTTCACCAGGCTAAAAAGACGCAGGTCTCTCAGCCTCTCCTCAGAAGAGAGGTGCTGTGTTCCCCTCATCATCTTTGTAGCCCTTTGCTGTACCCTCTCCAGCAGTTCCCTGATTTTCTTGAACTGGGGAGCCCAGAACTGGAGACACTACTCCAGATGCAGCCTAACCAGGGCAGAGTAGAAGGGGAGGATGACCTCCTTCAAGCTGCTGGCCATGCTCTTTTTAATGTACCTCAGGAGACCATTGGCCTTCTTGGCCACCAGGGCACATTG
>JAOXNG010000012.1:46417020-46431626 GCA_028566535.1 Scolopax minor
GATAGTGCTTTATGAATGTGGACTGTGATGACTATGCTTGTGTTTTACGAATCTTTTCAAAAGATAAAAGGAGTCTTTTGGCCCACGATACACCTAATCGGACAGAATGCGCCGCGATACCTTCTGGAATGAAAGCCGAGAAGAGTTATTTTATTTGCACCTATTAGCAAGATGGATAAAGGAAAAGAAATCTTCGCTTCCAAATCATACGAAACATCAAAGGACAGCCTAGGAAGCAATCTTCTAGGCAATCCTTTCATGCCTACCAGCAATTAGAGCGTTCAACAGCCCTGCCTGCTTCCAGCCGAAGAAAATGCGAGAGCAGGTGCAGTCCCCCCGAACAATGGCACCGCGCAGCCAAGCAGCCAGAAGCAAAACCCTCAGCCTGGCAAAAAAGGTTTCTCTTTGTTCCTTTCTACATGTTGCTCCCTAGAGAGCTGTTTTTCCCATTTGTATCACACCTACACAGCTGACTCCCCAGGGATATTACCCAAGCCCATATAGTCACTTGATTTTTTTCTTCCTTCTTTTACTCACAAGTGGACTTGCTTAGGTTTTTTTTTATTTTTTTTTAAATGATTCAAAATAGTACCCTATTGGGAACTAGAAAAGATACTGACAGACTAACTTCAAAACATATTACATAATCTTTTTAATGTTAATTATAAAATCTTAAAAATACTGCTAAGAAGAAAGACAGGAGTGTAGTCTGAGATTCTTTCACACAGAAATTAGCTCCTCAGCACTTGAGCATTTAAGATATTCCATCATGTCATAAAAATTCTTCATAAAATCTTATTTACCTACATAAACCTGGGGTTTAATTTGCATTCTTTGCATCACAGCTCAGCTACTCAAGGTCTACTCTTTTGAATAACTGAATATGGGCAACATAAAGCAAATGGTGTCTGTAGGGCAATGGCATTTTCAAAAGAGGCTCATTGCTGTTATTTTTCTTTATTATTTGTTACTCTTTATGTTTTAAGAACTATTTGTGTTAGTACCATAATATTATTGAGTTAAGAATAACGTAGGATAGAAAATTAGGTCACTGATTTCAAGATTTGATGAGTCAAATGTCACATCAAGTGGGAAGATAACGATAGGGCTGTTGAACATAGAAACTGTGTGACTGGTGCCTTGAAAATTATTTTCTATTCTGATCTTAAAAATGAATAGCATCTAAAGAAGAAAATTTTGCACGTATTGTATAGTTTATTCCTAGGACTGGGACATTTTCTGACTGAACAAAGAATCACTAAATTTGAGGAAGAAAAATCTCATTTGTCTTTGTCACACTGCAGTGGTCAAGGCTCTCCAGAGCTTCCCTTTGTGGGAAGAGTCCATGGCTCAGCTTTTCCTGCCCACGTGGCAGATGAGGCACTGACCAGGGGCGTCTGAGCAGCCATCCTGCCCTCAACAGGCATCAAAATGGATGTGATAAGGACTATGACAATCAGGGAAGAAAAGCCAACTACCACCTTTACTACCACTAGGTTGAAAGTAGACTGGGAAGTACTTGGTTATCTTGAGTGTGGATGCCTGAGAGGAATATACACCTGAAATTCTCAGTGGCAAGATTTTTCTGCTTTGACTCAGGCAAAGCACGACACAGCTCTACTTCAGTTTTTCAAGAGTAACAATGCTCAGCAGTTACTGTTAGAAGGCAGTTTATAGGTGGCATCTTTCACTTGAGAAAAAAGTGCAGAACTGATGACTCCTTTGGGAACCATGTCAAACTTGTCTCAGACAGAAAGAATCCTGCCAACACAGAAATTCACATTCTCCTAAAATTTAGTTTATGGAAGAAGTAGGTGATTAAGACCAAGTGTTTAGAACAGCCAACTAAAAGATAGAAAACCAAGTGGATTCTCTCATTTAAAAAAAAGTATGTGTGTAATAAAAGATAGTAAAAAAACCAACTTGGAACAATTTAGGAATAATAAAATCATACACTGTTGACTGGTCAAATCAAAAATAGTAAAATATATCAAGTTATACCAACTAGGCAAGACTGTGGGTGTTCTGTACGAGAAGATGTGGCTAGAATGACGTATACAGAAGCGGAGTATTTCGGAAAATATAAACACTGGTCTCTTGGGAGCTCCTGATTTGCTGCTGCTATTGAAAATGAAGGGAAAAAAAATAAGGGTTTCCCATCTCTGAATCTCATTAAGGTTTCTGTAACAAAAATTTCAACTGAATTCAAGTCTTTGTCTCTGATTGACTCAACCATACAATAATTAATTCAGAAAAGATATCCAGGGTGTTTGAAACTAAGTTCAGCACACGTGGGTACATAGCATAAAATTTTTTAATGCAGGGGACTTTGTTCTAGACAAGATTTACTGAGATAGTCCTCATTCCTAAAAGTACAGCTTACTGAACACGAACACAAGCTTGTTCAACAAAGATAGAATGAAGGATCAAAAGGTAACCTTCTTCTGAAAATAATTATAAGAACACCCAAATGCTTTCTTGTTCTATTAGAAAAAAAAAGAATCCAAAATTTATATGAGAATACTACGTAACTATGGACTGTAATGATGTTCATAAGATCTATTCACAGTGTTGATAAGACATTAATAGTGTCTCATTTCAGCAGTCAGGTTTGATTTGTTTGGATCCCATGCTGTTGGCACCACAGTCTCAAGAAATGTTATCTGCTTCTTATGTTCTTTAAGTATCTGAGAATAATTGGACATTTACTAAAAAAAAAGATAAGTGAAAAACATAACAGAAAAGTAGGAGCCACTGAAGATACACACACAAACTTTAAATGCTCATATCTGGCAGCTCGTGGTACTGGACATAAAAGAAACATTTCATTTTAAATTATTTATTCAAATTAAACCCTTGTTCTCCAGAGATGAAATTTAGTACCCAGCAGAGTTGTAAGATTTGCTGCCAGTTCTGCCACTAATGCATATGTTATGTACATTACAAATAGGCTGCTTTTTTGTTAGTTGGGGAGCATAAGGCCCTTGATGCATGTAAAATCGAGTGTTATCATCCCAAGAGGTAACTGACAATACAGCAGAGTACAATGCTGCCTGACAGACATTCATTTTGTAAACAGCTTTGTTGATGACAAACACTAGTTCTTCCCAGCTGTTTGCTCCCGATCAATTGTTGGAGGTTATTACCCCTACAAATTTGTGTTAGCTTGTGAGACAGAGAGAGGATGCTCCCTAGTCTCCCCTGACAAGACATGCTGGTCTGCTTTAAACTGCTCAAATGGGCAGCCTGCTTTAACCCACCTGATTTTGCTTGAAGCAGATTCACACACTCAAATGACCCTTCTAGCTGGAAGACTGAGGGAGAGATGGAGATGAAGGTAACACAGTGACTTCATTGAGTATACATTTAAAATATTTGTCTTCCCAGTTGTGCATGTATTAGACACCTAATCTGCATTCTTCTCATATGGATTTAAGCATTTTTATTGATACAGTCTTTCAATATATCAGTTGTGCAGTATTTGCAAGCACAACCTTCCATCACAAAAAAAAAAAAACCACAACCCAAGACTAATAAGATAAAAATCACATTGGATTGACTAATATAGCTGTTACGTAAACCTTATAGTAGCTTTTCAGCTAGATATTCTTCCCCATATGTCAGAGATATGTTAGAGATGGTAGTCTATTTTATAAAGCATAGTAATTCTACAGCATGCTGTACTTCAAGTCAGATCCCTATACACCCTCTATCAGTCTTTACAAGGCGTAAATTAAAATAAAATCTCTTGGTTTTGCCAGAGAGAAGTTAAATGATGTTCAAGAGATTTTCCAAACAATAGATTTTAACCATCTGCATGAGGAACAAGAATATCTAACAGGATCCCTTACCCTCTGCGAGGCAACAGTCTTTAAAATCTCCTCTAAAATTAGCCTAAGATATTAGGGGTTGTTACTTTATAGGTACATGGAAAAACTTCTGCTTGCATGTTGTGAATTAATATATAGTGTATGCTTTTTAGAAAAGCAAAGGCTGAATGAAGTCCTCAAATCAATGGCAAAAACTAGATAAAGAGCTCTTCACTAGAATAAAATATGTTATTTTTGTTAGATTAGGAATTCATTGCATTCAGCAAGATTCAGAGTCAGTAAAGATTCAATAAAGACTTTTGACTTACTGCTCAGAAAGATCAAGCCTGCAACAATTACCATGTGATAAAATACAGGGGGAATTTATATCCTAGGCTTCATTTAGAGCTAGAAAGTCTTCTAAGAGATTGCCATTTTAATAATAGACTTCCTGTCACACAAGATTAAACCCTGTTTATCTGCTTCAAATATCTTAACATGCTTCTGCTTTGGCGTCAACTTTCCCTTCTATCAAAATCCTTGAGAGACCACATCCCAACTTCAAGAGCTGCCTTTTTGACAAAACCTGTACAGACCAGATATGAACAGCCCCAGAATGCAGATACAGCCCTAAACTGTTGTCACAAACTGACAGCCTTCAACAGCTTTGAACAACGTTACCAGCACTAATTGCTCTAGCTAGGCCTTCAAGAGTCCCTGGACTGAGAGTGATAAGGACCAATGAACCTTGGCTTCTGAAAACTCTATGAAATTTTCAAACAGTTTTACATTTTAGAAATAAAATACAGTTGACTACTGTTCCCACATATATCCAGCAAAGAATAAGGATAAAAACTCTGTACGTACCCCTAATGAAAAGCCATGCTTTGTAAGAAAAGATATTAAATATTTATTTGCACTCCTCTTGGTCTATTTACATTAATCTTTCATAGGATGAAAACTTAGAGTCCAAATACTTGGATTTTCAAGCCTTTTACAATTGTTATCACTAGACCAAAGCACAAAAGCAAAGGCTAGAGTATCCACTAAGTGGAATTTGCTGCTGTTTATTACAACAAAACTGAATCTATTCCACAGTTTCCTGTAACAGCCTGCATTATTCACCAGTTAAGTTTACAACAGAAATGAAAGCTGACAACTAGTAATTGCAACTGTCCAAGGTGGCCTTGGTGTATTCACACTTGTATGATCAAAGGGCTTTCAACAGAGGTCAGGGTGTTACATGACAGTAAACATGGTTTTGCAGCTATGAACAGATTAAATTCTGTAGCCTTAAATCTACTCAGCTAGGTCAACTGTTTTCTGAGTAAGTGTTAGGATAACTTTGACCATCAGAGTCTCTAATTTGCTATCATCTCATCACACCAATAATGCCACATCTGATTAAATCTCTAAAATCTAACCTCAGACTTTTCATCTCAGATATTATCATCCTTCTTATCAGAGTGGCTTAGTTTTGTTTGCATGTCTCATTTTGTTTGCACAGATGCTTGTTCTACTTTGACCTACCCGTGATTCTCAGTCTTAACACTGGATCTTTGAGTTGGAACCCATCACACTGTGATCATGCTGTCATCTCAGGCTGTACCAGAAATGCCTTAACTTAATACTCATCATCAGTACAACCCAGACCAACAGAGCCCTCATTTTCTGTCACCACAGCTACTTGACCCTGTCTTGGCTTCAAGTGACTCTACTGAGTTAAGACAGCTGGTGCTACAGCTCAGCTTATTTAATCAAGAGACAGTCCTGGCTCTCAAAGAACTGTAAAAGACTCTTTTAATTACTCCTGAGCAGCATTCACACAGTGTCAAGGCCTTTTCCATTCCTCACAGTGCCTCACCAGCGAGTAGGTTGGAGGTGCACAAAACTCTGGGAGGGAACATAGCTGGGACAGCTGTCCCCAACTGGCCAAAAAGATATTCCATACCATATGATGTCATGCTCAGCAATAAAACTGGAGGGGAGGTTAGCAGGGAGGGCTGCTGTTCCCAGACCAGCTGGGCATTGCTCAGTTGGTGGTGAGCAGTTCTTTTCATTTGCATCCCTAGTCTTTCTTCTTCCCTCTTTGTTTTGGGTTTTTTTTCCTCTTCTCCTTACAATTTCCTAAAATTCTTATCACTATCTCTTTTTAATTATTAAACTGGTTTTATTTCAAACTCATGAGTTTCTTTCTTACTTTTACCCTTCCAATATTCTCCCCATCCTGCTCAAGCTGGGGGGATTAAGCGAGCAGCTGTGTTGTGCATAGCTGCCAGAGAGGGTTAAACCATGACAGTGGCTTTTCCTTTTTCTCTATCCCTTCTGCTCTGCCAGCCATAGGTGTTTATTAGACATTAATGAACTACAGTAACTTTACCAACTTGCTCCAACACAGGGAGCCTCCACCATCCTGTCTCACTGTCTCAGGGTGTGCTTTGTGTGTCACTTCTTACGTGCCTTGGGCACTCCCACTATGCACCTACGTTTTTACTCCAGCCTGCTTATGCCCAAACCAATTATTCCAGGAAACAAATTCAGGCAAAGAAATTAAGTTCTTATATAGAAGTTCTAATATAACTTCACAATGTTAGGAAAAATTAAGCTAAACAATATTATAAAATTAGATCCTGAATAGCAAAAGAAAACATAAAACTAACGACTACATAAATGTTGTATTTTAGGTAAAATTTGAAAAATAAAATAATATTTAGCTGGAAAAACTCAAATATCACAGAAAGTTTCCAGTAATATAGACTATTACTTTTCATTTGTGTACAAATTGGGATTTTCAAAAGGCTTGAAAAACACAAATAACTTTGTTTTCTGCATTATGATATAATATCCTTTCTGCTTTAAAGCGAAAATTATTTTAAAGTTTAACTGTCTGCAAACAGTTTAAATAGACTATTTTGTGAAATGAACACATTTGTTCAGTCCACAGTTTTCCTGAAAATAACTAAGAAGAGGAAAATATCTGTCTGCCTGGGAGCTACAAGAACTATCGAAAACATCTAAAACAAAACAAAAACCTCAAACCATTCTTTAAACCAGTGGAAAAACCTCAGATTTCATTTATCTGTCCAATCTATAGATCTGGTCCTGCCAAAACTGCTGCTTGTTTTTAGCAATTGACAAGATGAACTCCTTTCATTAGGATGAAACAAGTGCATTAGAAGAAGACCATTACTCCTATAACAGAGGAATGATTGATGTTGTTCAATTTTGTGTATAGTACTTTGTACCTTTGCAACTTTACACTCACCTCCAATTGGCAGTGATACATCACCTTCAGACTGGGACTGCTCTAACACCTACAGTAGAAAATATATGAAACAACCTATGGCACAGTACCTGTATTCAAACTGGGCCTCTTTTCAAATAGCCAGATTTTTAATTTCATCCCTTAATATCATCTTTTAGCTTACTAATTACATCTGACAAGCTACACAGGAGCATCCTTATAATTAATTTTAATTTATTATCTGTAACAATCTGTCATCAATAGTTAACTTGAAGTTCATATGATAGCTACACTTTACCTAGTTATTCATTTTCACTCAAATTAAACAAATCTACTAGTCCTACTATATGATTTGGGCTGCACTTCAGGGGAGTACGACCATAATGTCTAGCGATAATGTTTGATTTAAATTAGAGTGCAGGAAAAGCAGCACCTAGAATGAAAGCAAAGGAGAGGAAAGGCTATCATTTTTTACAGATCAGAAGGTGAAAAGGAGCGTAAGGCTTTGCAGATTCTTTCCCCTTTCCCAGTCCTGAGTTTGTCATCAGGAAATCTTCAGATTCTACATCTTTGGATACAAAATCAATGCTTCAAATTTTAACATAAAAATTTCATTTTTCAAATGAGTTTTCTGCTTCCGTGCATTATCAGTCTGTGTAACAGATTACCCAAAACCTTAAGTATTAGTTCCGTCTAGGAATTAGGCATAAAAAATTGTCTATTATGGTTGGTATGGTTGATTTGGAAATTGTTATATTTATCGAACTACCTCCCACCATTAAACCAAGCTGATCAGTTACATCATCAGATTTCTTGATAGAACCTCTCAGAAAATATCATGAATGAAAATATTTTGAACTTTTCTTGTTATTACTCCTTTCTCTTTCATCAATTAGGTGATCAAATGCAATCTCTTAGCTATGCTGCAAGATGATCTGCCTGAGTGGCCACAGGGAGAGCATCGGGAAGCCTATTCCAGCCACAGAAAAGGACAGTCCAATACAGCAGTACAGCACTAGCAAGACAAGCTGTAACAACCCGTTGAGCCTTTATTAACTTATTTTATCCTTTGAAGTCCTAGCAAGTGTGCTGTGACATTTTGTGCCTTACGGGTACAGCTCTCAACAACAATGAGCTTGCTTCTACTTGAATGGCATAACTGTTTCTCACAGCAATTACCATTTCTATTTTCATCCTTTTCAGATGGTTGTATTGTTGAATATCACAGGATGACACAGGTTATTTTTTCCTCAAAGACTTCACTACTACAATGCTATTTTGACATGATTACCACTTATCTTTTATGATACCAGACTTCTAAGTTTACCCATGTGATGTTATACACTTCCACCTGAGCAACTGGCATTTTGGGTCAGAAAAACATTTCTTAACAGTGTTAAAAAACATTCTGAACTTCGTAATACCATAGAAGAGACTTCTTCAGGCTCAAGCACCACTGACTTCTCATATAAACTCTAACTCAAATGAGCATAGTGACACATGACTACTATCTTTAGATGTTCATAGAAACATCTTGTGCTCAAGAGCTGAACTAACTACTACAGTGCTGGCAGGGAGCCATGAAAGGCTTGTGTCCTGCACGGCAGAGGCTGTAAGGCCTCCTAACGGAGGGACTTTCCCTGTCACATCCAACTGATACAGAAGCAACATCTGCAACTACTCAATCAGTATGATACAAGCCTGTCTGCATTTATTTTCTGTATTTTGAAATAATTTCTTACTTTATATTTATTTAACTAAGAACATCTTGTTTCTAAACACTGATTAAATACAGAAAAATTGGGTTTAGTTTCTTAATCGTATTGATTTCCCTAATTTATTCTCCCTGCCAATCTTTCCATCCATAATCACACTATGTTGCATATGAACTAAGTTTATATTTGCTTAGGGTACGTACAATAAGCAAGTATAAGGCACTGCTATGAAACAACACATTTTCTATCTTCAGTCACTGGAAAAACATTCCTATATTGTATCCTGTAGAAAATTCCTGCCTCCTAGGGAATAAACAGGGGCTACTAAGGAATGAGCAAAGGGCTTCAGACCTGGTCTGAATGCCTGACTTCTTCACAGACTATATCTGTGCTTTTGGGGTTTTTTTGTTGGTTTTTTTTTTAAGGGCATATAAGTTTAGGTAACTTATTTTATAGGATTTTATAACTACTGCCTTTCTCTTGCAGTAGACTTCTCCTGCGTGACTAATCCATGGTCCTCTTCTTGATAGCTGTCTTAGTTTCTTCCGTCTTGAAAGAAAATACTGCAGCTTTGAAGACAGCTACTCCAACAACTCACTTGTATCCCAAAAATCCAAGTCCCATGCAATGTCACACCAACACCTTCTCAGTGCTGTGCAGTAGTTCAGCCTGTTGTATAGGTGGGTGCAGCTGGGAGGAAGATCTGAGTTGCCAAGTTAATGCCATTACTGCCTGATTTCATGAACACTGATGATTTAGCAGGTGGGAGAGCTGGCTAGAAACCTAAAGCTGATATTAAAAATTGTGCTATGAGCAGCATAATCAAATGTCTTTTGGAGACTGAAGCTGAAATACAATTATCTGTGAGGAAGTCAAAGGTAGAAGATCCTCCAAAGATTTAGGTAAGTTAGAAACCTTTGGAGTCTATCTAGAGAGCTCAGAATTCATTGGCATTTATCTATAATTATATTAAAGACCTGTGTATGTAAAAGACTGATACACCTATTTTATTTTTTTTTTAAGAAAAAGGTTAAAGTTGGATGTTGGTCTCGTGAGTGCCACTTTTTGGATATGGAATATTTAACAGACTTTAACAATATGACACGTGAAGACATTTGAAATCTAATTAATCCCTTGACATTTGACTAAAAGCCAAAGCAGTGGGCCGCAAGATGAGTAAGGACACCTCACCCATGAAGGCTGATCTTTCACAAGGAAAGAAATGTAAATGATCTGACTACAAAGTTTGCTGCAGATCTCTTCCTTTTTAAGCACCTAACATGCTTTCTTAATATGATACTGCAATAACAACTGCTGGAGCTGACATTCTAGAGTTCCACTGAAAGGTCCTTCCTTAGGACCCTCAGTTCTTATACAAACTGCTTGAAGCATCATGTAAATAGTTGCATTTTTAAGGAAGAATTTGAAGACTAGTTTTACCATTCTAAGTGTTAAATCCCATAATTTGACTTCTACTCCAGTTCCAGAGATTCAACAACATTAACACATAAGGAATAAAATTTAAGATTTGCTGTACCATGTAATGGAAGCTGTTCTTAAACATCCAGACAAACATCTCTGCTTATGCTGCTAGTGGCAGTTACTTCAGGATTGCAGCCAAGCACAGGATCACAGTGGTAAAGCCTGGAAAAGGCCATTCGATATAAAATGACTGGATTGAACATTAAATATACATATTACCTCCTTGTAAGGCCATCATGAAAAAAGAATTATAAACCACTTATGGACTATAATGAGATTTCAAAAAAAGCTAAAAATGTACAGTCATCAGTAAGTAATACTTGGCTACAAACAATTTACTAGATCAGCTTTGAATTACAGTGGAAACCTTTCCTAACAACAGAATTACTTGGAAATACTTTTTATATATTCTGAAAGTAGTTGCTTATACTAATGTAATAAATTTTAGGAATTATCAGGAAGGAAAACTGCGGACAGACTATCAGAAGTTACCCCTTGCAGTCTATGAGATTTACTTTCTAACGACCTCCTTTATGCAGTTCTTTAGAAGGAGGATCCCGATGAAGCAGCTACAAGCCTTTGAAACACATTTCTTTACACTCATACTATGTCCAAACTCTTCCTATAAGCAAAATACACATAATGCAACAATTACAATGAAGAATTTCCTTGCCTTTGAATATGACCCAGAGACAAACAGGACTCCAAGTCTCAAAGCACTACTAACTCCAGACAATTAAGATGATTTAACATTTTTGATTTTTAATTTGTGCAATCTGTAAAACAAACGAACCCAGAAATACAAGAAAAGAAATAAAAGTGACAAAAAACCCAAATTGAAGGCAAAATAAAGATTTTTGTTATCTTTGAGTTGTACTAGAGTACTTTCTTACTACATTAAGTACTGTGAAAAACTTGGTTATTTATTAGTCATCACTTTCCACATAATTAAGCATTCTTGCACGCTGACACTACTCACTTATCAAGCAGCCAAACCTCACTTTGCAAGTTCATCTTATGCCTAAATTTTTCATTATGCCAATGTTTGTCACACACATGTATAATATGGGACAGTCGTAACGACTATAGAAACAAGATGATCATCTACTGGACTCCTACAACTCCTGCTCAAGAGCTGATAATTCCAGCATCTGGAACTTGGTGTTCATTTTATACTAAACAAATGTTAACCCTTTCAATATGGCAAATGCAAAGGAATATGTACCTGGTGGTTTCACGACCAGCAGAACTAAAATACCCCATTTCCTACAGATTGGCATCCTATATCCCTTCCTACCTCTATGGTAATAAGTCATCATCCTTGTCACTGGTGACTCCCTTTCCCTGCTTCCAAAACCTTGGCACTGCTTCATCCTATGTCAACCAACTCTAAGCAGGTGCTATAGTGGGAGTTGCTCCCATATACTGACGGATCCTGTGGGATCATTACACAGGTGCCCTCCTCAACAGCTCTGTTGAACTCAGTCGTTACAAACATAAGACTGCAGATACCCTAAAAAGCAGATGGTAAGGGAATATAGAAAAGACATGGGGGATATCCTAATTAATGTATCTTTACAGGCCTATGAGTAGACCTCAGAACACTATATAAGTGTATAAGTTTCGCACATTATAATTTAATTTAATAAACACTAATGGAAATAGAATTCACAGGTGAGACGGTTTCACCTCCATCAGTAAGAATTATTATAATCCAGGATATAAACTCAGATCAGTTTTAGCTCCACTTTGGTCTTGTAATAACTTTATGATAAAAGAAAGAAAACTGTTCAAGAATGATGCTCCCCTCACATTTACATTCTTTAGGTTCTACTTGCAGGCGAAACGACTTCTTTTGGGTTTTTGCAACCTAATTTCCACAGGGATGGTCCAACATAAGTTGTAAACTTAATGTTTTTTATAATTTTAGGTATTAAAATTCTTTAAATGTGTAAGTATATATATGTAAATTTTGTGCATGTCATGTATCACACTACTCCATTTGCTATACATTAGCCAGGAACATTTAACTGATAAGGCCATACTATTGCTTTTCCCTAAGCAATGGCACTAGCTTGGGTTTCTCTCCTTTCCTCAGATATTGATTATTATAGAATGAATACATACTTGGTATATTTGGACCTCTATAGTTAACTTAAAATTGTCCAGTGATTTCAAAAGATGGGGAGAGAGAGGAAAGAAAGAGACTGGCAGACAGAAGCCAAGACAGAAGGAAAGACAGTAAATCTCAGATTCTTAGAAGACCATGCTAAAAGGGAACACTATTGTCTTGGTTTTTTAGAATCTCACCTTAGCTACTCATAAGAGATCCTATATTAATCCCAGTCTCAGTAATTAACCTAAATCATATTATTCCCTTCTGATTATTCAGTGGAAATTGTCATTAATGTTAACAGAGCAAATGTTTAATGGCTGATAACACAAGTACAGGGCATTTTAAATTCCCTCTGTGACTTCAGTTGCATATGTTATTCTCCATTTCACCTTTAAACATTACAAGTGGTTATCATTACATGTCTGATGTATTGTCACACAGAAGGACACAGTTCAAGGAAGAGAGAAATTAATGCTAGGCAATCCACCCCGAATAGAAGCTGCTGAAATGCACAGCCATAACATTGTTATTAGTATGAAATCACAGAAGTAGTAATGAAGCAAGTGCCATAAAGGAAGATTTCCTTTAGAAAGGGGAAAGTTCAACATGTAAACTGCAACCCATTAAAAAAAAAAAATCTTTATCATCTAATACAACTCCTTTGAGCATGAGAGAGTTCTAATGGCTAACAGGCACAAAAGGAAACAGTGATGAGGGTTGCAATGACCTGTCTGCAAAAATACTGCTTCTTGGCAGCAGCTGGAGAGACATGTACATGTCGGAGAGAAATGTCTGGACTCTCAGAAACATAAAAACTTGACAGGACTGACCCCCTAACCTGAGAACCTGAGTTCCTTATAATATTTAGCAAGTATTTAGGGTTTTTCATTTCTAAAGCTCCATATATACATGAATTAATTATCACACTGTAATGGAGAAATTAGGGAAATTGATGATGCATAATACTCTGTCTTCAGCCTTTTTTGTTTAAGACAGCATAATAGCTCATGGATGCTGAATACCTTCATTAACACCATGGACTTAGAGCATTAATAGGACGGAATAACATGCACCTTCAGCAAGTTTGTAGATGACATTGAAATAAGGCAAGCAGTTGATGTGACAAAGGCCTGAGAAAGAGCTCAAGAGGCTGAAGAACTCAAAAAATGGGCCACCAGAAATCTCTCAAAATTTAACAAAGGTAAATACAAGGTTCTGCCCTTGGGAAGGAATAACTTCATACAATAGTCCAAGCAGGGGCTGGAAATACATGTGGTTCACCCTCCTAAACACCTCGTTTGCTCTCCTCTGGAATTACTGTTTTCTGACAATGTCTTTCTTATAGTTTGCAGCTCAAAGCTGGACACTGCATTCTAGATGAAATCTCACAAATGGTGAATAGAATAATCACTTTCCTCAACCTTCCAGTTATCTCTTACCACAGCCCTCTTTTGCCCTTATAGCTGCAAAGCCAAACTGCTGACTTCTGTTCAAGTTTTCTATTTGTTTTTTGAGAATCTTTTTCTTCAAGGGAGAGCTTAGTTTCCATTTTACTAGATCATGTTCTTCTCCATCACACAAAAATCATTCATGATTCATGACGATGACAAGTTGAATATTAAAGATAGTAGCAGTGGAAGTTTAAGGTATTTTCCTGCAGTGAATACTATACAGTTACAGTTGGTAATAAAAAAAGATAAAAAACTCTCTAGTCTGTATGGAATAACTTTTCGTAGAATCGTAGAATTGTTTAGGTTGGAAAAGACCTTTAAGATCATCAGATCCAACCATTAACCTAACACTGCCAGAACTACCATTAAACCTTATCACTAAGCACCACATCTACCTGGCTTTTAAATACCTCCAGGGATGGTGTCAGAACCAGCCTGTTCCAATGCTTGACAACACTTCTGGCAAAGATATTTTTCCTAATATCCATTTTAAACGTCCCCTGGCACAATATGAGGCCATTTCCTCTTATCTTATTGCTTGTTACTTCAGAGACAGAAGCAACACCCACCTTGCTACAACCTCCTTTGAGGTAGTTGTGGAGAGTGAGATGGTCTCCCCTCAGCCTCCTTTTCTCCAGGCTGAACAACCCCAGCTCCCTCAGCCTCTCCTCATAAGACTTATTCTCCAGACCCCTCACCAGCTTCGTTGCCCTTCTCTGGACCTACTCCAGAACTTCAGTGTCTTTTTTTTTTGTGGTAAGGGGCCCAAAACTGGACATGGCACTTGAG
>JAOXNG010000012.1:46452668-46466918 GCA_028566535.1 Scolopax minor
GAGGAGAACAAGAGCTTTGGGGAGGAACAAGGTGAATTGTTAGGGAAAACTTGAGGGGGGACAACAGAGAAGGATCTTGTGAAGAAAATGGATGGAAAAAAGAATAGGGACAAGGAGGTTTGAGAGAATGGGGTGAAGGAATGAAAATGGGGAGTTAGTGAGAGATTGGGAAAGACAAAGAAAAGATGAAAGAAAATTGAAAAGAGGTGAAAGGACAAAAGATTTTTAGTGGGTGTGTGGTTATGCATTTGTTGAGTTCTGTGTGTGTGCCTTGGAGCACACCTTGAATGATGTATCTGTGGCCATCCTGGTAGACTTTGGAGAGGAGTGTCATATACTTCCTCTTACCTTTTGATCTGGATGGGGAGAATAATATTATTATGGCTTAGATCACTTCTTTAGAATCCCTGAGGATCAGAGCAAGCTAAAAACAAATTATCTTCCAAACACGCTTATGAAGAGTGACATTTTTTCAATGCCTGGAATTCCTTAAACTCCTGTCTCTGATTTGAATAACCCCTTCAAAGCTATGTGATTTCAGGTATTCCTTGCTGACAACAAAGGCAGATTTAGGGAAAGGGACAGTTTTACAGAGATACCCTAGGCCCTGAAGGACAAGGTCTTCTTTCATCAGGAAAGAGCTTTACAGGCTCTTCCTGTTATTTTCATAGGCTAGATTGAGACTCAGTGCTTTTATGAGTCCAGGTCTTTATGAAGCTATCTTTGCTTCAGCCTTTTTACCAGACCAGCCATGATGGATTCCTCAAGAGCTCGCTATGGCAGTTACCACCAGCTTTCCTTATTTTATTGGGAGTTTCTCAGCAGTCAGAGGTATTGTGTCAGAGTTATGGGCTTAAACAAGGATCAGCTTTCTTTTTATTTAGTTAGAGCATGTTTCCCTGACAGTTGCTGAGAAGGGCTTTAAATGTTAGAGGTTTAAAAACTAGAAAAAAAATTAAAAGAATTCCTGATCTCAAAAAAATAATGTTTACATTAACATCATCATTACTGGTTGCCCCATTTGTGATTTTTTTAGCAGATTGAGTTTTTCAGAGATTCTGAAAAAGGAAAATGTGATAGTAGCTAGTGTATTGTGTAATACATTTTCTGCAGGATTTTAAGATAGCTCAGGCAAGAAAGGTGCGATACAAGCTGTCAGGTTAATTGCTTTCAGTGTATTTTCTTCCCAAAAGTTGTTCACTTTGAAACAGGGTGGCCGAAACAAGTGCAAAACTTCACAAAAGTAGATCGCTAGTGCAATTGGAGCTGAGGGCTTCTTAGCGCTAGGCATTGGGATTGCACGTGTGTTTTGGCCTTTCTGTTGGCACGTCTCCACATTCAAACAAGCCGTAAAACGTTGTGGTATGCTGTGACAGTGTGTCAGAAATTGGGCTGCCCCAGCCCTGGGAGTCACCTTTGCCTCTGAGTCCTGCCGAGTCCCCTGGTAACGCACAACACCACTGCCCAACACATGCAGGCATTTCGCTTGACCTTCCAGACAAGCAACAATGCCCAACCCCAGGTCCTTAATTTAATCTTTGACTGTGGTAGCAAAACTGATCGGACCCTAAAATTACTTCCTCGACTAAATTAGCAACTTCTGTTTACTGTTGCTTTTACCACAATATAATTTGTTAATAGCTCTTAAGGGCCTTCTCTATCAAAATACCTCACTGATTAGTACAGGCTGCACCACGGATTATGGAAATATAATCACAGAACAGCAATCTTGCACATAGTTTGAGTCCTGGCTTGGTTTACCATGCCTAATTTATCCAGTCTGCAAATCTAGACAGCATGTAGGAACTCTCATGATCTCACCCCACAGACACATGAGCACTCCCACCAACCCTTTCTTCTTTTGCTAACACAGTGAGGAAATGTTAGCTGCCCCTGATGCAAGGATAAGTTGACTGCTGTTTTACTATTTCCCCTGCATGTAAGTTCTCAAAGGCTCCTCTTCCATTTCAATCTGGTTCCTGATAAAAATATACCAGCCTCGAACACAAGGCTGGTGAAACCTGGTGTTTTCTCCTTCCCTCTAACAGTAAGTGGATGGTAATATAAGCAATAGAAGGAAGTGTATGAAGGAGGTGGCTGAAGGAGGTGTATGAAGGGCCTGGCTGACTGTTGACCTCTTAGTAAGAGCTGTCCCTTGTGACAAAGTGCATGGAAACTCTATTTTGCCAGCCTGAAGTTTGAGGGGTTTGCCAGTTGGATACTCTTCCCCAGGCTAGTTGACACCATGTGCAGTCTTCATCACAACAGCATCCACACAAGCTGTAGTCAGGATCAAGTGGTCATAACGGTAGCTTCTTTCTACAACTCACAGGCTGCAGTACAGTAATAACAACACCTCTTTCATTTCACATTGTCTCCAGCCTTAGTAAAAGGATCACCAGCCAAGAACAAAATAGTAAAGAAAAGGCTCTACCAGAGAGACAAAGCTGATTTATGGCCTAAAGGGGATACAAGGACAGTTCTAAATGGTCATCTTGATATGTGCTTGACTCAAGCCCTACAGCCATCCACACTACTTCCCTGTTGGTACTTATCTGGGCCCATTCTGGTATTTTTCTGACTCCCCTTGGTGTACTTGAGGGCTGCCAAAACGTTTCCTAAGTCAGGTACTATTAGAGATACAGACGCCTACACACACAAGCAAACTCCACTGGAGTTAAAGGACTGAAACAGAGCTTGATATTAACTACTGTAACTTTTGCAATTCTTAAAACTAAAAGAAAGAGCTTAAATAAGAAGTTTGTTTCTTAATTCTCATAGTTACTGTTTATTTTTAAATTGTGTACTCATTAATACAAACATATTTGCATCCAACCAAATAAACAGCACAGACTGAAAATTAACCTCATAACTCAAAGCTAATACTGTGTACTTTTAACTTGCTAATTTCTCAAAGGAGTAACTGTTGCTTCAGAAAACAAGTCCATCTGGTTAAGTGATTATAAATAAGCTGGTTTTGTCATACAAAAGTAGGAGCAGTATGACAAACTTCTACAAGTAATAGCTAAAAGCCTATAACCCAGAAAGGTTCCAATGCATTTTCAGTATGCAAGGCAGAGCCTGGTTCAGTTCAAACTAAAAAAAAAAGACTAAAAAGTCTACATATCTCAACAATCTATCTAAACCACTCGTCAACAGTTGGGTATACCAAACATTTGCCTCTAGGAATTCACATCCCCAGGACTTTGGACCAGAAGCAGATCTTTAGAACATAATAGTTCTCAATGGATTTTTCTTCCATTAACTTGTCCAGTCTCTTTTTTTTTTAATTCAAGTAAACCCAGAACCCTATGACACAGCTGAAGTTATCCCTACAGGAAGCAGTATCCCCTTTTGTCAGTTTCTAAGATTGCAACTGCAAATTTTCTTCAGTTCTTTTAACACAGTTCTTATATTGGAAGATACAGTGAACAAACAACAATACTGTTTCCTATTCACCTCGTATGAGCTGCTCCTGACTGTATGCTCTCAGACTTCCCCCTCAAACATCACCTTCCAGATTAAAGCATAAAGAGTAATCTTTTCTACAGTGACCATTTCAGACCTTTGATCACGTGTCTCTTTTCTTGGCACTTTTTGCAGCTCTACTATAACCCAAAATTTTGGGATACCCAAAATCCAAACATGGATTAATGTGGCACAATGTTTTTCTGCTTACCATT
The DNA here is from genome assembly GCA_028566535.1 of Scolopax minor. Lineage (NCBI taxonomy): Eukaryota > Metazoa > Chordata > Aves > Charadriiformes > Scolopacidae > Scolopax > Scolopax minor. The sequence continues at coordinate 46,456,352 of JAOXNG010000012.1, forward strand.
ACCATTCCTCTTACAATTTATAATATTTACTTTGTTATTCTGACCAAGACTAAGATTAAGCAGATGTTTTTATTAGACTGCTTTTTTTATCTCCCCATGATACATCACTCCTAAATGATAATGGCAACACACCTTGCACGGCTGCCTTTGCGGAGTCAGGACTGTTGACAGGAGACACATTGTGCAATACTTCAGAACACATACAGGTTTTGTGGTTACTTTGAAAAGGAGTGCAAATTAAAATGAAAGTGAGTGGAATTAAGTGTCAAAAAAACTTGTGAGGATTTTAATTACATGGATACTCACAAGATCCTGAAATTTATATAAAACTTCTATCAAAAAAGGCTCAAATCAAGTGTGATGAAAGAATATGCGAATGTTAAACAGCCTTATGACTATCAAAAAAATCCACCCTGACCCAAAACTGTTAAGGTGGGGGGGAAACTTGAGCCAGAAACTCTGCACTGTGAACTTTATAAGATCTTAAAACACTTCATGTTTGCAGAAAAATGGAGAGAGGAGAGAAAATGAGCACCAATTGTGTGCCTATCCGAACCTGAGGGCAGTCTGTGGTGACAGTCTTGCTCTCTCACTCCTGCTGCTGGTGACATCCATCATTCAGGAACACAAGCTTAATGCCCTCTGCCTTAAGTTCCCAAGACTGATGGACTGATCTGGTGACTCAAATGAAATCCCTGGTGTGATGTTCAGTGACCACAGAAGAAGTTCATAAATTCCTCTCATTCAGACTAAACTGGGGGAAACCTAACAGAATTCTTCCTGATGGAATGGGCTACACAGAAGAACGCAATACAAAGAGAATCACTGGAGACTATTATTTAAAGCTATGTATCAATAAAAAATGACAAAAGAAATATACTTTCTCTTTCAGGGCAAAAATTCATGTCTTTCTTTATATCTTTTTTTTAAAGTCCTTTGAACTATGCATGGATTCAAGCCATCCTTACTTAACTGTGAGGAAACAACAGATTTTCAGAGGATGTCTGAATTGCAGAGAAAAAACAATGAAAATACTTCACAACATAGTTTAAGGTACAACAGAGAACTCATTAATGAATACTTAATTTGGCCTAAGTGTTCATGAGAATAATTATTTATCAACACATATTTCAAATATTCTACAAATCTTAACTGTTCAAAAGGTGACAGAGTTCAAATTAGTTTTAGTTAACATCTAAGTACACTTGTTTTCCATTTAGTTTTAGATTAAAATCTTCCAGTTTTCTAAGAAAAATCTAATAGTATCAACTTTAGCTGCTCTAAATTCTCTACAGCAATATTCAAATTACCCAATCATAAATGTCTCATATATATACCACTTAATTAAAAAAAAAAATAAATTGTACAGAACACTATTCAAAAACCACAAGACTCATATTTAAGGCAGCTTGTATAAGGTCCAAGAGTATTGCCAGACAAAACAAGTTGGCAGAAACACTCACTGACTTTATACATGCATCCATCCAAGCCTGACCTTCAGTCTGTCTTTGATTTGGTTCATAAAAGAGCACCCTCATAGAGTGTAAAAAGTCGCTGGCTCAGATAAGGAGAAACGGGAGTGGAGCCAAGCAGCTTCATGAGCATTGCCACTCTGGTCTTACTTAAAGGTCAAAGCATACAAGGAATTAGGAAGAAGGAAGAAGATGAAGAGCTCAGAAACCCAAACTCACCTGAGAGACTACTGACTTGGATCTCAATCTAGAAGAGTTAAGATATCTATTTACAGGTAGGGCACACTGAGCAGTGGCCACCACGCTAGGAGATAACCTGTGGGGTAGTTTTGGTTGTTTGGCTGGGTTTTAGGAAGATGGACTGGATTAGGTCAACGAAATCACAGAAATTGGTTTTATGTGTATATCAAGAGCTATGGTTGAGGGTACCTTTGGAGCTCTCTAGTCTAATACCCTGCGCTCAAGCAGTCCCTGTCAAAGAGGCAGACTCAGTCTCCAAGGATGAAGATGCTACAACTTCTCTGGGCTCCTGTTTCAGTGTTCGACCACTCTCCCCACAACAGAAAGTTTCATCCTATATCAAGCTGGAACTTCCCATCTTACAAGGTGCATTCAGCCTCTTGGTCTTCCATTGTGTGCTGTCAAGACAAGGCAGGCTTCTCCTCTCTATTGTCCCATGAGGTAACTACAGACAGGAATCAAATCCCCCCAAGCCTTCTTCACAAAGGTTGTATGAAACATGTTCTCTCAGTCCTGTGTCTGCCACGTGCTCCAGATGCCCTGATCATCACAGTGTATATTCACTGGGCTTGTTCCAAAGTTTCAGGGTAATAGTCTTTTACAATATATTTATAATTCTTCCCTGAACACAGTATTTGAACAAACTAGGCATTCCTAAAAACAACTTAGCCTTCCAAGAAAAACTAACTTTTAAAAGTTACTCAGAATAAGCACTATTTACAGCCTTTGTAATTGGAGAGGATTAAGGGAAAAGCCAACTACCAGAGTCTGGCAAGGTCCAAAGGACAACAGGCAATCCTCTAGATACAGTAGGAATCCTGTGGATTTTGAGCAAAAGCCAAGGGCCAGCACACAGTAATAAGCAAATGCTCCACTCTTTGCAGAGCTGGAGACTTTTAGACAACTGTTGTGTTGGATTCCAAAACAATACCTGAAGGGATCATAGGAGTTCTGAATTTCATACTATAGCACTGAACAAGTATTATGGTTATAGTCATTTGCTAATTGCTTTGAAGAGAGTTTAAACTGTGTCATCACCATGTATCCCTGTAACACTGGGCCATCTGTCCCAACCAACAGAAGAAGCAAAAAGAACAGGGGCCTCAGCTGGGCTGTAAGTCACTTCCAAGCAACACTGAAACATTCTTGGGACAGTCAAAGCAACAAAATGATAGAGAGAGATCTGCCCATGCAAAGCACAATGGTGAATGTTACTCCACAACAACTTTTTCTTTGATATGCATTGTAAAAATATTTCCTTTCAAAAAACAACTTATAAGACATTATATACCATGACACAGAAAACAACCACCCACTTTGGACTTGTTTAGAAATATAAGAAAAAAACCCCCACAAAAACAGTATCCTTGCTTGCTTATTGAAGACCAGTAAAATAAAACATGAACAGGGAGATCAAAGAGATAGAAAACAATCACAACATCATAAAACTTAGAAATGCTTTCTAGCATCAGCAGTAATCATGGCCCCTACTTCTGCAAAGCAGACCTACACGCTTCGCTACTTGTTGGTGATTTCCATTTCCAGTATGTTGTAGCTAGCTTTAAAAACCTTATTAAAGTCTTTTAGACTCCTGTTTATTATCTATAAATTTTTTGACTTCTGGGACAGGATAAAAAAAAAAAACCACCTACCAAGAAACACATAAAAATGTTGTTTATACATGAGTTTTCTTACGTTCCTTATCACTGAATACGAAATAAAAAAATAGTTATGTAGCATACATAGTAAAATATTAGTGTCTAGCAATAGAAAGCAATCCCTTTAAGATGCAAATAGCTGAACTCCCTTCCTATAAAAGAATATAATGCTGTCACAAATGATGTGGACTCAATTGTTCTCTCAGAAGCAGAGCTTCAGGTGATTTTGTAAATATTTTTATTCCCTCCCCTAATGGGAACACTGGTTCAAAATAATTTTGCAGACAAGAAAAAGAGCAATAGAAGAATATGCTTTAGTAATATTTTTTCCTTTCTAAAAGCCATTTTATTATGCACAATATCCATTTATAATCTTAAAATGATTTAAAGGATAGCTCTGCTTCCCCTCATATATTTTGCTTTTTCCACCAGCAATCCTACTGGTGATAGATCTACACAGACATACAATCATAAAAGAGGCTGCTCAAATTTATTTAGAATTTATAAAGTGCTTCTCATAACAAAGTCCAAATACCTCCTAAATACTAATGAATTTATCATCCCTGCATTCCTGTGATGCACATTTATAGTTTAGACATTACCTCACCATAAGGAAAATTCATTAAAGAATTATGTTTGAAGATAATCAAGCTGGGACCTTAAAGAGGCCTAGTTTCAGAATGATGAGCATCAATTTCTGGTAGTTTTCTAAGAGTAAACATGTTCACTGGACACACAAAGGGTAGAATTGCACTAAACACATCTCAAAAAGGTGGCTTATGCAATTTGCCCCAGGTCAAGAAGAAATATGGATCATCAGTAGGAATAGGAAGCAGCACACTCAATTCTCTCAGTACTCTGCTAACAAGCCCATTCTTCATCCTACAAATCACGTCCTTCAGGGAAATGAAAAATACCTGAAACCCTGTTCTCAAATTTTCTCATTTGTAATAAATACACGTTTAACCACCATCATTATGACCTCTCAATATTAGAAAGTTGAATTAAAACCATTCAAAATTATTTGACCCAAGCAATTCTACACAAACATCCGAAAATGAGCTACAATACCACTCCTAAAACCAACACAAAACCCCCAACAATAACTTTCTTAAGGTTATGGAGGGAAAGTAAATCCTTCCAGCTGTGTTTAAAGCTAGAAGCTGTTAAGAGGAACTTTTTAGAAAGTTTTCACATACAAATTTTTAAAAATACAGTATTTACTTCATTCTCCCAAGCTCATGACATTAATAAAAAGAACACAAAAGAAGTACACTTCAACTTAGAGGTCAAGTTGAAAATTCACTGACCTTTTCACTGGGAGACAAGAGGCTGGAGATGAGCTGGAGGACTTTGGTTTGGTTGATGGCAATCTGAGTACGAGTCAACAGTGTGCCCTGGCAGCCAAAAGGGCTGATCATGTCCTGAGACACATCAAGAACAGCACAGGTAGCTGGTTGAGGGAGGTAATTGTCCCACTCTACACTGCACTGGTACAGCCTGACCTTGAGTACTGTGTGAAGTTTTGGGCACCTCAACAGAAGAACATCAAACTATTACAGTGTGTCAGAGGAGGGCAACCAAGATGGTGAAAGGTCTCAAGGGCAAGACTTACAAGGAGCAGCTGAGGTCAATTGATTTGTTCAGCTTGGAGAAGGCTGAGGGGTGACCTCACTGGAGCCTACAGATTTCTCAAAGGAGGCAGCAGAAGTGGAGGTGCTAATCTCCTCTCTCTAGTGACCAGCAACAAGACACAAGGAAATGGAATGAAGCTGCATCACGGGAAGTTCAGATTGGACATTATGGAATGGCTCTTTACTGAGAGTATGGTCTGTCACTGGAACAGGCTCCCCAGGGAAGTGGTCATCATTTAGTTTTAGGTAGACCTGCAAGGAGCAGGAAGTTGGACTTGATCATCATTATGGTTCCCTTATGATTCTATGAAAAAATAGAATTCTACAAAATCCTTATGACTCTATGACTGCTTTATCTGTATGGAAAACCACTGCATATCATCTAACAGTATCTGGGAAAACAAATCATATACAAAGGTTCTCATCGTTAACCAGAGTCAGAAATGCCTTTTACATCATGTATTTTGGCTTCTAGTAGTTTCATTGTCTTCAGTTAAGAAGGTGATAATTACATATCAATAAAAAAAAAAACTATTAATAGCTCATTCTGTGTATTAACTATAGTATTAACTATTAACAGTGTTAATAGTTCCAGAGAACAATTGACCATAACATATTAACAATGTAATGTGTGTTTGATTCAACACTAATCAAACATTTACAGATGTATAGATGTATAAACACTTCCCCAGAAACTCCTGAATGAAAGACTACTGACAAATAAAATCTCTTTCTGAAAAAATTTCTTTTTAGTTAGACTATGCTTCCTGCTAAAAAATTCTCAAAAGAGCAACACTTACACATATATATTTCCAAGTGCAAGCATTCTAATATGCAGGCTTATCCTTTCTAAGCATACCCTATTTTAAAGTCAGCAACTTAAAAAGAGATAAGTAGTCTCAGGTATCTCATCCTTAAAGTGTTTAAGCAACTTAACAGAATAATGAAAACCCCAACATTTCTACTGGAGGAGACATATTTTATTCCTTGAAAACCGGAAATTAATTTACCGTACCTTACTGCCTTTTACAATGTCTTCTTCAATCTTTAGAAATGCTTCTATTCATTGGATTTAGCATTAAAAAGAGAATAAATATAATACCTTATTGAATGTTGACACAAGACTTCAAGACACTGGTAAAAATTTTGTCAGTTTGGAAAAGATTTAGACTATTCTCTTTGTTAAAGTGTTCCTCTACTCATATTAATTTTTACATTTGCAGTACAGTCGTCTTCTTTAAGCTGTATCTCAATTTTTTATCATTCCAAACATAAATTGTAAGATAGTCTAATGCTTTTTCACTACTTTCTCCTTAATCTATCTTTGGATATTAATTCTCTTTCAAAACAAGCAATTATTTTGTTTTATAAACCACACTTTAAAATAGGATTTTTGCATTTTCACTCTCAGAACTCCTCATAGATTACATTCCTAATCTCTCACAGCAGTTTTACATATATTGCCAGAGCATACAATTTGGCTATTAAATATAGTAGATTTTAGGAAATATATGTACTTCAAAATCAGAAAAAAATTAAGATATTATTATGGCTAAATTTAAGGTTCCTAATTGTAACTAATGCCTGTCCTGTAGAACTCACAAAAATCACTCTTAGAAACTAACCTCAGACACCTTATAGATGCAAATTTTCCCTGAAAGCAGTAGTGAGGAGATGAAATACACCAAAACGAGCTGCTGCATTTAACTTGTTATAACAGCACTGACTACACAGCCAGACACAGGAATACCACACACAAAGCTATTAAAATAAATACTATTTTCTGTTCTTTAAAACATATGTTGCCTAACCATTCCCAGATACCTCTGTGTTGGTTTTTTCAATAGAGGGCTGAGGCTAAATAAAGGACTGAGTATGCCAGCAGATGGGAGTGAAGTGTCGATAGCTATCAGTTACTGTCAGTATCGATCTTCTCGTGCAAGCCCAGAGCTTAAAGAGAGACTTAAGGTCAAGGCTCAAATACAGCATAGAGGACAAACTGCCCACTCACTAAGTGCTGAAGCTTGTATCGTTTGCCATATTCATTACCTTTATCTTTTCCAGCAGATAAGTTTGGCAGCTTGTACTCTCTACAAAATATAGGAACAAAGAGTCTCCTACTCTACTGTTTCAAGCATCCATCCTGCGTGATCTGCAAGTGTTAGAAAGATGCAGGAGTTAGAACCATGCTCCTCATTCTTCTAGACAACCAACAAAGCGTGCACCATGATGGACTATAAGGTGCTTAGTTTATTAGGCAGAAGTAAACTAATGCTTCAGCTGTTGCAATAACCTCTGATACATGGTCCTCTAAACAGAGAAACACCTCTACCTCTTCCTTTAAATGACATTTGACTGCAGTCTCTCAGTATAAAACAGAAACCAAGTAAAATAGGAATGATGAAGCTCCTACTTTTCCTCTACAATGCTTTTTCCCTTTCTTATAGTATTTTCAGAGAAAAGGCTTGTCAGAAAACAAGTATTATTTTTAAACTGTTCTAAGAGTGTGGCTTTGTTATTTTAAGTGGATCATGAGGAGTGAAATCTCTGACCAAATGGAATCTCATCACTAATTCCTGTAGCTTGATTTTTTCCCTCCAATTAAAATTCAAAAGGAAACATAAAATCAACCATTGATTCCATTTGGCTGCTATGTGGCGACTTCTTTCTTACAACTTTTTTTTCATTTAAGGGCTTTGGTTAAAATTATTTTTATTTTGAATAACTTTGGTTAGATTATTTAAAAAAAACCCAAACGAACGAACAAAAAAACCCCAAGCAAACCAATTGAGTTATGAATGGCTATGTATCCCCTATTCAGACAAAATTTCCACAAAACAATTAACTTTCTTGAAAAGATGGTATTACCCAAATAAAACTGGAATGGTTTGATTCTTCTTTTAAAGTATTAATATATTGAGCTAATTTTGATGTAAACGTTACAATTCTTCTCATAATCATGTATAGCTCATACTTTCCTCCTTAGTGCTCAATAGAATAATTCACTTAATTTTCAACTGCAATTACAATGAAGTAAACAAAGCACAGCTTCCAAGTGCATCAGTGTCTACCAGCATGACAATGATTTTTGGAATATTTTTTGAGCATTCAAGCACAGGTTTACTGCAGTATATCAAAAACATCATTATAAATATGACTATAAAAAGAAACATTTTTTTTTAGTAACAGCTTTCCTCTCTATTTAAAGGAAAAGAAATTAAAATTTATAATTTTAAAATACTTTTTCATTATCTCAAAAAATATGAAAAAACACCAGAGACTTGCTTCTGTTAAAATTTCACACACTACACAGAATTTCTTTTCTGTGCAAAATCTTAGGTCCAGGTAATCTAAAAGGAAGGCCAGATAATATATAAAGTAACATAGCACAGAAAATAACATATATGCCAACTTCTTCACTAGCTAATCAGCAAAATCTTAATAACAATCTAAAATACATAAAATCTAAAATACATAACAATCTAAAAGTCATAAATTATAAATATGGGAAGTAAAACACTTCCAATTCCTTTATCAACTTCACTCCAGCATTATAATATAAAATTTATAAAGAGTATTTTTTACATAATATACTGATATTTCAGGTATATGTTATGACATTGCACCTGTGGTCTATTACAAACAGAATACTAAGGATGTAATAGAAAAAGAGTAAGAAAGTAAAACATGAAACAAACCCCCCAATAACTTTTCCTGCTACAATCCCTTCTACTTCATCAACAGCAGCATTTCATATTTATACTTTACATCAACCTGATTTCTGGATCATTTACATTGTCATGGAATTTGGCTTATGATTTTTAATCTCATTACTAAGGGGGAGGTTGACACTTTTAGATTTTGCACATTATGATACTGACTTTCCTTCTGTTTTCCAACTACTTACTGTCCTGAGTATTGGCAATACTCGTGTACTGTCTATAATCTCCCTTTTCCCACAGACACACATCACTGCATCTTCACTCATCTCATTAGACATTATAGGAAGAGAAATGCCTTATCATACTGCAGCCATACCTTCATAGCATTTTACAGAACTACCCACACTGTATGTAAGTACTAGCACTAGGATCTGGCATCAGGGTACTGATGAAATTAATTTATATTCAGGTGTAGCATAAAACTCCCCTGTGACGTTTTGCAACAAAGAACCATATCCAGGTCTTTCACACATTCAGAAAGTACGCTATTAACGTGCATTTCCTAAATGTAACTCAGTGTTGAGTGATAAATGAGTGCTGAGGGTTTCCAGGGGAACAGCAACTGTACTTAAACCTCCTACTAACAGATCAGTAACTAGATTCTAGCTCAGGAGAATAAAGCTAATAGCTATTCTCTTAGAACAACTTTTTAGATAGACAATAACAGCCTTTTTCAGTGATCCAACTCCTGTTTGGCAACTATAAAGTTTACAGAATAGCATTCATAAATGATATGAAAGGATACATTTGGTATGATTCAGATGCATTCAGAGATCTAACAAATCCAGACACGTGACAGAGAGTAAGGAATTGCTGAATCTCAGTATTATTGCTTATACCACAACACAGGGTAGTATGCAGTATATGAAGCAGAGCAACTCTATATCAATGAGCAGTGAGAAGCAGTCACATTAAACCCTATTTCTTGTGAATTGCCCAATATCTGCAAGCCATCATGTCCTCACTGACTATTCTGATTAGTCTTGGCTCCTGAGCTTTCCCAGTTACCTAACATTCCTTTCCTGAACTCATTTTCCTATAGGGAAAACAGGAATAGTAAGGAGGGTGGCAACCTATTTAGGGTCTTGCATCCCTTGAGCCAAATGAGCCCAGCTGAGAGCCAGTGAACTGTTAAAGCCTGACTGGTCTATATGGCAACTGGAGTCTCTACAAGTGTCCTTCCCAAACAAACCAGGTTTTCTCCCTAAAAGCTACAGCTTTTTCCCCTCACAACTCTAACCACAAGCTCAAAAATAGCTCTAGAGGTTTAAGAGAGCTGTAAAACCTTCTCAGACCACCAGTTTGAGCTTAAATGTTTTTTTTCTCTCCAAAAAAACTATTTCTAAAATTCATGAGGTCAAACTGTGTGAGGATGCAAGGAAGGAACATTTATGACCAACTCCAACTTGCCCTAATTAGATGGCCTCACATACACACATTTTAAATTCCATGACTATAGATATGTTATAAAATTTTTTCAAGATCTGGGAATATTTCTAGAGCCTGTAACCATATTCAAATACTCACAGTTATACACAAACATATGTATGTGTGTGTGTGTGTGTGTATTGGCAGTTAAACTTCAAGATTCTGACATTTCCAACATTAATTTGATATTTCAGGATATTAGCATGAAACATTCAACTTTCCTATTTTACTGTGATCCTCTTTTGTTACTACCTAAAAGCAGTACTCATCCCAGGTCAAAACTATTTATGAACTACAGTAAAATGTTGGTCTTATTATTAATACTTACACAAGAAGAGATTTGTACACAAAATGTCATAAAGCCTGTGTTCTGTATGCTACCGGAAAAATCTATCATTACTAAAGAGGCTACT
>JAOXNG010000012.1:46486034-46508856 GCA_028566535.1 Scolopax minor
CATGGGCAGTGAGTCATGGCTACTACTCTTTAGCTCCAATGTGCTGCTGTAGAGTTGCAAACCACATTGGAAAATCCACACAATTAACCAATTAGAAGTCAGTGTCGGCTGTCAGTGATTTAAATTTCTCCTTTATAAATAACAGATTCCAGTTCTTGACAGAAAACTACTTCTTATTGGTGTTTAAAAAGTCTCTTTCTTCATAACAGAAGAAAATAATACATTAATAGATACTATTTCTGAAAGCCCTACATGTGAGCTGTACATATTCCTACTAAACTACTTGCATTTTTCTGCAGAATCCAGGACTAAATCTTTTGAGCCAAACAAAAATGCTATCAGGTGACTTAGGTGCCAAAAGTTGTCTGCTCACTGCATAAAACATGGATTTATGTCTGCAAAAATGGCAATTCATAATTGTAATAATGAATTAATCAGCCATGCTATCTTAAAAATCTGACACTTAGCAATACACACTCTATTATAAATACATCAATACCTTCCCTAAACAGGGTCCACTTTAAACAATTAAGCCTTCTATGTATTATATTTGAGAGAGACTCTTACTATTGTGCACACTTAGCATCCTAATTCCTCCAGGTTCAATAAAAACAAACAGTCTCACTTTATTTCCTTTTACTTGAAACTCTATTCCCCCCTCACAGCCAGATGACATTGGAAAAAGGATATTTGTAAGGGAAGGTGCAGTGATCCATCAAACCAAATACCACGTGCAAAACCACAGATTACTGAAGTCAGTGTCTTAGCAATTATATCAACACATTGCAGGAATGAAAGCCATAAGGAGCTATGAATCTTCTCTGAAAGGAAAATATTCCATGCTTGAGGTGATTTGTTAAATAAATGAGTTCATCCAATGATCTCCCTGCCACTTCAAAATACAAACCAACTTAGTAAGAATAGTTTTAGAAAGCATTTATAATGACTCTGTAAACTAAGTACTACACTGCAAGGAGTTACTTTGTCAATCTTTTCTATAGGCAACAGTGACAATAGATTGGGGGATATGGATATTCTTAAACTCTTAAAAAAGACTGAACATTTTATCTACAAATTATCTCAAGTATCCTGGACTCTGTGCTTGCAGAACTCACTTGGCAGTCTACTAAGAACAAGCTACATAATCTTTCAAATGAAACAAAACTTCTTTTATACATTCCTCTCCTTTTGCTGGTTCTGGCTCAAATTTCAAATTATATATAATTAGAAATGTTAAGAATTAAACTAATTAGAATTAATAGAGCTGAAATTCCAATTTCTGATTTAAAAAGTCTGGATATATAAGAGAAAGTATTTGCCTTGTATTCATTTTCTATAGCTGAAAGTTTCACTTTGGTTATGAAACACTCAGGAAAATAACCTTTCAGTGAACTAAAGTTTAATGACACTATTTCATTCAATTCAATCAAAATCCTTTGAGAAAGTTAACTTTCTGATCTACAAATACACATGGCATTAAATAGATGATGCAGCAGATGAGAAAAAAGTGGTAACTGCATTCCTGCATTTATCTCAAAATGAAGACTATTTAAAGTCCATGCACAGTAACCAAAATAATATTCCCCATGTCGGTTTTACATTTAAACAAATTAACTTATGGAAGATACATATAGGAATTAAATATATATGTAAACGAGTATCATTATACCTTTGTTAAAAAGAACATCATGTGTTAAACCCAGATGTCCTTCCCTTCCATGCTCAACAGCTCTCAGTTCTACAAAGTAGAATCAAAGGGGGTTGAAATTACTTCCCCATACAGACTGCCCATGAGCAAAAGCCATTGCACACCTCCTCTCCTCTTTCAACTCTCCACCAGCCACGTCACACTATAGCCCATTCTTTGTCCAGCAACAGGACTAAACAACACCAGCAAACACCTCTTCAGCCTCCAAATACAAGCCAGTTGTCTCCCAGTTGCCTCTTCACTTTCCATCTCAGAGTTTTCAGCTAACTTTTACTTCTTGGGATAGAACTTTAAATTATCTTTGCAAGTAGGCTACACTAAATCTTAGATCTCCCCTCTATTCAGATTAAGGCCAGATTCCTTTGCATTCAGATAAAGCTTATTTTGAGAACTGTAGAGAACATGTTCATTCCTACTTATGTCAAATCAATATTTTCTTATCCATACGTAGAATGTTGCTGAACAAAACTTACCTTTCGTGTCTTTTTTGACATCCAAAGCAGCTGCTTTGAGCTTTTCTTAGTTTCTTTTTGAGTCTTCTCCAAACTAAGTTTTGAGGCTTTCAAGTCAAAACTGAGTTTCAGATTTTTTCTGCAGAAAAGCCTCAAACCCTCCTCTGCTTTTTGTTCCCTCTGTGCTTTCTTGCACTGATTACCTGCTCCCCCACAGGTGAACATATTTACTAGAGATTGGCTCAACTCACAGGTTCAAGTAATCTATTTAATAAGCAGACACTAGTTAACTCTTTCTGAATCACAAGAAGATTCACATACCATTTTAATATGCTGCTAAGCTACAGTAAAATTTATTTAAATCAAGTTCCAATATATTCCAAATATCATAAACTTCATTTTCTTGAGATAATCTCCAATGGTTTTCCAAATGCAAGTATCATCATCTCTACTGGTGAGATAAAGGAACTGATTCAGAAAATACCTAAAGCCTGGAACCAAGCTCTGAGCTACAAGACCCTCTTTATACGTCTACAATGCAATACATGCAAAGGTAGCACAGGTGAAGTCCCCAAACTAGTACCATATTTAGTCTTCGACAAAAACTCCCTGCCACTTGATCGAGCTAATTAGCTGGGATATGGAATGATACTGGCTGTTTTCCTTTTAGTTTGTAATTAACACAACACCCATCCCCCATGCCCTCCAGATCAATGAGAAATATTTCATTACATGGACATGTCTAAGAAGGGCAAGTTTCAGAGCAAATACAGAACTTGGTCTTGCTTCACTCCAGGTCTCTTCCTCTATCTGAAGAATATTACCTGAAAGCTTTTAATATGCATATAATGTATTTTAATATGCATATAATGTATTTTTAAAATAACATTTCCAGTTATTCCATTTTAATTCATAATGATAAATTCTATATTTCCCAGAGAAAAACAAATACTGTGAAAAAAGGTGTGAAAATAAGCTTCTCTTTACAGCTCTAAGATTTCTTCCCCATTCTCTCACACAAAGAAAAAATTACACATATTGCATGGACAGAATTTTTATCTTCAAATTATAGGAACATCAATCAATTAGCAAGACATAGTCTCCTTATTGGAGAAGGCACTCTGTTTCTGATCCTAATCCAGCATCCATTCCTCCACCCTTCTGCCATTGACTTAATGCAGGGCCGGGGAAAAATTTTCTGACTTAGGCACTTAAGTATTTAAAATTATTCACTTTTGAGGACCACACATTAAAATACACCATAACATTATTAGATTAATGTGAAAGATAAATATGACTCATCTTTACTGTTATTATGGCTTGAGAAAACCCACAACAATTTATTGTTGTTTAGACAATTATTCTATCACCTGATGACCAAGCCCCAGCCAGAAAGGGGAATTGGGGAACACAAAGAAACACAAAGGTTGAAATATAAATAGATCTAATGGAATAAGACTAAATAATTAGCAATAATAAAAAGACCAAAGAACCCATATTTATCCCAATACCAATATAAGATATACAAGAATTATACTAGGCCCATTCTGTGAGGAGGAAGCTGTGCACTCCCAGTAGGGACAGCAAATGGCGGACACTGCGAGCACAAAGGTTTTGGGAGGAAGGGAAGGCCTCAGGTGCTGGCACTGGAGCAAGGAGTTGTCTGGATCATCACCACCAAGGGAGAGAGCACAATATAGCAGACTCTTCAAATTTATATTGAATGTGATGTTCATGGTATGAAATAATCCTGTTGGCCAGCCTGGGTTAAATGCCCAGGCCTTAGTCCTCCTCCTCCTCCCTGCACCTGGCAAGGCTCAAAAACACTAGGACCTTGAACCCCAGAGAGCCTGTATAGCTATAAAGTAAATATTTTCATGAATTCAGACACTAGAGTCTTCTAAAAGTGCAGTTCTCCTCAGCATTAAAAGAAATATCCTATGTTGCTCAACCCAGGACAACTGTACTCATCTTGGCTTGTGCTCTCCTTCCTTCTACTCAGAGATGTTACCAGCTCTCAGCACACATATGCGTAACAGAGAGCTCTGTAGATGTCCACCTGCAAGTGATTTTGAAATAACAGGCCTTATTTGACCATAAACCATACAAATGAATTTGCAGGCCACATCTGGCCCACATGCTATAGTTTCATCTGCTCTGCTGTAGGGTTTTTCTGCTGCTTGGCGTGGATCATGGGGGCCTAATCCATCCTGCAATATTCCTTTTTCAAAAGTTATCTGCCATTCCATATGATTTCAAAACATCTTACATAAGGACACAGTATCCAGAATAAAGAAATAGATATCGCTGTTACAAAGTTCTGACTTTATTAGCAGAACCAAGAGGAGCATTTAAACCACAGGTAAAAAGCTAAAGGAAACCTGTTTCACTCCAAGAGCAGCCAGAGGCACAGTATCAGAAATGAGCGTCATACAGAAGTTGTGTTTGTGTTGTATATGACAAACTACTAAATAAACCTAGTAGAGAGATGTTGGGCAGAGAACTCTGGCAGCAGTTAATTGCTATTCCTCTTTTTGTTTTGCTATTTAAACATTAAAAAGGGTAGTTTAAACAAATATGCTGTCAAAATGGATTGAATATCAAGTTATTCCCCATTAAAGGAGCAATAATATACTTACTGAGGCAGCAATGAATCTCTAATGAGAGACAGAAGCTTGCTGTTCGAGTCGAGGCTCTCCCCTTTCTCCTCAGCCATGACCTCATGGCTTAAAAGCAGTGATGTGGTTTCCGAAAGCAACCGCAAGCTGAAGAGTCTCCATTCCACTTGAAAATAAAGGTGCCAAGAATGTGACCACAGTGAAGTCTAATTAAAACAAAATGTGGAATTCATGGAACTGTAGTTGATGTGGCCATATACTTACCATTCTGACTGTCGACCAAAGAAATTAGTGGTGGAAGGATACAGTCTTCAACCTAAAACAGAGAATTAGAAAGATCTGGCTTTGATTATTTACAGGGGAAAAGAAAAAGAACAGAGATACATTATCATCTATATTTATTCCACTGCTAGCGCCCTTAATCAAAGAGATGAATAATCATGAAAATTAATCCATAATTAATCACACTTGTAAAGCCACCAAGTTCACTTTTCTCTGGTAGGCTGTCATAAAGTTACAGACAGTAATGTACTTTTACACAGAAAAAAAAGAGTAACTTTGGTATAATTAATTGAAAGTGAATTTTAATGCAAAATACAGTATTCAGTGCAGATGTAAGATACTAAGAAAAAAGAGTATTAGAATATCTATTAATCCTTATGCTTTAATCCATAAACTAATCATAGAATAGAGTTCAGAAGAAACATCCTTCTTTGAAAGATCTGCATAGAACTAAAATACATCAGGAAAGATGCACTATCTCTACTACCTCTAATGAAATATCCTTAAGCTTTGTAAAATCTTGATAAAATTTTCAGTTCTTCCATTAAATTTAAATACACAGTCTTCCATTAACATTTAAATTTACAGACTTAAGATTTGAATTAATGAAAAAAATAAACCTGTCATGTATTATTGTCCATGAGTGTATTGTTACAGATGAATCACCTGTCACAGGACTAGACACCTTAGTTCCATCTGAAATCAACTTATGGCAACCTAGGCTAACTCAGTTTTATATATTTAATATTTAAAAAAATAGTGTATTATTAGGATTCTCTATAAGAGAATGAATTGATGAGTCTCATGTCATTGGTAAAACATAATTTATTTAGAAAGGACATGCTTTGGTTTTGGGGAGAGGATAGATTGACAGCCCTGCAAGATTTAAGTATGCATCACAGATACACGGCTTGTCCTTGGATTTATTTATACAAATAAAATTACTGTGTATACAAATATTTATATAAATAAAATAACTGAACCTACACCATGGACAGGATTTGGTGTAACAAGACTGCGTTATAATCCCCCATGTGTTTTCTTTTAGTGATTAATACTAGAAAATTGAATTTCTCTATCTAGATTTACATAGCTACTACTAAAAAGTATCAGTAGAAGCTGAAAGGATATATGAAAAGGGGTCACTAAATTAAGTTAGCCTTTAGTCAGCAATAACTACAATTAGCAACTATTTCATTGTTAGTTGGTGGTCTCTGTTAAACGTATCTCTGACATGAAAGGATTAATTTAGTCCAGCATTTTTTCACTTCTGAAAAAACTACTAAAAGATACCTTTGTTACATGCTTTCAATAAAAGAGGTAAAGCTTGATGTATGAAAGTCAAACTACTCTTGCAAGTACAAATAGCCTTTACACCAATATAGATAATGCTGTATATATCATATATGTAGTGACTTTTGTAACACTTCATAGTTTTGAAATTCCATGGTCACTTCAGTTAATATGCAATAAGATTAATAATGAAACTACATTGCACTCCAACAACTCCATTACTGCAGGTTTCTAAACTGTTCTAAAAATGGTAATTTATCAGCTATAACATACTTATGAGGCAGGATAGAAAAAAAAAAAAAAAAAGATGTACTTCAGGTCTTTCAGTCCAAAAAAACAGTTCATCCTATTGCAATGCTTCTCAACTAAAGAGACAATTTAAATTAAATTAAAGATATGAGAGAGAAAAGAGTCAAGAAAAGTAGCTCTCCATTTTCTGAAGCAACATAGGGACTCAGAATATTATCAATCACTCAGCAGCAGCAGCACTGACTCAGACTGTTTAAGATAGCAGTATGATGCAACTCCAATTTCTAAAACTTCACATATTTCACTTTCCTCTAGGAGTAACACTTCCTCAGTGGCAAATGCAATTAAGCCAGTCATAATTCTTTTCTAATTAAATATATCTTAAAATGTCATTGTAATGAAGATTCTTTAGGTCTTAAAAAAAAATTGTAGTAGCTTTTTCTGACATGATCCTCAACTTTGGCACACAAACTGTTTATAAATGAATTCTCCATAGCGGTTTTTTGTCTCATGTCACTACAATGTGGTGGGGAGATCAACCTAATAAAGCACTAATCCTATGGAAAATTCTTTTCTCGTGCAAAAGTATATCAGAAAGCACAAACTGAAGGGAGAAGCAAGTATTAAATTGCAAACAAATCCTAAATCAGATACTTCCTAACTCTGAAACTGTGATAACCAGTCCATGATAAATCCCTAACTGCACAAAGCCACATTGTGTAATTCTGCTGTAACAACGGTATTCAAAGGTGATACTGCCACAACTGTGCTGTTAGCAGTACCCAAAAAAGCAATTAAATACCAGAAATTTCCATAAACACTACATTTGCATCTCCCAGCTATAATACAAATGTACAGGACCAAACAAAAATGTAGCTCAAACCTGGCAATCCTGTTTCTGACAATTGGAAAGGCGTAGGAAACAAGTAGGAGAAATAGGCTGAGAATAAAGCACAACTCCAGTTTCTAGCAAAGTAACTCTTAAATTAAGAAACTTCCTAAGCTGATGCTGTACCTGTGTTTTTCCATGTAATAATGTTTACTAGCCTTTTCTGCCATATATTTGTTCCATCCTATCTTAAACGTGTTTATACTGTTAGTATGTGCAATACTTATGGCACTGAGTGCCACATTTCAATCAGGTCTTATGAAAGGGCACTTCCTTCTTTATTTTAAGGAGGCTAACTTGATACCCACTTATTCTTATTTTATGAAAACCATGAATAATTAAATTCCAATTCATCTTTCCCATGCCATTCCTAATTTCATACTCTCAAATCTTCTGTTTCCAAGCTGAAGTTCTGATCTACTCAGTCTCTCCCACATCATCGAGCTTTTTCTTATTAAGGCTTCATTCTCCCAGAGCAAATGACCACAACTCCATTCTGTATTCAAGGCTTGAGGACACCACGGACCTACCACGGCACAGTGATGCTTTCTGCTTTTTTGTCTGATCTTTTACCAGTGATTTCTAATGATCTAGTTGTCTTTCTGAAAACTGCTGAGTAAAAAGCTACAATTTTCATAAAAAAACAACACTAAAAGATCTCCAGAACAGCCAACAAGTACTTTAGAGCCTGACACTGCATATGTTTAGTTGGAATGATTTTCCCCACATGCATTACTTGACATTTATCAGTATTGAATTGCATGTCATTTTATTGTCCTTTCACTCAATATCTTGAAACCTTCTGCAACTCTTCTGTCAGTTTTAATTTTCACTACTGTGAATAATTTAGTGTCACCAGTCAGTTCTGTCACCTCCCTATTCATTCCCTTCTCTGGATTAGTTATAAATAGCACATGTTGCAACACAGATCTTTGTAAAGCACCATTCTTAAAATATTTAATTTTTAAAAAACTTATCTCTATTCTCTACTTAGTAAATTTTAACTAGTTAGAAGAAGTTGATCTGTCAGAGGGAAGGGCCACTGATGGATCTGAAGAGTCTTTGGTGCATGACTTTGTCAAAAATTTTTTGTAACTCCAAGTATACTATCCAAAACCAGAATGTAAGTCTCCACAACATTCACTGATTTTTGCAAGGAAAACTCTACCAGTGAGGTATGAACACTCAGCAAAAGCTGTACTCACTTTTTTACAGTATTTTATTACTTACAAAAATCAGATCTTTTGGAAAAAAAGACAAAATTTTTAAAGAAACTCTTCTCAAAAGTCTGTATGTTACTTTAACTCTCAAAGAAAGAGAGACAAGTCACAGTTGGATAGCAGATACGCATTCGCCAGCTACTAGGAGGGGGCTGAAAGAGAAAACTGTAATTTTAGTCCTTCTCTGCTTGTCTCCACTGTTCAGGAGATGTCTGTCTCTCTGTTAAGGGGCACTGAGGTGCCCATCTGCTGGCCTGACAGGGAGTCATGCGAAGTGTGCTGCCTTCCAGGACCTAAGGAGGAGATGTTGTCAAGAGGGAGCTGCAACTTGTCAAGAGCCCAGACTACTATCAAAGCTGCTCTTTCATGTGGGCATGAGCGACACCACAACCCAGAACCTGGGCAGAATCAAGGAAGACTACAAAGATCTGGGGGTGCAAGCAAAAAGTACAGATGCCTGTTACCTTTTCTTCCATTTTACCGGTTAGAGGAAAGGGCGCAGCCAGAAATAGACATATAATGCAAATCAACTTCTGGCCAAAACCTTCATGAAGGTTTTGGCTTTTATGACAACAGGGCATTCTTTGATGACTATAGCCTTTTAGGAAGAGATGGGATCCAGCTGTCTAGAAGAAGCAAGGGAATCTTTGGCAGCAGGCTGGCCAACTTGGTGAGAAGGGCTTTAAACTGAAGGACTCAGGGAGCAGGGTCCAAAGTGGCAACACTCATGCCACTGCAACGAACTGGGGAATAAGCCAGGCCAACCAGAGCAGCGACAAATGTTCTTTAGCTGCCTCACAAGACAAGAACCAGAAGACCAACCACCTCAAGTGTATGTATACCAACGCTACCTGGGGAACAAACAGGAGGAACTGGAGCTCAGCACTTGGTCAGAAAATTATGGTATCATAGAAATAAATGAAACATGGTGGGACGACTCACACAACTGGAGGATTGCAATGGATAGATATAGGATGTTTTGTAAATATGGGCAGGGAAGAAGAGGAAGAGTCATCATGCTCTGTGTTAAGGAGAACCCTGAACGTATATAAGTTAACTACAGCTATTGTTGAAGCCCTATTGAATGCCTCTGGGTCAAGATCAGAGGGGTCATCTCCAAGGGGGATCTTAGAGTAGGCATCTGCTACCAACCTCCAAACCAGAACGACAAGGCCAATGAAGCAATATTTGGGTTACTTAAGCAAGCTTCAGGTCAACAGAACCTGGTTCTTATGGGCGACTACCCAGATATTTATTGGAAGCATAATACAGCAGCTCACACATCCACCAAGTTCCTGGACTGCACAGAGGACTGCTTCCCTCATACAAACATTAGATGTGCCAACCAGGAACAAGGCACTGCTGGACTTTCTACTCACAAACCATGAAAACCTGCTTTGTAATATTTCAGTTAGTGATAGTCTTGGCTGCAGTGATCACAATATTGTGGAGTTTGGGATCCTGCTGAGTTGGAGTTTCCATGGAGGATAAAGGAACTTGTGAGTGCTGTTTTTCAAGAACACTCTTCTGGAAGTACAAAACCAGTTCATTCCTTTTAAAGGTAAGGGGAAAGGCAGAGTAAGAGACCCCTTTGGCTTAACTGTGAGCTTCTGAGTCTGCTCAAAATTAAAAGAGAAGTGTACCAGAGACGAAAAAGCACATGAATACCTATTGAGAACTACAAGGACATCGCCAGGGTGTGCAGAGATGCAGTTACAAGAGGAAAAGCTCAGCTCAAACTGAAATCGGCCAGAGGTATCAAAACCTATAAGAAAGAATTCTTCAGGCATGTAAAGAACAAGCAGAAACAGAAGGAAAATAATGACCCATTGTTAAACGGAAGAGGTGAATTAGTCGCCAACAATGCTGAAAACACAGAGGTTCTCAACACTTTCTTCCCCCCTGTCATTATCAGCACTGTTAAGCTCCAGGCCTTAGGAATAAAAATCATAAAAATCCAGGTTGATGCAAACACAGACCCACTTCCTTCAAGTGAAGAAAGAACGGGTATGTGAACTATTACAGGATAGTTGACCCCTACAAATTGATGGGCCCTGACAATATCCACCTGAGGATGCACTGACATTGTTACGAGGCTGCTTTCCATAATCTTTGAGAAGTGGTGGAGACTGGGGGTCATCCCAGAAGATTGGAAAAAGGCTAACGTCACTCCCATCTACAAGAAGGGCTAAAGAAGGACCCAGAAAATTACACGCCCATACTTCAGTCCCTGGAAAAGTTATGGAATGAATCCTCCTTTGGGCTATCACAAGTCAAATGAAGCATGTGATTGGGAAAAGCCAGCATGGATTCACTGATTTCTCTAGGCTGTGCTTTTGCCAAAAAGAGTTGGACCCGATGAATCCTTGAGGTCCCTTCCAATCCTTATCCTAAGTCAGACACAAGGCTTGCACCCTAAATGTGTGTGCCTGCTTTGGTAGAAACAAACCAACCTTGCTCAGCTTTATTTAACCACACTGAGCAAAGTCCAAGCTCCACAAATACCCACTAAAAAGCAGTTATAACACTGCAAGGGCTGACACTGAAAGGATCCAATACACTAAAACCCTATTTAGTGGGAGGTACCCCCTAAGAACAATGATGGAGAACTAAACTTGCATTCACTTGAGCTAGTCAGCAAAGATAAATTCAACAAAGCCATGCAACCATCATGTATAAATGAACTGGCACGTAACTAAACTTACCCATTACGCCCTACAACTTAGGCTATGTTTATATGGATAGCTTAAGCCTCTTCTCAAGGTCACAGAGCTTACCTTAATATGATTATTACTGACTTCAAAAATCTCTCCTTCTTTAAAACTGAGCTTCAGAGCTCTTCAAATCAGTGTTCAACTTAATCAGTGGTGGTGTTACACAGGGTGGACAGAAAAAACAAGCTGGCTTAAAGCCTGGTATAGTATCATTTATGTACCACACTGTTTTCAAGTGCAAATCGGACTCCAGAATTAAACTTACATACAGAAACTATGCTAGCCATTTCATGCAGCTATCATATCCAAGCTTGCAAGTGATTATACCCTTACTTTACCTCCAGAGATTTTTCTACAGCTATCTGGTTCCTTCCAGTATGCTTATGTTTAACTCACGACTACTGACCATTATCTTCTCCTTATCCACTGGTCAAAGCAGAACAGACCAATGCAAAGACCATCAGCTCACAGATCCTTCCTTTCCAGTCCCATGTAAGATCCATGACATCCAACATTACCTTGACATTTATTCTCATTAAAATTCCACATACAAAGTTATCACTGAAAGTGACCAGGGAATTAAGATCATGCTGCCTTCAAATTTCTTTAAAGCATTTGCTGGAGGAACAGCATGTTCCTCAATGTTTTAATATTGCCAGTAATCTCTCAAAATGCAATTGAAACAATAACCTAATGCATGTTAGAATGACTTGGGGAGAAGGATGATATTTCTGTTGTTGATTTTTTTCAGAGTCTTCAGAATCTTCATTGAGTTTGGGTGGGTTCTGTCTTACTTCCGGCAAGGGACAGCACTGATTGACTGACTATGTCAATTACTACAGAAATGGTTTCACAAAAAAGTCACGTCATGTGGATTAGGTTAATGGACAGAAAGCAACAGGGAGTGTAGAATTTTAATCTACTTGAGAGATGAAAGTGATGGAAGAAATGCTGTATAGTATGTTCATATAGCCATATCCTACACTGACAAAATTAAGGTGTCAGTGATTAGATCAGAACAACCTGTGGATGAAGGACACCACTGATGCTGAATCAAGAAAAGACTAAGGAGAAAAAAGCACTTGCAGAAGTTTCTAACCCTTGCATTGTCATCTTTGGTGGAAATAATAACTCTTATATTGTCAACCAGTAGATTTCCATGTCATACTGCTTTTCCCTTGACTTTTCATCAAGCAACTCATCGTGTTCAGGGTGCTTTTATTTTAGTCAGATTTTTAAAAGCAAGTTTTAGACAGCTTTTGCCTCAACCAGAGAAAAAATTCTATGCTTTGGGTAAAAGATTATCTGTGCAGTATATGGATCACTTTTGGGAGCTAGTTAGAGCATAGAAAGTTCCCACAGGAACCGCCTGCCATCATGAACCTCATCACTGCTGAAAGTGCCCTCAATTAATATAAAGCCTTTTTTCAGGCAAACAAATATACTTAACAGAGAAAAGAAAAATTCAATTATACAGTCAGAAAAGAATTATTGCAGTTAATTATATCCAAACCTTTACCAAAACATGAAAATAAATATTGTTATAACACTTATTTGAATTTAATTAATATTTTTCCATTTCAGGCACATGGAGGAAACAAGCAGTTGGACTTGTGTCAGTTTAAGAAACAGAGGTTTATATATAAGACAATTCTTGATGGCCTTCATCATCATATTTGCACACCTGAAAATCTACAGTTTTGTCAAATTTGCTGAGTCACACTGTTAGTGTGTTATCTTATATCTTGTAAAAAATGCACAGAATTGCATGCAAAATGAAATCACTGCTTACTACTTTCGTTTGAGCACTTCAAATTAATTTCCTTTGACTTAATCACACTTAGCAACATATAATACTCATAGTCCTCACATAAATCTCCTCAATAACTGACTTCAGGTTGATGGTAATCAAAAATTTTATCACAAAGAAATCACAGTTTATCAAATTTTCTTTGTTCCAGGTACAAATACAAAGGCAAATCAAACAAACTAAAACCCAGAACAAGCAATTCTTTTCTTCTCAAAGTAGAAAAGAACCTGAAATGTTGCTCTTAAATTCCTATTAACCTACACAATTTCCATTGCAGCTAAACTAAAACCTGAACTGAACAACTTACTGGTTCTGCTTATTTAATATAACCTCACTTTTTATTAAATTCATTATACTTTACTACAAATGTGTTTAATTTCTGATTAGAAACTTTGAATTGTTGTGTTACAGTTGTAGTGGAAAGAATGCATTCTCTGAAGAAGGTTTTGGCCTTTCCCTCAGCCCCTCCATAAAATGCTGTTTGTAACCAACTTTGCCTAAAAGAGCAGTCCAGGCTTCAGAGATCAGCCTGGGATAGACATTCCTCTCCAGTAAAAGAGTTTCCTATTAACGAGTGTTATACTTAAATATTGATCTGGAAGCTCAAACATGTCTTGCTTCAACTTCTTAAAAAAGTACCAAGTTCCACTGGGTGCTGGCATTTATATTCATAGATTCTAGTCATGCTCAGCGAGCAGCAATTAGAAGATATCCCTTGAGTAACAGCAATTCTAAAAATATTCTGTATGCATCACAGAAGATGAAGTACCACTTTCTGCTAAAGTAATGGATGCTGTACATTCAAGTATAATTAGCACACAAGACTTCGTAAATAGTATTAAACTAATTACTGTTTGCACCACTAGTGGCAGATGTGGTTAGAGATTATTAATTACAGTGGACAATTTCTTGAATTTAACATACCAAATAGAAGGCAATTTCTCCACTTCATTTTGTGTCTGAATGGCTATATGCTGAGTGTCAGGAGGGCTCTTTTGAATTAGAAAGAACTGTTACTTATGAAAATGAGCAAGTGAAGTAACAGATTTTATTTTCTGGGGGGAAAAAGCTGTTTATTGACAAGGATATAATTATTTTTAGTTAATAAATTTGAATATACACCTATTACAAATCAGGGAAGCTATTCTACAGAAGTGCTATGTGTCATAAATTTACAAGCACTGGACAGGCAGGAAGGTTTTTCTCTAGCCACATAAGGTTAACCAATATGTTTAGATGGATTGTAAATAAACACCTAAAACTTTCAATATATGTGATGAGGTAAACTGTTCCACAGAAATAAAATTCACCTTCTGGTAGCCAGGGTTACTTAAAAGAGAGTGGAATAGTCATTCCCCTGCTTCAATATAAAATTCTCCTGAATGTGGGGATGCAAGCAGGGGAAGGAAGGTTGTAAAAGGGAGCTGTCTCCTTGGTGCTATATTTTCAGGGGAAAAAAACCCCACACCATTAACGTTTAAACAGCTAGTGGATTTCTATTTAATGTGCTAATACAAGGTATTGCGATTTCAGTAAATGTTAATGAGCCTTCATAAAAAATGGTACATACTTCTGTCAATAGAAGACACACCAATAACGCACAGAAGTAAACTATTTTTTAAGAATTGAGGTGATTCTAGAATGATAGAGTCATTATACAGTAACACTAGGTATTCACACCTCACCTATATTTACATTTCTTTTCTAGAACATCCTTTGTCATATTAAATTGTTTAGTTCTGTACTATTTCCCCCGACTATTAATTGGTTAGATCTTTGTGCATAAGGACCATTTTCTTCAAGAACAATAAGCATTAAACTTACCTAAATTCCCATTTATATTTTTATCAATTTTAATATTTTCACTTATTCAAGTTTTATAATCTAAATACTCAACACACACGTCAAATAGGATTCAGCTTCTAAAAACACTTAATTTCTAAGATCACCCAGTCTTTCCTAGCCCAATCTCTAAGATCATTAATTCTTATGAATTTATCCATTTGTAATGCCTTTCTTAGTTTCTTAGTGATATACTGTGTCCTTAACCTAACTCAATTATAAAATACATACATTTGAATTTGAATTAAATGGCCACCCCAGTAAGTATGGTGGGTAACACTTTTGGTAGGAATTCAGACACAAAAGTGCACTGGTGGCACCCATTTGGCAGTCACTGATTCAAGGATTCCAACCTACTGATTTGCTAACAACTATTTCACAACGTTATGTGTTCTGGCTTCAGCTATCTGAGCTCAAAGTAAATCACTTAACAAAAATCTTCAAAGAACACAAATCTTTAATGATGTAAGAAACTTACTATATGTGGGTTTGGTAATTGTAATACAATTTTTAGTAAACAATCTGTTATACTTTAAAAAAAAAACCCACCATAACTGCTATAAACTGTTACTGTTTATGATGATCTCATCAGGAAGAATATTGATGGAAAGGGATCTTCAACCCTCAGAGATGGTCTTTCCAAGCTATTTTAAAAGCATTACGACAAATGAAGAAGTGAAATTGTCACTAATATATAGCAATACATTCACTTTGAGGCTAAAGAAAGACTTATAGAATCAAGTGTCATATTTACAGGAAAATCCCTTTCAGAACTGCTATTTCTAAACTTTAAGCCCTTCTTATTCTCAACTTCTAACTTCTCAACTAAATATAGTAAACTGAGTTGAAATGCCTTGCTGCTGTGTTGAAAATTAAATCTCTCTAGAAACAATAAGGATCTTTCCTGTCAAATAGAACCACAATAAATTTTCAGCCATAATTTAGACAGTTTCTAAATCTTAAAAAAAAATCTATTATCAATTGAATCAGGCCAATTAGCCTGCAACTGTTTAATTTGTTGTCAGACTTACGGTCAAGCGATGGACTGTCAACAAGCCAGGATGTTGTGTTACTGCTTCAAAGGTAGATAAAGTAGTCTTAATCAATTCTTCTGATGCAACTTGCCCTATTAGTAAAAATCATCATATTTCTTCATAAAATGCAGCAATTATAAAGCCTACTTATAAGAAGTACAGCAATATCATAGGTTACCTTACCTATTGCTCCATCCAAGTTTGTTTCTCCTGAATCTATTGATCTGATAAAATTCTACAGAAGAGGAGGCATTTATGTTAAAACATTTTAGAAAAAATAAGAAGCATAATCACTGAATAATTACATTAAATTCTTTAAGGGACTGTGTAAATGCAAATGTTAATACACCTACATTTTGAAACACTGTCATAATGATTAAGATAGGAAAGACTGAAAGCATTCATGATATCTCTTTTCTAATTTTGCAAGTCTGTAATGCTGCTGGACACTTAGACGTAGACTATTACTCTCACTAATGTCAGGAACGATAACATTTCCAGCTAAACAGACAGTAATTAGTGTCTTTATTATTAACAGAAATCTAAGTTCTAAGACGACTTTGAACTACCTTGGACATGGCTGTGTTAAAATAACTCACTAAAAAGACCAAAGATCTTCCAGAACATGCAATTTTCTGTTATTTGTACCATCTTTTTGATCTCCATGCACACTACACATACTATAGATACAGTTACACACAGGAGAATATATGAAAATGCATAACCTCCTATAAAAATCACCTAAATTAGTCATCGTTTTAAGAAACAGGGATAATAAAATATTAATAATCTGAGTTAAGTAAATACTGTACAATTAGATTCAGTATTCTTTTGCTTTTTAATCCTGATTTCACTCTTTTGCTTTCACTTTTATGCATAGCTGTATATTTCATAGGGGATGCAAGAGACATCTTAAGCACTTGCTAAAGGAGGAAAAATTCCCAGCAGAATTTACAGTATGGTGGGTTTTTTTTTAACTAATGTGGTATTTAGTGCACAGAGAATTTACCACAGATAAACATCTTTCTCATTTTCAAACTGCACATGTATCCATCTATCTATATGATATAAACATTAAGAAAATGATGTTTGTTTTATATTCCACTATGAATTACAATTTTATGTTATTATGTGTTTAAATTGGTAGAAATGCCTACATAGCTGATCTTTTTCTCAGTATGTAAGACACATTTGAAGGATTCTTCTCTAATTAAAAATACAATAAGAAGCTAATTATATATTTCATGATTTAAATGCATCTTAGAGGCAGTCACAAAAAACAACTGCTCCTATAAAAAAACAGTTATTTTATCTTTCTGTTCGTTTGAAGAAAATTACTAGTTATTATCTTATAAATTCATTTTGGAAGAGTAAATTATTTTGCTTGCTCATTTAAGACAACAGTTTCACCCCTAACCATAATTTCAAGAGCAATTTGGAAAAATCAATAGAGTTGGTGCAAAAATTGTTCTAGCCACTAATAAAATTAAGGAAATAAGCATACTAGAAACACAAGAAGATGTATTTATACAAAAAAAACCCCAATTATCTGGTTTGTTTTAAGCAAGGGAGAAGAATGGTATGTGTATTCTGCCACAGGTGAGTCTGTGCCCTATGCACTCCACTAGGAGTCTACTATTAGCTATGCCTCTGGGGCAGAGCATGTCCTCCATGTATTTCTATTCACAGATGAAAACATGAAAGGAGTGTCCCAACTCCCTCTCAATTTCTCTGCACAGCACTCCTGAAAATTACAGTGATGATGGAAATAACTTCAAAGCAACAAGAAAAAAAATTCTCAATGAACAACAGTTACAGGAAAGTAACTACTCGCTTCCTTCCAAATGCCAAGCACACATCTTTGCACTCCATTTCTTATTGTTAAAATAAGATTTTTGAGTAAATCAGGAAAAAAACACATTAAAAAAACACCTGAAAAACTGCTAAAGTCTTAGAGGCCTCAATTACAGCACAGTACTTTGAAAAACTACAATCTGATGGCACAATGGCCCTTTATAGATGTCAGTGGGAATGTAGCTAAACACAAAATTCCAGAGTAGACTGTTCCCTGGTAACATGAAGGGTGACTCTTCCACAAGTAATTACATTAGTCATATCATAACATAGCTATAGAAAATGGATTCAAATTTGATATTAATTTTTCAGATATACTACTTCCCTTCACTTTTTTATGTTAAATTGAAATATTATCTGTAAGCTCCTGAACTGCCTTGTTTGGTGGAGACAGAGAACAAGATGCAGGAAATATCCAGCTAAGTAATCTTTTCCTCCTTGATCTGAGAGGAAAGCTGTGCTAGTACAACTAGACTGACTTCCTCAGAAAGTAGTTCAAGCAAGCTGGAGTAACATCAAAAGAAAACTTACATTGTACCTGGTCTGCTGTACCTATATTGTTGACAAAAGAATTTCACCTTCTAGAAGGTTTATCCAAAACCATTAATAAATTTACTGCCTACTTACAAACACTTCAAAGAGATAAAAGGCTTTGTAATTCAACATCTACATTTTCAAAATTTTTTCCTTCATTCTAATGCTAATTTTTGTACAAATATTTTAGTAGACCTAAATTAAACATACATTTTCTTGGAATCGAGAATTAAAGGTAAAAAAGAAGGGAATCTGAACTGTAAACCTTAGTGTAGCTTCATGCCATTGTGTAAGTAAATACCTGGTTGTCATTTATGAACCCCTGAACTCTAAAAGTATTTGCTTAACTCTGATACGCAACTTTGGAACATGGTTTTTTCTTCATTTAGCAGAAACAGCTGTTTTCTTATGAGGAAATTACATTACAACAGCACTTCTTCATTTCAGCTATGCTATCCCATGGCACAGTTAAAAGGTTCATTGATAATGACATAAATCAGTTGTAGGTATTAACATGAGAAAATATCTTAGCTCTGTACCTTACAATACTCAGCTTTTCATCAACTAAATACAGTGTAAAAGTACTGGCAACAAGAAAAAAGTGACCAAAGGAGAGAGTACCTTAAATATAGATTATAATTTGTATTTCATTTCTGCTCATAAAATATTAATGTAAAATTCTAGAAAGAATATTCTGTGCAATTTAGAGCTAAACTTTTCCACTGTAAAATAAAGCATGCAGGAAATTCTGAGTTGATCAGACATGCAGAGTTTGTGTATACTTGAGCACAGGATAGCTTATTTTCTGATAATATATACAGTTTTAAATATAATCACAGCTTAAATTTTATATTAATAAGTTCCTCTCTCCAATTTATAAATATAATGTAATTTTATTATATTGAATTAATTCCCAAATTTTTATGCATATGTATATTTTGTAAACAAGATTTAACTTAGATGGTTATACTCACAAGTAAGGTCCCATAGTTGAAAAGAAACTCTTCTGTGACTATATGGGGACGAAATACCTATTAGAATTCAGCAAAGGTTGAAAAAAAATCCATTAAATGCGTATCTTATGACCAGAAAAACTAAAACATGTATTTCACAGCCATGTTAAAAAAGAGGAAAAAATATGTATTTGCTTCTATAATTAGAGTTGTCTTACAATATGCAAAATATGGCTTACATCTTTAATGCAGAATACGCATCAACACATCTACACATTAAAAAAAGTTCTATTATATCCACTCTGACCATGATCAGCAGAAATTAGATTTTGGGAAACTGCTTGGGAAAGAGTTTGTGCTTTGTTTAACAATTTTTTTGGGAAAAAAAAATAATCTACCTGTGATGTGACAAGATGAAGCACTACAGGCATCATAGGAAGGCACATCTTCAGCTGTTTGGCCTGAACTGTTGATGGGTGTTTACGTCCAGAGACATTAGTTAAGGCAGCAAGAATGTCACCTACAGAAAACAACATTCCAGACTTATCTAACATAATTGCTTTACTAAATAACAACAAATGATAAATAAAACATCTCTCTCTTCCAATATCCTTTGTTCAATCCCATCTTCTCCCTCCTGCCAAAAGTAGCATTCATGTGACTACATGATAAATTGGGCAGAGCCAGCACTTTTCTTTTCTAGCTCAGTATTCAGCCAGGCCGATTTCCTGCTCTGGATACAGGGACAGGTGCACAAATGTGACCTCTGGCAAAATGGTGAGGACAGAAATATAAGGCAGATGTAGAAGCAAAGATGAAATAACCCCTCGTCAGAGTGGGTTTATGCTGGCTTTAGGTGGCTACATAAGCATGGAATTAAACTCTTGAGATTCTGTGGATGCAATTCTATTTCCAGTGAAATAAAAACCAAAATTTTCATGACTTCCAGCTGAATTCACCATGATCAGCGGGTGACGTAATGCTCAAGCAGTACGTTTTTCCTGAAGCATAGTACCACTGGAAGAAAGAAGCAAACATCCTTCCAAACTTTTTCCAAAATATCCCTCCACCAACCATGCACACATTCTCATGCACAAGTTTAACAATGGCACAAGTGACCTAAAGCAATAGGAATTCTCACATTCTCATAAAAGAGGTAGCAGTAGGTCAATGAAAGACCTTAGTTGCCTCCATAACAAACCTCTAGGCACGAGGGAAGAAAATTTTAACTGCAATAGTGAAAATTATACTTCAAATTTCAGAAGAGGCATACAAAAATCAAGGAATATTATACTAAATACGTGTTACACCAATTATTGTCTCACAAAAATCAAGACCTCTTCTGCATGGGATAAAGAACAGAAGCAGGAGAAAAGTCATGGCTCGTGAAAAGAAGGAAAATTCAATCCCTGTAGCCTGAAAACATTAAAAGCCAAATCCTGTCTTGAAAGAATACTTACTCTACATTTTTCCCTAATAAGAGAGCTGCACAAAACTGTAAAAAGGGAAATCACATAGACATTAAACAAATAAAAGACAGGATTTGATATTTTATACAATTTTTGTGCCAGAAAAGGCCCCTCCTTTCAGAGGAAGTCACAGAGTTTATTCATGTTGAATAATACCCACGGAGTTCTGCTTTCAACATAAGCAGAAATGACACAGCCTGGCACTAAAGTAGGTTGCAAAAAAACCTAGCCTTAAAGATTTGACCCATTCTATAATACACTGTTCAAAAAAATAAAGCTTTGCCTATTTCCAAATACATAAATCAAAATATTGTTTTTCTTCAACACATTTTTGTTTTGAATTACTCACAATACTGTAATTCAGCAAGAGCACTCTGTAGTTAAAAATAAATAATCTTCTTAACAATCCACTCTCTTCTATGTTTTTAGGCCCATATAATCATAACCAATTTTGCAGTTGATAAATAGATTGATTACTTTAATTTCTATGATGATCTAAACAATGGTAAGCATGATCTAAGCAATTTATATCTACTTCCTATCAAATAGGTTAAATATTTAAAAAGCAGAAATAAAATTACTTTCTTACCTACCACAACTGAAAACTTTTACAACTATCCACAAGATTAACAATTTATTTAATTTGTTTAAATGTATCTTTAAGGCAAATTTTCTCCAACTTGTTAATCTATTTGGTTTATAGCTACATCTGGTGGAAGAAGAGGGGATCAGTAAGGAGGTTACATAAATGCATATTAAAAAAGCCAGCTAGGATGAATTCTAAATCAACAGTTACACTGCTTTTAACTTTTCCAGTTTGCAAATCTGGTTAGTTTCCTTAGGAACCCATAGCTTTTACCTCCTTAACCAGAACATATTCCTTCATCATACTCACAGCAATAAAAAGCCTTCTGATAAAAGTGGACAAACATGGATAGATAGCTTAATCTCAATAAAAATAATTAACACACAAATCTAGCTTAGAAAGGATAACAAAGTATAAAAATTATGTTTGACATATCAGGTCTTAATAATGCATTTAAATTGTACATCGGTAGTAAAAAAGCCCACCAGAATATATGTTAAAGCAATTGATGTTTTATGTATTAAAAAGATAGTAACTACATTTGACATATAGTACCTCCAGAGTCTGAGGAAATATCAGGGCATACTATGTTAGTTACATTTAGTACACACAGACATTAGGAGGTGAATTTCTGCCTCAAATATTTATAGTCTAAGACTTCCAAATCCTGAAATATAGCCAATATGTGAAACTGATATTTAGCTAGAAAAAGGGATCAGGTTTTGCAGCATGGCAAAAATTTGCATTGTCATAGGAAGTTTTTTTTTTAAATAGCAGCATGACATTTAGGTCTACTGACCTTTGCAGCGCTACCATTTCATTTTCATTTTCAATATGCTAGTGATAATGTAGAAAAATAAATCTGATATCATCTCATCAGAAAATAATTTTATAAAAAAATGTTTTATCATTTAATGACAAAACATACACAATCAGGATTGGGTTTGTGCACTTTCTTTTCTTGAATGCTAACAGCATTTTCTTCCTTGTCTTCCTATTTAGTTTTCTTACTCTATTCTGTGGGAGACCTCACCCACCAAAAGTTTTAATAAGAAATTTAATGACAATACATACTGGCCACACCACTCTCATGCTTTGTCCTTCCTTCCTACTTGTCTCCTTCCTTTTCCTTCCTTATCCCTTTTCCTTCCCTCCATCCTCCTCCCCCCCACCCCCTTTCTCCATGATACATATGCTTAGGCATATATATTCAATGAACATACATCATAGAATGGTTAGAGTTGGAAGGGACCTTAAAGATCATCTAGTTCCAACCCCCTGCCCTGGGCAGGGACACCTCCCACCAGACCAGGTT
>JAOXNG010000012.1:46533026-46543361 GCA_028566535.1 Scolopax minor
ATCTGTCAGACTGACGGGCCTGCAGTTCCCCAGATCATCCTTCTGACCCTTCTTGTGGATGGATGTCACATTTGCTAGACACCAGTCAGCTGGGACCTCCCCAGTTTGCCAGGACTGCTGGTAAATGATGGAAAGCGGCTCCATCTTAGCATTATACAGCGGATAATAATTCTTATGACTGTTAACTAATTTCCAGATGCAATTACAGCTTTTCTTCCCAAAATTTGGTCCTGAAGATGTGTTTTATTTCTTTTCAGTCACTGCTGAGATGGGTTATGCCCTGTGCCAGATAGTTCTGGTACATTGCTAGATAAAGGTCATGTATTGTCATGGTGCTTGAAGAACTCAATGAAGCTGTCAGAGTAATTCCATTTGCTGCCATCTGAGATTGTCCATCTCAGCTCCTCTGGGATCTACTCCTGAGCACTGTCTAATTATACCATTTTCTGCTTAATTAGCTCTCTGGAAGAGAAGGCTTACCTAAACTAATATTTGGCCATTTAACTAAAGGAGTCATCCCGTCACGTTACCATGATGTAAGCTGTGTTAGTGAACAAAAATGGATTTTCAAGATACAAGTAAAGCAGTTCCATGTAACAGTTAATCTCTGTGCATATCACAAACTGCATCAAATCTAAATCTCTTAATAGAACTGGACGAAAGCCTGTTTCACTGGGTTTAGATTTCAACTCATTTTATACAGTGCACTTAAAGGTAAAGCTCCTGTTTTTCAGTCATGTTTAAGACTTGCAGATGTATCTGTTTCCAGTTAGAATCATGGATACTTAGTGAAAATGAGGCCCGAGTGAGAAAGCAAATACAAAAAAATGGTAAATAGATGTAAACTGCTAAAAGAGAGCTTTTTATAATCAAGTCTTTTTAGTCTGGTTGTGGAAAAAAAAAGCAAACCAAAGTACTCAAAGAATCTACCTTCAGTTTTGAAAGTAACTGAACCTACTGGATATTGTTACTGATTGTTAAAAACTTAACAATGCACTGTAAGTTTTTGAGGCACTGAAGATACAGTTCCCATGCTAACCAACATACAACCTAAAAATAGCATAATTTAAAGTTTAAGATAAAATATTTTATGATCTTTCTATATTATACTGTGTATAGATACATACACTTGAGTAAAAGCATGATACTGATAAAGAAACATTGGAAGAGCTGAAAAACTCGGGGAAGTAACGCTATATTCCATCATTATTCTAAATCAACTTCTATACACTTTGTCCTTTAATCTAAAGCGACAAAATAAAAAGAAACTACAAACATAAATTAATGAGTAAAGCTGTATCATACTAAGCATTCATAAGAATTAAATCTTAATTTGGCAACAATTTGCAATATAGAGCTTCACAGAGAGAGGGAAACATGAAGAAATAAAAATTTTAAATACCTTTTGTGGAAAAAGAAATACTCTATCAGTAAAATAGAGAACTGATATCCAAAGACAAAATTAAAGTGATAATGTATATGATCTCCACCATTACTTTATAATGTAGGCAATTCTGTCAGAAAACTAAAGAACAGATGTCTAAAGAAGAAATGGAAGTGATAATGTGTATGACTCAGACTATCACTTTAACACTATAGGCAATTTTGTCAGTAAACTAGAAAACTAATACCTAAACAAGAAATGAAAGTGAGAATATATATGGTTCAGGTTATCACTTTTATATAGGCTGTTTTATACTTTCTGAGCAAATAGTTATGATTTTATTCTCCTCCCTTCCAAATTCTCCTTGCTCCTCCAAATTGACTGTAAAGGAACTGGTCGGACTAAGAATATACATTAGAAAACGTACCGCCTTATATTATATATTGTCAATTATTTTAGAAGTTATCTTTTATTATTAAAATTCTTCACCAGCTCGGAACCAAAACACTCAGACTTGTATCTTGCTCCCTCATAAAGGAAGAAGTCCATGTAAAGGAGGGAAATGTGTACTATATAGCATATGGCAGGCTCCAATTCATTACAAGTCTTGCTAACACCCTACCTTGCACATCCAAAAGAGAGAACATTATCCTTTGTAACTTCATTCACTATTCCTGATTCATATACATTCTCAATGTGCCATTCTTTAAAATGAGAGGATTACACACATTCTAAAAGCCATATGAAGCTAATTAACAATAGCTGTATATATTCATTTATCCATGCAAGTTTTTTTTTTCCAGGTGCTATGAAGTTACTACTAAAATTGTACATAATCATTTCCAAATGACATTTCCATGGCATTTGTAAGCAGAACAGAAAATACCAAGCACCTGAAAGGTTTTTCAATGGTTCCTCTCTGCTTTCATACAGGAAGATCTAAAAGGAGTTTTGCACAGTTTCTTACTGTCTCTTTTAAGTGAAGGATCTTGTCAAAGCAACATAATCCAGACCAAATAAGACAAGAAAAATTATGAGACATCAAAAAGTAGTTTGGATACAGGAAAGATTACTAGTTCTAAGATGACTATCAGAAAACAAAAAGGTTTAAAAGGAGAACACAAAGGAAGGGAGGGGCAAACATAAAAGTGGAAGCAGAAAGGTGAGAGGATTGACTGGAACCTAAGTGTGAAGAGGGGCAAACGTAAAGCAGAAACTAAAGCAGGGATTTCACTTAGTTAAGATTAGGTTGAATAATAAATTGTGAATATAATATAATATAAATTATAAATGTGATAATGAAAAGCAAAAAAAAAACAAACCGTAGAATCAATTAGGAGATTCAAATAAAAGATAATATATTTGGGGTGAAGTAGACAAGGGTACCTTTAGCAAAGGAACTTTGAATAAAATAAGTAAAATGGATGAAAGGAAAAGGGTCGCCACATTAGCATTAGGTACTTAATATTACACAACAATATCCTTTCTGAAACAAAAAGAATCTTTAATGACTGCACAACACTGAAGCTGTAAGAACTAACTACCTTAGCTGTATAAATCAGGACCCTGCTATCTTAGAGACTGCACACAAATGTTTAGAAGTTGGACACCAATACAGATGCCTGGAACAGGCATTTTGTGTCACTATTAGAAACAGTTGTAATAACTAAATTTAAATTTAATAACTAAATACTGGAATATTTAATACATGGTTCTTACAGACTGCAAATTTAATTTGCCGTTTTCATAAAGACTGAATCCATATACCAATATTCACACCAGAAAACATACTGACATAACATTTCATTAAAGAAGCTTAGAACATTTAAAATAAACTTATGATTTAATTACATTTAATTGTAACTTCTTCATTACTCATGTAAGAATGCAAAGCTTACTTACATGTAATAAATGCCTAGATTGGGGAAATTTATTGAATAAATAGCTGATTACAGGCTACAAGTGTAAAATAAAGAAATACAGCAGCTAAGATCTTAAGCTGCAATCAAAGAACATTAAGTACAGTGAAGACAAATTTAGACAGTATTTTCAGAATTTCCACATCCAGTGCTTCACTCATGCAAGCCACAAAATTTACACAGAACATCATTTTAGTTTTAAGTCCTAACTTAAAAAATATATATTTATGTATTTTTCATTTTATCTATTATCTCCTATTTTTCAGCAGGATGAGGGGGAAGAAATATCATTCATACACTTGCCTACCACACCTGCATATCAGCCACTAAACATTGTGAGCTACTCACTGCCCAAAGTAGCTCAGTACCTGCTACCAGAGCAAAGCTGACAAATAAAAAAAACAAAACAAACCAAAAATCAACCAAAACCAAAGAGAAAACACCACATGTAAAACATCTGGCACAAAAACTTATTTTATATCTGATTATTCCTTCCTTTAAAAAAAAAAAAAAAAAAAAAAAAAACTCTTGCAAACAGACGTCTAACAATAATATGATTTTAACTGTGGAGTTTAAGATATTGCAATATCATTTTCCAAGGAAGACAGGTGGCTGGTAAAATTATGGAGGATAAGAGGAAGATTGCTACATGAGTGGAAGAAAAAGGTAGTAAAAGAAAATGTAAAGGTTAATAGTAGCGGGTGGTAAATTTCTATCTCTATTTCCATACTTTGTAAAGTACTTTACATATTCATGGTTATTTTTGATTCATCAAATGGTGCTGTTCTGGAAATTAGAGGGTGCTAACAACTGAGACAAAGCAATTTGTATTTGTACATTTGTACTGTACTCACACAAAGAAGCATAAATACTTAAACTCCGTTACAAACCTCAAGCATCTTCACAAACAGAAAGTGTAGAAATGCACAGGTGTGCTGGGTTAGCCTAGGCATCACTTTAAATTTACACTTAAACTGGTAAATATTTTCTGTTATTTTTTCAAGAAAAATATATCAAGGTAATTTATTAAGAACATTTTTACCTGTTTCAGGACTAAGAAGTGATTTTATTCTATAAGAATAAATCTGTGTCTTACAGATGTCTTGATTTAGTTTCTTTACACCAAATATTCAGAACTAGCAAATCTTCCACTACTAAATTTAGAACTAAATAGCTTCTCACTAACATGCCTTAGAATGACACCTTACTCTAATTTATGAGCTGGAAATAGTCCACAATAAAAACACAGTTGTGTGTTCTTGATCACCTGAAGGTCTGAATGCATCTAGACTCGTCCTCTATTAATCACAATCTGTAGAAATAAAGATCTCAAAAAAGGAAGAAAAAAAGGTATTTCTCTTGCCTTCCCCCCTCCAGCAACCTCCAGCATGTTTTCTGCCTTGAGCTTTGCCTTGGGCAAAAATAAAGTCAAGTATCTTATATAAACAGTAAATGCCAACCCACTACTCAATTCTTTTTCATTTTACAAACTGGAATTATATGCATGTTTTTCTTCCCTTCTTCTAACACAGCCAAGCGATCACCAAGAAAAGTGAAGAATGCAGCATAGCACATGTACAGGAATAAAACTAATTACTACTTTTTGGCCTCAAAAGAATGCTAACAACCCAGTAGGTAACAATGTAGTTTTTGAAAACTGTACATCAGTCACTTCAAAAGAGAAAGTAAATCTCGTTCAGATGTAGTGTACAAAAATCAAATTGCAAGAGGACAGTACAGTCAGTCAGAACATTTCTCAAAAGAAAGCCATAGTATTAGTAAACTCCACATTTATTAACAGTAATTTACATTTATTATCCTATTTTAAAAAAAAAACGCAGCAATACGTAAGCGTTGAATGTACAGAGAACACCACTGTATTTCTGCATTAATCTCCTGGTTAGGTCATGGTCTTATCATGATTATTTAAATTCAAGAGCAGTACTTGGCTGCCACGGCTCTGCAGTGCTGCAGGCTACATTCCTCACGTAACGCCTAAAGGGTTATTACAGCAGAGAAATTCTACTGAGGGCAATGAAAGAGCCTTACCCCTTCCCGAAGACACCTCATTAGCACAGTGTAAGCAGCTGAAGGAACAACCCAGCATTCTCTGGGGTGTTCCCTTTTTTCCTCCTGAAATGAAGCCAACAGCACAAATGATTAAATCAAAAAAATCAATAGTCTCACTCATAAAAAAAATGGGTAATGGATTCTTAATAAGGTTCATATTATACAGATTTCAAATTAACATATGCTAGAAAATATATTAAATTCCAGAGCAGTATTACAATTTAATGTTATTTCACGTGCAGCACAGAAACTGATAGCTTAATAGCTTATTTAAATAGTCTCAAAAATCCAAAACAGAATTTGCCCTAATATTTCTGGGTTTCATCAGTTCCTTCTAATTCACACAGACATACAAAAATATTCTTGCGTTCCTCTCAATCATAAACTTACTTTGGAAAAAAAAAGTTCAAGGTCATACAGGGAGATATAAAGTGTTTAATAAAGCTTACAGTATGGAATAGCCTTCAGTACATATCAACACTGTTCTAAGATCTTTATGTATATTTCCTTTAAATCATCCCATTATGGAGGCTAAATCATTGCTAGTTGAATCAAGGGGTTGATTCTTCCATTAGAAGTTAGTTAAGTCCCCTTGGCCCTCTTTCTGTGGCCTACTGGAAAAGTTTAAAAGAGGAGACTTGGATATCATTAGGATTTAACTAAAACAACCTTCATATCAAGGCCAGTAATACAGAGCTGGTAGCAAGTGAAAAGTGGCAAAGTAAGAAATAATAGGCATTGGATGGTATAAGATAACATGCCATAAAATCTACGCGCTGTTTGTCTTTATAAGTATGACAAAAGATGACAAGCAACAATTCCTATAGACGTTTTTTGACCTCTATTGATTAGTAAATTATTTTTAGCATTCTAATTAACTGTTTATAAGAAAAAGCATAGGATGGGCAAGGTGGGTTTAACAAAATATATATATATATATATATCACAAATATAATGATTTCTGAGTGTCCTATACTAATTCAACATACATGATGTGATAATGTCATGCATTTAATTAAAGCATGGCACATTAGCAGGAAAGTTTATTACTGAATTGCCTACTAAAATTAATTTTCCTTCTTTACGGAAAATAAACCAAAACTTTATTCGCAACATATCACAATATAAAAAATTTGTCTGTTAAATCTCCCTTTTTTAACACTTTATTTTGGCTAACTTTGTACTAGGAAGCATTGAACAATTTTCCTTGAAAATAATTAACAGACAACAATAATAAAAGTGGTTTGACAGCTGACAGAGACATCAGATCTACAGCATTCCACCTCCTTCATCTTATCTGAGTAACAACCTATTGATATTTGATCACAATTTGCCTTTCAAGATTAGTGTGTAAATTTCAGAAAATACAGCCCATGTTTCAAAGAAGAACAGTAGGTTACTGCAAAAGTAACCTGAAAGTAACCACCTGAAAAAGGCAGGGCAAGACTAATAGTCAAGACAGAGTTAAAATGACAGCCTATGCTGGAAATGACATGGGTCTGATTCTCATTTCATTCATCTCATTTAATCAGAAATTGTGTCAAGTTTTTTTGTAATCACACATATTAAAAGTATTATAAAAAAATGCCTTAGGAAATGGTGCTGTCCTCAAACATTAATAGTTCTTCCATTTTTCAGACTGATTAATGACTTTCTGCAAGGTTTAGTCTCTAGTTAGAAGTTTTTTTAAAAAGGCAAAAGGGAGTATCAAACTTAGCACCATTCTTCATTACCTAAAAACACCTACACAATTTGACATTTAATAAATTTAAATATATCGCCAAACACTGGGGGATATTCCTACTTTTTGCTCACAGCCCATGTTGATTTTGATTAAACTTTACGTTCTGCACCCTAATAACACAAACAGCAGGAAATGAATTACATAGAACTTGAAAGTTTTCCCTCAAGGCAATTTGCTTGAGAGGAACAGAACATCCTCTCTGGGGTCTGCTCAGGCTACTTGTGCATTGCTCTTGGCTTCTGCTTGGAAGAAAAATGCAGAGACGGAGTGTAAGATCTTACTTATGAGATCTCATAAGCAACCACACACATAAGATCAGAGTTTAGGATTGCAGGGGACCAGTATGATTATCTGGACTGTTTCCCAGTATTTTCTAAGCCACAGGAGTGCAACCAGTGATCTGTATTTAACCTAATAATTATGCTTCCACCCAGATAGCTGAACTTATTGTTTTAACAAATGTTCATAGGAAAAAGAAATAATCTTTATCATTATTTAATATTTATATTGTGGTTGGACCTAGAAACACTTAGCCAAACCCCAGAGAGACTAAATAAATAAATAAATAAAATCAGCCATGTCCCCAAAAAATTAGTTTGAATGATAAATATTTAGCAGCTTGATAAAACAATCAAGTAGGCTGAGCAGCAACACGGAAGAAAACAAGGCAAAAAAAGCAAAATAAAAATATTTTGTGTACATTTCCTAATGTATCA
Source organism: Scolopax minor (assembly GCA_028566535.1). Lineage (NCBI taxonomy): Eukaryota > Metazoa > Chordata > Aves > Charadriiformes > Scolopacidae > Scolopax > Scolopax minor. The sequence goes on from JAOXNG010000012.1 coordinate 46,540,860, forward strand.
GATGCAGTTAGGAATTTTTTCTTAAATTAGTCAAGGCACAAAGCTTTGCTGTTTAAAGGTATAAATTGGAAATAAACATTCTGGTTTCGTTTTATTATACTACCCTTGACTTGGTATGTGATCTTGGCAAGGTCATTCATTACTACTGTTCTGCAGTTTAACGAGCAACAAAATGTCTACAACACTACAGTATTCTAAGGTCAAGTAGGTACGGGACAGAGAAATGAAAAGCTTTATGAAGGGCTTTACTTCAAAAAATTAATAAAAAATTTTTGTTAGTGTCTCCAGGCATACAAATCACACTGGTATCTTTTAAGTTTTAACAAAACACGGTGTCTTGCATTCATGTGTAGAGTAGTTCCAAATATTTTTTTCTTATTCTCTAATAATTTCTTATCTATAACTCAAAGCAATGCAACCCATTACTGTAGATCTCCCTGAAAGAGGGAGATTAAATTTGTCATTAAAATACAAGTTATTACACTTCAAACCTTGTGAAGTTCATAAATACATATAGACCCAAAAATTTGTCAGTTCACATTTTCAGATGAAAAAAAAAATCTTTTAGGATCAGGGCATGCAAATCATTTTGCCATGATAGAGCCAATGAAAACAGATGTTGTTTACAGCAAAGCAAAAATCAAAGCAAAAGATCACTGAAGTTTAATTTCAAAATAAAAACAAGCAGTGCAAAATACTCTTGCCAAATATGATTCTCAAGTTGAAGTTTTAAGTTCATTTGGTTTTATTAGCAAATTTTTTAATGTAGTTTGCAGTCTGATAGTGCTAAGTGTAAATACTTCTACCCCTCCCATCCTTCATCCAAGGAAAAGTGAGAAAGTATTAAAATACAAAATTAAACTGTGAGCGCAGATGCATTTTCCATAACATAACTTCTTAGTGTTGAACAAGTTCTGTGAGACTGCATGTTTGACAGATATTTTGGGAATTATCTAATCAGAAAAGGACAATACTTGCTAACCTACAGAACAACAAGGCAATCATTTAATCTCATGGAACACGCAAAGGAGCTAGGGAATAAGGACAATAAAACATGGAAGTTCAGCACAAAGCCATAACTACAGCAAGCCTAAATACAGAGCCACGTGGCATTTTCATTCCTTTATCAAGTGACCAATAGCTAACATAGTAGCATTCAGAGCAATCAGATGATGCAGTTAATACAAAGCCTTCAGAGAAGTTAGGGTTAAGTTTTTCTGTTCGAAGTCATCTTCATTTCTACTAAGTGTAAGAAAGTGATTTACTCTTTGAGTAAGGGAAAAGAAATGTGAGTGCTTAGAGAAGATGTCATCTTCAATTCCTACTATTAAGAGTATTTCTTTTTTACAAATAACTCCTGTTTATTTTTAATGTGAATCTACTATTTCTAGACTGAAGATATAAAAAAGTTCTAGTCAGGAATCACTGTAATTCCTTCCTGGAATTAATTGAAATTAGTCAGGATCATTCTGTTTCCATTTGCACAGCATTATGGATCCAACCATGCTAGGAAAAGACTTAATATGGAGTAGATATATTAATTTATTGATATCATAGGTTGGACTGATAGATCCTATTTAATCTAAGTCTCTAGCTAAGACGTACTAACGTTTGTATCTGCCACTTGAAGGCCAGCAGTCTTTATTATATGAAATTGTTTTATGAAGTTAAAAGTCTACACCTGAAGAATGAAATTTAATTTATCTCAGATCAAGTACATAATCAGACTAACGTGTTTCTTAAAGCAGAAAAAGTATCACAGAACATACAAGGACAAGAAACTATTGAGGATACAAATAACAAAGTAATTTGCTTTTTTTTGTTTACTTCTTTTGGGGAAATATTTTTCACATGTACTAAATTTGTACAGATCACTTGACAGCCTTACCTGGTTGGCTATGAGGTAAAGAAGCTCCCCAAGTGCTGGCAAAAGACATTGTTTCAATTTGCTATTTCTGAAGTTCTCTCTGATGAGTTCAGTTAAAAGTATAATTGCCTAAAATATTAAAAAAAAAAGTCATAGGACAACATGTATAATTTCTCAAGCAAAATGTATGTTAAAGGTAACAACTTTTATCTGAAATGCCATCATACTGATATACTCTTCACTTACGCTAGAGAGCCATTCACAAAGCATATAATAACCATTGTAGTAATTACAAAACAGATTATATATGCAACATAGAGAAAAATGCAATGATGAAAAAGCCTAGGTGACAAACTGTCAGCTTTCCCTTTTTCCCTTTCCCTCAGGACAATAGAAGTAGATCTGCCAGGAGAAAATGTCTACATGCTGTTCCTATGTTTCTATCAGATGATCTAAAATTTCTTCTCGCCATCAGGTTACAAAAAGAAGAAACAGCGCTGTCTTTTGTGTAGATATTAAATCAGGAGACAGGAACTCTAAAAGTTTTGTCACCTGGTGACTTACTGCAAGAGAAACGGACATACCCTAGGCATGATTTCCAATATTACAATCTGCTTCATTAATAGTAAAATAAG
>JAOXNG010000012.1:46717786-46730961 GCA_028566535.1 Scolopax minor
CCGCCCGCCGCACAGCTGGAATTTAAAGGGGCCGTGCTCGCCGGGCGCCGCTGCCCCCGCCCCGGGTGTGCCTTTTTAACCAAAAGTTTCCCGCGGGCGCGGATGCGCTGAGATGCGGGAACCCGCCGGGGGCAAAGGAGGGAAGCGGTTGCTGCGCGTAGCCCTGGGCGCTGGGAATTATTATACGCGTAACAGCAGGATCCAAAGGCCTCCGCAGGGCTCAGCTGCAGCCGGCGCTGCGCGCAGGCAGGGATAAGGAGAGGCAGCCCCGGCCTCTGAGAGCTTGTAATAAGCGGTGAGGACAGAGAGAAAAAAGAAAAAAAAAAATAAAAGGGAAAAAAGGGTAGAAAACGTAGAAAATGGGTTGCGCAGGGGTGTGTGTGTGTGTGTGTGTGAAAACTTCCTACCCCCCTCAACATCCCTGTGCCTATCAATTTTAGCTGCAATTAAAAGACACAAAAAAAAAAAAAACCAAAATAAACCAAACCAAAACAAAAAACCCCACCACAGTGAACAGTTCTGAAGCAGGTCTTCCTCCCCGTGCTCCTCCTTCATAATCTTAAGTGCTTGTTGAGTCCACCAGTCCTGACAAGCAAGAGTGGCCTGCAGGACTCCCTGGTGGCCACAAGGCTGGAAGCTGGACCCATTTGAAGCCTGTACCAACAGCTGCTACTCACCAGCACAAGGGGAGTTTGGTGTGAGTGGATGGACAGAGTGGCAGCCATTGCCAGCACTTCGCCGTGCCCTGCTCTGTCTCCACCCTCGCCCTGCACATCCTGGTGTGCTTTGTCCCACTGGTGCACGAGCCACCTTCTGTCACGAGCCCCCTCTCTGCTTCAGCAGTGTCAGGTCTGCAATTGATTCAGGATCTATCAAGGGCCAGCCTTTGCCCACAGGGAACATAGTCCACAAGTTTCTACTTGTGGGGGACAGGGCTTCTAAATTATTCCAGTTCTGAAGAACGTCTGCCCACAGAGCACAGGGGAACCTCGTCTTTGCTCTGTTGTTGCATCAACACTCCATGTGCTCCACATTTCCCCAGAAAAAATGTCTTCAGGTGATTGCCTTAAACACCTGTGAAGAAAAGGAGCACTATTCTATTCCAAGAGAAAAGAAGGCAAAAGTGGGAGGGATAGAAGAAAAAGACTGGTGAGTAACATCCAGGTCCAAAAGTTCCTGGATTCTTCCCTTGGAGTAAAAAATGTTAATTTCTTCTCCACTTTCTTCCTGTAAGAGCTAGAGGAAGAACACATGTCAAGTGGCAGGTTTACGGAAGATTGTTTGCAGTTAGTGGCCCCCATGACACCTGTAGGTCTTTGAAAAAACCTTCCTCTTACAGAGTATGAGCTGGTTAGGCCTCACAGCTCTTTATGTTGCCCTGATACTCGGCACTGCTGGCCAGCATAGCTGCAGGTAAAACTGTACTTTCCAGCATATCCTGAATTGTTTGTGGGGTTGGAGGTGAGGGAATTATCAAGTGAAGCCATATTTGGATGCAGGAAGGAAAGAAACCCAAAACAAACCCAAACAAACAAAAAATCTCTCCTTCAGAGCTGTGTGGTGTTTCCCCATGCCACGTAATTCCTGGCATTTCAGCTAGCCATTTCTATTAATGAAAGTGAGAGGTGTACAAAATAGGGCAGTTAGCAGCCTAGCAAGAGCTTCGTGTTAAGAAATAACAAAGGCTATTTAAAAGGGCTGACCAAAAGGCAGTGGCTAATAGCCACGGTGTCCAGGAGTCCAATTTTCCACATACCATTACAACTTGCAGTATTCCTACCAGAATAAAACAGGAATGGATTTTGACCAGAGTTTACAAAGAACAGTAAAACATCACGGGACATCTGAGGCTGCCTTTTCTTAAAGGTGTGGGACAACAGGGAGTCTGACCATCTTAAAATCACATTAACGAAGGAAAAGATCTGCGAGAGAAGATCCCAGGTGACTGATATCTTTTAGTGCAACTTCCATGGGGATGTTATTTCTTTCTGGCTGTGGAAGGCACAGAGCGGTGAGTTATCAGGGCAGTCTCTATGCTCCAAGACTTCTCCCTGAAAGGTTAATTGGGTTAGAGGTGTAATTTTTATCCAGCGGAGATGTGCCAGCAGAGGCCTCTGACGTAGATGCAGTTCACATTGACAGAACTAGGGTTTTGTTTAGCATAACATTTTTCATGGCGTTGTGGAGTAATTTCATTGCACCAGTGCAAAGATCAGACCTGCTGCTCCAGCCTCATCCACTCAGTGCGACGAGCTGAGCCCCCACACCAAAACAGACAACAGCGAGCACAAGGCTCCCTCCTCCTTTTTGCTGATGCCTAATCTGTGATTGCTCTTTTTCCAAAAAAGTTTTGCAAACAGATAGCTTATTTTGCTGTTTCTTAGGCTCAAGAAGCCTAAGGAGCCTTAGGAGCCTAGGTCTGACAGTGCAACCGTAACCAGTCCTCTATGAAGCGATATTCCAGACCAGAGGAAATATCTTGAAACACGTAACTTATTAGCAAGGATTTTCTGCAATGACTTTCCCAGTTTTGCAGAGAAAATACCAAATTGATTGTCTATTTTTTCCTTTTATTGCAAAACGTGACTAACAAAGCATGGTGAAGAACAAAAGGGGATTCTCAAACAGCTTTAGAATAAAGAACATAGTTATACCTTTTATATATAAAACTTCACGCTTCCTTATTTAACAAAGTATATGAGAAGATTTAAGTATTCTTAAATTGCCTGAATTAATCTGCAAAATTTTGAAACACATTAGTTACATTGTGGTTCTTTTCTACATTAGAGATAAACAAGTGTGTTGATGCCATTTACATGAGATTAAATGTAAATTTATTTCAGTGATATTTAGGGTAAGTACAACCATACAGTAATTTGAAATTGCAGTATCTTGGTTTGTGTATTTAAATGTGATCAATTATCTTAGCTAACATATGCTCATGTAAGTGGAATGATCAAACAATGACAAGCTTACAAAGGCAAGCTAATATATTATCCCCATGGACCTTCAGTCCTTTCGAAATGACATCACCATATGACATGTGACCTCACCACAAAGACTCTAAGAGTCTCCTACCAGCCATAAAGATTTATGCAAAGTTGCTAGTCAAACACATTAGCACCTTCTGTATGCTAAATCTCCATCTCAGACAAAACCCTGGTTATATGACTGGAGTCAAGTGGTAGCAAAAAAGGTGCTGCTTCATCCCCAAAGCATGCTGTAGTAAAAGCAAGCATTTATTGTTACATCAATATTAAACAGTTCGATTCTCTCAAAATGTTAATTCATCCGTGCTGCATATTCTCTGTACTTTCCGGTATAAAATAAAAAGCAAAAACCTCTTTATACTAAGTGTGGAAAGCACTGTAGTCTGATGTCACATGTGTCAGGTATTTGCATGTCCAAATGGAAAATTACAACCAAACCATTAATATCTGAAAAAGTATTTAAATGAGAATAATCTAGTAAAGCTCAGGAAATTCACATCCTGAATTTCCTGATGAACCTTAAGGTTCTCACAGATGAACCTTAAGGGGAGCTCTGTGGCTTCACTCTGAAAAGACACTCGGGCACATTTACATTTACACAACTCCTTCCAGATCTACAAATACCAGAAGTCCATCAGCACTTTGCACTTTTAATTTTACGCTCCCCCAGATGCCTGCTGTGCCTATTTGTAAGGCCCTTCCCTCCCTCCCTCCCCATCTTCCCTCACTCACCATGACAGCACTTCTTCTCCTGCCACTTCTGAACCTTCTCCAGCTGAAAGGTTCCCTTGCATTGTCGAGTTTGTTGCCCAGCCGAGCCCAGTGCGAGGCCATGCTCCCACTGTCCTAGTCCCTCCCTGCCTCAGCAGGAGAAGGACAGCGCCGGTGGAAGGTGGAGGATAGGTGGGACAGCAGATGCTGGTGGTGTAGAGGGCCACTGCGCTCCAAGGCCACCAGTCTGAGCACCAGGCTGCATCCCAATGGGATGTAAAGTAGGAGCAGAACACCTGGATGAAACTCCACATGCATTGCAAAACCATGGGCACAACATGCTCCAAGAGGTAACATCCTCAAACATTCCTCACGGAAAAGCCCACACTCTTGAAAAAAAAGAGAAGATATCTTTTTGAAGAATAGGAAATTCTTGTCTCCACCAGGAAAATGAAAACCAGTCGTTCCTCTGGTTTCTTGATAAGCCTTTTCACCTGTTTCTTGTTTGGGTTGCCTTGCCCCTCTTTGGTTTATGTGAAGCCACCTGGTAAGCACTGCCCTCCTTCCAGGCTCTGACAGCCTCCTGCTTTCTGCATCACTGGCTCTTTTAGGAGATGTTGCTGCAATTTTTTCCACAAATAAGTAAATGGTATATTTTTTGCTAAAGTTATTAAAAGAGAATGCCTGTATGTAGGTTTTTGCCTTATTTTATGAACTTTTTATCCTTGTTCTTGAGTGCTGAGAATGAGAAAAGATTAGGTTTCTTGTGTGTTACCATGCTAGGTTTCTTAAGTTAATGATTAAGGGATGAATTCAGTCCCTTGGGTCTCTCTTCAGGCATTATAACAGAAGTTACCAGATAATTATTGATCTAATCTAGTTTTTACAGGGTTAGCATCAATACAGAAAGGGGGCTGGGATGGTTGGGTGCTTACTGTGTGATGCCTGTTACAAAACAACTACCTGTGCAAGGTAGTTGGCACCCATTTTGCTAAAGGTCTCTTGAGTTAAACAAGAGAGTGATTTGAAACAAATTAAGTACTTGTGGTGGTCCAAAAGCTAAGGATAGATACAGCTCTGCACAAATGGCATTACTGATGCCAGGTGCTTCCACGTACTCCATTGGGTTTATCTCAGCTGTTTGTACAAAGCATGGACTGGTTAATTTGAGAACAAGTTAATCCTATTTAGAGTATCTATTAGAGCTTTTATGTGTTTTGACCCAACCTTTACAAAGAGAGGATACTCAGGGAAAGTGTAATAGCCACTTTCCAGAAACCTTAAGTATATTTATGAAGTTTGACACATACTTAAACCTTCTCTGAGCAGGAGCCAAGCACAGTAAAGGAGGCTTTGACAGAGTGAAGTGTTGATTAGAAAAATGTAAGATCAGAAAGATGTGAGCATGTTCAAACCCTATAAGATCCTTTTTATCCTTCCAGATTAATCTAATTTAAGGACAGTTTAACTTTGTCTTTTATGTTGCTATGCATGTACCAGAGAAGGATACTTTTTTTTGGTTCCATGGCTCATCTTGGTTTTATTTATTTGCTCAGTAGGGATGACTGCAACCTCTGTAGGACCTTTTATTGCTAATATATGACTATAGACTTGGAGCTTATACTCAAAGATTGTAACTGTTGATCACCCATGGACAGAAAAAAGAAATTTGAGTGATATTAAATAGCTTAAGGCATGCAATCATTGTTATATCCTAGCAGTTCCTTTAGGCTGAAAGGGGTACACTGTTCTTTTGTTCAGCCATTGTTGAACTATAGAACAAAGCAGCAATGGCACATCTGTAGCATGATGCAGGGCAAGTTTATTTTGTCAATAAATTTCTGTGAAAGTGTCATCTGAAGCAAATGAACAAAGTTTGTTATCATATCAGGACAATGGTGATAAAGAAAGAGCTGTTAATAGGAATAGGTTAGAAAATCAAGTTTCCAGCCTTGACAGTCTCTCTCTCTCTAGGCTCTTGATCCATTATATTTATGATTTTTTTTTTTTTCTAAACGGTATTTAAGGGGATAGGAAATTGGTTTCAGAAAGAAAAGGTACAAGTCTTGCTTGCATAGAGATAGTAATTGCATATTCTCTATTAAAATGCATTAGCCAGTTCATAGTTAAGAATTGAATGGATATCAATCCTGTTTTTAAAAACTCACTTCCACACAATGGCTTCAAGGTTTTTAGCTGATGTTCTGAAATGTACATTCACTTAATTTTTATTAATATTTGAGAGGGTCCATGCACATAATTGTGAAATGTTCTGTCTAAAATATTTTAGGGTGATGGAAGTGTGTTGATGGCCATGTAATGGCCAGACTGTAGGAAGTATGGGACCCTATATATACCCCTCTACAGAAACTATACAGACAAGGTGGTTGGTGGAGCTGTGATAACGAGGGTGGTTAACAAGCAGTTACCTGTTTCTCTTTTCCTTCTTAAGGTTGGAAAGCACTGTGTGATTGTTAACTATGTGTATGTCTTACCAGTCACCAGAAACGGGTCTTCGAGACTGTGAGAAATGTTAACCAAGTTGTCAAGCAGAGATCCATGACTCCGTCGCCAATGAATATCCCAGGCTCTAACCAGTCCTCTGCTATGAACTCGATCATTTCTAGCTGTGTCAGCACTCCACGTTCCAGTTTCTATGGGGGAGACATCTCGAACATTATGATAGACAACAAGACAAATAGCATCATCCTTGAGACAGAATCCTCTGAGAATGGGTCAGTACTGTAGCACTGGGCTTTGGTTTTGGTTCATTTCTGACATAAGGTTGAAGCTTTTCTATTTTCCTCTTGGTCTTGGGTTATGCAGTTAACACAGTGCTTCACATCTTCAAAAGTTACTTTATTTCGTGCGTATAGTTATTGATACTTAGTAATTTAAAGGTATTGGTGAGTGTCTCAAAACTCTCATGCAGAAGTTTTAAGCATCTCTAAGAATTTTCTTCTCTCTCTCCTCAATTTTTTTTTTTTTTTTTTTGGTATGTGTGTCCCCTGTTATGCTTTAGAAATGAAGACAGGATGAAGAAGCCCGGAACTCCAGGGACTCCAGGCTCCAGTGACCTAGAGACTGCCCTTCGTAGGCTGTCCCTCAGGCGGGAGAATTACCTCTCAGAGCGGAAATTCTTCGAAGAAGAGCAGGAAAGGAAGCTGCGGGAACTGGCAGAAAAGGGTGAACTCCATAGTGGTTCCGTTACCCCCACAGAGAGCATCATGTCACTGGGAACTCACTCCAGATTTTCAGAATTCACTGGATATTCAGGAATGTCGATCAGCAGTCGCTCCTACCTGCCAGAAAAGCTTCAGATTGTGAAACCACTAGAAGGTGATAACAAAGGGCCTCGGCCTTTATCTGTTCTTCTTAGTGACTCTTTGTGGTCTCTTATCCATCACCAGAAAGCAGGAAACCTTTGCAATACGTATTCTTTTTACTTTAGAGACAGTAAACCACGCTGTTGGTTTGAAATCTTTTAACTACTACATTTTTCCCTCAAGCCTTAAAAGTGTTAGGAACTAATTCCAGTCACAGCAGTAACATAGAAGTTGCAGGCCACACGAGCATTAGCAGTGGAGCCTTCCATCTAAACTAAATCCCAAAGTTGCCATTTTGTACTTAGAAAAGGAAGGTGGTTGAGTATCTGAAATCCAAGAAACAAGACTATTAGTTCATCAAATCTTGATTCTGCAAATCAGTGTCTGGAAAGATGTTTCCCTACTTCACATACTCCAGTTGGTCTTATAGGACTATTTTTGGGATTAAAAATTACCTCTGTACTTTAATTGGCTGTGTGAGTGGCCACTCCATGGCTTTGATTTCACAAATGACATGGTCATTTCAGTCCAGTTTCCTCCATGTATTGTCTCAGAAGAAGGCAAGATATAGGTAGATGGTAGTCAGGTCTAGGGCTTTATTTCAGAGCTAAGTGCATTTCTGTAGTCTGTCTAACAAAGCTGACAGAGCACATACAGTATAGTCTCCCTGGCTTTCCCCAGTCCTTCCAGGTTGTTTCTGGAAGTTAAAGTTGAGTCAATTCCTTTGTGTTTCAAACAAAATGAAGCAATTTTTCTTATAGTACTTCACAGATATGCTAGTGACATGATTTAGCTTTGGGTTCTCTCTCTCTCTTTTCTTTTAGCAGAACATTGGTGTTACACTACGTTGTTTATGTTGTTTTAATTGCCGAAGTACCCTTTTTTAATCTTTTTAGAACAATTTTATTTCATCTCTAAGAAGCATTTAGCATGACACATTCAGAAGCAAAAATAACCCTTGTTGTGTCCTGAAGAAAGTGATGTGCTGTATCTGCCTATTGAAATGAAACGATAACCATAGTGCACAAATCCATACTGTTTAGCAGATTTTAGTAGTTTGTTTTCATGACTGCTTTTAAATGGTCATAAAAATTCTTGTACCACATGAGGAAAGGGATGATCCAGCTTTGTTTCAGTTACTGGTTGCTACCACTGTAATAGATTTCTGTCACCATCCCATTATATCTGCTTTTTTCTTCTAATAAACTCTTAAAGTCTTTATCATCTTACTATCTGTCTGGGTTTTTTTTCCTTGGTTTTGTTAATTTTTCTCACTGGCTCATTTTTTTTTTCTCCTTAAAATTACTGCACCTTTTAAAGTATTTCTCATGTTTGGTTTTACATCTCATTTGTAGTATGTTTGTGTCTGCCTGTTTCATAAGTTTAGTGTTTTTTATCTTTTATTAAATACGTGTTTATGATTCTGTTCCTCACTTCAGCTTAGTTTCTTTCTCAAGTATTTTTTATGAGATTTAACTTTTTTTTTTCTTTATTCTCAACTTCATCGATACTTTCAAATTACTGGGGCAAAATAGGCTGTTGTATCTGCAGGCTGTTATCAGTAGTTGTGCCTTTGGTTTTTATTACTGTTTTCCTAATGGTCCTTAAGCAGTAAAATTGGGAAAGAAAAAATCAATTCTGTAATGCATTTCAGATTAGTGGCTTCTATTCCTTTAAAGAAACCTTTTAAGTCCTACAGTCAAATAAATAGTCTGACAGAAGCACTAAGAAATGAATCATCTTTTTTACCTTTAAAAAAAAAAAACCAACAAGAAAAAATCCCCACTTTTAGTCAAATAGAATGATTGCTTGATTTGATTTTAGTTACAGTCTGGGGTTTTTTTTGTTTGGTTTTTGTTTTTATGCATCTGTAGCTTGTTGTGCCATAAATGCATAATAGCACTCCGTGTGTCCTCTAAGAAAGCTGGAACCATGGACTGATTTGTCTTCACTTGCTTTGTTGCAATTGTGGCAGCAACACATGAATTTGAGGTTTTCTCTGACCACTGTACTCTACATGCAATAATGCAGGTATCAGGAATAGAAAAACAAACTCTATTAATATACTTTACATTGCTTTTAAATTTCTTCTCCCTTCAGCCTGGCAGTCCCCCTGTTGCACGCTAATTCCCTCATGTCTGCTTTTTGTGATAACATAATTTACAAAACTGTCTAGGAGGAGCCTGGGACTGAAACTAGGCTAAAGTGTTGCATTTCCCCCTTCAATTTGGTGCTTTTTCTCCCCTTCTTCCCCCACTTAAATCATAACATAGTTGACAACTGTTGCATTGCTTTCAGCATTAGTGTTAATTTTCTGTATGGAAAAGTTAAAGCTCCCTCTCGTGTTTTAGGAGATCAAGATTAAAGTAGCAGAGGTGGGAAGAAACTCAGATGTCCTCCTTTTTGTCATGAAGTTTAGGCTGTTTTGATTTCCAGTTTGCAAAGAAACTAATAACATATAGTGTCAATAGAAATGGTAAAGCTCAAATATTCTGGTGATACAGAATGTTATCCATGCAATGCTTGTATGTTACAAGTGTAAATTTTGGTGAGCTTTAAGGTGAAAAAGATTACACCTTCAGAAGTACACCTTGCATATAGAAGGTTATTGGCAACAGGATTTCATACTTGCTTATTGTGCAGAAAGAAATTTTGAATTCCAGTGTTTTTCTTTAACTTTTGACAGTATTGTCATACTGCAAAGCTCTACTGTTTGCTTAAGACTTGATAATATCTAGCACATTCTCCACATTCTGGAACATTTCTTTTATGTAGGAGCAAAAGAACTTGGCGTTTGTGACAATTAAGGAATAAATACAAGTTATGGTGATTTTTTTCCTTCAGTAGTTATTTATTTTAGGGTTGTAATCATTACGACTTCTTGAGCTTCAAGAGTACCTATCTAAATCTACTCTTGAGTTCCTCAAAACTTACTTAACAAAATGATAATAGCACCATTTTGCAAAGTAATCTAGCAGATCCAATTATTCTGAGCTAAAAATTGCATGTTTTAAAAAGTGAGATAGGCTTAATTAAAAAGGTATTCACTGGTCCCAATCATTCTAGAGAAGGATGTTTTCCTTTTTCACTTCCTATTTACAATAAGCTTCCTGTAATGCAGTGTCCTGATTATGAAATGACAATTTTTTTCATTCCTTAGGATTTTTTTTAGACACTGTGTATGAGAGTGATCTCTTCCCTAGTTGTGACAGTGGTCTAGATTTGTACCATGCAACAAGTCAAACATTCTTAGGTTTTGAATCCCGGTGAGATGTTTATACACCAGCTGGTTGATGGTGTCGGTATTCTGCTTTGGGGAGAGGGGACAGGAACAAGACAAAAGCTGCTCTGATTTGAACTGGCAGACATGAAAATAAAGATGTTCTGTTTATGTCACAGGACCTGGAATGAACAGTTTTAAGTCACACGTTACAGCACAGTAATGATTGGTGGACACGCAGGGCCCTTGCAAGTGGTGTTTAATCACTACTTGAGGAATCGGATAAATCCTCTCTGATTTAAGTGGGCCCATGTTAGTGTATATATCAATTTGACCTGAGACATTGCTGTTTCTCACTCCTTGTCTCCTGTTGAACGCTGAATATTGAATGCTTTTCTCTGTAAAATGTACCTTTTTCCTCACTCAAAACATTTTTCTGCCAAGGACGAAGCTACAGGTACAGTAGTAGCATTTAGTAACAGTATTTAGTTACGTAGTGTTGAGTTCCTGTAGCCTAGGGGCTCAGATAGGGGCCACACGAGTATTTAGACTTGATGTATAGATCAGAGGCAGTATCACATGCCTGGAGTTGATGTGGCTTTCAAATGTATGGTAGAAAGCTGAAATTGCTGTGTGATCTGTGTGTCTGCTGTCCTCCTGTTAGACACTGGTAGTCAATTTTGGCATGTTTTCAGCATCTGCCTTAGTGTGAGCGTAACGCGGGAATGTGTGGTACGTGCTCCTCTTAGAGCTTTCTGTGATGGTGCTCAGATCGACTGGTAAATACAATTCTTTCTACTCCTGCCTAATCCTCTGAATTTAGAGGGGACAAGAATATTGATGGGGAGGGGATGTGCATGTGCACAAGTATGCCACAGCTTACCACCAGCCTTTGCCTCAGTGGTGATGTGATAAGTTTATTTCGTGTTGACCTGGAAATGATGAAGAGCAGGCGAAGCGGTCTTGCCTTGTCGTGTGTCTTCCTAGAAATATTAAACCCAGAAACATTAAAGGTCTGGAGCTCCCACACCTTTGGTCTTCTGCATAAATGAAGTGGGATTTTTCTGCCTTTTTTGTCCTAGATTGACTGCTGATTTATTTTGGTTGTCTTTGTGTTCCTTTTCAAGGTTCTGCCACTTTGCACCACTGGCAGCAGCTGGCTCAGCCTCACCTAGGCGGGATCCTGGACCCGAGGCCCGGGGTTGTCACTAAGGGCTTCAGGACCCTGGACCTGGACCTGGATGAAGTGTACTGCCTTAATGACTATGAGGAAGATGAGACAGGTGACATTTCTTACAAGGGCCTAACTACCTCGACGCCAGTTCAGCACACAGAGACCTCAGGTGAGAGGTCACAAGCACAAGTGACTGTTTCAGACAACAAGAATAACCCCCGCCAATCTCAGGCTTTCACAGAGGAGATGCAGGAGTCCGCGACTGACGATGATGAGGGGTCTGGTGAGGGAAACTCATTAAGTCCAGTAAAACTGACATCTTTACAGGATTTTGATTACTGGGCCATTCTTGCATCTCTCCAGAACAGCATCCATAGTATCGCTTTGTGTGTAGCATCTGCACGTTAATGCGTGCAGTAGTTAGAACATAACCATTCTAACATTGGCTCAAAAATCCTTTCTTTAATAATCCTTTAATTTGACTTTTTTTTTTTCAGTAACAGTATCTGTGGTCAATTTTTTACTCTATTTTGATAAGAGAAGGCTGCTAAAAGGAAGTGGTTCATTCACAAACCTTTGTGTGGCACATATGTGACTTGTATGTGTATTGAGTGCACAGTCCAATGTATATAATGTATAGACCATATATATTTTGTATGCTTACAGTGCAGATATTTTTCTTACTGTTCATAAGAGGTCATCTAATGCTTTAGATTTTCTACTTTGAGGAAAAAAAATCAACAGTGAAATGATGACAAAAGTGCATCTAAGTTGCCTTTGCTGAAACAAATGGAAGTGCCTTGAAAATCAAGCATAGAAATTCTGCAAGTTTAATTCAGTTACCTCAGGTACATTTACCTGTTGTTTAAATTCTCTTTGAAATAAAGAATTAGGAGGATGCTTTCGTACAGAGAATAATGACATTTCCCTTATTCCCTTTTCCACCTTACTATTTATACCATATTAAGACTTAAGCATTTTTAAATGATGCAGTACTGTATGAGTTATCAGATACTCTGGATTGACATTTGCATTCTATTATTACATAAAGCTACAGGTTCTCAGACTATAGTGTGTTATGAGTGTGTCGGAGTGGGGTTTTTTTGTTGCATTGGAGGAAGGAGAGGTGTTTAGCAGTGTTAGTCTTCATTAAGATTTGCTACTGATAAAGACTTATATTTAGTTCAGAATCAGAAAACTACCAATACTCCTTTTTCTTCAGACTTCTTGTTTTTACATAGCTACTTTTAATAAGGACATTTCCTTCCATCTCCTTTTTCTGGAATAAATCGCAATTTACTATTGGACTGGTCTTTGGAAGATCAGATTGTCACAAGGTTCAACAATAATATTGCTATTAGTTTTACAAAGTGCAGAGTATCCTCAGCTCTCACTGAAATGGCAGTTCAGTGCTTTCAGCTATTGAATATAAGCTACTTTTTGCAGCCAGTTGTATTAAAATTAAACCTAGAATAATAGAATTATTTAGGTTGGAAAAGACCCTTAAGATCACGGAGTCTAACCGTTAACCTAACCCTGCCAAGTCCACCACTAAACCATGTCCCTCAGCACCACATCTACAGTTTTTTGAAATATCTCCAGGTGTGGTGAATCCCCCACGTCCCTGGGCAGCCTGTTCGAATCCATGAACACTCAAACCCTTCAACTTCTTTTTCCATTGGCAAAAATTGTTCTTATTCTATGAAATCTATTGTCCGTGAATAATGTTTATATTAACTTCTTATTTTAATATG
>JAOXNG010000012.1:46766729-46777163 GCA_028566535.1 Scolopax minor
TAAAATCAAAACCTACTTTAAAAGCAGAAAACTAAGTTGAAGCAGATTGCTGGGGGAAAGAACAACACCGAAATTGTTCCAGCAGTACCCATCCAAGTGCTAGTTTAATGGCTCTGTCTGTCTCTGAAAAAAAACCCAACCAGTAATATTCCTGATAATTCAATTTCACTCTTTTGGTTTGGTGGGAAAAATGCTCACTGCTATTAGACAATTAAATGGTCAACAGTGAATTGAACTGTAGGTGTCTGGGAAAAGTATCGCAATCTTTCTGGGAAGGTACAATACAATAACAATTCTGGTAGAGTCACATCAAGCCCTTGTGAAATTCACTGCAGATAATGAGTTCCCAAGGGATCAGCCCAAACCTTAATAGAAAAGAAAGACAGAGAGCTTACTAATATGCATATGTATAATTCATATCACAGAGGTATAAATATAAATGCAGGCATTTAAGGCTGATATATCTGCCTAGTTGAACACATACACACTATAGGAGTTCATTTACATTGAGCTGATTGGGAATATGAGTTCACTTAGAAATATAGCCAGGACTGTACAAATGGAGCGAGGGAGAGTGTGTGTGCATGCACGCGTGTACGCGTGGCACTCAACCCTACTATTTGTGTTCATGAACATACAGAGAGGCCACAACACACAAAATCGAATAGACAAGACAGGAATGTTTGCTGGGCAGTTACATGCATGTATTTTCATGGGATCTCTATATTAGCTTTTTCACTCTCCTTCTGAATTGGTCACAGTGTTTTGCAGTGAGGGGGTCAGGAGTGCAACAGTGCAAGCACAGCATGAAGTTTTCTGCCTCATTGTATCTACCTGTTCTTTACACTGACTGTAAATTTTTTCCTGTTTTTTTTTTTTTTTCTATTTAGCCTTTGTAGTGTATGAAGACAGTTAGTGCTACAGCCTGTCAATTCTTAAAGTCAGCAGTACTGCCCCATCTATAACTGTGCTTACAGACTTTTGAACACTGTCTTTTCCTTACTGAATTCCTTAATGTAGAGTCCTTGATGATCATTTTCTGATTTAGATGTTTTCTTAGGTGAAAGTTTGAGGTTGCGTGCAAGTTCCAGTCCTTGGTAAATATATGTTAATTAATGGCATTTTAAATTCATTTTAGGCAGAAGTAAAAGGTCATATTGTTCAGCTTGAGCAATATGACAGCAGGACTCTGAGGTGAGTTACCTGTGGAAACAGTGTATCACTGACTGATGTGCCACAAAGAGGAAGGAATCAGAGTCTGATTTGCAGTGACCTGGTTAAGTTCCAGGACCAAGTGTTTTCTCCAGCGGCTGGGCCTAGACGTGCACCACGGACGTGTAATGTGTTAACCACAGGAGGGCCTTGTGCCACCATCACAGGTGGGGGGAGATGGATGCTGCTGTAACGCAGGACTTCAGCCTAAGCTAACCAGGAAGGACAGTGCTTTGGCTGCAGCAGAGCTTGAGCGATATTACAAGAATCCAAGTATAGGTGCAAAGCAAATTGAAACCTAAAATGAACCCTGCAATGCAGTAAATGCTAATATAGATGCATCCCTAAGGTAGAAGCTTGATGATACCATAGTTTAGAGGCTGCAGGCTTTTAAAAATTGGTGTTCTGGCAAGTGTCTGTTACAAGATTTGAGTTCCTCTAACCTTTTCCCCTGACAATCAAGATAACGCTGTCCTCAACTGCTTTCTCTATTTATCTGCTAAAAGTTTTCTCTTGTGTAGCTGAGGTGGCAAAAGAGAATGTGTGGCTGAGCATATATTTTATGCTGTTCCAGCCCAAAGCTGGAACAAAGTTGGGTTTGGGGCAACATGAGGACAGAGGGATGGACATATTTTCTTGTGCCTGTTCTGCAATGGAGGTGGCTGGTGCCAGCACTGCTCCAACAGGGCACTGTGCTGACGTCTCGATCTCTCTCTGCTCTGAGGTGGAGCAGAGCTGGTCTGAGTGTCAGAGTGGCAACAAGCTTGGAAATGCCTTATCCTTTCCAACAGCAAAGTGCTGTGCAATTCTGTGTTTCTGTCCATGTCCACCTGACTTTGGTCTCTGCACTACCTCTTTTTCCTGGCAATATCGCGTGCGGTTTGCAATGGCATGGTTGTCATGTGGACAGCGTGGCAACTTATGATGCCTATGTCTGATGCCTTTTTAGCCAAAAATAGAACATACGGATATTACTCAGCATTATCACATGGATTTGGTTTCCAAGACATTTAGGCTGAACATTATAGATAGAGCAGTATACTGCTAAGTATAAGTGTGCTGTGATTTTAGGCCATGGAGGAAGGATAAAGGCAGGGGACTGTCCCACAGGACTAGGGGAGTGCTCGTGTTCAAGAAACTTACAAGAAATACATTCTTATTTTTCCAAGTACTATATCCTTTTCTGATTGCCACCATGTTGGACTTTTTTACTTTCCTCTGGACTCTGATACTTATGGGTTTTTGCTGTGTTGGGGCAAATTAATGTAGTTTTTTTTCTGTGAAAATAATGGAGTGGAACTGTGGAAAATTGGCAGAGGATAACAGGAAAAGGAACGGTGTCGTTTTCTGGAAATAATGGACAAATTGGAGTATATATTATTTGGACCTACTGCATGGATTGTAAGTGTAAAGCAAAGTTTTGAATATGAACTGCACATTGTTCTGCTGCTGTTTCTGTGGGTGTTTATTCAGACTTTAAATTTTTGTTATTTTGTTATTTCAAATATTTTGAATTTTAATTCAGTAATTAGTGAATTAGAATTACCTAAAATGCTTTCACTGTGGTCTCTTTTCACTGAATTTGCATCCCACTTGACAGGAAGATAAACTGTTTGGAGCCAACCCAGAAACTGAGGGAGAAATTTTGGTCCTGGGCAAGCAAACAGCAGCATTGCCTGGAATTTTATGGAATTTGGGTCCTCTGCCTGAAGGGTGCTGACCTCCTTTCACAGGGCAGTGCCTCAAACTAATGTATTAGTTCTCAAGAGATACCAGATTAATATATCAGACCTAAAGAAAGGTCCAGTAGCAGCAGATCAGTAGAGCTGGTGCTGAGGATGTTTGGACACTCATAGACTGCTCTGCAAAGGAAACCAAAGAGCAGCGAGTGGGAATGATCAGGAATTCTGTTTCAAAAGTGTACTCCTGGTATGAACTATGTGCACTAATGCAAATTCACTCATTGTCTTAGAATTATACATTATCCTGCAGTTGTGTGAAGAAGGAAAATAGGAGGAAAAATCCAATTTCCTGGGAGTAAGGTTGAATTTTTTAGAAAATCAGATTTCAGCCTGTCCTCCATGAAATTTGGGCAATTGGTACGTAAGCTCCCTACAGATCAAATGGAAAACTTACTTGTATGTTGTCTTCAAATTTAGTTCCCTGTAATTTCAAGATGATATGGTGAAGTGGAAGAGAAGAAAATCCAGAGTCACTTCCTTGGACATGACCCAATCCCAAATCACTCGCTTTTTGTGTGGTTTTTGTTTGGGGGTTGTTTTCTCTCTGAAAGACCAAGTTGATTTTCTGTGGAAATTGGCTGTATATTTTCCAATCTGACCACAGATCAGAGGCTTTTGTGGAAGTTGAAAACTGGAAAAAGAGATCAAAGTATTAGAAAAAAATTACAAAGACATGTCAAGTGTTTGTTCCTAGCAAATTCTCTGTGATTTCAGCAGCACTTGTAGAGGTCTGGTAGAGTTTGAAAAGGTAGGAAGATCAAGTCCTGCGTTGGCAAGCACAAAATAGAAGTACAGTATCTAGTCTCCCATGAGGGCTGGGAAGTCTATTTAATGGATGCTTTGTGGAGTGGTTTGGCATTTAGGACTCACCTTCTCTTTTCTTTATTGTCTGTGACATACCAAGTTACTTTGCCATGTACATTTCATCTAAAAATGGATGAAGCAAATAGTAAATAAGGAATAAGTGTTACGTGTCAATGTAGAAGGCAGGATAACATGACAGTTTGTGCCAGCTGTGCCTAAAGGATGTGAATTTATTCCTAGCACTGTGCTACCAATCCCTACTCCTGTGAGGTATTTAAGCATGTGCTTAAGCCCCTGCACATGTGATTAGTTACCCAGAGAAGGGTGACACACCATTAAATATGTCCCTAAATGTTCTGTTGTGACACCCATAAACACCCATGTTCTTTGAACTTGTTCTTTGCTGTTTTGAGATGTTTGCACAGCGATCTTTCAGATTTTGTCACATTTTACTGTCTAAAATTCAAAATTTCATTCAGCTTCTCTTGCTTGTTGTTACCTTGGATATATGTCATGCACCTCAGGAGAGCCCTTGCCCTTCTTCAGAGGGGTTTTGAACAGACGTTGTGTTGCCTGCCATTCAGACTTGATTCAGATACTTTTTTGAGAAAGCAGCTGGGGTAGCACTCTTGTCTATGAAACTAAAATACATATCCACAAGTACTGGAATTCATTTTACCTTGGTGAGGTTATTATTTTATAGAATTTATTTTATTTCAGAATTAATATTTCCTTTTCTGTAGGAGAAACCAGTCCAACATACTTCAATGTACATATTAATTCATTTATTATAAAACCAGCCTAATTCAGAAAGAAAAAAACCCACAACATTGTACCTTTCAACATACTTTGTGCTTTTTAGATGTGCTCTCCACCTCACTGCCTGGACCCAGACAAAAGTCTGTTTTCCACTGTGTGGCAATAACAGAATACTGTAGGAGATACTGTTCATCCAGAGTCCTCTCCTGTGAAAGGAGAATTTCTAACTAATCAACATTTGTCAAACAATTTAAAATCCCCAGAAGGAAATTCTATAAATGACAAGGACAATGTATTAGGCTTTTGTCTTCCAAACATTTGCGTGTTTTTGTCTGTGCTAAAACTGGAATCAGAATTTAAGAATAGCAAAGCAATTTGACACTGGACAGACTGGACAGCCAATTAAGGCTTTTAGTGTCCTTCAGAAGAGATGGGGGCTTTCTGTTGGAGACATAAATGGATAGGACAGCTAGAATTTTGTTATTTTCCTTCTACTGTTAAATTATACTTCATAATATGGAAGGAAATTGAATTAACCTGGGTGCAAGATATGAATTGTTATTCTGACAATTCCTATTTAAATGGAAATGCCTGAAATATCCATGGAAGGTGTAGATGCCACATAGCTGTTTTGAATAGTTAGAATGGAATGAAAAAATAATGGTGATCTTTGGACAAGAGCTCTGACTGCGTTGCAGTAAGCTGGTGGTATAAGACTTTGGTATAAGAGTGTTATAAAGCAGATTCTTAGAGGTCCTAGGGACTGCCCACTCAATGAAGTCAATACTCCAACTTTTGACAAGGTTGCTCCCTTACTGATTGCTCAGCAATATCTCTTGGATGTGCTGGAGGAGGATTACCTGCCATGTGGCAGTAAAAAAACACTAGCCAGGAGGCTCCATAGTCTAACACTTAACTTTTTGTGGTCTGGTATTTCCACACTCAGAAACACCTACCTCTGTGCCCACCATAACTGAATGACAGCCTCCAGGAGGTCGAATTGATTCAACCTGTTCAACTTATTCAAAGGCTGAGGAAAAAGAGACAGATTACTCAGAGCTCTACTTTTAATATTGCTCAGCTGTCCCTTAGTGAGTGAGCCTTCTCTTAAAAAAGCAGAAGGAAGACATCTAAATTAAGATATTTTACTGAATTATTAGGTATAAATGTATTTCAAAAGCACTGGGAGCTAAGAATGCACACGTTGGAGAAGAATTATCACCCAGACAGAATAACTAAATCTAAGGGGAATAATTCTTTGGAAGCAGACAAAGCTTAATATATCGGTCACTTTTTTATTGTTTCTAGCTATCTGTCTTTAAATTAGGATTTTCTAAATAAAAGGATTTACTGTATTCAGAGTACAGCCTGGAATGACTTAAATTCAGCTATCCTACACAGCTGTGTAGGCATGACACAACCTCAGAAAGACATAACTTTATGGGGCATTTAAATAAGTATGTTTTCAGGTTGACTCCCTAAAATTAACAAAAACTAATTACTGGGATTGTTCTGTATGATAACAATATCTTAGGTTCACTGTTTGATAATACAAATATTTATGTTTTTATTACCAATGTTGTATTTTATTTAGCTTGTTCTTAGGCCAGTTAAATGAGCTCTATCAAAAGGATCCTCAGGGTAAGAGATGGCTCAAGGTCCTGGCTGTACTTCCCTATAACCGCAGAGTATCTCAAGTTGGAAGGATCATCCATAAGGATCATCAAGGCCAACTCCCTGCTCCTCTCAGGACTACCTAATTAGCATTTACTTGTGGAAACAGGAATAAAATGGTTGGAATGGGATGGCTCTGAATTCTCTGGCTCAGATTTTCTCTTGAAAGGAAAAAGCAGGATTACTGGTGGCTTCACTAGTGTAACATGGTGGCTTGTTTACTTGTTTACTGAGGACCTGGTGCAATAGCCAAAGGAGACTGTGAAGTGTGTGCCCAGTGATAGGACAAGAAATAACTGGCACAAACTTGAACATAAGAAGTTCCATCTAAACATTGAGGAGGAACTTCTTTACTTTGAGGGTGGCAGAGCCCTGGAACAGGCTGCCCAGAGAGGTGGTAGGGTCTCTGTCTCTGGAGACATTCAAAACCTGCCTGGACACGTTCCTGTGCAACCTGCTCTGGGTGGACCTGCTCTGGCAGGACTAGATGGTCTCCAGAGGTCCCTTCCAACACCGTATCATTCTGTGACTCTGTGTGCAAATGAAAGAACTACAGTGACTGCATTTTCTTTTTCTTTGTGGGAAACAGGCCAGGAACCTTGCTGTGATTTGTGTTTAAGAGAAGACGATTGGGTGTCCTATAGCCTTGCCATACCACCTGCATCCCTGCCTGCCTGACGGTGGTGGTTGCCTGCACGGTGATGTATTTTCAGTACTTTTGTTTTCTGTGTTTCAGTGGTGTGCCCCACTCATAGCCGTTCACAATGTGGGGTTCCCAGTGTGACTCCTGGCGGGGGACAGGCATATAAACATGTTCTTTGGGAGATAATGCCAGTGGGAGGACAGCAAAAAAGATACATTCAGAACTTTAGAAGAGCTGTACGCATTGTCCTCTTGTTCCATCAATATAATAGAGCATCCACTGTTGGGATGTACGTAGGCTCTGCTAAGTGGTTGTTGGCTACTTGATCAGGATAATTCATACCTGAAATTAGTGTCTGTATAGTGTTGGGTCTAATGATGCTCTTGTTGGACATATCCCTGATTGCAATAGATGGGGTTGCATTCTGTGACATTCTCCTCATAGGAAAGTTCAGGTCATGAACAACGTACACTCAAATCCATATTTGCATCCAATAAAATTGTATTAAATCTGTTCAGGTTTGGTGAGGGATGAAGCTTTCAAGTTGATTTCTAGTATATCAGAAAGCATCCTATTGCCTCCAGCCCAAAATAATAATACGATGAACTGTATGATTAAAACATTTTGAACTTAAATCAGTCACCAAATCCTAAGATGCTACTGAACACAAGGTCCACACTTCAGATCAATCAATGTCTAATACTTCAGGCATATTTTAATATAATAGAGAGATGAATTCAGGTTAGTTTGTTGGTTTTGTCTTAAAAACTCTTCCCTCTTATGAGTCTGAATCACTATCTTAAATTTATTCAAAACCAATTCTTTAATTTTTTAAAATAATGCTATTAAGATAATTACAGGAAGTGCACAATGAAATTGAAATGTAGATTTTCATGGTTAAGGATTTTTTTTGTATTTGTGAGTGAGAATAACTCCTGAGTATATATCTAGTGAATATTCACCTCTTTATAATTTTATTACTAACTAAAACAAAAAGCAAGGAATCTTTCATATGACTAACTGTAATTCAAATGATCATGTTCCATTAGAATCACGTTATCTTGCCAGAAATTCAAATTTTTTTTTTCTACAGATTGCTTATTTAAGTTTTACCTTGATTTTCATTATTTTTCTATTGCTTTCCTTTATTATGATGTGCCTGATTTGTTCCTGTTACTGAACAGTGAACAGTGTTTCAGCCCAAGCCCCCAGGCATGGAACAAACATTACAATACTTCAGCAGTGCTATAATTTGGGTGAGTTATACCTCTACTTTCCTTTGTGGAATATGTCATTTTTTTAACTCCCTTGGTGGCCTCTCTCCTTTGAAAGAAAAAGTGGTTCATCATATGGATCCCAGCTGTGTTTTGTCCCAGGTGAAGACTCTGATGTTCACAAAGAGAGTGTAAGTCTGAAACCACTGGACTACAGATTCATTTCCATGCTCTGTAAATATGAGTGTTCCTGGATTGAAAGACCTTCACTTTTGGCTGAACAAAATTGTTATTCAGAGCTTTGTGTGTTTGGCCAGACTCATTTATTTCAGCTATTTCAGCACTTTGGTACCTTTTTTAATCCCTGTCATGTATCAGTTCGTGGTTATGGGACAATATCCAAGAGCCTCTTTGATAAAGGAAACAATGCCCAAATACAGAGAGCCAAGATTTGCACCTGAAGACAGAAGCAAATTACATTTCTGTGATTTTGGAAGCATGAGGAGCAACTTTCCACCAGGAGAGGAAAAGGAGACTGGCATCAGGCTGTGTGGTCTTCCTCAGCAGAATTAATGGCTAAGCTGCGTGGACTGATGCCTTCTGAACTCCCTGTCTTGTCAGATTAATCAACAACTTAACAAAATATTGCAGATCCTTCCCAACAAGCTACGTACCATTAAATGCTAGATTTATTGATTTATTTATCTATTATTTTTTTCTCATAAGTTGCATAGAATATTTGACTCTACTTTGATTAAGGGCCAAATCCTGCTCCTTTAGAATACTGGCAAATAGAAATTTTCATTAAGGCTAAGCAACAGTGCACATATTGTGTGGGTGTGCAGGAAGGTGCTAACTGAGATTTCCTTGGCACCATGTTTTCTTTCCAGTCCAAGGGAGTGCTCATGGGACTGATTCTTTCCTCATCCTTTCCTTTTCTTCATCTTAAGCAGAACATTTGCATGTATCTTTTTCTGTGCCAAATTAGCTTTTCATTTATACAGAGAGTAGAAGATATTTCACATTAAAATGCACTGGAAAGGTTTAAAGAAATGAGAGCTTTGCAAGTAGGATGCTATTTTACAGACACTTTGCAGTGTTTGTGTTAAATATTTTGTTCAAAAAGAAAAGAAAAATCCTCAACTGGGCTTTGTCATTATTATTATTTTGCCCTCTTGAGGCGTGCTACTATGTGACTAGAGTAAGTTATTTTTAAGAATGCCCCAGTGAATTAGGCATCTACAAGCCATTTACTGCAGTGATGCAGACATGTTGGGATCTTTGATGCTGATAGTTAAGTGAAAAGGAATCTGAGGTTCTGAATCTTCAAATCAGTTCTTACCTGATTTGATCTATCATACTGTTAAAAATGACAAATACATCTAATCTAAACCCCTTCCTCTCTAGGCATTCTTAAATTTGGAGGTGTTTTAAATGCTGACAAGGTTCCAACATGCTTTATGAGAGGCTGCACCCAAACCTTGAATATGAGTAACAGATACTCCAAAAGGGAATAAGATTTTTGCAGCACACTTATTTTGTCTCTGAAGTGGTTTCCATGGTGGAATAATAGTTTTAGTGTTGAAAATAGTGAAAAAGAGGTGTTAACTCTGCAGAAAACCACAATACCAGAAGTGTAGGACATTAATAACCTTGTTCTATATTGATGTTAGAGAGAATATTGCAGTTCATAATTGTTTGCTATTGTAAAAGTTTTGCTGGGCTTTTGTTTGTATCTATCTGTTTTTCCATACTCCTGAGGACACTTACTGTTAAGATGGATTTAGGATCTTCTTTCCTGAGTACAAAATTGTGCAAGAAAAACAAACATTCAGTATTCAAAAGACAGATGTATAGACACAAGAAACTGAAAAACATTCTCCTAGCAGTCCTAATTCCTTGGGAAGATAGATACAGTGTAAATAGTATCATGCATTATGCATTTTGCCCAATATGCTGCTCAATAACAAGGTAGGAAATCAATAGGCTGTTTCATTATGTCATTTTAGGAACAAACTCAAGCATATGTCCTAGTCAACTAGTTGCCTGTAAGGTCTTCTGCTGCAAGGCAGATGTGCTCATATGCGTTCTTCATAAGGTCACTAAAAGCTGTAGATGTTGCAGATGTCCTTGGAAAGATTTGAGCACCTCTGACTATGGGGGTCACAAGCCACAGGAGAAAATATCTCTCTTTCTAAATCATCAGTACTCACAATGGATTTAGTTCATTTTCACACAACTTTTCTTTCAGAACTCTCATTTATCCTGCCTACAGGAGAGATGGGGAGGGACTCTTTATCAAGGAATATAGCAATACGATCCAGTGTTTCTGTTCCCTCTAATATCCCTTGGCACAAGATCAACTATCATTTCCATACCACCACCA
>JAOXNG010000012.1:46816921-46828332 GCA_028566535.1 Scolopax minor
CATATAATCATCAAACACCAAAGCAATAAATTCATTGGGGATATTTACAAGGGTACCCAGGCTGAACTGAGATGTCTTCTAGTCCTTATTCTAAGTTGTAACATTTACTGCCTGCTGTAGAAAGGGGAAGACACCAAGTGATTTCTAATTCTGCAAACTCTGGGGTGTAAATGCGATTAGCGGTAATTGGAGAAGTTCAGCAACTGTTAATTTATCTTCTCTTTGTTGTTTTTCCTATTTAAAATATTAATGAAATGCATATGTAGGCCAAAACTGACTCGGATGCAGCTGAACAAAGGATACATATTTAATCAGAGCTGTGGGGCCCTGATGCAGTTGTCTGACACAGAAGTGACATGCTTCCTATAAAAAAAAGTCAGGCAGCTAATAAACAGCATCAGTGTTTTGTTGTAATGTGCATTGTCTACATGATGTCGAGTTTAATGGAATTACACTATGTTAAAAAAGCCAGAAGTACACTGCTAAATTTGTCTTTCCCAGTTGGCTGTCCCTGAGGAGATCATAATGCAAGTGGTGACTTTGTTGCATGCATAAGTGTGCACATGTTCCTAAGTTTTAAGTTGCAAAGGAAGGTGGCGAGAAGAGACATCAACCCCTGTATGGCTGAGTGTCTCTTTGGAAAGAAGCAGTTTTATTGGAGCATCAAGTAATTCCTCCAAGTAATAGTGAAATAAAATTGAAATCCTAAAAGCTCACACCTGTTTCTGTCCAACATTTGCACAGACTTTGTTTACAGTTGTTTTTTGCAGTTTGTTTTGCAGGTATTTTAATGAGTCCCAATTTATGAGAAATAAATAAAATAGCTGCAGCTATTTCTATGTCTCTATTTTCAGTTCTCTCTTCTGATCTGCAATTATTAGTAGCGGAATTTTCTACAGGAATTCTTATAAAAGAGAGAAAGTTCCTCTACTTATCAACAAACATTTCCTCTGACTGATTTTCTTAAATGTATTTGTCTATTAGAACAGAAGGAAAAGCCTGGACATGAGTCTACAATTACTAGAAATACCTTTGTTTCATTGTGGGTTATGAGACTTTCACTCTTATCCTTCATAAAACTTCTTATACCTCTGCATGGACAATGTCACAAGCCATCCCTGTGCAAAGACTAAATTCTGTGGGAGAGCTTCTGTGAGGTTTGGCTTCAAAAATGTTCTTGTGAACATATTTTTCTGAGTCTTCCCAAGTAACTAAAATATGCTGCAGATAAAGAAAAAGAGGAGTTTGTATGACAAAAACAGAATCTTGTTGTTAAAAAAAAAATATCTGGTGGCACTGTTATATTGGGACCAACATGGTAACCTTCTACAGTGAGAAAGATAACTAGCTGGGTTGTTGAAGGGAGAGCAGTGGATATTCTTTGTCTCAGTTTTAGTAAGGCTTTCAACACTATCTCCCATAACATCTTCATACACAAGCTGATGAAATATGGACTTGATAAATGGACAGCAGGGTGGGCTGGAAAAAGGGTGACCTGCCAGGCACAGAAGCTTGTGATCAGAGGCATAAAGTCTAGCTGGAGGCTGGTTATTAGTGGAGTACCCCAAGGGTCAAGTAGTATTTAACCTCTTAATCGATGACCTAGACAGAGCACCCTAGCAGGTTTGCTGATGATACAAAATTGGGAGCAGTGGCCAGTGCAGCAAATGGTCACCTTGCCATTCAGAGAGACCTTGACCGGCTGGAGCAATGGGCTGACATGAGCTTTGTGAAGTTCAACAAAGGGAATTGTAAAGTTTTGCACCTGGAGAGAAGTAATCCCCCACACAGATACAGGCTGGGCCCTGTGGCTGGAAATCAGCCAGACAGAGAAGGACCTGCAGGTCTCAGTGGACAACAAACAACCAAAGCCAGAGATGTGCACTTGCTGCAAAGACAGCAACAGTGGCCTGGACTGCAATAGGAAGAGAGTTGCCAGTAGGTTGAGGGAGATGATCCTTCCCCTCTACTCAGCACTGGTGAGGCCCCATTTGAAGTACTGTATCCAGTTCTGTGTTCCCCAGTGTAAGAACAATATGGAGTTATTGGAGCGAGCCCAGTGTAGGGCCACAAGGATGATCAAAGCACGGGTTGTCTCTAATACGGTGAGAGTCTGACAGAGCTGGGATTATTTAATTCTGAGAAGAGTTGGGGCAGGGAAATTTTATCACTGCTTACAATTGTCTGATGGAAAAATATAATGAAGACAGAGCATGACTCCTCTCAGTGGTGCCCAGTGACAGGATAAGATGAAACAAACACAATTTGAAACATAGGAAATTGTTTCAGAATGTAAGAGAATTTCTGTGAGGGTGGTAGAACAGTGACCCAGGTTGCATGGAGAGGTTGTGGGCTCTCCACTTTGAGACAGTCAAAACATGACTGGACACAGTTCCAGGGCATCCTGTTCCAGGTGATTTTGCTTTGAGCTGGGTGTTGGATTATCTAATCTCCAGAGGTCCCTTCCAACCTCAACCCTTGTGCAACTCTGTATGCACCAAGTCCCTGAAGTAAGGCAGCATTGGCCACTCAACTTGCAAGGCAATGTTTTTTTTTTTTTTCCAGTGGCTTATAGCTTTCATACCTTGGTTTTATAAATAGAGGTGTTAGTACTTATTTGTAGAATTTATTGATATTTCCTATTATCAGATCATGTCCTCAGCTTCTCATGGTTTGCTAAATTTTGCATTATATCTGCTGCCCTACTGCATAAAAATAATACTTAATGTTCTGTGACTACATCTTTAATATTGCTGGGGCTCTCCAGTGACATCTTGAGTTGAGAACAAGACTGCTTCTTTCATATCATCTAGCAGGACTGAATAACAGCTTGATTTCAAAAGGTAGAGGGAGAAATCTCCAAATCTCCACACCCCTTTCTTTCTTTTTTTTTTTTTTTTTTTGGAAGACAATGGCCTGCTAAGGTGGCATGGTCCTGTGGATCCTCCCTCTCACATTCTTTCCTTCATCTCTCCTCTGGACTCTCATCCAAGACTTTACCCTTCTCCTTCCCTCTTTTTTTCTACCAGACATACAACGTTCCTGACTTACGAATAACAGAAAACAGCCTTCAGTCCTTATGAATAGCTCATGAGTGAGAAGACTTAAATATGACTGGAATGTTAAAATTGCATATAAATACATCGATATATTCTGTTCATTTGTATTTTTATTCTGTGCACTAGGAATCAGAATACCTACTTGATCAACATATTGAATGATTTAGTACTTATGTGTATTACGGTCAGACTGTTGATGGTTTTAATGGTTAGCACGTTGTCTGAAAAGCCAGGCTACAGGAAAGAAACTTGACTGATAATTCTCTGTAGTTGTCTCGGATGTTACAGTGGCATTCTAAAGGATCATGGACTTTTCCCTATGGCAGCATAAAAGAGACAATAAATGAAATAGTTTTAATGAAATCAGACAAGCTTGCATTTCACTTGGTATCTGCCTGGACTCAAAGACAATGTAAAGAACCCTATATTGGAATGTACTATGGGCTATTCAGGATGAAATGTGACTTACTTTTATTAGGCTTCCATAAGCAGTTCTTTAAACTAGTATGAAGACAACATTGTTGGTGCTCTCAAAAGAGTCCCATCGCTAGCACTGTAACTGGCTTCTACAGCTTAAACTAAAAAAAAAAATGCAACAGAGGTGTCTTTTCCCTTTAATTAAAGTTTGAACAGAAGGAAAGGATGACTGTCAGGGCATATTCTTGTCCCAGTTTAACTAAAGTATCCTATTAGCAGGTACTGTTGAAGAGTTCAGTAGCTGAAAAGGACACTGAGATATTTTTCTAACTTTCTGAAGAAGTGTTCTAAAAATAAGAATGTACTCAGTGTCTGTCTGCCTGCTTCATTTCAAATGCATCAAAGAGCTGGGATTTCATATCTGCATCTGTTGGCTTCAAAGGCAAAGTTTTGGTTCAGGACAGAGATGATGAACAGAATTAAGAACTGGTGCTCCTCCAAAGAGTGTGTAACCCACCAGTTCATCTTTCAACTAGGACTAATTCTCCCTATACTTTTTAACACATTGCTTGTTGTGGGAATACTTCTTCCAAAAGAGGATGGAACAGCACAACCTCATTAGCTGCTTGCTATGAGACATAAGATAAATCTTTTCTACCTTTGTATTGATCAATATAGCAGAAGTTCCTCTGGATGGGATTTTGTCATGAAAGAGCTTTTGTTTTGACTACCCGGACAGCTGAGCAAATATGTAACTATGGGTAGGTGTTTGTGAAAAGCACAATTTGAGTGTCTGACAGGCTGTCTTGCTGTGATGCAGAGAGGAGTGGCAACTGGCTTTGTTGTTTACTGGTCAAGGCCAGCATCTCACTCAAAATGTCAAGGGCCAATTTTCCCCTGGGATTTATTCCCACTCCCTTCTAGAGAGGCTCCCATTTGCACTGTCTTCTAATTAAAGTGCTCTATCCCTGTGGTCTCTGGACAGCTTTGACATTAAAGTCTATGCTGGAAGCAATGGGAAAGCACCCATTGAAAGTATGATCCCAGTACTATGATGCCTTATTCTGACAGAAACAATGTACCAATTTACCAAGGCATAGACATACATTCCCTCAGCAGATGGTGTAATCCTCATCAGAATTTGCTTCTATTTGTCCTTTTACTGGAATTTATCACCTCTTTTGGCCTGTCAGGAGAAGGGAATTTTCCTTGTGTGATTCAGTGCAAACTTCACCACCTTAATTTAAACTGAGATTATTTGAGTTAAACTGTGATACTTGTGTGCCTTAAATTGCTGCATCTAGTTGCTGATCAAATGTCTGCCTGCATCTAACCTGAGTAATGCTTAAGAAGATGAGTTCTGCCAATTACAACCACTTCTAAAACACCCTTGGTTAAAATAACAAAATTATCCCTCAGTCATGAAAGTGTATTTATCCTGCAAGAAACTTCAGCTCGATCTCTCTGCTCATCTATTCATCTTAAATATAGCATTCCCTTCCAGAATGTTGAAAAACTGATTTTTTTTTAATGTACTTCAGGTGAGAGCAAAATGTCATGTAGAAAACAGAGGAGAAAGGGAATCTTTTTCTTCCACATGGTCCTGTAAAATAAAAAGAATTTTTTAAAAAGAGGCTGTCTGAGGAAGTTCTGGAGCCATTTGATGCTTCAGGCACTATAAGTAGTTAAAGAATAATTATATGTAATTGAAATATTTTTTCTGATCTCTAAGCAGATTTCTGCACATCATTATTACTGAGATATTGAAATTAAAACATCTCTAAGACATTATAGAAAAATATTTAGACCAGCTGAGTTTGTTACAATAATTAAGCTAAGAACAGTCAAAAATAGGAGCATGTAGCTGGAGAAATGCTTTCAGTGTTGAGCATCCTGTAGCTTCCAGGGAAGAAAGTGAGATCAAGCAGTTGCTCATAATTTTTAAAATCACTTGTGTCTGTTGGGAGCAAGCATCCTGTAAAAATATGATGGCTTTTAGAGTCTTCATTCTAACTGTTGAAGCCCTGTTCGTGTCTCTTATTTTGCAGAAGTTTCTGCAAACTGTCTCCAGCTTTTTTCTGGAAATTAACATTAATCTCAAAGACATAATCTGTATTGATTGTACCTAATCACTAGTAATCATGTAAATAGGTGCATAAAGTCCAACTGAAGCATAAAAAAAAACCTGTGTTCAAAATGTGAGTGTGCATGATAGAAGGAGACCAACACAATAACATACTGCTGGCTGTTGATTCTAACACTTCTCACACAATGATTTAGTGAGAAGAGCTACCTTTATAAGATTGTGTCACTATCAACCTGGCTGTGCTGTGGAAAAGCAAGTAACCAATCCTAAAAGGTCTAAGGCAGAGTCATTTATCATCTCTAAAGCAAGTAAGTGTCATGACAAAAGGTGTAGAACTTCCCAGTAAATTAAAATAAACATACATCTCAGTGTACAATATAGAGCAAACCCCAAGAGAGTGTAGGAATCATTCTCACCACTGCTGGTAGACCTTGGAAATATAAGCAAGGCAAATTTTGAAACTTTGGTTGTAGGCATTTTTGTCCAATATTGATTGATCACACAAGCAAAGGCCAAGAGCCTCTGTGTTCTAGCAAAACACAAAAATGTTAATTGATGTTGGCTAAACACCAACCTTATCAGAAGTTAGTTGGAGTTGTTTTGTCTATTTCAAGCACAAAATTTTAAGTGGTATGACTTGCAGTCTTTGGAAAATAAAGATAGCTAGGAAAAGCAGCTCAGTTCCATGGAAACAGACATCTATATATTTTTTTTCACCCTATTATAGAATGAAATGGAATTAAAAAAAAAATATTTCCTGTGGTTTTCTGAGACTCCATATGTGCAGTATACCCAGTGATTTGGGTAAAAATCTGTGTACAATTCATGTTCCCTGAGGTTCAGTAAGTGCTCTGCAAACAAGACGACCTAGGCTGTCCTCCCTTCTTGGCAAGGTGGAGGGAAAATTGAGGCTGCTTGGCTCTCAGCCTGGTTTCTCAAGCCACGTGTGGTGCGGTGGTCAGAGCTCCTGCACTGTTGGAGGAAGGCTGTTGTTGAACAAAAATCCTACCATGGACCAGAGAAACCATCCTAACAATGCTGTCAGTGACACTAGTATCTCTCTGAAGCATTTCTGTTTCAAAAGGTAAAGGTTTTTTTCTTGACTTGATGCAAAATTATGCTGTAGCTTAAATTTTTCTCTCGCTGATATGTCTTAGTAGTCCTGACTGGTATAAAAGGAATCTAGAAGTAGCACCCTGTACTTGCCTATGCCTTCCACATGCTGAAGAAGCTACAATTGCTCCTGATCCTATTTAAAAAGAGAAAGTTTAGAGGGTGATCCGTGCAACTCCAGCTTGTGTCAGTGCTCGATGAGCCTTACAGTGAAAAAAGTGTTTACTGGTGTCCAGGGAGAACCTCTTGTGTTTCAGCTGGTGCCCATCACCTCTTGACTTGTCACTGAGCCCCACTGAAAAGAAAAAAAGAGCCTGGCTCTCTCTTCTGTGCACTCTCCCTTTGTGTATTTATACATGCTGATAAGATACACCTGAGTCTTCTCCTGGATGAACTAGTCCCAGCTCTCTCAGCCTTTCTTCATAGGAGAGATGCTCCAGCCTCTCTTAATCCTTATCTCCCTTAAATAACAGTGGCCCTTCACTAGATTCTCCAGTATGTGTGTCTCTCTCTTGTACTGGGAAGCCCAGAAGTGGACCCAGCACACCACCACTGCTGAGTAGAGGGAAAGGATCACCTCCTTTGACCTGCTGGCAATACTTTGCCTAATGCAGCCCAGGACACTATTTGCTGCCTTTGCAGCAAGGGCACATTGGTTGTGTTCAACGTGGTGTCCCACCAGGACCTCCAAGTCCTCTTCTGTAAAGCTGCATCTGAAAGAAGAAAAAGGCCATCTGTATTTGAATTGTGTTTTGCTGCTGTTCTCTTTTGTTGCTTTGATGCGAGGTTGTTAGGTGTAATATCTGGGGCCTTGTTTTGATTAGTAAAGAAAATAGTTTCCTTTTTTACCTGTTAGTCATAACATGAGTTACTCTGAAAGAAAAAGCCCAGGTGAAAGGCCAGCACTACATTCATTCTGTGGAAGGAGATAACATAAGGTTTATTTAGTGGATAAACTTAGGTGCTTTGATGGTGTCTGGTATCATCAGCCCTCACCTGATTTCTCTTAATAATGTTTTTGCTACTGACAAAAAAAAAAAATTGTCTCTTTTTCCTGTATCTCTGATAGGGTGATTCTCAGGGAATTACCTCTATTTGCAGAGTCTTATCTTAGGAAGGAAACAAAGTTGTGGAGGAATGACAAAATTCTGATTTTCAACTTTGGCAAAAAAAGCTGAAAAGCTGTCAATAAAGCTTATGGATTATTGAGGAAATGTCTGAATTTAGTTTATTTTTAGTGTGAGTGCTATAAGGCTATATAGTGGCAAAGTAGAAATAGGGGAATTAGTAGAAACTGGTTTTGGTTGTACAACAAGAAAAGGCACCATCATGGACACATGAGGAACTGGTGACAGGGAAAAGCCTATAGGATGCATTTGGGAGACAGAGTGCATGCTTAATGCACTTAAATGCTTAAAAAAAACCCCACTGGACCGTGGGTCATAGATAAAGCATTAATTTGAGATTATAGCAATTTTTCTGTGTGTTCAGCTATAATATGTGCAGGAATTTGGAAGAGCTTGACAGGTGGAAAGATGATATATTCTTACTGGGGGTTGAGAGATCAATTATACATAGAGAAAAGGCTTAATTTTGAGTGGAAATAAACTGATAACGTGCTGCTCAGAATTTGACATAGTCCTGTGTGATGTTGCTTATGAAAGGGTCTATTTTAGTCCAGTTTGTTGAGGTTATTTGTATGAAAGGTAATGGCTTTATTTATGACAGTGAAGCAGTTATAGAACCAGCTGCTTGAATTATGTTTTAATGTTAAGTGGGAAGTCTGAAGATGCTACTATTTACAGACTCAAGGCTTATAATTTATTAAGGTCAATACAAGTTGCAGTGACCTGAGCTGTTCCCAAGACTGGGTCTTTACCCATTAGAATCAGTCAGCATATTTGCTTAAATTCTGCCTTATTGTAGGTGTTAATACAGATCATACTTGAAGGTTGTTTAAGCGCGACGCTTCTGTGAAAACTTGTTGTTCCTAAAGGAATGAATTGCATAAAGGATAAAAGACAGGCTGAGTCACATGCTTTCATAGAGTGTACTTTCCTAAAATTTGTAGAAAGAGAATGAAAAAACCCCAAAGAGTGGAAATAAAATAATTGTCCTAAGGGACATACTAAAAATATTAAAATATAATCACTCTGGTGTAAGCACAATAAATGAGTGGTGGCTTGTTGCCAATACTCTGTTCACTCAGGAATTAAATCAGAGCAAGTATGAAGTTAGTCTAATATGAGCATGCAGTCAGAATCCATCCCTTTTAATCTTTTTTTTTTTTATAACTTCAGTGTATGGTAAAACAGTTCAAACTAAACACTTTGCTTCCCTATTATTTGCAAGACTACAGATGTATCAGGCAGGGTTCTAAGCATCTAATTTATTTTCTGGATTGTTACAAGAGGGGCTGACAAAGTAG
This sequence comes from Scolopax minor, assembly GCA_028566535.1. Lineage (NCBI taxonomy): Eukaryota > Metazoa > Chordata > Aves > Charadriiformes > Scolopacidae > Scolopax > Scolopax minor. The sequence continues at coordinate 46,826,025 of JAOXNG010000012.1, forward strand.
ATGCACTGGACTGTCTGTGAAGTGTCAGCTGAGTTTCTAGGGCTACCCTGTGTTACCTGCATACTGCTGTTCTTCTGTGCAACTTCCCTGGTTTATCTATGTGATAATATTTTCTTTAAAGTCCAAAGTGACCTCAAAGCTGTCATGGGAACAATGTACCTTGGAATTGAGGGGAGGTTTAAATGCTGAAGAGCTTTGTTATGAGATGTTAAAGTTAGGATTGTTAAAATATTAGAAATGAATTCTTATGGCTCAGGGGACAACAAGAGCAGGGGAAAAGTCCACTTATCATAGCCAATTATTTAAGACTGAAAATGTGAAAAGAGTAATAAGACCAATGCCAGCCCTTTCTCAGTCATTATTTTCTCTTCTGTACAGGATTGTAAATAGTTTAATACATATTGAAAAGCTTGTATCCTGAAGGGTTAAAGTATTCTTTGTTTGCTCCTTGCAATGTATTACCTTGTACTTTAAGACTGACTCAAAATAAGAACTTGGCCTAAAAATGCTGCACTGTGGTTCTGAAGGTTCCAATTTGTTACAACCCAGCAACAAGGAAATGAAGCTCAAAGGGTTTGTCTTGTGTTAAAGTAGTCATGGCATATACTTGTTAAAAAAAAAAAAAAAAAAACCACTGAGAAGATTTGCATCAGTTATTTTATCATGTCATATCTATTAAATTATCGTGTCATTAAGCATCAGAAATCTTTTAAATTACCTGCCTTTCTGCTCTTTAGTGCAAGATAGTATGTCCTTCAAATGGTAGGCAGGGAAAAAAGGTCCATGTAGACCTTGGAGATGGCAGTACTTGTTTCACAGATGGTATCTGAGCTACCCACGCATAACCTGTGGATGTCCACTTTGGAGCAGTGGACATCGGCACCTTCTTGCAATCTCTGCCATTTATTTCAGTATCCAAAACTGAGGTGAGAGATGCTATTCAGTGTTTGGTTTTCTTTTTAAACAGCATTTGTCTAAAAACTTTGAAGTCATGACAGTGAAAATAAAGGAGAAAAAAAAAACCCAATAATGCACAGCCTTGAAGTAAATCACATTAGTTTATTCGTGGAGTTTCTTTTTCATAAGTTCTTGAAGATCCTATTTTCTGTAAAGTCTTTACCTTAAATGAAATTATATAGAATTTTAAATGTTGAAAAAATTCCAATCTTGTAGGATGTTGTACGATCAAACTCAGTCTCTGTGCATGTGTAGAGAGAAAAGATAATAGTGGATAGAATGGGCCAATTTCTCATTTATTGCAAAGAAAGAATCTTCAGGGTAGAAATAAGGTCAGGTTACGTTTGCTTTAAGGTCCCTTTAATCCATAAGAGTGGAGTAAAATGATAATGGTGAGCAGTATGAACCTGACTGATTCAGTAAATGAGGCCATGGCACCAGGAGGTTTAACCTTATAAAAGAACACTCTTTTAGCTAGCAGAAGTGAAATGCATGGCTTTCCAGATGAATGTATGTGTGGGCTAAGCTTTGGTAAATCAGTTTTAGAATGGGTTGAAATTAGTTTATTTTTGAAACAGGAAAGAAGCCATACAGTATCCATATATAGGCCTTGAAGGAGTGCGCAATAGTGTTATGCTGCCCCAGTGTATTACCAGAAAGATGTACCAGTTGTATGAGACTGCGTGTGAGTCAGACTAAGACAGATTTCAAGCAAGTTAAACTTTTTAGGAGGTGTGATAGGAGAGGCTGTACGAACTTTATTCTCCCAACATTGCACATCACTTTTTGAGAATCCTTGCTAAAGTCCTCATGGGTTGAGGTACTCCCTACAGCAGTAGGCAATTGTATCACAGTGTATTTATTTGTCTGAACCAATAGAAATAGCACACATCACAAGAGAAAAACTTACTATGTGCAATAAAGAAAAATTCAGTTTAGATTGTGACCCCAAGAATGAGGATTTGGAAATGTCCTGCACAGAACCTCCATCTTATTTACCATCTTGTGATTTGCATAGATGAATGGTATTTTATGGATCATTGATGCTTGTGCCACCCAATAATGATCAGAGAGGTACTGGAATTTACTCTGGGCAAGAGCTTTTGCCTGATTTTCATCAGAGATTTCAAATGACCTGATATTTTTCTGTCTTGTTAAACATAAAAAATCAATTTCCTATTCTTTATCTTTAGAAAAAAAAAAAAACCCATAATTTATGGCAAATACAAATTTAAAAAAGAGCTTTCACTTCTTTTAAATAAGATCAAGTGCAGGGTGCTGCACCTGGGGAGAAATAACCCCCTGCACCAGGACAGGTTGGGGGTGACCTGCTGGAGAGCAGCTCTGAGGA
>JAOXNG010000012.1:46861618-46877923 GCA_028566535.1 Scolopax minor
GCCAGAGCCCTGGAAGAGGCTGCCCAGGGAGAGTGTGGAGTCCCCTTCTCTGGAGATCTTCAGATCTCCACCTGGATGCCAGCCTGAGTGATGTGCTCTGGGCAGCCCTGCTTTGGTAGGGGAGTTGGACTAGATGAAGGTCACTTCCAACTCCAATAATTTCATGATTCTGTGTTACCATTCAAAGCTGAGGCCTTGTCTTTGCTCTCACTTGCATCCATGTGAACTAGCAGAGCTTTCACGAAAGACAGTGCAGAACTTGGGGTGGCCATGAAAGAGTCAGACCCTGAGAAAGTGTGCACTTTCCAAGGAGGAACCAATCACAAGGTTTCTCCACCTTGAAGAGCCAGTCCTCTCTGTTCTGTTTCACTCCAAGAACAGTAAACTTATTAAGCAGAAAAACACTGCATAAAATGTTAACGAGAAAAATAATTGTTATTGTAAAGTCTGGAGTTTTTACATTGCTTTAAAAACAGCATGCACAGGTGTAACCTCCCATTTCCCCCTATGCATCAGTGCCTTTTTATGAATGTAACAATACAGCTTTCATGACATCAGTTCATCTATTTTGTGCAATAAACTGTCCTCCTAATGTGATGCGATCACAACTAATTATTTTTCCATGGGATACAATCAATATTTGCAAGTCAATACTGCTAAATCATTCCTCCCACAAATGGTAATGCAGAAGCAGATCATAAAACAGAGAATTCTTCCTCACAACAAAATAAAGCTTTGTGAAAAACAGAACATTTTCTTCCAGTCTGTAGTGAATTATAATCTTGAGGTGAAAATAGACAGCAGGCTGGGCCACCTTATGGTTTAGATACAACATTCTTGGAGAATCGATGCATTTCAAGTAACGTCCTGTTTCTGGAAGATGAGACATTGGAAACTGCTTAAAACAGGCCAACACATTTGAAAATCATGTATGATTTTGAAAGCTTATGGCCTTGATTTTAAACTTTGGAAGAAAACCAACAACAGAGAAATCTGCAGACTTGCTTCCCAGAGAGATTGTTCAAGGCTTGTTCAGGACATCACCAGTCACTGAACAGCCTTTTGCCAGAATCACCTAAGAGCTTCTAGACCTCTAGGAAGTGATGATTCTGTCTGCTGTGCTCCATGAGCTTCCCCTCAAGCCTCACCTACCCCGTTCAAGTGCATCTACATTGGACTCAATGAAAATCTCTTTCCTGACATTTATCTTTTTGGGAATCAACTAGACATGCAGAGAGGATGAATGAAGAGGAGGCCTTAGGCACACTGATTTTTAGAAATATCATCAGAGAAATGGAAGTATGTAATACAGCTCATGACAGGTGTAGTACAGATATCATTGCCCAGTGTTTGAGAGACTGAAATGTGCTTCAGTATGGGCTGTCATGCTACACTCTGTACCTTCTGCCTTGTGGAGAACGAGGCCTTATTCTGTAGCAGGTGAGAGATTCTCCTCTAGGTTCAGGGAACAGATGCCATAGTCACTTTGACTAAGACCCTGAGCTCTGTTAACAGTGAAAAACTAAATTGAATCAATAAAGGGTCCTTAGTCCTTTCTAATGTTATAAAGGGCTATAGGAAGATTATAAGGCCTTACTACATACAGCACAGATCATTGTAAGATGCATCAGCTCTCCATTTCCTTATAGAAAAAGAGATGGTTTTCTATAGAAACCATTTATTTCAATCACTAAATTGTTTCAAATAGCATATCTTAATCCTCCAGTGGACATAATCAATCAGAAAGTATACAGAAAACAAATTCATGCCAGCCTATTTAAAGATTGTACCAGTGACAATGTTGAAAAAAGGATTTAATTGAATCCTGAACTTCCTGTATCAATAGTGACAGCTACAATGTAGTACCATTGATCAGGCTGTAATCCAGAATGAGGAAGAAATTTCCTACATGGCCTTCTCTTCCCGGCCCATTAATTTCACAAACTGTCATTGACTGTTTATGGCAGCTTAATGTCAACGTGCCACTTGACAAGACAACAAAGCAAATGGTCAAATATCAACGAAGATTAGGGCAAGGACACGCACTGCTTAGTGTTTACAAACATCTCATCAAGGCATCTTTAAAAAAGGTAGCCAACCCCCACATTTTCGAGAAGCACACCAACACAGATGTATGCAGCATCATGGCTCTTCGTGTCAATGATCTCTTCACAATATAAAAACTTTTTTTAAAGGTTTCATTAAAAACAAACCATGTCATTGAGGAGAGTTGAAGAGGGCTGAGCCAAACTGCCCAAAGCCATTAAGCAGTAAATGCTTGAATATATTGTCTTTCCCTTTCAGATGCTAAGATCTGCATATTTAATAATTTAAATTTAGTATTAACCTTTTGCTTATCTATCTTCAAATCCACCTGAGTAAAAGAGGACTGGATTTGCTATGGATTTTCTAGTCTTCTATTTGGTCCTGACTGTTAGTTCAAGCTGTTTAGAGATAAGCCTGAAAAAAAATCCACTCCTCTGTGGAACAAATCTTTTGGTGGATGGTCGTAATGACAAAGAGGCTGGCTATAAATCTAGGCACTGGCCTTCCTAGAGAGTATGTCTGTCTGTGTGTTGGTGTGCAAGTGTGCACAAGATGGCATTGTTATACAGAGCCTACTGTAAAATTCTGCCTAAGGTCCAAGTTCTCCTCTCTGATACATCATACGTTTCTACTCAATCAGTCAGCGTGTGTAGGCATAAGTAAGAATAGGAGTCAGGCTAGTACTATTATATTTAAAGTGAAAAATGTTAAAAGGAGTAGTTTTTTCAGTAGAGAAAAATATTGGAGAAATCTAAAGCATACACAGTAGCAAGCTATCTCCAAGGACAAACGTCTCTCAATAGATTATGTAGCAGTTCTTTTAGATCTTTGTAACTTGTGGTCCTCTAAACACTTCGTAGAAGTGATGTGGATTTCTTTACATTTCCTATGTGTCACTTACTTTAATAAATCTGGGAGTTGGCTTTTCTTTTTTTTCATGACTTACCTTTTGTCACCTTTGGCTGCTATATATGTAATTCTCTATTTTTCTACTGAATTTTTTGGGGGAGTGGAGTAATCAAAACTGAATATTGTATTATAATATGAGGACAGCACAGATTTACACTGTGGCATGTAATGCTGGTTTTTGTTCTCTTCTTGGTTTATTTCTAATGACTCCTCTTATTCTACTTGCTTTTTGAACACCAAAGGGTGTTTTAAAGCAGATTAGTGTTTTGCACTATGTCTTCAAAAGAGGTAGAGCTCATCCAGTACAATGTTAAAAGCATCAAATTTAAAATAAGAGGAAGAAGTTTTTAATGTATTGAGTAGTTGCACTGTGTAACTCAATGTTCCAAGATGTCAGAGAAGCTGTAAATACAAGGAGATTCTCGTCGAGCACAAAGCTATCATGATTATTGAAGAATATAGGATGCAAATTTGTCTCAGAAAGTTCCTGAACTTCTGATTGCTGAAAAATGGGAGAGTGTTACAGGTGAAAAACTTTTGCTTATTCCTAAGCAGTTGCTACCAGCCACAGTCAAAGAATATTGAACTCACCAGATCTGTCACCCAATCTAGTGTACCTGGTCTTATAGACAGAACATTAGACAAATTTCAAGGGTCAGGATTTTTTTTTGGTATTGTTTTTTAGTTTTGGTTAGTTTTTTTTTTTTTTTGTAATTGGGAATATGAGAGAATTGAAACAAACAGTTCAGGCCAATGGAAATGGGGAGACAATGCCCTTAATGATGCAACATCCTATGATTTCTAGTGGTGTGTTAAACAATTTAAATGATTACAATAATGACATACTAAAACATACACAGGTGATTGAAAGCCAAGATCTAAACGTTGGCTCCATTGATTTGGGTACTTTGCAACAACTAAAGAGTGGAACCTGTATTTGTTTACAGGTAAAAGACTGACAGGGTGTTCCCAAGGGAAAAAGCACTGGGACCTTTCCTCCAGTTTGTGAGGGAGGGAGAAGCTGAAGTGCTGACTGAATAACTGACAGCCTTGTCCACAATGTGCCTGAGCTAACTGAGGACAGAGTCAATACATCACTTTCAGCAGGCCCCACCACCTGTGGGCTCACCATAGCTCACCTGTAAGTTAGAGCAGTTCTCTCTGGTGGTTTAAAATTACCCTCAAGGAGAGAAGAGTTCAGCCTAGGACAAGTTACTTCTTTCTTCAAAGTTTAAGCTAGGATAAATTTTCTCTCTTTGATTGGGTGATTGTTCAAAGTGCAAAAAAGGAAAAGAATATCTGGAAAAGAAATAAGTTCAATTGAAAAATAAAAAAAGGAAGGCCATGCATGAATTTGTTCCAATATTTCCCCTGAAAGGGAAATTCCCCCAAAGTCACAGCACCCTATGACTTATGTTCTGCTGAATAAGATCCCTTCTATTTCTGCCACCCAGATTTCCTGGAATTAAGGGTTATCTTTGTGTCATCAGGGGTGTCACTGTAGGTGAAGTGATGTAGAAGAGCGAAGTGTGAATGCTGCAAAGCATTTTCCATTTCATCCTCTTTCAGTATAAAAACAACTGTGAAATCTGGAGGTCAAGTCAAAATAACAAGAGGTTTCTGAAAAAAGCACCAGGGTATATTTGCAGTTTATCGTGGGCAAGTAGTGTAGATGGTGGAGAAAGAGGTAGAATACACTACAGACAGCCCAATAAATAGAGTTCATTCAGCAACTCACAGCCATTATACAGCTGTGAGTTTAACACCTGCGTCACTTATGAAAGGATCCTTCCCAAGGCCAGGACTTTCTGTGGTCTGGAAGCTTATTTTGGGTGGAATGTATGAACTAGAAAGATAAGGAAGTTGTATTTTCTCAGAGTTATGAGCAGAGTCAATGACAATTGAATTGAGCCATAAGCCATCAAACATGCACTGGAGATTGACTTGTGTTAAGGCACTAAAGAAAAATGTATTATCTTTCTTCAGGTGACAAAATGTCCCTGCAGCCCTGCAGGAGTAGGGAATGAGGAGAGGGTGCTGGCGGGGAACCACCAGGGAAACTGCAGGCAACACAGGATGGTCTCATCCTTGCAGTTTAACCCACCATGCTGTGGGTTTTTTTGTCAACAGCATGAATTCTTGCCTAGAGGAACCCAAGGGACTAATGCTTACGCGTGGTCTTTCGGTGGGCTTGATTGCTTTCTGAGGTGACCATCTTGGTCATTGTCAATGAAGAGCCTGTCAAGTTACTCATTTGTTGTCTCAGGTGCCTCAGTCACCTGCTCCTCTGCAGATGAGATGAATCTAGCTGTACACAGCTGTGCTTTCAAAATGCTTGTAGATTAGAATGAACAATCAAGATCAGTAGCAAAATAAATGGATTGTAGTAACATTACATAGGCCTTGCAGAAATCTCATTGCAGTTTGTTTGGAAATTGCTTCTATTTCAAAGCATATTCCCAACTGATTATTTTTTATTTTATGTTCCCACCTGCTTGGTTTGTTCAGCTTAAAATAAAATAAAAAAGGAGCAGGAAGAAATAATGTTAGCAACACTGTAGATATTTCTGTTGGGTAAGTCTAATAAAAATGATGTTTGCAGTTTCTCCCAAAGCCAAAACAATCTGTTGGTCAGTGGTACTATCAGCAGTTAGGGAGAGTGATACCTCTGCCAAATGTCTGTGTTTTTTTAAATATTTAACAGACTGTGGATTTCAAAGAAATAAAATTTCGCCTGTGTGTGTACCCAGGGTACGTACATGTGTACTGGGACTGACAGGCAACCTGTGTGGAATGTCTGCACTTTCATAAGGATTTGGAGTTGGCTATGAGTGTTGCTTGTCAGGCACATGAGTGTAAATGAAAAAAAAAAAGGAGTTCTTTGCTCTGTTTGCAGGGCCAGCACAAGATCTGCCACCTGAAAGCACTAATATTTTTTTTTCTTAAGCTGGTTCTTTCGGTGGAAGTTTGGAAATCTGCAGTGTTTCTGAAACATATAGCAGTATCTGTTTCCTGTCAAGAGGCTGCTAACGAACTACCTGAAGTAAGAATGATTAGAATTCCGGAGGTGTTTCCTGGACAGATACTGACATGGGCCTAATCCCAGGTGTGCTGTTGGTACAAGCTGTCCCATTGATGCAAACAGAGTACATGCAAGAGCAGGGGTGAGCATAGGTTGGATGGAACCTGTGGGACATACGTGTATGAGGGAGACTTCAAGTCAGACAAGAATAGCAGAAATTATAAGAATTTAAGGATGTATAAAAGCATATAGGGATGGCAAGAACACAGTCACGTCTCAAAGATTGTGGCTTAGGATATCCTACCTCTTCCCTGTCCCTGGACTTGGCATCATGCCTTTAAGAATCTGCTTTAGTAAGGACTGAAACAAGGCTGTTTCATTAAACATAGATTGAAACAAGCATGCTTGGTGATAATGCATGGAAATTAACATCTTCTTAACACCTGCAGAATTTTCTGGAGTCAGAACATCTTTATAAACAATTCTAGGCTTTCTTAAAGAATTCTGGAGGGGAGTTGCCACAGCCCTCCTGAGTCACGACATCACATAAAATTCCAGAATAAAAGTATCCTTGTGACATATTCTAGAGCTTTCCTCAATGAATTACTTTTCTCTCCTTTTCTATTCTTTTAAAAATATTTCTCTGGACTCTCAGGTTCAGATTTGACCATCTTATCCCGCTTCCCTTAAAGAGTTCCTTTTCTTACTATATATTCCAACCAGGTATCTGCTGGTATCTGCTCCCATCTCATGGGTCACATCACCTGAGTGGGAAACTCTGAATCCTTCCTGTGGTCTCTGTTGCATAGACAAAGAAACATTTCTGCTAGATCCTCTGAAATTCCCCTATGTTGAAGCAGAAGCTCTCTCCTAAGAAATTCAGACTTACAGAAGAATGTTAGGGTCTATTCTGCCAGACAGCAAGCTAGTGATTGAAGCTGTAGAGTTATTTGGGTTGTAGGCTTTTTCCTTGCCAATTTTGTTTTCTTTTTTCAGTTTGTTTGACAGAAGAGCAACCACACAGATTGTTTCTGGTGACAGTCCAAAAATACCAGACAGGATGCAGAGGGATTTTTTGTTCTTCCAAAGTATCTGTTGAAGATGTGGGCAATCCCTCCAGCAAGATGATATCATCACTAGTTGATTGCTGTTAATTATCTCCATTAAGGTCATAATTTCCAAAGAGATCAATTGGTGATAAATATCCCCTGACGTCAAAGAGATCAAAGTGCTAATTCTCTTGAAAAGCTTGTCCTAACCTAGGAGATTAAAAATGGTCAAATTAGTTGTTTGTTGCCTGTCTTTTCTGAAAAGCTGATTTCAGTAAGATTAAACTATTGCTCCATAAGATACCTCCGTTATGAGAGGACATATCTTCATACAGATATACGTGAGCATGCTCTGTGTTCTCAAGCTGCAATTGTGTACAAAACAGGAATGGCTCCAGGGAGATGGTGCAGTCCAGGCAGTAGACCCAGAGAGTAACAAGGCTGTGTCCTCATATGGAGAAGGCCACCAAAGATGCAGAACAAGAAAAGCTATGGGAAGAGAAACATGGAGAAAAGGGTGGTAGAAAGCATTTCAGGGAAACTGTAAGAGCAGTAAGGAACAGCTGGTTCATATGAGGTCCCAAAGCTGGAAGCCAAGGCAGAAATTGCTCTGGATTTCCCTGTGATGTTTTGTTGTTGGTTTTGGTTTTGTTCCTGGAGAAAAAAGGGCTAAAATCTTGTACGATTTAGAATAAAGAAAATTCCAAGATTCAATCTGCACATTCTGAGGTGTACCCTAGAGAAGGGAGGTTTTCTTTGCTGTATAATCATAGCTGGTAGACACTACAGGCATTGTGTACTGCTGAATCTCAGGTCTTTTGTGCATGGTGTTGAGTACATGTGTGGGGGCAAGGGGAAAAAAACCTTCTGTATCTTATGCCAGATATGAGCTAGAAACTGGTCACAGACTTGCAGAGTGGCCAAGGTTGTCAGAGATCGCTGGAGATCACCCACTCTGACACTCCTGCTTAAACCAGGGTCAACTAGAGCAGGTTGCTCAGAGCTATAACCAGTCAGTTTTGAATATCTCAAAGGATGGAGAATCTACAACTTCTGTGGGCAACCTCTGACGGGGTTTGATGATTCTCACAGTAAAAAAGTTTTTTTCTGATATTTAAGTTGAATTTCCTGTCCATTTCAATGAGATGGGACCCTCACTGGACGGATTGGTTGCTAAAGTTAAACAGATTCCTGGCTAGTGTGAAAGCCCAAGGTAATAATACCTGCCTATCAAATGACAAACTCTGTCTGAGATGGTGTTTTTCCTTTTTTTCCTCATTTTTCCTCAAGGGTGCATGCTCTCGTGACAGGCTTGACAAATATAAATATTTTATAATAAATGAGCTGTCCCTTCCCGTTCAGTTGAATGCTATGTGGCACTTGTGAATTTAATAATTTTCACCTGGTATTTAATGATTTTCACCTTGTGGAAGATCTAATTTCTCTATGCTGTTGTTGAAATCCTGATGTCAACAAAGAAAGTGCAATAACTGTTCTGCTCTAAGATGGACATGGACCTCTAAATGGCATGTGAATTGAAAAGTTTGCAGTCAGATGAATATTCAGTGGTTTGTAAATAACTAAAGTAGGATTAAGTCAGTTCTCTGAGCCTGTGGATTTGTGAATTAATTATCTTATCCTTACTACCAGTTGATCAACATTTGATTTCTCAGTGATCAGTTTCACTTGACATCTTCCTAAGTAGTACTGTTTTACACAGAAGGAGATGAAAGTCTAGCCATCATTTCTGGTAGGAGAAGTTAGAAAATATTTAAAATACCATTAGTAACTGATTTTTTCCTTATTAATAATTTTTCATACAAGCTTCCAGCTTGATTGCTTATGATTTGGGTTTTGTTTTTTTTTTTTTCCATTTGCTTCTCTGCCTTGTTAAATCTAATTTTTTAAACTACAGTTCCGTGTTTTCTGTGGTCTGGAGCTGAGTTAATGCAATTGCAATATTTTGACATTTTCTGATTTTATTTCTTTTCAGACTGGACAGAAAAAATGAGTAATATATTACTAGTAAACACTAGCTTAAGATGGCCAAGCTGATCAAATATGCTTGTTAAACCACCGAGACTGAATTAACTGGATCCTAGCAACTACCTTCTTTTTAACAGCTGGAAAATACCTCATTTTCAATCAGGGAAAAGAGCATGTATGGCTTTCCGTGGAGCAATGAATCTTGGAATCTCCACAGTACAGAGGTTGATATAAATCTTGTCCAACTTTCTGTAATCTTAGAAGTGGGACCTGAGATGTGACTAGGGACCAAGTTCCAGCACTGACACATCTTGGCACTGTTCCACAAACCTCACAAGAATTAATCTTTTATCTTCACTGATAATTAATTTGGCATTCATTTAAAATGCTTTAAGGTTCTCTAAAGTCTACGACGGTGGAGAAGAAATGCAGGTGGCATAAGAATATCCTGAAAGCTCAGGAGCACAATGCAAATAAACTTCACAACAGCACAGCTGAGTGTGTCCTGGTTTGGATCTAAGTTGTGTCATTATTTTGTCTCAAGCATGATACACATTTTTTTAATGAAACATTGTCAATAGCGTTGTCTCTTGCAATGTTTCTAGAGTTTTTCTGTACCGGATGAGTCCAGCTTTGGGATTGCATCCTGTTCCCATGTTAGTCTTCCTGTGGACCTCAGTGGGCATTGAATTGAACCAAATCCTTTCCTTCCAAGTCAGAAAGGGGGTGGAGGAAAGAGCCCAGGCCTGTAACAGCTGACTCCCAACTGGTATCAATGGGAAGCGAATGCACACGTCATGATTTGGACACATCGTTGAAGGAAGAAGGATATTTCTGTCTCGATTTCATTTTTTATCACTGAGTAAGTCAGGGTGTACATTAATTTACCCCAACTATTTTTCTAGTTCTTTCAGTTCAGAGTTTGGGATTGACCTTGCCATGAAAAATAGTGGAGTTGCATTGTCCTGTGGAAGCAGGAGTAGCTGTGCTGCCTCTGCTCCCCTGGGTGCACAGAGAAGGCACTCAGTGGTCCCTCATGGTCCTGGCCTGTTGGCAGCAAAGGCAGAACTCCTCTCTTAAGAGTCTCTTACATGCCTAATTAGTGTACACAGAAAGCCTTACTGCATTTTTGAATCCTTAATATCTTTGAACAACGCAGCTGCTGCAAGTAAAATATGATAATTGCATTTTACATTTCTACCTTAAGGTCTTTTGCTAGGTAATTAAGCTAAATAACTCTGAGGTAGATTAAAATATACTCAGTTCTGTTTGGTAATAGTAACAAGGGATTGTATTCAATGAAAAGATAAGCAATCCCAGCTAGAAAAAGGTCTTGCAAATGCCCTGGCCCTTTTCTTTATATTGCTTATGCTGCCACCTTTAAATTGATTCCAGGTCACTTCTGGAAACATGGTAGCTCTTAGTTTTAAATGTAACTGTTTACTAAGACAGAGTCTATTCCTTGTCTGTGTCTCTAGTACACCAGCTCATCAGTTCACCTGTGAATCTGTGATCACTCACATTGCCAGTCGCTGCTTAAAGGTGGGTGCAGCAGATCTGAGACCTTCATGACCAAACAGGAAACCAGGACAACTGATTTGCAGTCCCGGAGTGCTGTCAGTCATAGCACGTGGAAAGACACAAGGCTGTGATTGCACTGGGCATAAGTAGTGTATCCACACAAACACTTCCCTGGTGAGGATTATGTAGGAGAGAATGAAAGGGGAGAACAAATCAAGCTGTCATAAAGCTGCACCCTTTTTATAGAGTCATTGTGTGCCCTGTGCAGTATCTTGCTGAACAGCATTGAGCAATCATTTGCCCTTTGAATGTATTGAGTAACTGTCCGTGCTTTGTAATGCTATTAGGGTAATTGTCTGCCTGTGCAACAGTTTATTGAACATCTACCTAGTGATATTTTATTGGCTAATTGCTTGATGGATGCATTGTTTTACTTATAGTTGGTTATTTTGCTTGGTATTTTCTAGAACTATTTCTTGGTCTGAATGGGGCAAGCTTTCTCAGGAGTGGGCAGTCTTTCGAGCCAGATTTTTTCAGATTTGCTCATTTGTTCTTCCAGAGGCTTCTCCAACCCAAAGCAAACTTGATGGCCCTGCTTCTTACACCACTGCTATTGTATTTTTCTTTGAAGTCTGAATATTTTTCATGATTCTTCCCCCATTCACCTGAACAGGCTGGGTCTGCTTTTAAAATGAATATTCTGTGATTACAAAGAAATCCAGTCAGTGCGAAGCAATTAATTATTATTATTCTATACTGTTTTCGCACCTGGACTCCTGACTTTTCAATCTGGTGCTTTATGGTGTAAAGCACTGACCATATGTGCAAATGATGTATTTTGTCACCGGAGCTTAGGAAGTTTCTGAGCTCTTTCCATCATGTAAAGGTCTGTGGCAGGTAACAGACTGTGAAAGTAGCAAGCATTGCTGTTGCTGCTGCTGCTGGGCTAGGGGCATCATTCATCAAGTCCCATTGATTTAAGGCAGGGAGCATTTCAAAGGCAAAGTGTTATAAAAGTATGTTTTTCAATATTAGCTTTTGGAGAAGTGCAGTCTTTTCTAAAATATGCCAGCTGTCACCAATATGGCTCCATATTGCTAAGTCCTTCTTACTCTTCTTCTCTCATTCTTAGCATATCAGGCAGTGAACCTGATTCATCAGTGTGTCAAGCTTTACTCTGCAAATCTAGAATGCAAAGGAATTGTACAGGGCTATTATTCAGAATTGTGAAAACAGCTAGATATGATACAAGGCAAGAGTGGACTGTACTGGCAATTTTGTATTTGTGATCAGCAGCTTAGATATAGGTTTTGCTTGTTCTCTGAGCACTGAATGAGAGACTTGGAGTAAAGGCAAGTGACCTGGTCGTCCAGTGAAGTCATTTGTTGGGTGTTATCCTCAGTAAAACTGACCTTGGTCTCTGTTCATGTGTTATTTGCCTAGACAGATGCTCTCTTCAGTTTCAGTGGTATATATTCCTCTTTGTTCCTCCCTCTCTTTTCTGTTGCCTTTTGGTTGGATGTGGGGATTCGGTTCAGGGACAACTCTGTCCTAGTGGTGAGAAATGTACAGAGATGCTTATATATTTCTGGCAAAATAAGGGCTGTAATAAACAGCATTGTGCTAAACAGCAAATGGCTAATGATGTGAGTGATGCTGAAGATAGACAACCTTTCTGTTGTCTGAAAGATTATGTACAGGAATGTCCTATGTTAAACCTGTTGTGAAGTTGGAGCTCCTGCTGTTCCAAATCTGAATGGGTATGTGGAGCAAAAAGAAAAAAGTCTCTGCGTTGTTTGGGGTTGGTGGTTATCCTCCATCTTCAGGGGGAAGAGCTGATGCTTGTGCAGATGGTCTAAGCAGGACCAATTTCACCTACATAAGTCCTCTTAAGAGCTATAGGTCCACTGTTGCTATGAAAACACTGCAAATATTTAACTTGGCTCAAGACTTGGTGGCCCATGATGATGAGAGGTAGGGCAAGAACTTAGGGTTGGTTGGACATGACTGTACCTTACTTAAGGGCAGTCATAGTATGTATTGCTTTGTGTCCTATACTAATGAGAATGGAGGTAACCATTAAAAATAATTAAGCTCCCTTTGTGGCAGAAATTTGTCAGAATACCTATTAAAAACATCTATAGATATGTGTATACCAGCCAGGTAACCTAAAGGAAACTAACATGCTTTGAACCAGATACATTGATTTAAGCCAGGAATATCATAGCTAAAGGCAGGGGTCAGCTCTTTTGTGAACTGGTTTATTATATCTCTTGTGGAATCAAGAAAACTGGCAAGGATGGCATTGACCAAGTTCAAAAGTTGATGAGGGCCTGAAAGCAGAAAAGAAGATGAAGCACAAGTGACGTACATTTTCTGTGAGACAGTGCCAGATGATTCTGCCTTTCTTTCTCACCTGGAAAAACCTCTCCAATTAATGTTTTAAATGTCCCACTGAAACTCTCCTAAATATTTTAGCAAGTGAGGTGATTCTTTTTTATATTTGCTTGGTAAATATTTTATTTTGCTCACATGGACTCATCAAGTGAAAGAGATTCCTATATTTCTTGCACCTGTCTTACTGCTTGTGTAAGCTGCCCCAGCTTTAGCTGGTTTATTAGCAGTGTGAAGGAGTAAATTCTCCAGAGCTCCTCTTCACAGCACCATTGAAACGAGAGCTGGGAAACTACACCAGACCCCTGAATCTTGTTCCTCCAAACATCAGCTTTAGAAATATCTCTGTTCTTGGGACTTCAGCCACTGCCCATGGAACATTACTGCCAACAGAAATTAGTCTTTTATCCTGATCTTATCAGGAAGGGAATGAATAAACAGGGTACCAGAAAATTCCTCTGACAGAATGTTGTCATGTCTTTTCACATGAAATCCAACTTATTTCTCCTAGAAAGTTTCAATTAACTTCTATAGATTCTATTTAATCTAAGATATTTAAACTGGATCTCCAGTGGGCAGATCCAGACACAAACTGATGAGACTAATGCTGGTCATGTCTCCTGGTCACGTTTTCCAGTGCTTCCCTGCCAGTTCTCACCTTGTGAGAGCTTTGATGCGGGTACTAATTGCCATATGGAGTTTGTTCTGATCTTGAGCATGCATACAGCACTTTATTTCTGCATTCTTCCATTTTTTTTTATGTTGATAGATTTCCCCCAGTAACAGCTAGCCCTATGGAATGGTGGAAGTATTGCAATGCCCAGTGTTTTAGTATTAGGTGACTGCTGTCTACAGGAACCCACACACCCAAGTCAGTCCCTTGAATGCTTCTATTTCATGTAGGGAAGATTAGGTACAAAAAAAAAGTAGTCAACTTCAACTGCTAAATGTGCCATCTGACCTATTCACTGGTGAGAGGAGTATGGCTTAAGGCTCATCTTTTTGAGCAAAATAATTGCCATTCCAGCGGCCTGGTGGAATCAAGCAACCTGAGAGTTGCCTAAGGACTTCAGACAGTGTCAGACTTCTGAATGGGATCTTAAACAGACACCTGAGGAGCAAATGAGGAGCAAACCCAAGCATAAACATCCTGTTCCTCTCCCCTAAACATCTCTTCTGGCTTTAAGGAGAACCTGTTCAGCTACTCTGGATACCTGTCTCTTAACCCTCTGCAATAGCTTGGACCCCCACTATGTACTCATGCAGGAGGGGACTCAGCTAGTTTCTTAGGATTCAAGCCTGTATTTCTCATCATATCAGGTGTCTGCCTTGCCTAAGTGACCCTTGACAGATGTTCTGGTCTTTCTGCATAGTCTGTGCCATCCCAGCAGAAAAAAAAGATCAAACCCCAAGAAAACAAAAGCAAAAACTCTAAAAGATTTACTCAACTAGAAGGGCAAACCAAGAAGATTCTTTTGATTTAAGACTACCTCCTTGTTTTACTTAGCAACTGCTTCATGTTAAAAAACTGCTCTTGTAATAAAAGGAGGCAGGGACTCCTTTCATTTGAGTATAGATTGACGCTTCCTCTTGTGCTGTCTGGCCAGTTCATTATCTTCAAACATGCATTTGAATTCCCCCAGGCAGGAGATAGAATAAAATCTCTGTCTCTCAGGCTAGGGGGGATTATAGGTTCTTCCAAAAGAGGGTGCTTCTTCATATCCTCCCCACCCACAATATCTTAATAGGAAGTGGTGAGGTATGTCTTGTAGGAAGGTTCTGCCTAACTGTGCATTGGGCACACTCCAGAGCTTTCTGCCCCATCAGGATATTTAGGCAGGGAAAATTCAGTTTCTTCCTCTGAGTGACTGAAATATGGGAGTGTCCAGGATGGCTACAACCAAGGTCTCTCCACACCTGGGCAGGAGCAGATCACATTGGTGCCCATGACAGTAAATCCCAATGGAGCTTATGCTCCATTGTGTAGGTTGACAAAAAGTTGAAAAGTTTTACTTATCTGCATGTTTTGTGTGTGTGCAAATATTAAGTTCAAGGGAAAAAAAACAGGAGACGGATTCATATTTTGACACATTCTTCTGCCTGTTACTCCCTCAGCATCATCAGAGGCAGAGCACACAGAACACTGTTGGTAAGGCAACTGCAAAGAGGCCTCGAGGTCTTGTAAATGCCATAATATATACAGTTTGTCAAGTCTGATGCCAACTTATCTTTTAGTGATGTGAGCTAAGTTTCTCTCTCAGGCTGAGAAATCCCAAATTAAGAAAAGATTTTATGGATTTTTAAAATGGATTATTTTTGAAAATACTTTCATTTTCATAACAAGTGAAATTTTGGGCATAACAAGTGAAATTTTTTAATACTTTATTTTTGGTCAGAATTTCAGAAAAAAAATGAAACCCTGATGTTGATTTATTTTTTCCACAGATCCCTGGAGGAAAATTATATCAAAAATGACACGTCTACTCTATTGATTATGTTATCATGTAGTGTTAAATGTCATCTAGTGGAAGGTGAAAAAAACCCTTCTGCAATTTGCTACTTATCTCTGTGAAAATTTTCACTACATTTATTTATTATTTAGATTGCATTTATTCCGAAAATGCAAATACAGTTCAATAAAATTTCAAAATAGTTATATACAGATTATATGAAAAATGAGCCCAACTGTACTGATCCTCTTTAGAGCAGGATCAATCAATAGGAATTATTCCAATTCCAGATTGTTTGGCTGAGCTCCATACAATAAATGCTACACTGCAAAAAGACAGCTAATTCCTCCAAATTATGAGAGGAGCAACATTAGCAGATTCCTTTTCTTCTTTCTATTTTTTAAACAGAGCAAACAACCAGTGCATCATCTTAGATTCTGTGTTCCTTTGCTTTCCTTACCTCACACCTTCTGATGGTCTCTGATCATGAACGTGCAGTGTTTCAGATCTGATTCTTCACAGCTTTTCTAGCAGCGTGTTTCAAATCGTCCCTTATTTTTTAGAAACCATATGCCATACAATGTCATAAATGGAGCTTGTGAGAAAGAAACCATCCAATCCAACACATTTATTTTTTATGGTGGTGTGGGGCTAAGGGATCATTTTTATGTTGCTTGGAAAGGTTCCTTACTCCAAGTTCTCACCCTCAAACGTCCTGATTGTGAAAGTTGTGATGCCAGTGAAGCTTTAGTGAAGAATGGCTCAGAAGCAGAGCATGGCAGGAAATAGCTCAGCCACATTTATATCCTTCATTTAGGAAATAAAGGTGTTGGAGGCATTAAGTAAAAATTAAAGCTTTAGTGTGTAAAAAGATGTCGGAAATATTTGATGTTCCTGATGCTACTATGAAGTGCTGAAATACTCCATC
>JAOXNG010000012.1:46952288-46966524 GCA_028566535.1 Scolopax minor
GTTCATAGCATCCTGGGTAGGTAAAGCACAAGCCAATAGTTTGGGGTTTAAGGAAAATCTTCCCTTTTTTTTAAAAAAAAAAAAAAGAAATACTCCTGCAATGCCTCATCTTTGGCCTTGCTGAAGAATCGCTCCCGTTCTGGGACTTTAAGAGGAAAGAATAACACGTACATCATGTTTGCTCCTTTTGACGGTGCTCCCGGGGAGCTGCTGACCAAAGAAAGTGCTAACCATCGTGTTTTCACCTTTAACTTTGAAACATGCTGATCACATTTTCTCCTTCAGCCTTTTTCTCTCAGCTGCTCGTGTATATAGTTTATTCAATTCATGGCAGCGCACAATAAAAATCAATAAAAAGCATTTATTATAAAGTGCCAGAGATTAAAATAACTGGCTTGGCTATGCTATTAAAACATGGGATGCTCAAAGCAAGGATGCACACTTCACACAAAATATGATTTATGCTCTGCAGAGGGGAAAAAACCCCAGTAAGCAGAAAAGGAAGTTTTGTTGTCTTGCCAATGAATCACTGTCCTGCTTTAAAAAAAGTTAACGGACACGAAAATATTTAATAAAACTAATTTAGCATTTTATTATCAATACAGCGATTGTAAACAGTGACCGTTTCCTACTTTATAATAAGAAGCCTCTGCTGGGACTTGCAGACGTGTGTTTTCAGCAGGCTGTGCAGAGGTTTGGAAGGCTTAAGTTAACTTTTGAGGCAGGGATTCTAAAATTAATTGTAAAACCCAGCAGATTTTTCTAAAGCACACATTAAAAAAACTCACAACACAACACCACAACCGAGTACCCCTTGGAAATAGGGTTTTTTGTCCTGTTTATGTATTTAATAATCTAAAATTAATTCTGAACATCTACTGGTGCTGTGTATGCGCTTTCCCTTCCCAGCTGGCACACACCCCCTCACTCACACACACACACGTGACACTTCCACACACTGATTCGTGTTCTTACGTTTTCTTCCAGCGTCGTGAGCTGCTCATCGAGTCTGATGGGGTCTGTCCCCAGTGGGAACGTCCCTCTTCCTCTGTCCTGAACATCAGCTGGGAAATCACAAGGACCGGTGGATTCTGCTATCAGCTCTTCAGTGGCATTGATGACTTTCAGGACCTCTGTAGATATGTTGCAGAGAGAGACAGCAGAGTACTTCTGTTTTGTTACAAGAGTAGACAGAGAAAACAACAGCATTAAATTAGCACAGAGGGGTAATATGTAAAATCCCCTTCCTAATAACTGTAGCTTTAGCCACACCAAAAAAATATACCGGGCTAACTCCTGTGAGCAGGCACAAGAACTGTGTGATGAAATTGGAATCTACTTCTCTTTTTCTCCCTCTCCTTTTTATACATGCACACTGGTACAGCAAGCAAAATAACATACACACACAATTCTTCCACAACAGAATTTCTACCAGAGGGATGGTCCCAATCTCACCCCTAAGGAGCCTACAAATATCTAGCTTTAAAATCCAAGTGAGCTAGATAAAGCTGTTTTTGCAATAGTGCTTTAAACACAATAGTGTTTTAAAATAGTGTTTTAAAACATGATCTTCCTTTTTGGGTACTGGCAAACAGATGTGGACTCATCTGTCTCCATACCCACAGCAGTTACTGCACTGCAGCTGCAGGCACAGGAGAGGAATCTTCAGCAGTTTACAACTACCAGGATAGCAGTTTACAAAGATGTTTGCTATGAGTTATACAAGAGACCAAAAAACACCAAAGTGTAAACACTCCTATCCTGATTTTGAAATTATCAATTTACCTGCTTTTAAAATTTATGGCATAAATTACATCAAATATCAAGGAAAAGCATGCAATTTTATCCATGTTTGCTTGTGTTTTTTTTTAATAACTGTAAGCCTTTTTATCAGTGTTCCTGATTTCTGATTTGTCATTATCTATCCTGTTTCTGATGATTCTCACAGAGCTTTAAGCTTCAGGACAACTTCTCTGATGGCAATAAAATTTCACCTGATGTACCCTCAAGCACGAAGCTCAACATCCAAACAATACAGCTTGGAGATTGAGCCAAAGCTTGTTAAACTCAATACAAATACTGCCCCTGAATACCTTTAGTGTTTCTTTGTCAAAAAGAAAGCACAGGAAGTTTAAACGTGTATTTAATTAATTCCTCAAACTTGCAAATACTTATGCACTTATGTATCTGAATTAAGAGCTCACCCATCTGTAAATTTTTCCACAAAGAAAGTATCTGAGGATCAAAACTGAGGAGAAGGTCAGTCTTTGGATTCTATATAGTAAATTCTATAGCACAGAAAACTAGAACTGATTAAAAATGCCTGCATGTTACATAAATACTGTATTAAACAACATGCCAGCTGGCCCCCTAGGCAGGATATAGGAAAAATAACATTCCTTTGCTTCACATAGACTCTGGTGGGTTTAACTGGAAAACCTCTTTTATTACTTCTTTCTTGTAATTAGCTGTTCATTTTTATGTTAGACAAAACTTTTTAGCGGTGGGTATTCAATTGTTCTGCATCAGTACATCAAGGCATCTTTCTCACTGTTACTTCTCTGAATTACAAAAAATAATTAGATCCATGAGATGAAAGAAAAGGAGAACAAAGCAAATACAGTATGTTACAGCACACGGATCTTTAGCTTGTTATGCCAACCAACAGAGCCCCGAACAAGCAGGCCTAGGACACTCTTACTGAGAACAAATACTTGAACCCCATAAATAGCCTACTGTTTTTTCCATTTATTTTCACAAGTGCCAATTAGGTTAAAAACAGATCAATAATTTTATAGGACAGAAGAGGAAATCAATGTTACTTTGTTTTATTATTTGCTTTTACAAGTATCTAATTCTTAACTCTATTCTACAAGTAGTGAACAAAAAAGGATAAAGGCTAGACACTACATTTTCTTCTTCATCTTCACTGATGTATGTTCTCCATTTCAAGAACTGTAGCCTCACTTCAGTGTTCATTATTTCTTAATTATTTTATTATCCTTTATAGCTAATGATGGATTTCCAAAAAAGATTAAATTGAATTAAAAAACTTATAGCAGTGTATGAGAACCCACAACGGCATTTATTACAGAACAATTACTGCAAAACAAGTTTTTTGGTTTTTGTTTTCCTAGAAAAGCGTTCTGTGATAGGAAGCTTTATGAAATCAAGATTTGAGTAAAATATCCTACCTTCTCAATAGGTAATGGATGGGGGAAGAAAAGTTCAATGAGAAAGAAATGTGATTTTTAGCTTCCTAGAATTTTAAGGTAACTTTTTAGTGGCAGATGCTATTTGACTTTTAAAACCCAAGATCTGCTTCACATGAAATGTTGCACGAGGCAGCTAAATGAATGTTCATAAAATGTTTGTGTTGATGAATATATCTCAATTCTACCCTGCAGGTATCCAGACACAGGAGTCACAACTTTAAAGCTTTTCTTTAAGCTTGTGAAACATCTGCTTTTATGGAATAACAAGAATATAGCACTGCAGTAGAAACACCACAAAGAAATAAATGGCAAGCAAAGTGATTTTCCTCAGAGTGTGTGCGAAGAGTAGATCTCCCAAAACTTTGGAACACAAGCAATATTTCAATGTATTTAAATCTAAACTTTGTGAAAGTTTTCTGCTAAAGGGTATTTAGAACTCAGCTTTGCCCTGGCTGCACTTTACAGAGAAGTAAGAAGAGATTAATGTCTGCCCAAGGGAGACATACAATCAAAAATGTGGGTAGCTCAAGGGTTGTCAAATTGGAAAAACTGGATACTCAATTAATGGCTTTGCATACCTTATTATCTCAGTTTTTGAGCTACTGTCAAAAAGTGTTAAAACAGCTCGTGTTCCAAAATGGACGATTTGCAAACCTAGTGGGTTGCTCTAGATACAATTATTTAACATGTGTACAGAAAAAAAAAAGGCAGAGGAAAAAGAAAAAGGCATGAGAAAAAAAAAAGAAATAAAAAATTAAAAAATAAAAGAAGAAAAAGTGTCCTGGAATTCTAGTGCTTCACAATTCTGTGCCCTCCCCAACTACCCACGTCAAACTCAGGAGTTATGAGGTTCTATAAAAATCACCTAAAATTCAGACACATGCACACCAAGATCATCCTGGTAGGTGGATATTTCAAATTGCTATAAAGACCTCTTGGTTGTCTAATTTATCTTGCCCTTGCAGGAAGGGTCATTGTGGCTATTATGCCATCATGAAGTCTCTCCCATCTGTCTTGTCAAGCAAGTCAAAGAATTAATATTGATGTGACAGAGGCAGAAAGCAATCTTTGATACAAATATCTTGCACAGAAAAGCTGAGTGCAACCACTCTTCTCTGAACACTGGGATGCATTCCAATTTTAACTGTGCTTCCCTGCTTCTGGATTAAAATCATTCCTCCCAAATGAAATCAAAGCAGCTGATCCAAATTTGACTTTTGTACTAGTTATGAGAATCTCATTTTTTACTGAGTTTGAGAATAAGAGGTTAGTGGAATGAAAAAAACCATGCAGTTACCCTTTTAATGATAATTATTGTTCATGCTCACAAATGCATTATAGACACAGTCAAAAGAAGATGCTCAATTTCCCAACTTCTTTGTGAAAGAATTTTCAAAACCAATGAAATGCTAAAAACCTGTGTGTGTAGGAACATATATACATGTATGTGTGCCTGTGTGTATTGAATATAACAAACAGCGTCTTGTGAAACTTCTTTACTGTCATTTCTATGGGTGGTTGGACAGATGGGAAACATTTTTTTCTCCACAATGTATTCGACCCTTAGCAGTTTCTCTTTTTTGCAGCTATGATTTTATGACATCGTTAGGCTTTGTTAAACTGCCATGGGAGGCAGTGACTTGCAATTCAACAGGGAACAGTTGACATCAACAGCTACATCAAGAAATAGAACAAGGGAAACTTGAAGCCTTGGCAGCCTTGACCACATCTGTGCTGACTCTTTGTGCAATCACTTTTAGTCCTGGTCTCATTCTATCACGGTTCCAGTTGCACGCCTGTTTCTCAGCCAATACCCTCACTTTTTTTTGCAGGGAGTTGAGGAGGATTAGGCAGAAGACAAGTTTTGCTTTGCTGCTAGTTGATTCATCTTTTCAGAGTAACCTGAAAACAAATCTGAAACCCAAACCTGCTTCATCTCCCCACCCTGTGGGAGTTCCTTGTACAGCTTTGAGAAGGCCCAGAAAGGTCCACCAAAAGTCCATCTCCTTCACAGGCCTGCAAGATTTGGGACACTGGCCAAGTCACAGTGCAAAACAAAACCATCAATGCCCAACTATCAATGGCAGTCATCAACCGCAACCTTAAAAAGATCTTCTGTCCTAAAAGTGAACCCTAATTACTCATTACCACCAAAACTAGGAAAGAAAGCCAAAATTTGTCTTGATATTTGAGGGAAGACAAGTGTACTTTGGTAAACTATGGTATTATGGAATTACTTTTCTGTGCAAGTTTAAGACTTCCTGCCTTGACTTTAATACCACTGTATTAATTTATGGGCACTCATTTAAATTATCTTACAGAGTGAGCTATTATTCTCCTGACATTCTCTAAAGTACGACGCAGAGAAATACAGCCTCTCTTTTTGGTTATGCCAGGTAATTCTGAATATTAGATTTTTACTAATGAATTCAATCCACTGCCCTAATGTAGTTACAGATGTTATTTCTAATAATTTGTAGTGCCTCGTTTCTAGAGACAAGTTGCCTACAATAATGAGAAAGGAAGTTATTTTCCAAGAGGTGAAATATTATGGTTCAGGTTGCAAATGGAAATATTTAAACCTTAAAATCCACTCAGGATTCTGTAAAGGTATCTAAAATGGACACAGGCTGACGGCACTGCACAAATGAAAAAATACTTTTTCTTTAAAATCATCCTAGACATTTTCACTAAAGAAAACCAAGATGATTAAAAGCTGATTAAAATTCATAGCACAAAACTTAACTGAAAAATAAAAAAAGCTAAGAGGATTATTTTGCTGAATTAAGCATCAACATTTGACATGGAAAAGTGATTTCTATTTTATGACTGCAAGAATGCTACAGAATTAATTTGCTTGCCACTATATATGTCATACTAAAAATAGTATTTTATTTTAAAATATAAGTATATATTTGCTCAGAGAATAAAATGAAAATCTGTTTTAAATCTGATTCTCATCAGCTGAGACTCAAATAGGACAGAATATGAAACCTCTTTCCATCTAGCCAAATGATAAGCCACAGACACCAGCAGCAATGTGAGAAAGTGCCTACTTACTGTGTACAATCTCTACAATGAACTAAGGGGTTTTATTTATTTTTTAAATTGGGAGCTTAGAAAGGTTTTTGAAGAGCTCTATGGCCAGAAACTGCTAAAAATCTTGCTACTGAAATAAAGCTTAAATTTATTCCTTCCAAATTTATTAATATAGATGAGTACATGAGAATAGGGAGATCATACACCTTATCTTTGTTTTCTGTTCTTCTTTACTGATCAAATCAAATTCTCATCACAAAGCCTAATAAGAGAGCCAGTCTGCTCCACATGTCTACTTCTTGCTTATCGGTCCCATCAGAACACAGGACCAGCTGTGATTATAAAATAGTTATAAAACAGTTTTCCGCAATGACTGTTGATTTTGTCCAAAAGATACAATTTTTTCAGACCTGATATTTCCAGGAAAATAGTTTAAGTTTGAATATTATGTTTGAGAAATGTGGAAACTCTCAATATCACTTTATAGCATCTCTTACTGTGTAAGAGATGTAAGACACAGACAAAACAAAGCATTCTCACCTGCTGCAGTACAATGGATAAAAACTGCAACTTTAAATGAAGATCAAAAGCCTTTTGTTTTTCCTAGGTAGTGGGAAAGCAGTTAAATAAAAAGGCAGAAAAGTTATGTTAACAGCTACAGAGGTTAACACTTATATAGGATCAGACTTACAGAGAGCTTTAGGATGAACAGCAAGGATAAAGAAACTAGCAAATAAAAATACCTTAAAATTTAGATTTTATATTCATTGCTAAAATATTTAAAATAAAGCAATGCCTAATTTATTTCTGTTTGTGGCATTTAGAATAACAGATCTCATTAAGACAGGTATTGCAAATGACACATCATTTTTTATAAAATGAAACAGATGGGAAATACTGATTTCCACCATCACAGCACACTGTGGCACTGGCAGTAGAAAAATACTTTTGCAGGAGCCTTAAAGAAAACGAAAAGCCAGGTATCTTGAATTCTTTTGGTCTACACAACTGCAAGTTTGCTACCGTGTATGCTTCTAGTTACAAAAGGGTCTGTACCTCACTTATGCCACAGTCAGACACTCCGGCTGGAAACACCTGGGCTGAGTTAAGGCATCATGTGCCCAATCACTTCCTACTGTTTGCTGCTGCCTCTCTCCTGGACTTCCCTGGGCCCAAAGAGACAAATAAACCCCTTCATACTACCACTATCCAGTGGCAGGTCAGTAGGTTTACCTTAATCCCCCTAATTTACTTAGGTCTAGGCATACTGAACTGGCTGTTTTTGCCACAGTTATCCTGTTGGCTGTGCTGGGACAGAAGCCTCATCCAGCTGAGGAGCAGCGTCCACTTGAAATTTTTCTAGCTAGGTCTGAAAAAGCTCATGTCACTGTCAAGTCTCTGGGCTGCTTACAAAAGATGACAAGAAAACAGTAACTTATTTTTTTGTCACGGTCCATCTTCCCCCCATTTTGTTCTAACAGCTTACACTAATCTTCACTGATTTTCTGTAAGTTTTACAATTTCCTTCCTCAGTTAATAAATCTTTGGTGATCAGACAACTGAAGGAGACTCACATTGCACACACAGGGGAGAGAGCTGGCTGAAGCATGCATGTAAGTATCAAATCTGAGACTCTTGAGAATCTCCTTTTCAAAGGTGCTGCATTCCCCATGTGAAGCCAGCTGAAACCTCCCCTGCACATCTCCAAATAGATCCAACGGGGCTTCGATTCTGTTGCTGTAACACGGGCAGACAAGGTGCAACTTGAAACAGCTTGAAGCTTGTGAGGACTTTCAAGCAGCGCTGGCAGATACGACACGGACCTGAGAGATTCTTCCTCTGGACCAGCAGCTTAAAGCTCCTTGGGATTCCCTAGGATATCTTATATCCATATTTATGCAACTGTACTGATGCAACAGAAAGGAGGAATGCAAACATCACGGCCCGCTTCTGAAAACTTGTTAAAAATAAATGTTTGCAGTCTCCAAACAACTATTTTGCTTGAAACTGAAGACTCAGATTTTGACAAAATGTGCTGAGGATCAACTTATTTTCCACACTAAGGGCCAATAAATAATAATAAATACATGGGAGAAATCTCTGGCATGAGATTTTTGTCCAGCAAAGTACTTAATCCTCAGTTTAAAAATTAGCATATACCTGACTGCTTTTTTGATTTAAGAACTTAAAACTTCGGAACCATAGCCCAGTGTGAAGATTGAACTCTCCTATCTCTTTTAGAAGAAGAAAAATCCACTTCCTTAACCAAGCCTTCCTTAACCAAAATCTTATCTGCAGTTCATAAACCTTAAAGATCAATTTTTACAATGCTGAATTACATTCAGTTTTCAATCTTAGACTTGGAAGACTGCCCAGATAATAAACTTCATAAGAAAAGTCATGATCCACCAAACGACAAGAATTATTATGAGCATCTTGCATACAAAAATGTGAAACAACAGGCACCCAAATATCTTCTGAGGTGGTAACCAGTTTTATTAGCATGGTAGTAGTGATGCAGTAAAGCTACTATGCATATACTCTTGCATTTTCTTGCTAAAGTGAGCCGTGGGCTTCTGGCTCCTTTAGGAATTTCTACTCAGTCATTTCTAAAACCTTCAGGCATATGAAGCTGGATGGCAGTTTCATACTAACCCCTGCCTGGACCAATACACCAACCAAAATACCCTGGAGTTCCTCCACAACACTTTCAGTTCAGAGAGTTGCAAGATAACCATCCCAAAAACTACCACCTCACCTTCTGTGAGGACAGTGCATGTACCAGCAGAAATGGATAAGGGAAACCCAACCACCAGGAGACACAGGCTTTCTCTTGTTTTTATAGCACTGCTGCTATACCATTGCAGCCACTCCTGCTGCCATGCTTTAACAAGTCTGTGCTACACAGGAGGGGTTCACTGCCCTGTGCATGTCCAATGATGTTCTCCTGCTCCATCAAGACCATACGACTATTTTTCTCCAGCAACCAAGTCCCATGAGCCCTCCTTTATCTAAACTCCTTCATTTACCTAAAAAAGAGGTACCAAGCAGATTTTCTAACAAGTGTCATTATACCGATATTCAAAAAGTGCTAATTTACTGGTGAAAAATGTAAGAAGTACTCTCTTGAAACACAGGATATAGGCTCCTGGCACACATACACATGACAATGACACTCGTAGTACATGCCTTCCCCCAAATAAAGCTTTGTAAAAACAAAGATGAAGAAAATGTTTCCAGAGAATGAGGGCATAAATATTTTATGGAGAGAATATTTATGCTGTTATTCATACTGTCAAGGAACTTGGAGGTTTCACTTAGGGAACGGGATCTCCTTGTGCTACTTAAACTTACTTGCAGGTTGTCATTCAGAAGAGAGCTAACACGTGACAAGCCTTGTAATGATGTCAACAGAAACTAGCAGGATTTAAAGGTACTAAGCCCTGCTTCTAAGAGTCTCCCTAAGCTGAAGCCAATTGCATAAAGGTATTAAAAGAAATTCCTCAAGCAGACGGCAGGTTGCATCAAGCTAATGCAAAGAGGAGAGAAACTCAACATTACCAGTGAAGTTTAATTCACTTGCTAATTTGCATACCTTAAGCAAGGAGAAATACGAAGTAAAAGGAAACAAAAAGAGAAACACAACTCAGGTTTTAACAACTAGTCCAGTGGGGCAATATGCAAAAATGGCAGGGGTTATTCTATTCTGTTTTTTAAACAGTATCTCTATAGTTTCTGCTAAAGAGGTCGCAGTGACAGACTACATTCAAAACGCAGTCTGCATTAGGCACTGCTGAAATTGCCTTCTAGAATGTAATTTTGGGGTATACCATGATAGATAGACTCAGCCTATTCATCTTCATGAAAGCATTAAAGAGAAGGAGAGAGGATAGAAGAGTGCAAGAACTAAATACATCACACTTATCATGCTTGCCACTCTCCGGATCACTAAGCCACTCCTAAAGGGATTTACACTTCACTTTTTTTTAGGTATTTGGTTAAGGTTTGGGGGGTGAAGCAAAAAAATCCAAACCAAACCAACCAAGCAAGGCAGAAAGAACTGTGCAAATCACTGCTAGCACAAAATCACAACTAACACTACAGTTGTATAATGTATAATATAAAGCCCCCTGAAGGCTAGAGGGGCTGGAGGCTAACTCTAGCCTGAGCATAGAGGACTTCATGGCCTTTCATTGCATTATGAAATGATCAGGCTTTTCAGGGGTCTGCATATTCCCAAAAGATGAAGAACTACATCTGTACCTTAATAAGTGCAAAACTTTGTCTATAAAAACAAGCCTGCTGTAGGGTATGTTTGTTTTAGTGAACTGTGAATCTCCACAAGGCCATTTTAGGTAATCAAAATGATTATGCTGAAGGTCTAAGTGGATTTAAGTGTAAAGCATAAGATTAACTTGTGTTAATACCCACCTAAATCTTCAAGTATCCCACATGAACTAAATAATTAATTCAAAGTTCAGCATTTTCTAACTTGTATCTTAAAAGCATTCATACAACTTGGAGCTTAGTTTGAGGTGAAGACTGAGAACACGTAAATGCCCAAAGTCAGATTTTCATGAGCACCAGCTACTTAATTTCCAGTAATGCAATAAACACTACATGTTTTTTGAAATCTTACTATATGGCCAGGTGTACTGTAACTAGAAATTCTCTGTGATTTAATGTTGCCAATGTGTTCCAGAATAAACTTGAGAAAAGAAGACTAAAGGCTAACAAAGACAAGCGGTGTGGCTAAAATGTAAGCAAGAAGGCTAAAATACAGTATTAAATTTATGTTTGGGATCTCAAAACAGATTGTAGACACTCAAGATATTATTTTGATGGTCCAGAATTAGTGTTTCTGTGTACCTGATCTGAAACTTTCTTCCCAGATCAGAAGCCTGGTTCTCTGGATGAGAATGTTAAGTGCTAGTCTGAAAGATCTGTAATTCCCTACATATGCATTCTCCAAAAATCAGGCTTCTTAAAGAGACAGCTTATTGGGACATCTGGCTTTTAAGGCTTATACAATTACTTGTTCCCTGAAACAAAGTTTTTTATGCTTGTCTCCATTGAGACGTGTGATCTACTCATCTAAAAGTTATTGCTTTTATCAATTTAACTATGTCTAAGTACTTCAGGTTACCATAGCCACAACTGGTGTTATACACTACCATCTTCAGTATTTCATTGTAAGATATTGGTCAGCCACCTTTCCAGAGAGAAAGCACGCGTCACAAGATTTTAAATCACCTTTAAAGCCAATGGTTAAGAAAAATAATGAAAGCAGGATGCTTGTTTCTCTACAGATGGAGCAATTTCCACTATCAATTCCGCTGAAGTCATGACCGTGAATAGTATTGGGATATTTTAGTGTCTTTACTATAGACAGAAAGAATATATACTGCAATATATACTGCGAGCATGAATGACTAAGACCTTCTTTTCACCCCAAACCAATAAAAAATTAGGAACACCAAGCATCCGCTTTTTGCTGAACATGGTATGCCTCTTACTTTTTTAAACTTAACAAAACTTTACTGTGAAAAAAATAATTAATCTGTGCATTATTTTAAATAACTGACATACAAATGTTAAACAATAAAATTAGAGAAGGAAAAGCCAACTAATGTTGCTTTGTAGATGCATGCAATGAATAAGTACACCACAAAACATACGTCTGCCATTTTCTGTGCTCAGTTCACCACGCAGGAGCATTTCAGAAAGTTGTATTACAGCCTCCAAATTTGGGGTACACTTTGTCTCATTGTCTCTGTCAATAACGAAGATGTTAAACGGTACTGGTCCCAGAATTGACCACTGGGGTACACCACTAGGAACTGGGATCCAGTGGATTTTGAGCATTTGATTGCAACTGTTCTGGCCCAGCTTCAGGGAATTTTCAGTCCACCTCACCATCTACTTATCCAGTCCTTGCTTAATTTGTCTGTGAGGATGTTATGTGAGACAGTGTTGAAAGCCTTGTTAAAGTCAAAATAAACAACATTCATTGCCCTGAATGTCCCAGACCATCACGATCCTTCAAAAATGAACAAAAGTGGCCTCACCATGATGTGGGCCAGCTCCCTAAGCTCTTGTGCATCCCCATCGTGTGCCATGTGTCTGTGTATGTCCAATTTGTTGAAATCTTTGTTAATCTGTATCTCCTCTACCAAGGGTAAGTCTTTATTGCTCCAGACTTTCACACAGGTGTCAGGGATTTGGGGTTCTTGAGGGCAAATCTCACCCATAAACTGAGGGGAAAACAACATTGTGTAACTTAGACTTTTCCATGTGTCCTGTATCATCAGGTCACTGTAATAGTGATCCCTCCTTTCCCTCATCTGCATTTTATTGCTGAGATCACTGTAGAAGCCTGATTTCCATTCGCGTCCCTCACCAGATTCAACTCCAGGTGGGCATTGGCTTTCCTGACACCATTCCACCTGGGTCACTTAATCTTCCTTCTACCTCCTGGTGTAGAAGTTCTTCATACCTTTTGAACAAAACACCTTTCAAATGATGAAGAGCAGATTTCCTGTAGAGAGTTGTCCACACCCCCTGTCAAAACCAAGCTGCTGTGCAGAGAAGACGCCAAGAGGCAAGTCAAGACACAGAGCAAATAAGAGTGAATCCAAGTAGATCTAAAGGACAAGAGCGAGGGGCAAGGGGCAGTGCTGGGCTTCTACAGCACCAAATTCAAGCACATAACATGATCTGAAGAGAAATTCGGAGGTAGAAAGGGAAGAGGGCAGGCGGTAAGTGCTGCGGAGCGGTGCTGAAATCAGACATCTCCTTGTAAGGGTGAAACGGCACAAGTGGAAGATCTCATACATTATCAGAACTGACACTGGATTTCAGTTTCACTAGAATATGTTACTTCTCACAGAGGCATATTAGCCAGCAGAGTAACAGGGCTGGAAAGCTTTAAAGAACTACCAAATATTCCAACAGAGAGGCAAAAGAACAATCTGTGACATCACAATGAACTACATGATACTAAAAACGGGAACAAATTAAAGGACTGAAAATAAAAAAAACTTAACCCAGATGGCTAGCAAGGAGGAAAAAAAAGACAGTTATGTTTTTAAATGAAAACAGTGTTTACCTTGTTCCTGTCAGATCTGTAGCTTGAGTGACACTCTTGGATTAATCATTACGTGGACTGTATGAATGTTAGCTATTTTCCCTTTAAAACTCCCTTCAAACAGTCTTCCAAATAAAGATTCAACTTCCATTTTTCATTGTGTAAACTCAAGAAAGGAGTCCCTTGCATACTCGTAGCTTACAGCCCTGCAAGTGGCCATCACTAAAAGGAGGACAAATGGGAATGGAAACTTTAAAATTTTCCAAGGAGAGGAACTGGAGAGGCCAGTCTGGTTACTAAGCTTTAAGTAGATTTTTGCCAAGTACAGTCGCTTCAAAGAAAAGTCAGGAAGTCCAATGGAATTTGTTTTCAGAATTCTGTAAACATTGTATAAGATTTTTGGATTAGTGATTTCCTTAATAAAAGCAAAAGTTTTTCTGGGAAGGGAACTTTTCTGTCTAAACTAAGTGAAGAGAACAGAGAATGAAAAACTATATGAATGTCTTAAAATTGGTGTCTTAAATTTGTAAGAAGTTTAATGATGATAGGTTAAATCTGTGACAATTTTTTTGAGTTTTTTTCTTGAGAAAGGTAGGTTTCTTCCATAGGTCTCCAAGCTTATATATTTTGCCTTTAAGAGACAGTACTCTTACACAAGGAAAATGAAGCTGCAAGATATTTTACAATTCTGACACTCTGAGGAGTGACTGATAACGACACGCAGCAGCTTTCAAAAGCTTTGGGGTATATGTTTGCAGAACTAGATGAACATATATTTG
Source organism: Scolopax minor (assembly GCA_028566535.1). Lineage (NCBI taxonomy): Eukaryota > Metazoa > Chordata > Aves > Charadriiformes > Scolopacidae > Scolopax > Scolopax minor. The sequence continues at coordinate 46,966,409 of JAOXNG010000012.1, forward strand.
CAATAGTTGCTCCTTTCTCTTGAAACAATTGTTTTTTTCACTAAACGAGCCAGGGGCTCCCAAGCTGCTTGACAACAGCTATTGTACCGAGTATCACACCTGTAAATTTGCACTTC
>JAOXNG010000012.1:46980519-46993822 GCA_028566535.1 Scolopax minor
AAGTGCCAAGTGTCTTCGCTGCGAAGTGTCTTTGTGACATAATAAGTGCCAAGTGTCTTCGCTGTGAATTGTCATTGCACAAATGTTGTTCTTAGATGAAAGAAGCAGAACAAATCCTTTGAATAGAGGACCTGAAAGGAAACCAGGTCAATTTGTCATTCTGCTATGGTTAAGCAATTGTTAAGTACTAAATTGCTCAACAGTTGAATTCAATGGGATTGAAGTGGGTTCTTAAATTTAAGCACCCAATTAACTGCTTTACTGAAAATAGGCCTTCCTCTAAAATGCCCAGGAGAACAACACTTCTGACAGGGGGTTGAATGAGCAGTTCACAAAGCAATGCATACTTACTTAGCTCAGATTTTCCTACTGCTTTATTATCACTTTCTTTTTTTAGGGAGGAGGAGCGTTGGCACCGTCCAACTTTCAGCCTCCCGGGTTATCGAACTGACGGGCAGCCCCCATCCCTGGCTCCCACTACACCCAAAACCATGTTTTGGCTGCTTCTGCTTGTCAGCGCCGAGTGAGCCAGCTGTGGGACTTACAGCACCAGTAAACTCATCTTTTCTCTTGTTTAGCTTCATGAACCAATTTGCTAGAGAGATCACATGGGCTCTACAGCTGTTACAAAAGAAAAAGTAGGAACAGGGAGACTCCATCACAGGAAGACAACAGCAGCTTTGCTGTTCCCTGTCACCCGGAGCCGCAGCTGTGGGGATCAAAACTAACCAACTCTTCCATGAAGCAGTTGCCTGGTGCTACACTTTTTTGGCCTCACAAACAGTACAGCCAGAACAAGAGAGGCAGTGGAAATGGGACCCTCCCAAGAGCAGGGACCATCTTCAATGACAGCCTGTACTTATGCCACCTTGAAGTAAGTAGGGAATTGTATACTATCCCAGGGTGCTGACTCAAGAACGGGGCTGACTTGAGAAGCTACTCACCATCCATCATCCATATTCACAGCCATACCTAATGCATGGAAAGACAGAGGACACAGATCTAGGGAAACTGCAGGTTTCTGAAGCTCCTACTCATTCAGCTTCCTTAAACTTGTGCAGAAGTAGCAGTGAGTAGGGCTGCACAGGACACCACATTGGTGAATTCATTGGGCTTGAAAATAAATATGCAAGGGGGAACCTTACATGGGAGTTATTTCACTGTTTGACTCACCATGAACAGTTAAATGGTGTCTGTGGGCAGCTGCAAACTCCTTCAACGGGAGGATAGACAACCAGGTGGCAAAGCAGGGTCCTGCCCCCCCCCGAGACTTAAAAACTCTGAAATGTATCCAAATTAGATGCCTAATGTTTCCTAACAATACAAAATCCAATTCCCCAAAGGCCCCAGTTTTGAATCCTTTCTTGGAAAAAATACAATGGTAAGTAATGAAATCGTGACACATGACATCACCAAACAGAAATCTTTACATACGACCCCTGTGTGCACAGAGATCAGCAGCAATTTCCTGGAGATGGTCCTTGCTTTAAGTTGTATTTATTCCACATGTGAGTGAGTACCAAAAACGTCATATTCATACTAGAAATATTTACTTGTTTCATTTAGCCTGTCCACGCTTTTCCAGCTGGGCAACGCAGAAAGCTTGTGTTCCTTCTGTTTCCTGAATTGTCCTTTTTGCTGCCTCCAAAGAGCTTCAGTCACAGATGATGCAAGGTCTAGTCCTTTACTGGGTATATCTTCACTTGTCAGGGAGAATGCAGACTGAGACCTCTGTGGAAATAAAAATCAGAGAGTATTAAAAAATAGAAATTATTAAAAAATAGAAATACTTAATTATCAAACTCTTTACTGTAATTAGCATGAGTATTCAGTTACCCATGGAAGTGTGAGATCTGCTAGCATCCAGAACTGGAATTTAATGTTTTCAAAAGAATTGTTCCAGTGCTAGATTGCTTATTTATGTGCATTTCTGATGCTATGCAGGAAATTGTTTATACTACCACAGACCAGATGGAAAGAAATAATTAAGGTGAAGTTGTTAGGAATGTGCTTGGTGAGACTGATATCTAACTGCTTTGACTGAAGCTAGCCAGAAAGAGATCCCATTGTGATGAGACATGATGATCTATTGTTGGCTCAACAGGCCATCTGGTGTAACAATTTGCTGAAATTAAAAATTAAAAAAGAAGCAAACAAACAGCCTGTTCCCCCAAAATAGATGTGCAATTCAACTGATTTTAATGCAGAGTTCTTTTGTCTGCTAGGACAGACATATCACACAATATCCTGGGCAGCTAACGAAGTCAATATAGTCTACAATTGCACATCTACCTGTTTTTAGGAGGGTCACATTTCAAGTCAAAATGAGGTAAAATACTCTTGTGATTGATAGAAAGTCCTGACTACTACTGAGGGGAAAGTGCTTTCCTTTGGAACCACATAAATAGATCATACACTTTAGTTTTGAGTTAGGCACTGTTACAGAAGCCTCGTTTAAATATGGCCAAATGTTAAAAAAACTGTGAAAGCTGGCAGCATCCTGCTGATTTCAGGAGACTTCACTCTTACATATAAAATCACACATGTAATTCTAGAAACAAGGCTACAGCAGCTTGAGTCAAGTTTTAACAGCCGGCTGACACTATTGGGCTGCAGTATTTTTTTTTTATTTAATAACTTTGCTTTTGATGACAGTATGTGCTCAGGCAGCTTGAATGGCAGAAGGCCTCACTTTTCCAAACAACAATCAGCTTTTCCCCCATAACTTTTTATCACTCAAAACCTCTGCCTTGGCCTTCATAACAGAGTTGGTAAAAGATGGCCTGTATATGCCAGGGTTTCACTAAGAAGTATGTTTTTATGTGGCTCAGCTTCTTTAGGCAGGCCAAGTTGACACTCTCAAATCTTTGGACATTTTACCTGATGTTCAAATTACAAATAATGAACTAAACCTGTTAATTTGTTAGTATATCCTGCCAGTCTATATGGACAATATAAATAATACTGTCATAAATTTGCAGCCTGAACTGTACTGTGGCTCACTTCACTTTGTTATAAAGCAAGAACCACTGAACTTCCCACTCTTACAATAAATTAGGTCCAGTTCACGTCTGCCATCCTCTGATATCTTTATGTTAAAGTTGTCACGTACTGAAAGCAGCAAGTTGTTGTGGCTGTCACTATTTTCACAGCACCAAGAATAGTCCCTCAGGGTACATTCTTCTTCTATGTGTATGCCAAACACAGAGAGATATGAGATTCTGAAGATCCCAGAAGAAGGAATACAGTTTAATCACTAATATCTATTTTCCCTTATTACTTAAAGAACTGAATGGTAAGAAAGGAAAAGCTGAAATAGTCTGTTCCATGATAACCTGGGCTCAGACAATGGAAGTAACATATTTTTTCTTATTATAAAATATCTGTAGGTTTGACAAAGTTTCTAGTGTTTTGTTTAAATGGCAGTTTCTCACCTGCCTACTCTCTGTGTTTCATAAACATCCCACTGAAGGCTGCATCGCCGTGATGGCAGCGTGTCTGCACTTAGCTCTCAACTACCCTGTTCCCAGGAAAATCCCTCCAAATGCAGTAAGGGAAAAAGCTTTTGGTGCCTCCAAGGCTTGGCTTGAGGCCATCCACATCCTTTTTCTACATTTTATCTGGGTACTGTTTTCTCTTGGACCACTCTGCTATGGTCCCCCTCTTCTCACTGAAGATGGTACAATGTCACAGAAGACTCAAGGGGAGAAAAGTAATGCCAAGCTAAAATAGCTTGACTGCATTCAGATCCTTGAAAAGGATGAAATGATGCACTGGAAGAGTGTGTTGAACTAGCACTCTTCAGTACTGCTTTTGCAGTTCTCTGTAGTTCTTGTAACTGGAGAGATTTAAATCATCAAGAAATGACAGCTTCTAATAAGCTCTAAATAAGAATAAATACAAACAGAGGATTACATTATTTCTTGTTCTGAAAGTTAGTTTCAGATAGGGATGGAAGGACAGACAGTAGACTTGTGTCTTACTCAGACAATTATGGGTGGAAAGAAAGTGTAAATATTCATCCATAACAGCAATTCTAATCACTGGTAACACAGATAATGATAGAAAAAAGGAGTGTCAACAGCCAAGCCTGGTGTAGGAATAGGACAGAAGCACACCCTGGCAGGAGAATAATTCAGTATACATTGGTGTAAACATGGCCATTTTTTTCAGAGCACAAAATCAAATGTTTGTCCACAAGTTTATCTCTAATCAATTAGTGGCCAGACTGATGACTCTATCTGAAAAGCAAATTACTCAAGACCTCATTTTATTGCTTTCGCAATTAAGAGCAAACTATAAAGTTAGTTATTTGGTGTGAATTTACAGAGCAAAAGCTCTAATCCTGGTTGGCACAGTTGCATTGACTTAAACTCATCTGGCACCACTAAGTCACCAGCCCTAAAAGTTGTAGCGTGGGCTACATCCGTGCCTGCCCGTGCTGCTGACTTCACTGCCACACTTAGTTGTGGCAGCAGCAGTCCCTCCATCACAGAGATAACAGCCCATCTGGAGATCCACGGGGGACGTTTTTCTGTTGGGGACATTTGCACAGGAAGCCAAACACTGAACGTAAGGGAGAGGGATTGAGAAGCCTAGCTGGGAGGTGGTGCTCCATGTAGTTTCTCTGAGCATGGTGCAGGGAAATCCCAGAGGTAAGGCCAGCTACCCCAATAGGATCTTGGATCCGTTCACATTGGAACAAAGGGTAGTTACCAACCAAATGGAGGAGTCTTTACCAATTGCCTATAAACTCAGACAGCACCAAGATCTCAGGGCAGAAAAAACAATCCAAAAGTATCCAAATAATACAACAGCCTAAATCTGATTTTCAAATGGAGGCAGGAATGTAGGAACATTGGCCTGAGTTAAAGAAGACCCTTCTCTTCCAGCTAAAGCTACCGGCACCTTTTCTAACCATAAATTCTGGTTCCTCAGCAAAAAAACCTTGTCAGCCAACTGCTATTTTAGGCGTGTTTATTTGCAATGAATTACAAGGCTGCCCTGTATATATTTGCAGTCAGACACTAAGGTACTGCAATTGTTAGTTTCTGCAATAAATTAGCAGATCAGCAGATGGCATTGCAACCAAACAGGTCATTTGCTACTTTGGCCACAGACTCCCCTCCCTGGGAGGCACCTGCTGCACACTGGATTGCTGTGCAGTGCAGCACAGCTTGCACAATACAGATACAGTATTGACAGGCATTTCCAAACACTTTAGTTAGATGAGTTCCCCACTGAATCCTTCCCACCGGCATCTGCTGCGAGATGTGTGTTTCAAAAAGAAAACCCAGACACATAATTATTATTCCCTTACAGTTTTTTTTTACCCCGCTCCAGGGGATTTATGCTGCATAGTTAGAATGTCTGGACAGAGAGAACTCTGCCTTCATCTTATACTGGGCTAGCACTAAAAGGAATAATTTTCACTTCCCTCCTATTTCACCTTTTTTCTTTAGTCTGGTTTAACTAGTAAAAAGGTGATTTATTCTGAACTTACTCAGAGTAGATCAAGGACTGTCCCAGCTTCAGGAGAGACTGAGAACCCCGGGTGCCACAAGGGTAAGGGAGCTGCAGGGTCCTTCAGGCAGGAGCCCTTGCAGGCACACATTGGGACCAAGAGCAGCAAGTGCACCTCTGGATCCTGTGGTGTACAAACTCTGACCTGTGGGGCAGCTCTTAATTTGGGCTTTGAAGACTACCTTATTTATTGAGGGAAGCAGCCTAGAACTGACAGCACAAACACAGAGGACTTAAATGCAAACTTATTCGTTCCCTCTCCTCACCTGCACGTTCTACAGCTATGGCTGGTAGCAGTGCAGCAGAAAAAATCTCCTCACCCACTTCTCATCTGTGCTGTATGAATACAATCAATGCACAGACAGCACCAGCAGGTCCCACCTACCTGAGCAAATACAGTAGCAATCCCTAAGCATCAACAGCTAATGCATCCTTTGGTAAGGAAACTCCCACACCAGGAAGGAGCTTGCAAACGGTGCCACGCTGCCACAGCCTATTTATCCCTGGAAGTGATTTTCACTTTGCTCAAATGTATGCAGTCCAGACATTTAGCAGTGGGAGTGAAATACCAAGGTTTTTCAAGCATCTGTTCCTTAGTTAATCTTGTAAGTGGCAAAGTATCTGCTAACAACCCTATGGCTTCTGAAAAAGGGCAAGAACAGGCAGATTTTCATACTCAACTGAAAAAAAACCCCTCCTTTCTTCATGCCCTGATGTAAAACCTGGTTAGGATATCCCAGCCATCAGAGCAAATCCTTCAACACCAAACTGGGAGAAAGCAAAGATGACGGCTCCCTCTCCTCCAAAAGTCTTAGAGCATCCTTCCTTCCAGGATCTGCTCAAGCTGGCTTGTTGTTCACTACACAGAGACACATCCTGGCTGCACTTCAGTTGGGTTTGCCATCCTTCTACTGGCCTCTCAGGCACCCGATCCCCTTAAAAGTATTGTTCCTTTAAAAGGAGTACAAAGATAAGGGTCAGTTGATCAGGAATAGGTCCATCAGCAGCCTGACTCACACAGCTCTGTAGTAGTACGTAGAGCCATGTTTGGGTGTGCAGTTATTCTGGTTCAATTTGGATTCGTTGACCTTGAGTATCCAGAGATGGGTTGCAAAGGAGAGAGGCAGGAGGGTATTCACCAACAAACCTATCGCTGCGGAGAGTGCAAGTAGCTCTACACATCACCACACAGAAATATAATCCATAGTGTTTGAAGGACTTCTTCCCACTTCCCCAAATAGTAAGCAGGCCCTACATGTGAAAATGTTTTGGTTGCAAGAGATTTGTAAGCTAGTTATAAGGGAGATTTAAATATTGGTTCCAGAAGATGAATATAAACATCCTTTTATTGTACTTATGGGGCTAACAATTTAGGAAAGTGCTAGGAACATAAAATAGCATAGTTCAATCAATGTAATGGATTTATGTGAAGAGGTCTATAGAAGTTTGTGGTAAATCAATGTTTACATGCTTTGACGGGACTGGAGGGCAGATGTAGCAATGCAACTACTGTAATCTAAACAGTGTCTTTACAGGTACCTTTGTTCATTTAGCTGTTACTATTTCTCATATGTTCCCCCATGGCCCTTTCTTTTACCCTCCTCCTGAACTTGGAATATTCAATTACATCTCTTTAAAAAAAAACAAACAGTGCAGACACTTCCCAGTTGTGCAACACTTTTCATCTGAAGGTACTGAGAGCTCTGTTAGTATCCTGTGATGACCCTGTTACTGTATTATTTACAGATGAGAAAGCTGAGCAACTGGAAAGGGCAGATCCCTCTTCTGTTGTAAGGCAACATGATACTAAGTTCCTACCAGTGTACTCCACTGGGAGAGTGCAAGTGTATAAAGGAGTAAGGGAAGGAGCAGAGCTGGCATCTTCATCTCAAGTCTAATTGCAGCCTCACACATGAAGTCACCTTATTTTTTTTCTCAAAAGACTCTTCACTGCACAATTACTCTATTTTCTTTAATTTCCAGGTTGCTCAGTATGCCTTGCAACCTTTCATGTCCCATTCTGACCCCTATCTACAAAGTTGTGCTCAGCAGTGCACAGACCCATCAGAGCAAATCACTGAATCTCCTACTCAAACACCCACCTGACAGAGGAAGCCTTAAGTGTTCTGTGTTTACTTGCTTCTCGTTGTGACAATATACACCCTGATTTTATCTAAAATTAAATAAAATTTGTCAGGCAGCCCAGCTCTGAGCATCACAGGTTTTAAGTTAGACCTTAAAGATTTGTGATATCCAGCAGTGTATTAGGATAACATAATTAAAATAAAACTGAAAAACAAGATATGATCTAAATTATTTGGAAAATAACATTACAGAATGACCATCCCTCTATATCCTTTCTCCTACTCCCTTTCCTGACTTAAAACCTATCTTAGTTTGCTGGCAGTGAGAGTAAACCAGATGAATTTAGGCCTGCATGGTCTTGATCGTATATCTAGCATCCAAAACTGCCTTCTTGGATGTTTGTCAAGTGCATGTATCAAAGAATCAGTAATCTTGTGCTAGAGATGTATCTCAAATTCAAACTATACTCAAACAACTTTAAAAGGACAAAGTTGTCATGTTTAGCCTTGCACTGATTTTTTAGCCACCCAAAGCCTTAAAATGTGGTACTAATTGCCAAATCAATTGCAAAAGCAGTTGTATCCTGTCCTTCTGCTGCAAGGAAGGAGGGAAATCAGCCCAATTGCTACAGAGGGGGACTACTTTGATCTGAAATCCAGACCACTTTTGCAGTGAGACTACAGTGTTACACCTGCAAAATCAGCAGATGACAGTAAGATTTCTAATCTGGAAGGTACTTAGAGAAAGTTGCATCTTCTCAGAATAAATATTAGTTAAAGAAAGACCCATTATTTTCTAAAGTACCAAGTGCTTTTCCATCTCAAACTGTACCGTTCTTTCTCATTCTGTGCAGACAAGAGAGTGCTGCAGTTTGTTTCTTCTGGAAGGAAACAAGACAATAAATAACCCATCAGGATCCAGCTGATGGGGTTTGGGATAAATGCATGCCTGCTTCATTGGAAGCAGGTTCCAGCAACACACCCTGTACAACCTTCTAATCCCAGCTCATGTATAAAAGCTAAAAGTTCCATCTTCATACGAGTGATTTATTAATTAGACATAAACAGACATAAAATAGACATAATTAGACATAAATGTTTTTGATACAGAGTCGTTTCCAAGAAAGAACTGGTGTCAGTTGGTGTCAATTTCCTACAGTGTTATGCCTTCCTCATTTGAAGCAGTTCTCTCACCGTGTTGTATGAGTGCTAAATAGGATTCCTCCTCAAAAAGGTTTTCTTCAAATATTTGTTTGGGACAAACCTACAAAGGTATAGAGCACCTGCAAAACCCCCAGAGACTTCCAAAGCAGCTTTGGACCTCAGGCTTGTAGAACCTTCCTTCTCTTTAAAACAAATCAAAGAGGTGAAAAAAAAAAAGAAAGAAAAAAATAAGCACCTGTCAGTACACTATGGACTGTATTGTTAGCTTAATCAGTAAATTTCTGCTTCCCCTGAGGTGCATCATAATGTGTATTTAATGAAATCCTTCTTTTCCCTATATCCCTAGCTGTTTTATATACTATAAATTATGGATGAGCTTCTGTTTATATATGCAATCTTTTAGCTGTAAAATAAAGACCCCTAATACAGCAGTTAGAACACACCAGGATGCCAGCACTCCATCAATGTTTATATGGGATACAATATGCCAACTGGTTGTTTGCTCTCACTGGCAGCGATGTATGGAGGGGAAAATGGGCTGAGAGAGCAGAAAAGCATCCGCCCCTTGCTCTAAGCTCCTCCTACCCCAATGTTGTACAACCTTTGCTTATTGGTAATGAAAAACAGATGGTGCCATCCATCTCTTTTTATGAGATAGGGAAATAAAATATTGAGCCTTGTATCACTGTTTTTAGCAAAGGATCTCAAAGAAATCTAAGAGAAAAAAGGAAATGACAGTATTTCTAGCTATTACCACACCATAGTACCACACTCAAACAATCAATAATATATTTCAGGGAGATACCACATGTGTGTGTTCCTTAATATGAAGATCAATAGATTTTGCTCTAATCAAGCAGGTCTCATGCAGTTGGACTCTTGGCATTGTGCTGTCCCCAGCTTACACATCTCAAGTGATGCAAGGCTTTCAGAGCCCACTGGAAGCTTCTGACTGAGACGGATAAGCTACACACAAATAAATGCATTTAAAGAAAAAATTGCTTGGCAGATATAACCACACAGTTGTATCTGGAATTATTACAGCTTCTCCTCACACTGTAAGTGAGTGACCTTGCTAATAAAACGCAATGCAGTAATGAATATGGGTTTCTAAAGGCCAGTGTTATAGCAAGCAACTGCCCTAAGTAATTGAATGTTACTAGCTTTATTGTGCTAGCAAAACATAGTACCTTCTACACAGAAAAGAAATAAAAATACACGCTCTAAGAGAAATTTCCAGCTTTAAATTATGAAATCCTAACTGCCTTGAGATTTGCCGTCCCTACCTCCCTTTCTTCTAGATGTCTATCCTTCTGTTAATCATGGTTCTTCTTCCCTTTTATTTAACATGTCCTGCTTCTGCTTGCTTCAAGTACTAATTTGCTTTCAGGTAATGAAGAAAGCCTTAAACAGAAGCAGATCTACTTAAATAATGCTTATTGGGAAACAGGTTTGTATATATAACTCTAACCTAATAATAACCAACTTGGGTAGCTTTGCTAGAAAAAAAAAAAAAAACACCACACATTTTTTTTTGCTTCCCTTGGGATTGTTGTGGCCACATAGTCTGTCTACAAAAATCTTGGTTACTTTAGGATTTAAAGTTATCTGCCTTAATAAATCTGTTGAAAAAGCCCCATTGTTAGCTGTGGCATGTACTACTAAGAAAGGGTTTTTATTGCTACAGGCAGATCTCTGCTCAAACCAAGCCAACACACACAGCTCAGTGTAGGATTTATATAAAAATCAAGAGTTTGGGTTTTTTGGTCAGCATAATGTCATTACGAAATATGAAAACTTTACTTATGGCAGTGGAGCCCATTAAGATCTGCTGTTAAAAACTTGGACTCAGGAGTTCCAAAATCTACCTGGAAAGGAGTAGGGAGCTTTGCCCGGAAAGGGCGTATGGCCATAGGGCTTCTCTGCCAGCTTCTGCAGAAGTTAGGTTTTGGTTTGGAAAGAAAAAAATTTGCAATCCTCCCTCACAGATTGTGAAACAGCCTATTCAAGCCTATAGCTTATTTTCACTTCTGTTCACTTGCTGCTCTTCTTAAAATGCTACTAATACAGCTTGTCAGATTTTCTTCAGCTGTATAGCAGCAGCTAAAGACAAGTGAGTGAAAGGAGGAGGAAATACCATTTAGTGTAAGACATAAATGGTGCTCTACAGTTACTTTTTTGTTTGTGGTGGTGGCTGTTTTCTTTAAGGTGGCTACGGAAAAAGCCAACATTACAGAAATTTAGCATCGTAGAAAAGAAAATACAACATTCAGCAAAATCCAAATAAAAGCTAAGTGAGCACAGAAAGTGTTTTAAGGACTGAACACTGAGGCGTTGAGTCCTGTTAGCATGAAAATCAAGCAGCGAGATTGCTCCTCTCACAAACCTAATCCTCCCCATCACACTCAGCCATAAACACAATGTCTGTGACATGCTTCCCTGACCCACAATGCACAAGGAAAGCATGAAACTGAGCAACAGTTTGTCCAGACACAGGCTTAATGCTTGCTCTCTGCAAGTCTCTCCATCCCATTCCAGGTCGTTAAGTACACTTCTCCATCATTTCAATCTTCCAGCTTTGTGCAGCAGAAAACATCGATAGTTTAAGTTGAAAACATCAACTTAGTTGTGCTAAGTCACTCACCCATAACGTGTAGGATCCCCTGCGGCTCCCTGGAAAAGTCAGCATACTCTGATCTGAGACAGCAACGGACGCCAGGCCACTGCTCCTGGATGGTGGCCATTCAAAGTCAGCCTCAGCCTGCTCAGTTTTGCTTTTCTGCTTCTTTATTATCTGTAAGGTAGGGCGACAGGGGATGGGAGAGGAGGAAAAAAACCTGCTTGGAAAAGAACTCTCTGAACTGTATTAAAAAAGCCTCTCAAGGCAAACTGACTAGGAAAAACACTTGAGTTCGCTTTTGCTTTTGCTCCACTTCATACAAGGATGATTCTGCCAACTTGCATACATTTCTTCTCATCTTGTAATGGCATAAGCATCGATACAAAAAATAATAAATCATAATCAATGCCTGTAGGAACATCAGAGCTGAATTAAACATGGAAACTTGTTCCTACACTAACACTTTAAACATTAGCAGCATCTGTCAAGTCTTTTCTCAGACAAGAATGTTTGCAAAGAAACACAAAATACTAGTTATGAGGAGAATTTCAAAGGCTCCCATGGCATCTAGACACATTTCTACTGAAAACAAAGAGGTATTAGATGTTTAGGCACTATTTTTGTATTTGAAAATCCAACGTCATCTTAACACAGAGAAAAGATCAGATAGACTACCTCTCTCCCTACACTGAGAGATTACATCTTGCTGCACTTCATTTCCACAACTTTTCTGACTCTAATTTAAAATATCTACAGAATATTATTCTATGATATAAAAGATCTTGTTAGGCAGGTTTTGACAAAAGTGGTAGCAATTCAAGCTTGGCTGACATAGTCCCTGGACTATCAAAGGCTTGATAAGCAGAATTAATGTTCTAACATCCCTATTAAAAAAGAAGGCAGATCATTTTCCATTGAGCTTCTGCTCTTCTGACTTTTCTTAATAGCCTTATAAACAACCTGTTCCTCTTCTGGTGTCTGATCCATACATTGTTGGATGGCACATTACATACACAGCTGTGGCAATTAGCTTAGTTCACATAGAGGGAAACTAAATTAGCAGATTACTGATCACAGGAGCTCAGCATCACTCCGTTCAGCTCGTCCTGCCTTGCTCCAGACTGTCCAGATAAACTAAGGGATACTTGTTCCCAGTAGCCCTCATTTCAGTGCCGTGTCAGTGCCAACTGTGAGCTTAGCAGGGAGAAGAACAAGATTTATGCAGAAAGCAACATAAATCAGTCACAAAGAGGTTCTGTGATTTTTTGGTGTCTCTCTCACAGCATCATTAACAGAATTCTGTTTCAATGATCAACCTTTTCTTTGTATGTATTGCAGATGCAAGATTCAGTAGAGTTGGATTCAATCTGTGATCAAGAGCCACACTTCTTTACGCTGGAAAACTTTGTGCCTTTTGGGAAGTGAAGTACAGATGTAAAATTCCATCAAGCAGGGGCCTCCTCTTCCAAGCAAAGATATCACAGACCTGAGGAAGTGGTACCTCTTGGCTCTGAGGGTGTAGGTCATCAGTTTAGGCACTGGATTAAGCTTATTTATAAATGGATCTCTCTGTCAGATGTAGCTGACTAAGCCTATACTGTGGTAGTTGAAGCTGAAACTTGTCATTGCTGTCTGCATTAGTGTTATATTTTTTGCTGCTGGCAAAGTCAAAGCTCACCAGTTAAAGGATTGTTTTGGCTATTAAACAAGCTAAGGAACAAATGCAAGCCATACCTTCTGTACGATGGTTGTGGCCAGCTCTTCTATGAGGTCCTCCTTGTGTTCCTGCAAGTAACAAGCCTCGTTCTGCTTGTCCTGCACAAAAATGGATATCTGTAGTTTCTAAAATCATATAAAACCAGCCTTCCCACCGAAATTATACAGATCAGGAAACGGGGAATATGCCTTACTG
>JAOXNG010000012.1:46993922-47004813 GCA_028566535.1 Scolopax minor
AACTGATGAGGAATGGATTCAGACATGACTTAGAAATTCAGTGGTTGCTTTACTTCTGAATTATTTGTCAGTACTAGCCATTTCCTGTGGTTCCTGCCTGGTAACTACCTTAGTTCACTGCAGATTTTTAAAGCCCTCCATCCAACGTCATGGAGCCAGAGAGATGAGGACAAACAGAACTGTTTGATAATCTTAGTCAAAATGTTGTAAATCTCAGAGTGTTATGTTTTCCACATCCCCTGTGTGCTGAAGCCAGTCACCAGGGTTTATCCCTGTCTCCTGTCTCAGGCAGGACAGAGGGAAATTCTGCTCAGGGAGAGCACAAAAGCCTGGGAACTGCCTGCAGCCTGGTCTCCATGTATCTGGCATCTCTAGTTGCTCCATGAGGGACATCAGAGCGTGCATCCCCAGCTCTTTCTCTGTTTCCAGTTCAAAGTGCTGCTTATCACTTGTCTGGTTTTGGACCTGCAAGTACAGTGCAATTCCATGGTGTCTCATGGCAGCAAGTTCCAGAAGTCAAATAACTGTTAGATAAAACAGCATTTCTCTTTCCTCAGTTTCTAAACACTTTTCCCAGATTTACAAGATGCCCCCTCCTCCTGGTATTGCTGGATTTGGTGAATTATGGTTCTGTGTGTGTTTTATTTGATGCTTTCTGATGTTGTAAACTTGGATTTTTCTTCAGCCTTCTCCAATTTAAGGCCTTATAGTCTTACCAGTCTGTCCTCCAAAGGCAGCTGCTTCATCCCCAGGATCACATGAAATGCTCTTTCCTGTACCTGCTCAAATTTACTATGCCTTTCATGAGCACTGTGTGCAGGTCTGGTCCCCACATCCCGAAATGTGGGCTCAATGCAGTTTTACACAGCAGAAAAACGGCGCTGTTCTCTAACACGTTTCCATGGGGGTTTTTTTGGCTGTCACATCACAGTGAAGTGAAGGTATCCAGTCTTCCTTTTAAGACATAAAAAGATGGAAAAATTCCCACTTCCCTTGGTCTGTTTCTCCAGCGATTGATCACCTTCGTTGTGAAAAACATATGCTGTATTTCATATTTGAAATTTTCTGTTTAATGTTCAAACTTTGGGGTTTTTTTGTTTTTCTACCTACTGCTTTCTCCTATGGCTATAAATGCGCATGTACGTCATGTAACTTTGTGCATAATGTACACAAAACTTTTGAGTTTTACTTTTAGCAGAAGAACTAATGCTAACAAAAGACAGGGTGATCCTGGGTTTAGCTACCAGGATGCAAAGATCCTTCAACGCAGGACACAGGATAAAAATTCTTCTCCTGCTTTTGTTTGGTTTTCTTCTTAGGAAAGTACTAAACCTCAGAAACCAAAGCTTTGGTATTCTAACGAGTCAGTTTGCTTGTGGCAATAATCAAGGTTAAGTATATATTTTTCTTGTTAGCTTTTAGGGTGAATACCTTGAGTACTGAGTATTTCAACAAATGATATGGAACTGTCACTAGTACAAAGACAGGGAAAAAATCAGCCTTTTGAATAAATATATACAAATACTGCTGTCAGTTGAAATGTACTCCTTTGCCATTATCCTACTTGTTTTTGTACCACTACCCAAATTAAGAGAAGCATAATTGTTCTATTTAAATTTAAAAAAAAATATTTTTAAATGTTACCAGGCTGTCACTGTAGGTCTCTGCCTTTGAAATAGCTTCTTCCACTGCTTCTTCTGCAACACGTAAGGCCACAGCAAGGGTATCCATCATGCTGTGTCCTAGGAGAAGAATAAGAAAAACCACCATGTTCTTTCTATATATACATTTTGCATAATGAGCTCCAAAATTCAGACTCATATTCTGGACATATATTTAAATTGCAGGTTGTTCATGACAAAGTTAATTTCCTCAAACCATAATTATGTATGAATGAGCACCTTAAGACGGAGAAATTTAAAATTTATCTCAATCTCTATGTTACTTCTTAAATGTAAATACTAAATGCAATAATACACTGGTTTTATATTGCTTATTTTAGAATCCAGGAAAAACAGTTGAGGGGAAACCATAAAAAGAAAATTTCTAACCTTCCTATAAGCAACAGAACATAAGGAAGAGATGATCATATATGAGCACAGGAAAGGAAATGGGAGAGAAGTAACAAAAACTGAACGTTAAGAAAATCACAGTAGAATAAGGGTGTGTGAGCTGTAATAATTTCCCAGCATGATACAGGAAGGATTTTTAGTATCTTGCTAAATGTTGCAGCTAAAAGATTGTCACAAGACTTACCAGCACTCTAGGCTATTGTCCAGTAATTCAAAATCTAAGGACCATGTTTTAATCAAACGAGTTTTTAGCAGCTTACCTTCTGTCTGTCGGTAGAATGTAGAGTCACTGCCACAAATGCTTCCTTCATTTTCAAAGCTTCCTTCAAAAAAACTTCCTTCTGCTCAAAAAAGACAGTGCCACATGTTAGTATAAGAAGTACCCATGAACAGCAGAGACATTATTAGATTAGAATATTCATTAAAGATACAGTGGCACCACACATAAAGAGGAATAACCAGAAAATTCCTCCTACCTTTTGTATAAATCATGATTGCAGCAGCTTTTGTACAAAAACCAATTTTTTTAATATGAAAGACTTCTCATTCATTTTGGAAGGAGAAAACTATTTGTACAGTAAGAAAGAGAGAGGCAGATGCTGCTAGGTATAAAACTTAGATGGTGAAAGTTAAGTACAGGGAATTTGCCTGTAATATGACATTTGGGGTTGAAATAGATTCTACATTTTAAAGGGCAATTCTGTATAAACAAGCCAAGACCCAGACACGTATAATAGTATTTACCTTTAAAGGGAACAAAAGATTTACCTAACAGTCACACGGAGAGTAGAAGAAAGTTAGCAATGACATTTAGAATTAAAGGCTTTCCTTAGAAAGGTCTCACAGAGAGTGCAGATGCCACTGAAACTCATCTTTGCAGTGTTCACACTTCCATTCAAGGACAAAATGAGTGAGACTACAGGTAAGTAAAGGCAACACATCATGTTAAAGTTCTGAAGAATCCATTCCCACAGTTTTGAAGTCTATTGTTCCACGTCTCCCCTCACAGACATGAATTTTCTTGTCTTAGTGTATATTTGTTCTCAACTGTTAAGGAATCTTCTCTTGAAAACTTAATTTGATACAGAGAAAGCAGAAAGGCTAGTAAATCAGAACTTAATGTATAGGTCGCTTCTCCCTAGAAGCATTTATGCCAATATTCATAAGAAACAGCTAAAATTTTCACTCAGGACTAGAGAGAGTCCACTTACCATCCCATGTAATTTCAGAAAAAGACAAAGTGAAGACTAAAGACAAATTAAGTTAAAATAAAATTAAAAATAATTAAAAATTAAATTTCAGAAGAATTACATATGGTATATGGTCCAAGAAATCCAATGACATTTCAAATGTTCAGCTAACACTGCTTTGAGTAATTTCCTACTTACTAGAATGACACCAAATGCCACTTCTAACCCATTTTATATCTCTAATTACTCTTATGGGGTGGTGCATTGTAACACCATAGTTAAGGGAGAATCTCTTCATTTAAAATAGACACGCTCATACTTAATCAGGATCTTTTAACCATTTACAAACATCAATAAAAAATAAGATGTGGCCAGTTTCAGAACTTTAGGTATGCAAGTCTCTAAGTGACGACAATTTAAGTTTTGGCCAACTTGGATACTGAACGCATCCCATTTTAACCATTTTTGTTTCAAACACTATGGAAATGTGCTCACATGCCAAATGTTGAATGCAAACTTGTTTTCTTATTCATTGACTACTCAGAACTGTGATAAATTCTTGGAACATGGGCTAGGATAGAAACTGCAATTTACTTTACAGACTGAACGTATCAGTTCTTCTGTATCACTGCCATAATTAAGGATTAAAAATTCTTTGAATTCTTAAAGAGCTCTCTAGATAGTTGGCCTCTTCTTTTCTCTCTCTACTGAAAAAAAAGCCTTAAAAATATTTTTTGAAATAATCTCACAATTTCCATTATCTTAGCTTGTGTATTAAAGTAGATAAGCTAATAAGAAACCAACACAGCTGTTCTTACCTATTGCATCAGGACAAACCCCGCTCTCCAGTTTATGCTTCTTGTACAAGTTCTTCAGGACTTTGGCACTTCCAAAACACTTAAAGCGGCTTTTGACATTGTTATAGTACCAATCCAGAGACTGGGTCCTTAGCAGCCTAAAAATGAAAAATAGAACATACTTGGAATGATTCTACAACAAATAAATCTAAAGAGTTTATGCTTTTGTGTAAAAAAAGGTTATTTTAGGACTCAGAGCACAAACAGCTTAATTTCTGAGTACTTCTTCAATATTTGTATTTTGCAAGTGTCCAGTATATACAGGCAAAAAAAAAAAAGGTAATTCAGAAGCAAATATGTGGTTCACATTACTCAAAGTTTTATTTGGTTTTGCTACCATCAGAAGAGGTGCTCTCTTCTTTTACATTAAAATGCCAACATTAGAGCCTTTTGAAAAATATATGCAAGTTTTAGAACAGCACAGGAATGTTTTAAAAATACCCTTTATTTACACGAATTTACAAATAACCTAAAAACATTAGCCCATTAATGCACCACAATAAAAAAAATATAAAGATACATCACTGCTATTATTTGGGGAAAGCAACATAGTACATGAAACCTAATTAGATGACTTCAAAGCAGAACAAAGAAAGAACAGTAGGCAGACAAACTTTTTTGAGGGAAGGAGTCACAACTGCACTTTGATTTCTTTCTTTCAACTGTAAGCATCACTGACATCAGTAATTCATCCTAATGGATTTATCCCCAGGGTTCATATACTTCTATAAAAGGCATCAGATACTGTCAATTTTTTTATTCTTTTTCACATGCCAATGTGCTCTTGCTCCATCTGTTACTTCATTAGTTGGGGGAGAGAACCTGCACCCCATTCCCAGCCAACCCAATCACAGGGTAGCCCACAGCAGACACCTACGTTTCCTACTGAGGGTGTCACTGGAGAGGAGGATCCCAGAGTTCCACCTACAAATTAAAGCTGACTTCCCCAAAAGCCTCCATGAAGGAGAAATATGTCTGAGACAGTGAACACTGAACAAATTCTGTGTGTTTGCTTCCCAATTTGAGCCCATTTGTTCCTCTGCACATTGCCACAGTAGTTTATTTATAATTTACTGCACTCCCATTGCAGGAACCAAGGTATTTTTACAGGACAGAAAAACATTTCATATAAAAGGGTATTTAGTATAAGCTGAGAAGTAACTTCTCCTATGTAATAATTACAAAAATCAGGATCTTGGACCTAGAAGCCCTAGGGAGCTCGTTACAGAATTAAGCGATGATTCTTAACACCAACATTTTAGAAAACAAAAAGCTAAAGTGAGTGTTCAGTGTCAATATATGAACTCCTAAATAAATGATGTTACTATCAGGATTGTTGAACTCTCAGAATTGTTAGATTTGAAGACATTCAGATGATTTAATTCTGCTTTTTACAGCTGGGGTGAAACAAAAATAAAACAAAAGCCCTGCTGTAACCTTTAAATTTTCCTTTAGGGACTCTGGGCTTCTCTTTATGAAGTACAAAGCAACTGACAATCCGCAATTTTTGTTTAACACACACCATTTCATAAGCAAATAAAATTTCACCTATTGAGAGACCAGTGATGTAGTTACTCAGCACTGAACCTCAGGAGATACGCAATAACAACCAAATGCTTCCGAGCCGTCTCTGGATTTTTGGAGTTTCAATATATTGCTAAAAAGGAATATCCACTTCACATAAAACAGACCATCATGATATAGTCCACTTCTCTATCACCACTGCAAAGTGTTTAATAGCAAAAACCAGCAGTGGGAAATTAAAAATAAAAATCAATGAAGCATATCGTATTCCAACTGTGAACTCTTAAAGTTACATTAGTTGCTCTACTGAAGACAGCTGAAGGGAAAGCACGTAATGGAACAGAAGCACATTTTTGTATACTGTGTCAGCAATTAGAAGCAGGAGAGATGTATACAGATAATGTAAGAAAATTAGCCCTTTACTATCTATATGCACACTAATATCCCAAGCCTAACTATGGTTCTCAGGAGGCTGACTGGTTCCAATATTCATCGTTCTACAAATATCACTAGCATGTCACAAGGGCATTTTTTCTGGAAAATGTCCTTAGCACTGTGCACAGGGGACTGATATCTGATGAAGCACAAGTGGCTGGTGACAAAGCACAAGCAAGGGGAAACAGGTCTATGTACAGGGTTTCTGAATTCCTATAATGCTGCCACCAAGAAATCTGTTAGGATGCCTGTCCAAGGCCTGACCAATTCCTGACCCACTGACCAGGGCTTGGCTGGCTGAGAATGGGAGCAAATTTTTCTCCCAAACCTGTAATTCTTTGGCATTTTGAAAACATGCTTTCTTTGTGGGCAGGAACCATTTGTGCTTATGGAAACTGTGTCAGAAAGGAATAAACACTATGTCTACTGCTTGCTGAGTTTGATTCACTCTTGTCCACTGAGTTTCTAAAGGTGCTGGTGGGGTAAGATTTCAGTCAATAGCAGGGTGTCACAGTCATTCTGACAGATAAAACTTAAGTGTGGACAGCTGGGTTGCAAGCAGCTTGGTGGGAGGTATTGGCCAGGAAGGATGCTCCTCTGCCCAGGGAACAGAGGGCCTTCCACACTGTTCAGGAAACAGTCTCAGAGCGGCATCACCGCTGGTGGAGTCACAGCACGGTGAGTCCTCAGATACAATCCTCAGATACAATCCTCAACATCCCAACCAACTCCCTTAGTACATTTACCAAGCAGCCTCAGCTCCACTAGCCCAAAAGGCTAAACTTGGCATCTTCTTGCAAGCCAAGTAGACCCAGTTCCTAATATTCAGACTGAGTGACAAAGTACCAAAAGCAGGAAGTCACCCGTCTCATTGAACAAACTGTAAGAGTTAAGCTAGTTGGTTATGAATGCTGGCAATTTGGGAAAAATGTGAGATGGGATTCATTGCAAGCCTCCTTCCCCATCTTTTCCCCAAGTTACCGTGTTTTTTCTGGATCTGATCAACACTGTTTCTGTAAAAACAGAAAGCTAATGGCACTGATTTTTTTAATGAGGTGAGATACTCCTTTGTAACTAATATAATTTTAGAGACAGGCTTTGTATTTGTAATGATAACATCTTCCATAGTAAGCATTGGAAGAGTCAAAAGAATAGGAGATTATACATCTCAAAGCAACAATGAAAGAAGAGGTGCTGGCCTCTGTGCTAGCTAATCTGGTGTAAACACAAAGATTGGGTTATTTTATTTTTTTTCATATAAATTTTCTCATTGCTGCAGTATTAATACTTTGTGAGTAATCTAATCTTCTCATGCTTCTCTCTCCCACGTGTTGGAGACCTACCAACGACTCCAAATCTATGCCTCTGTCCTGCACACACTTTATAGCAGATTACAATGCCTCCTCTAAAGCTTTTCAGCCTCTTAACTTTCACATAAGTCACAACGTCCCTGCTGATTCCTCCTGAGGAGAAAGGATTTGGAGAAGAGAATATTTCTCTTACAGATACCAAAATAAAGGACCCACTCAAAGGAGAAATAAGAGCATTTTTGCCTTATTTCAAAATCCTTTAATGTTGACCTGTATTTTAAAGCTGTATTCTGCAACAGCAGCCCACGAGTCCAGAATAATGAAAGGCTATGACAGCACTGGCATTAAATTGTTAAAATTAAACACTTTCCTTATCACCTCTAATAGAAAGTGTGCAAGTTCTCTCTGTGAAACGACAGTTTGCATGTAAAGGATATTAGTTGTATCCATTTGAAAGATGCAGAAGCCATTTCTCTCTGTGCCAAAGACTGATCTTTCTTTATTGCTAAATAGCCCTAAATGCTAAGGACATTATTTACATTATATAATATTGCCATGGAGTTGAGTTGCATTTTGATGTGCTTTTGGCAGAGGGGAATACTGTGATTTTAAAAATTCTGCCTTCCTAGAAAGTGTGAAAGCTAGGCAGACATTTCTGGTTTAATAACATTAAAACTTGGACGAGCATTATAAAGCCCCTGTCCTATTTTTAGCGCAGTGATGTGTTTGCCCTAATCAAGTAGCACCATAACAGCAACAGGTAAGGCCACTAAAATCTTTACACAAAGTTTTATAC
This sequence comes from Scolopax minor, assembly GCA_028566535.1. Taxonomy (NCBI): domain Eukaryota; kingdom Metazoa; phylum Chordata; class Aves; order Charadriiformes; family Scolopacidae; genus Scolopax; species Scolopax minor. The sequence continues at coordinate 47,002,107 of JAOXNG010000012.1, forward strand.
GAGTACATTTCTCACCTGCAGCACTCAAAGACACATTTTTTAGCCTTCTCCTGAGGAAAAAAAATAATAATACACCAGCTGTGCTGGGGAGTGGGGGCATGAACCATTTCTCTCATTGTTAGTGACGATCACAAGAAGATCACGTGAAAAAAGACACATATGCAGGATTACAAATGTTCAAGACTCAATACAGAGGAGGTTGTTTAGTGACAGAGGAGGTTGTTTAGTGGTCACCTTTAGTGACCATCCTAGCATTACCACTGCATTTTCTACCAGCAGAATTACAGGCTGGTTGCAATTTTCATTATAAACTCAATGTTTCAGAGTTTTGTAACAGTTGTGAGATGTTCCCTATTGTTCTTTCAATGTAAAACAGGAAATAATAAAAAGGACCTAGTACCAGACCCACTAAAGTAATGTCCATCATAAAAAGGGTCTTCATTAAATAATTGCTTAATTATTTACAGGCATCAGTACTACTCAGCCCTGAAACACAGACATTCTGCAGCATTTTCCCAGACAACTGATGATAAGGTAACAACCAATCAAGCTCACTAGAAACCAAATAAGACAGTTGCTGAAAATAATTTATACCTGGGGGGAAGGAGGGGGAGAGAGAAGAAGCAAAAAAAAAGACTATAAAAACAACAAGTTTAAAAATACCCTTGTGGAACATCCAACCTTGGGTCACTTGAGATCTGCATTCAGCAACTGGCTAGATTCACTCAACGAGGGAGCTACTTCACAGTTCTTGGACTTTTTTACTTTTGTGGATGTGACAATTTTTAAAAATTAAGTAATGAAAATTTAAATATCCAAACAAACCCACCTCTGAAATACAGAACTATCCACAGATCAGAACTGCTGCTCTGTGGGAGACTCCAAAACACAACGCAACCACATCAAACAGAAGAAATTTTAGAAGTTTAAATTTTCAGTGGAAAAGCAACATCAATGTTTTATTTTCACTCTTCCAGAGCACCCCCAAGGCACCTTGAACTGCTTGAAAGCTCACCCTTGAGTGAAGAGATTGAAGGGTTGGGAGCTGAGCCTGCTGAGCTACACCAGAGCGGAGACACCAGTGGACAGGAGCCCTCCAAAGCCAACCTGCTTCACCACGCTGCTGGGCCAGAGGCAGAGGCATGCTGCAGTTCAATATTCTTGTCTTTAACCAGGGTACTTCCCTGCAAGCAGGTGACTGGTGCTGTGGGACTGACAACCCTGAGCCCTGTCCCTCCTGGGGAGCTTCACGTCCATCACCCTCCAGCTGCACGGGCACCATGTTCCACAGCAGATCTTTGGGAAACTCCAGCTAATCCAGATGCTGCTGCCCCAGGCACACCTCCTGGCACAGGCTCCCGACACGGGCTATATCCCTGTACTGGCCTCACACAGAAGAGGAAGCTCAAAACCCTTGTTTCCATTTCCCAGACATTGAGTGGCCTCAGCCTAGTGCCCAGAGAAACAATTCAAATTTAGCCTGTCACTTCTTATTTAGTTAGTTCTAGAGTAAAATAGATAGCAATATTTGCTTTTTCCCTTGGGCCGATGTTTCAGAGCTTGTAATGTACCGTTTGTTACAAATTGTTGAATTAAAGTATTTCAGTTCCTTTCAGTTTCAGTGAAATCAAACATACTTCCAGGCTCAAGAATGGGACTTCATCTTCATTCCCTTCAGGATGAATCACTACTAGAGCGCACAAACACCACACACAGGACGATCTTGCCAATGGCTCAGTGCTCTAAAAATCAGACTTTAAAAAAAAAACAACCCACAAATAATTGAGAAAGTTCACCCCTCTGAAACCCTGAACAGGAACTTCTTTTGGCTTTTGGCCAAGCTCATGTCATTCCAAGGTAGGACTTATATTTCCCTGATTGTTCTATCACCTATCCCCTGTTTGTGAAAGGCAGTTGCTCACATCTCAAGAACTTTTAGCCCAACTGGCCCAAGCTAACTCCTCATGATGCTTCCTTCCAAGCTTTAAATTGAAATCCTGTTTATTATTTCTCTAATGGCATTCTGCAGATTACCCATCTTGTATGTTATACAAGAACTAGTAAACTAAGGTTTGAACAGAGGTAAAAAAGGAATTCCTTTTTTCCCCAAAAAATAGACAGCAGTATGTGCAACCCTCAAATTTACTTATTCTCTCCCTTACCTTTCAAATCAGCAGTCAAAAAGTTATGAGAGGAAGACAGAGTAGGTTTTATATGGAAAGGAAGAAAAATCAAAACTCATTACAAATCCACCTCATCCTGATTATTGAGGGAAGTGCTAAAGCATCTGCCACCTGGGCCTTTTAAACCAAGCCTTGGTGACTTCCAAAGGGAGATGCCAAGGACTGCTCACTGCAGCACGGGCCAAAGTGCAGGAATCACTTGCTGCATTATGCAGCAAGCCACAGTAAGTGAACATAACCTGCCCTTCAAATATTCTACTGGCTCATAAAAATAAGATTATGAGCCATACTAGTTCAAATAAAAGGTTCAATTAGGCTCTTACTCTGTTTCTGGCCATCAGCAGATGTCAGGGAAGAGAGGACAGGAAAGGTGCAGGTGTGGTGTGATCCTGCCTTCAACACACTCTGCACTTGTCAGCTCAGGCCCCCGTGTTTGACATTACAATAGACCATCCTCAAAGGACACTCTGACAGACTCATCTTCCATAAATTTGGCTATACCTATACTAAATTTAGGCATACTT
>JAOXNG010000012.1:47132775-47145722 GCA_028566535.1 Scolopax minor
GGCCAGGGGCAGGGACCATTCAGGAAGCCCAGCCAGGACAACAGGAGGCAGAGCTGGGCAAAATTATTTCACTTCTGATTTGCCTGACAAAAACTAGCTACGTTCAGAATACCCTTTCACGCTGGAAGTGCTGTGGAAAAACACACCACCCCTTGCAGCCTATATCCTCCAATATTTACTAGCCAAATTACAATCCCAACAGCACAAAGAATGACAGCTCATCTGCCATAAGGCAAATGTGTTAATGAAAACCTACTATGGTTTATAGGAGATTTATGTATTTTTTTCTTCATGGAGCCTGGATAGCCGTTAACAGTATTAGTAAAACTTTATTCATTCTAAATTTTCCAAGTACCATAGAGACAAAATTTACCAAGTACCAAGACAAAAAGAAGGTACATTTGAGTTCAGCTGCTTTCAGGCAAATAAGTCCTAACTGGGATGAGAATCAAAGGACTAAAGCAATAAAGGAAGAGAGGCACAAGCAAATAACGACCAGTTTTAGTACATGCCAATAAAAAAATAAAGGAACAGGCTGTTACAGTGTCTTCTCTGGTGTGCAGTTCAGAGACTGGCTCTAAGCTCAGACACAGAGCCAAATAGATGCCAATTACAAATAAAGGCAATGGCAGATTAACAACTGACCCCAAGTTCAACTACAGTGAAAATGTTACTCTGTAGTAGCTGCCCATATGCTAGGTTCTACCCCAAAGGAAACAAGAACCTCCTAATGGTACACCCCAAGGGTAAACTCTAGTTATCTCACATTTATCATACGGCAGGATCATATACTTAGGTAGCACCCTCACAGCAATACTTTGTGGTATCTTCACTTGCACACCACCCTCAGCTGAGATAGAACAGCTGATAACGTCTGCATGCCTAAAATATTTTAAATGCAAAACTTAGTATGTTAATTTATACTACTTTATTATTATTTATACTACTATACTATATACTACTATACTACTATTATTATTATTATTTTCTCCACGGTAACAAAATTAAATCCATTTTATTTCACACCTGCAACCAACAAACGTTAGAAAGCATTGCAGTTAGAAAAAGTGTCTCCAAAGATATTTCTGAAACAACACTTTGGAAGTGTTGAGAAAGTGTTTTGACATCTTTGGAATTCTCCCACACACGTACACCCCTTTTTCCTTTAGATGAAAACATTCACCGACTTCCATTTAGAAAGAAAAATGCTGAGGATTTTGTCATTTGTGAAACAAAGATCTCTAACACACTCCTCTCCTAACTCAGTCATCCCTGTTCCCTGCCAAAAGCTGTCTGGCAGTCCTTTGAACTCACCATAAACACAGAACACACATATAAACACCAAGAACCGAGCTCCCCTCCAGGTACACAGTTACATTTCTGGAACACAAGCTGATCATGGCTTGTAATGGTTCATGTTGGAATGAGGTAGAATGGGGAAGAATCTGCCACAAGTTTTATTGAACCTTAACTCAGAAAGGAGTTGCAACTTCTCATGAAAGAGGTTCCTGGGCTGAGGACAGGTTTCTGAGAACTGGTACCCCATCCAGCACAGCTCATTCCTCCAGCACAGATCTAAGTAGGAAACTACATGAGACAATTAAGAGTTCTTGAGAACCTGAAGGATGAGGTGTTGGCTGAATACAAGCTCACCACAGCAGCTTGTTAAGATTCACCTTCACCTCTGCTGATGAAATAGCTTGAGGTTGATTCTGCAGCACACTCCCTCAACTTCAACAGAGCAACCATAATACTAGTCATAAAATAGCTAGAGACTTCACTGTCTATGAAGAACATGGAGATTCTTTAAGTAAGCAAAGCCAAAGACCATCCCTCAATTCACCAACAATATTTCCTCTTAAAATAACACCAACAAATCCAATTTCCGATCAATGCTATTTTCCTTAAATCTAGTATCTCTGAAATATCATTATATTTTTAAAGAACAGTTACTGCTTTGTAGGTAAAAGCGGAAGTCTTTTGCTTTTGCAGACATCGGTGTTTCTTAAAGGTGTACTTTTAAAACTTACCTAATGCATATGTTCCTGAAAAAAGTAGTAAGTCATATTTCAGATTTTCAAACTTCATAATGATAAGCAGTACTCTTATTTTCTTGAAAACAAAAGATGAATATATGAATTCTATGATTCTATATTTAAGACAGGAAGCCATACAGCTTCAGACAGATCCACCCAGATTGATGAGGCCGAGGACAGGTCTACAACTTGTTGCTATAGAAACTCAGTGTCAAACCATTCCCTTCTGGCATTTAAAAACCCAAAACAAAAAACAATCACATTTTAAATACAACACTTTTTCCAAAACTGTAAAACTTGGCCCATATTGCATACAACTTAGTGAACAATATATGGAAAAGCATTTAGAGCATCCTGTACCATAAACTCTAATACGAAGGATAAGCCCTGAAAAAGTTACAGTATGTAACCCTTCTTTTCATATTTATTTACACGTTTTAGCATAACTTGGGAAAGTACTACAAAAAATACCACAAACTTGGAGATAAGAAGTTCCATCTAAACATGAGGAGGAACTTCTTCACTTTGAGGGTGGCAGAGCTCTGGAACAGGCTACCCAGGGAGGTGGTGGAGTCTCCTCTGGAGATACTTGAAACTTGCCTGGACACATTCCTGTGCAATCTGCTCTGGGTGGACCTGCTCTGGCAGGACGTTGGACTAGATGGTCTCCAGAGGTCTCTTCCAAATCCATATAATTCTGTGATTTTGCAAAATTGTACTACTACAGTAACAACTGACTAGAGAAAGCAACATTTAAGGTAGACTTAGGCATGAATAGATACCAACTCTAAGTTAGTGCAAGATCTTTACCTGTAAAAATTACCTAAGCTGGATAAAATAACAATCCTTCAACAAAGCTACAGGTTTCATACCGCATATCCACAGATCTTTTAACCACTTCCATAACTGCAACAAACACTAATTGTCTTCAAGCATTGGTAACAGCCAATAGATGTTGTAAAACAAGCAAGTGCATGAGGTTAAGAGTATCCAGGAGGTGGGCATCCCAGTGCATGGCATCATTTGGCTTTTCCAACTCTGGATTTAATCCACACTTCTGAAGTGCAGATAACTTGTCCAGACCTCTCTCCTCTGGAACAAGGCCCTGAAATTCAACCATCCAGGACCTGACGCTCATACTCGTTCACATTATTCCCAGCAACTTAAACCCGTTCCTGGAAAGTCACCTCTCCAGGAACTTTCAGTTCATTTTTCAGTTTTCATTTTCAGAAGCACCAGATTCTGAATAAGACACTTAATCATTTCACAGAATCACAAAATGATATGAGGTTGAAAGGGACTTAAGGTTTATTGAAAGGGAAATTATTAATCTTTAGATACCACAACATGCACACTGACCTATCCATTTCACGTATCTCTCTAGTAAACTCACTGGTTGCTCAAAACAAAGGCTGAACACCTTTAAGAAAATTTCTTCTCCTGCTCTCCAACACCCCTTTTCACTTCATGTCCATAAGGGTGTCCAAATTCTCCATCCTGCCACTAAAAACCAAGTTTTCTTTATCAAAAGGCTGAGCGTTGCAGTGATTACTAGCTAGCCGATGTGTTTTTTTTCTCTTATGCTAATTATTCACCCAGGAGTGTCTTATTGAGTCTAGAAAATGATCATTTTTTGTTCATGTATTTGCATTTTGGTCCCATACAGTGTTAAAAAAAGACAGATACACAGTAGGTGAGCCCAGCTTTCAATGTGGTTTGCCTGGATCTAGCCAACCTCTGGAGAGTCATCGGTCTGAATTCATGGGACCATGATGAGCCAAACTCAAGAGGTCCATTGTGGTTCATCCTTATGCTCATGACAAGACCCAGAACCTGATGCATTTACATAGAGCCTTAAATATCCTGTCCTTAAAACCTGTAATACAATCTCCCAAGAAACTTCTTCCCTCAGCAGATGCCCTCTATCAACCTATGAACATTTGTACATTTTTCCCATGAACTGACACTGAGTTTTAATTAAGAGTTGTCTGAAAACTAAATAGAGATTATATTTGGAAGATCGATATCTTGCTTCTTTAGAAAAAAAAAAAAAGCTGAAGCACTTATTGTGCAAAAGGCACTTAAGATTCAACATTTTCAGCAACTATTTTCAGTATGACTAAATTGTACAGACAGGAGTCCATACTCAAGAGAACATCCCTTCCACGCAGTGCAGGTCTGGTCAGGTGAGAGAACATTACTCCTACGTTTAACACGTTTAACAGCTTAGACTCTTCATACACAAGGTATCTAAGATTAAATATTGATTTTACATTATAGCTATTCATTATCACTAGGCACACTCACTCCTGTTAGCTAAACTACAGCCATTAATTTGACTAGCGATAACCCATAACAAAGACCAAATTACCACAAAAAAAAGCCTGCAATAAGTTTTATAACATCCGTGCAACTTCATACTGCTTCCTTTATTAAATACTTGCCCACAGGTCGTGCAAGGTTGGCACAATGTGCATGGGCTGCATTTCAGCATCTTCCATGGCCTGCCCAACATTGAAAACATTAGCTGGGGACATTTCTTTCTTACAAGTTTCTCTAATGCTCCTTAAAATTAGGCCTTTTCCTTTGTACCCCTTTTCATAAGTGTTATCTCTCATATTTCTTAGGATAGAATGATTAGAGTTGGAAGGAAACCTAAAGATCACCTAGTTCCAACCCCCATGCCCTGGGCAGGGACACCTCCCACCAGACCAGGTTGCTTAAAGGCCCATCCAGCCTGGCCTTCATGCTTGTTCTTCATGCTTGGTTCACCAGCATTTCCTCTCAGGTGAAGCTGCATTTGTAAAACTTTGAAACATTTTGAAAAGGCCAAACCTGGAATTGCCTCTATTAAAACACTGGGCAAAAAAGATTGAAGAATGACGTCCTGCATTTGCCAAACAACTCATTGAAAAGTTCTGTCCGTTCTTTCTCTATAGCATCTATATGGCACTCAGATAACAAGGACAGTCACAGTGGGTTCCCATTAGAATCACAAGCATGCACAAGCAAGAGGCAGAGAACTAGTTTTACAGGCACCTACACATAAGCTGCTCTTTGAAAGTACCCTGATGTTTTTCCCTCAATTAGGCAGAAAAAATTTGAACACAAACCTGTAATTTAAACAGCTGAGAGTTTTTTTGCTTCTACTGTCAGATTCTTTCCAGGTCCCCAATTTCTCTCTTGTAAAGCATAAAGCTAGCTCCTATCCTCTTGTTAACACTTTCTCTGCTTATAGGTGGAGCAGGCACCAATGCTGAGTCAGCAGAATTCACACACTAGCTTAGCACCAGGACCATCAGTTGTCAGAGCAGAGAGTTTTGGGCAAATCAAAGAAAGAAGAGGTGCAGACTCTAAGCACTGGTGCCCTGCAGATGAAGTAAGATGTATCACGATGAGGTACCTACTTCCTTCTCCAATCCTAAACACAAGATTATTTGCCAGCAAGCAGCACACCTGGATCAATGCTTCTTGAACTTAGTGTCAAGAAACTGTTTCTAAGTGCATCTTAAAGTGCATCCTTACTGTCTCCACAGCCAAAACAACCATCAGCTATCTGGCTTTTAGGCAGGATTCATCCAGGTCACTATTTTTCAATAAGCAACTTTACCTGACCTGAGAATTGGGCTACAAGATATCTGTTAAAATATTACACACTTTGTGTAGCCCTCTCTCAACAGCACAGTGTAAAGCACCTCAACACAGATGAAGTTACTGGCAACTCTTAATCCTGACAGCCAGCTTGAGCTAGGAAAAAGGCTTCTTTGCATCTTGGAACATTATGTAACAAAACTGATGATAATCTATAAATAAAGATGTCTTGCTCTTAATCTTGTTAATGAACCCTTACTTCCAGGAAACAGCTGCACTGCCCTAGATATGTTTTAATCTTGTCTCATAGGCCAAAGCAGTAGCAAAATAACAAACTAAGTTGCAGCTATGATTCTGATGAATCATTCATCGCACTCAAAAATAAGATTAGACAGATGAGTGCTAAACTTAGGGCAGCTCAGCAGAGCCTTGCACTGGAGAAGAGTACAGCTGTGTCTGTGTCTTGGCAATCCCAAAGATTGCCAAGCTTTCTAGAGAAGGAGTAATCCACTCCAAGAGCTTTTATCACAGGGAGAGAAGTAGAATGCGTGTGCCAGGACAGCCCATATAGAAGCACGAGCCATTCTCCTTAGCACAGTGCAGCCTTACTCTCAAGCCTCATGGGCAGAAGCAGGGATGTGAAGTGGTATCTTACACCCTCCTTCTCTGCATCCCTTGAAGAGTTAATGAGCAGGCACAGGAACCAGAACAGTACATACCTGCTACAAAAAAAAAAAAAAAATCATCAGAATAATGGACAAGAATTATCCTTGTCCTCTTCACACACTGTTCAGAGTGAAGGGCTGGCAGGCTGACCTTATGAGATCCCTTTGAGCAACAAGGCAATGATCATCTGCTGGAAATCCAAAGCTTGTGGAGGTGATGAGACCACTCTCCCAATTCCTTCCTCACTAGGAAAGCAGCTTTAAAATGGCTTTGCTTGGAGGAGAGGAGGGAAGACAGGGATTTTTTCGTGGTTTTTTTTTTTTGTTTGTTTGTTTTTTAAGGTATCTGATACAATCCTGCCACAGGAAGGAGAAACAAGAACTGATATTCAGGATCAACAGATAGCTACCTAAATGTCTGACTTGGTGTTTTGCCAGCTTGATATGACTCACACAGACAATATTTCGATTAACAAAGGTTGGAAGGAGTTTAATATTGTATCCCTTACAAGACCCATGACGCATACTGTGAACACACTGAGGCCTGCTATAGTCTGACAAGAAAAAACATCAAACCGGTTTCTGGGTTTTGTCAGGTATGAGAATTTGTTTCTTAAGAAGTCTCTCCATGAGTCTACTCATGCTGCCAACGAGCTATGATGTAAAAGAAGCAGAAAGAAGAAAAGAGGTAAAAATTATTTTAATTTAAAACTTTTCATTAACTTCTACATGCGGCTCTATTCTAGACCCTTAACAATTCTTTGGCTAAAAGAAAATGAGAACAAGCAGAGTGGAGAGGGCCCTTCAGTAAGCACACATCTAATTTTTTCTGCAAATAAAGCACTGCTGGAGGTTTGGTCATAAATCACTGCAGCCTGCTTTTACAACTGAAAATGCAACTGCATAAAGACAGAAAAGCTGATACCCACCAACCCAGCTACAAAAGACACAGCATCAGGCAAGAAGTGGTGATGTTTCTGCCTATGGGCAACAGTCAGCTCTCAACACTTCCCTTGTGCTGTTCCAGTGACCCCACATAACTCTATTGATTAACATATTATGATCACATGCCCATGTGGTACCAAAAGGTCAGTAATTTTTCCTTGTAATACATTTTCCCAGGTGATTAAGAGCAGTGGCTTAAACAAAAGAGAACGGTGTCCCCTGCAAAGAAACCTTTTTCATCCCCACCCGGTGCAAGTTTCTAAGGTTTATCACTAGAATACCACCACACAAGTGGCTGATTCAACATGCACTATAGTGATGGAAACTTTTGGTCACCAGTGGTTATAGGAAGATTGATTAAGTTCCTTAGGCCATGGCCTCCTAAAATAAAGTAGCCGCTGGCAGGTAAACCAATCACTCTGTTGGTGGTTGATCAGCACAGAGCCCTCTCTATGCCTGCCCCCTTTCCCACCCTTCAAAATTTTCTCCCTCTACAGTCATTCTGCATGTTAAATTCAGTATCAGAACAGTCATCTTTTAACCCTTCCATATGGCAAAAACTTAACAGGTTGGGAACATCTGCCACAGAAAGATGTTCCATCAATTTTTCTGTAAAATGGAAGTTTCACTTATTAAAAACACTCTGACTTCTCAGCATGACCTGAAACAAATGGACAAGGATGTTTACAAATACAGCAATAACTGTAAAAACAAAATCAAAGGGAGAATTTATTTTACCACAGCTGAGGTGAAGAAACAGTGGCACATTTAGGCAGCTTGGAAAATTGCATACACAGGCAGTAAACAGAAACAGAAGTCAGCAATCTCTTTCATACACCTGTTCATGTAAAGAAGCCTATCTCACAAACATGTATTTGTCCTTGTAAGCTCGTGTAAGCTATCATCTGCCATTTCTTTAAATAATAAAAAAAAAACCCAAAACCAAAAATCACAAGTTGCAGATATGATAAAGAATTTATACACAGCAAAATGTTAAAAGTTCAACCCTCAAAACAGTCAAATCTTCCCCATTGCTGACATTCTGTAGATGCAAGAAATCTGAAATTCAAGATGAAGAAAATACATTTGTCCATGCAAAAACAAGCCATTATTGCCTCCAATGAACTTGCTCTAGAAGCTGGCTATGGTTATCCCAGAGGCAGGCTGCAGAGCTGACACACACAAGGCTGTAGTGCACATCCCCAGCAGCTCAAACCCATCACCTTCCACATCTGTCTGGTTTGCCTAATTCAACTGATTCACAGAAAAACCAAGCCCATCTACACGACAAGTCTGTGTCAGAATTTTAATCTCAATGACTTCAGATGATTACACTAACATCGGAGCAAATGAAGACATAACAGTACTGCCAAAGAACAGAACCAACACATAATCAAAATAGAAAGATTATGGGTGAACAAGCAACAAAGAACAGCAAATATTATTAATCTGATATCAGGCTGAGTGCCATAGCAAAAAAAAAGAAACTGAACTGATATGAAGCAGTAAGGCATAAGAAATCAACCACACTAATCACTAATTATTTACACGTGGTTATCTTATTGTTATCTTACTATTTTTAGCCAACTAATATTTTTTTTTCCACCAAATGTACAACAAGAGCTTGTCTGATAACACTAACAAAGCTGGGAGAAAGATTTAAGTTCAAGAACCACTGCTAAAAATTCTCACTGAAGAGAGAGTCAAAAGAGCTTTGCAGCAGTAAATGCAGATGGATCAGTACGGGTTTTCTCCACACCCTACTTCATTTTGTTTACAGAATATGAAAAAACAAAATTAACATGTAACAATTGCAATATTGCAAGAGACATTGGTATATTAGCTCTGAAACAGTTGCTGTTTTACTTTACTCCCTTAAAAGAATTTATTAGGAGTGAAAATAAACTGCATTTTTTGCAGTGTGTTACTTAACTCCTCAGCTTCCCCTACAAAGTGAAATTAAAGCCATCAATCACATACAGTTTTCATCGCTATCGCTGTTCTACTAATATAGTGGAGATCTGTCACATATTGTCTTAAGTAGTTCTTGATCTTTAGAAATAATTGCTACCAAAGGAATAATCCCAGAGAGAGATCTGTGAAACAGCTACTTAAATCTTTGTGGGGGAAAAAAAAAGCCAACAAGCAAAATAAAACGATCTATGGTATGAAGAATTACACAGAAACCCTCCTTTAAGAAAGTATCACATAAAAAAGCTTCAGCAGGGCAATCCAAAGACTGATGTTGCTATCTGGAATTAATTACAGAAAGAAAGACAAACTACCTTCAAATATAACTTGGTTTTAAATTTATTAACAGGAGTCTAAAATACGTATGCCAGTTTTCTTTTATGAAAAAAAAAAATACAAATCTTAACACTACTAAAGTGAAACTCTACTGTAGACTTTGCCAGCTCATAACTTTCTAAAAACAAATGCAATAGAGCCAATAACATCAAAGCAGACACAAGAATTAATCTGCTTTCTTATAGACTGAAAAAAATCTTATCTACAGCAAGGTATAAGTTTCTTATACGGTTACATTTTCCATTACATAGTAAGGCAAAAGAGATGTGTTACTACAGCCTTTCTTTTAGCTCTGTGTTTTGGAGAAAAAAAAATAATAAGAAAAGGAGTATTCTGATTTTAAAAAAGTCATAGCTTTTAAGTCAGAATTAAACTTTGAACCTCGTTGCCAAATTTTTATGGTCATTAAAATTATTTAAATTCGTATCTTAAACATCAACCTGTATTTTAGAACTGTGACTTTTCAGCTCATTATTTGCAGCACTTTAACATACTTTAATACCTGCATAAGGCAAGAACTTTACTCACAGGAAAAAAGAAAAATGTACATATTCATACATAAGCTAAGTCCATGCATCTCTCCTACCTTTCAAGTGTTTTACATCCCTTCTCACCCTAGTTTTCTACTTGTGATCATTCAATAATCAAGTCTCATAGATAACTGCAGCCTCAAAATGGTAAAACACAAACATCATAAAAAAAAAATAATTAATCTATCCAGGCTTTCCAATCGATAATCTATTATCCCTCTTCCTCCACTTCTCACCATAGAATCTAGTTGTACAGAACAGGCAAGATACCCCAGCATTTGCTAACTGTGGTATGCTCACTCCATTAAGATACTATCAGTCACCAAAATAAAAAAGGTAGAGAAAATCCCCACACACCCTTCTTAAATTGTTTCTAGAATCTCTTAGCTTTGTTGTGAAAGACTACCCAAAAAAATAATAAAATAAAAAAAAAAATCAGTACAACCCATGGCAAAACAGACACACAAAAAAAATAACCTGTGTGCCATCCTCATCCAGTCTTTCCTCCCTGGAGCAAGGATCCACTACCTGCCCAAGCACGAATGTGCACAGCATGCTGAAATCAAAGCAGCCCTATGCCACAAGCCTTCTTTCTCATTCCTAATGTTCCAAGTAGTTTCAGAAAAAAGTATCAGAAAACTGACAGGAAACAGGATTGCTCTCAGTTCCAACTGCACATTATATATATTTATATAGATATCTATCTATATATACACACACAAACACACACTTGGTTTTGTGTTTATTTCAGTCATCTTCCTGCTCTGCTGACTTCAGCTTGATGTTAAGCAATAAACAGATTGTACCTCTCATACTAGTAGTATATAAGAGAATATGCATTTGCCAGCTATAAACTTCATACTATTCAAGAGAATAAACAATGATGTGTGCAGAGGAGGTAATTATAAGAGTCAGACATAATAATCCAAGGAAATATTGTTGAAGCTTCACGAAAAATACTGCAATTCCAGTCCCTGTCAGTAGACCCACTGTCACACACAGAAGTTCCTGGGCTGAGAAATTACCTGGTAACAAGTACCATTTGTTTTCTTCTGCATTGTTTCTACTTGCAATCATTTTGTACCTGGATTATTGAAAGCAAAGTTAACTTCTCAAGACAATGGATAAAACATCCCATTGATTATTTTGTGAGAAAGAGACTAGCTGAACTTCTTCACCTTCAGATGCTTGCATAGAGGCAAAGTTTCTGAATAAAAGAAAAGGAACTGACTACAGCAAGCAAAAAATTGTCTTCACATAAACTTGTGTTTACATTGAAGTCAACCACTACTTTGCCTCTACTCAGGTGACAGACACAGAGGATCTAGAGACCACTGTTGTGGTTTAGGCCAGGACAGACAAAAGAAAAATGAATTACTATTCAATGATTGAATTCACATGAAGGAGTTTGGATGTTTATTACCTCTGTGATAGCAGTTATTAATGCATTGAAAAAAATCACAAAAGAGAACAATATTTTTAATTGTGGTTCTATTCTTACCTCAGCCTTTCTTCTTCTTTCTTACGAAGGCTGAAGTCCCGCTGAACCACCTGGAGCACATGCTCTGCTTCTTCATCAGTCAAGCCAGAAAGATCCAGTTTTCTCCCCATTATGTACCCTCTCCTGGATATGAGTAACTACAAAGAATTTCTGAAATCAGAAACAGCAAAAAAAGAGGCAAAATAAATTTAAAGCATTGACATTTTTCCCCAAGTGTGTTGAAATCGCAGATACATATGTGCAACAAAAAAACCCAAACAGTTGTGGCTAAAAACATCAGAGAAGATAATGATTCATTTCAGAATTATTACTGAAGTCCCATGCACTAAAACCAATCATCCCCAATTTAAAATTAAAGAAAAAAAGATGTTATTTGGGATATTAAATAATACTGGGGGAAGACCTCAGCATTACCCTCGACAAGAAGCACTTTAAACCAAGGTGAAACCAGTTTTAAACATTTCTTAAGATTTTATGCCATGAGTTTGCAAAACACAATCACTGATACTGAGTGTGAATCAAGAACATATTCCCCTGTTTGAAATTATTTTGTATTACCAACTAAAAACCAGGAATTATTTTTAAAAAACATAAAAAAAAGTAAGCATATGCATATCAAATGCATTTCCCAGAGTGACTGGAAAGGTTTAGCTGTCACTGTAATATCATTATTTCCTCTTTCTATAAGTGACAACGGAAGAGAAAAAGTAGTAGTCGATGTTATTTGTGAACTGAAGGTACTGTAAAGTTTGAATTAGAGCTTTTATTTCATTAATGAATGATGATCAATTCATTCTAGTTTATTTTATTGTGACCTTTGTTAATTTTGTTGAATTTTACTAAATTCAGATATCAGTATTCATTTATCACTATTAATTCATTAATTAAAATTAACTAAATTTTATATAAATTTGATTTATGTAATTATTTGAGCAACCACAAAGGTATCCACCTCCACATTAAGGTATGGTTTCAGAAACATCACATAGGTTTTGCAGCTCTGTTGTGAGCTCCTTACAATGTATATAATAACTACAAAAGTTCTTATGTGATACTGAAGAGGTAACTATTATTGCATCTTTATCCAAGGTAAGTGTCAAGTGAATGAGACTACATAAAACACAAACTGGTTATACCTCAAAAAAAAAATCTCTCTATGCAAATCTGCTGTAGCATACAATTAAGGGCTCCAAATACTATAGAGAGTAAAAAGCATGGCCGTAAAAAAAAGAAAATCACCTATATTTTCTAAATATTACAATTCATTTATTACTTAGATGATGACAGGGAATGTAGTTGGCTGGTTTTTGTTTGGTTTGTGTTTTTTATAAAATATTTACCTTCCTCCAATCATTTGGTTACAGTTCTTTCA
>JAOXNG010000012.1:47529301-47545567 GCA_028566535.1 Scolopax minor
GAGCTGACTCTTACAGGCAAGGAGCCTGCCGGCCTGCCAGCCATCACTGGTAGATCACCTCTACCTGTGGGAGAGCCTGAAGCCTGTGAGTGCTCAGCAGCACTGAAGATTGCAGCGGTGAGAAGACCAAAAAAACAGGTAGAAGCAAAGCAAACTTATTCTGTGTTTTGTGTTAAGGTGCGATTTCCAGGTGTGTGGTCTGAGGGCAGAGCTGCCTTTCTATGGTGGTACGCGGCCTAGATGTTCAATAGCGTATGAGGTACAGGATTTGTGTGGGAAATGGGGGAGTTGTAAGAAAACTGTAACTCAGGGGATGGCAGAGCTTTAATTGGTGTGGAGCTGTGTTAGCAACTGAGAGTCTTGGAAATAATTTGTCTGGACTTCAGGATATAGGCCCAAAGAACATTAATTTCTAGAATATTAATTTTTAAAAGCTCTAATTTATTGGCAAAGGGAACATGTATGGCAGTTGGTTTGGTTTCCTCTTCATTTAAGACTTGCAGGGTTTGACCCAGGACATGGTGGAGGTGCTGGGGGCAGTGGCCATGGCCCTCCTGCCCCAATGGTGTTGAGCACCCCGATCCCCCCAGGACTCTGTCTTCCCTCTGGTGCTGGCAGCTGAGCCTCCCTGAAGATTGGGATTGGGGTGGGTTAGTCCTGCTACTGCAGATCCTGGGTTCGGGATGGGCATGAGGAACTGAAGGTCAAAGCAGGAGCTCATCAGCTGGTCTTTAGCAGCACTCCTGGTCCAGATGAGTGGTGCTGGTCAGGTTTGAACGCTCTGAAAGCAGCTGAAGAAGGGAGTTTCCAGCTCCCACTAGCACTTACAGCATTGACATCTGTCCCTTTTTCTCTTTAATCCTGTATTTGTCCCAACAACTCAAAAGAAAGCTCCACAATAAGAGGAAGCATACTGGTGAAGATGCCAGGATTTATTTCGCTAAATAAACGGAATAGTTTTGTGTTGCTGTTGGAACTGAGCAGGGGTCAGAAATGTTGTTTTCATATTCCCATCCTATTTTGCTTTTATTTCAGCTTCTTAAAATTTTTTCCCTCAGAAATTCAAAGCTGGGCAAAAAACACTCAGTCAGCTAGAAACTCTGAGCCACCAAGAGCAGAAGTAAGGACCTGCCCCTCCTGACTGCCAGAGGCAGTGTCCTACACGGCAAGTCACAGGCATCTTCTGATAAAGATGAACCTGCCCAACGTTGGTTTTGGTCTGACTGAAATTACTCCCAGAAACTTCTATATGTGATCTAGATATAGGTAGCAAGTAGCACCATAATGCTGGAAGCTTTAAAAATACTACGTTAGATGAATTTGGGCAGATAAGGCTCTGACCCTACTGACTTTTAAAGAATCATAGCCACCTTCTCCCTCTTATAGCAATGTATGGCACGTGAATGTACACACTGAAAGCTTTCAGACAGGGAGCTTTATGTTTTCTGATAATCCAGAGAATAGGGATGGCAGTAGGTTTCTCTACCTTGTCTTGCCAGCATAACTTTTAAGGAACACCTCCAGAATTAGAAGGATGGGCAGTTTCTTGCTCACTTCATCCTTATTTCAATGGAAACTGTATGCTCTATACATCAGAAAGTAACATACAGCATGACAGAAAATGAGACAGAAAATTGTAGCCTTCTTTGAACTTACTTGTGTTTCTTCTACCAGTGACATCACTAATGGCATAAAATGCAGGTTTAACCCTCCAACGTGCTGATAGATCTACCTCTATTTTAAAAATCAGTGGACACAAAAAGAGGAGAGAAGATGTTGATTCTACACACTTTCGGTGAGACAGCAAAAAGATTCCATGAAATGGAATAAGTACTTAGAGCAAGACACACAGACATGAGCAGAGACCCAACGTGACCACAGCAGTAGCTCAAGGTTCACTTGACACTTGTCATAAGGCTGATGACTCTGGTGGCCCTTTGCTGTCCTCATGAGTTTGGCCAAAGCAGTTGGAAGAATCTTCCGGATTTCCATCTAAAATTCCAAAGGTCTGTTGGATTAGTTTTGCTATAATTGGATAATTTCCTTGTGTTGATATATGTAAAGGCATGTTGCCACTCTGGCTCCTGTCTTGGAAAATCTCAGCTTGCACTCTTGAGTAGAACATCTTGGTGATTGGACCTGTTCCTTTTTGAACATGGAATGACTTGGCTTCTTCTTGTCAACCCATCTCAACAGTAAAGTGTGTAAGTGTGCAAAGGTGAGGACACTTACCAGGTACCAACTCCTGGAAGGTAAGAACCTTGCTGCCAAATAGTTGTCCTTCCAAATCTTATATTTCTGTCAGCAAAATCCCTTGCTCATAGTGTATCTAACAAAGCTGAGCAGGTGAGGTTTTGTACAGAAATGATGCCTGCATTGGTTTGCACTGAAATCAACATTAATCAGGCAAAAATCTTGCCTTTAGATTTGGGGCTGCTTGGAACCAAAAACTCAAAATGAGATCTGGAAATTAAGATGGTTAGAAACAGATACAACTTTTTGATCAGAACCTCTGGCGTTCAGAGCACTAGAATGACACATTGGTCAAAATATTCAGTGTATATTGTACAATGAATTATGATGCATTACAAAAGATTCATTGTACGTGCAGCTTTACACAACTCATAGATATTTTATAAATATCACTTTGCTTCTCTCTATGCAAACTTTGACAAAGGGAGTAAGACACTTGAAGGCACTGGCCATATATGGTGAACATACACATATGAATGTATATACACACCAAACACTCCTGCACTGCGAAGCAGACAATGATGGTTTGCACATCCAGTACCTGAAGAGCATCTATAGACATTTACATCTAGAATATGTCATTTTGATTAGAGTGGGTTTTTAAATCTAAATAAAACACCTAAAAGAAACTCAAGTGAACAAAGACACATTTGAAAACAGGAACATGTGCATTTATAATAGAGATTACTGTATTTGGTCTCTTCATATCTACTACTAGGAATATTTACTTTCTGCCATTAAAAATGTATACACTATAAGAATTATAGATGGTTCTAAGAAATTCTAACACGTGATAAGGACCTGGGATCCTAAGGCAAATAGACTCTCTCAGAAACATTTGCTATCACAAGCCAAGCTGGGCAGATGCTGGCAGATTTCTTGAAGATTTGCAGTTGGCAAAGGATCTGGTCTTTGAAGAGTGCTGGAAAGTCATAGGAAAGGTCACTTTTCATATCAGAATAAAGCACAATAGAAAGGAAATTTCTCCTCAGAAAAAGATACCCCTCTGCCACTAAAGCGTGAGATTCTGTTTAACTTGTTTCTCTGCATAATGCAATAGCTTCAGGTTGTGGCAGTCAGTATAATGGAGCTTGAAGAAATGAATTTAAATGGAATATAGGCTTTAGGTTTACTTATCATCCTAAATTTTGATTTTTTTTTTTATTTAAAAAAAAAAGAGATTTACATTAATATGTGAGCAGGTGGTGACTTAAATTGTTCTAACCAGCATGATTACTACAATTTATCATACAGCCTGGAACATCTGAAGTGCTCTCTCCAGGTGAAGTCAAAAGGAGATAAATCCAGAAATACCTGAGGCATAGAGCTTGCTACGTGTCCTATACTGAGCTGCAGAACATGTATGGCATAAAATGATGGCACTGCTGGATGACTCCACTACCCGCTGTGGTGATCCCTGCCCAGCTATGAGTTTTCATATCCATACTTTCCAATGCCAGCTGATATATGTAAATGTCACAAAATAGCTGATTTCCTACAGGTCAGGCATGTTGGCAATGGCTCTCCCTAGACAGAGTGGTGAGAGCTGTGGAAACCAAGAGGATTTGGGTTCTAGTAGGTTACTAACACATCAACTTCCAAGTCTGCACCTCTTCAGGCTCTCTCTCTTCACATATAAATGGAGATAACCAACTGTACACACCCTTCTGATATACCTTCAGTAAAGCAACATAAGTGTCTTTATAGATATACCTTTGTAGTATCATATTGTTATCATGGGGGATATCTGCTTTCCTGAAGTCTATGACTTGAGCTGCTGCTAGGAACAGGACAGGAGGACATTACAGCTTGGTTTGCCAAGCACCATGTAAAGGGATCTGACATACCTAAGAGATGATATAGCATTTACATACAAGCACTGCAGTGACTGACATCTCCTAACGGATATGGAGTCTGGAGACCTTGCTAGTACTGTACACCTATTGTACTCACGGATAGTACCCATACTGTACACTGGGATCCAAACTTATTCTGCAGCTGTATCCAAGCTTCTAACCCCCAAAAGCCAACTGGAAAAGGGAAAGAAAAAAAAAAAAAGAGGGAGAGAAAGATTTCTTTGTTTATAGGACGTGAATTATTAAGCAACAGTAACAGAGACAAATATTTTTCAGGGTCTGGCAGTCTGCAACAGTCTACTAGCTGCAGGGAACTTTTTATTTTATTTATACAGAGTGTTTGCACCTAATTAAATGAAAAAGTAGAAACGTGCAGAACTACCTGAAAGTAATTCAGGGAGCTGACACAAAACAAAAACAAAAAAAAAAGAAGGAAAAGTCATGTGCCCCACTGTGTGGGTGGCGTGTCGAACACAGGGACTTGTGTCATGGTGCTGCTGACCCCGAGTGAGAAAGAGTGTGATTCTCACACTTACCTCACGTTACGGGGGGTCACGCGTTGTCATGTGACCGGCCACGACCCTCATATAAATTATTGCCATGTCAACTGTAAAAATCACACTTCATTTCTTGAAGACCGAGCAGTCTCAAGGAAAGAAGGAAGATAGCTGGCTATAAAACAGCAGCCACAAAATTAGTGATATACAAAATTAACTCTTTTTTTTTTTTTTCCTGACAAAGAGAAGTAAATGAAGCATCTGGCTGGTTTGGGTTGGTGTTATTTGGCCAGGGGGAGGGCAATAATTTTTACTTTCTTCTTTTTCTGAAAACTTGTAGCAGTTTAATGGGTGAAAATTATGTGGCAGTGTAAAAAAGTACTCAAGTTTAACCAAATGGTTTCTCTTTGGTCTATGTGGGCATCTGTAAAAGTCTGGGTAGAGAAAGAATCTAATACCTTGCCTGGATTTCCCTCTTCAACCTGCAGGTGAACCATTCCCATTTCACAATTTCACCCTCCATTTTCTCACACCCTCTAGCTTTCACCAGCCAAGGTCTTCAGTTAAATGAGATAGAGCTATTGAGTTAAATTCAAGGCTACCTCCATCTACCTAGTCAATAGCTATTGACTGTAGCTACAGAAGATGTGACTCATCTTCTCCTGGTCCCTGGACAACAACCAGAAATAAGACAGTTCATTTCTAGGGGTCTCACAGATTCTAGGAGTCTCCTCTGAAGCAAAGTGCCCATACCTTCATTGGGCATTGCTCTAAGATATATTTCACCTGGACCTGCAGGGTCAACGTGGTCAACGTGGACCAACTAGCAACAGCTGAACTTCAACATTTATCACAGAACCCCACAACACCTTCTCTATCTATTTCCAGCCTGAATCTCTCCAGCTGTCTCTGAGTTCCACTGCATGGAAGCCCAGGAATACTGCAGGGCCACAAAGCCTGTGGCAGGAAGAGTTTAGCCCCAGCAAATTTATAAGGTGTCACTTCTGTGGCACTTGGCATGGAGTTGTCTTCCCACAGCAGAATTGTGTTCCAGCATCTCAGCTTTGGGTTTCAAAGGGACACATCTAGTCCTTCTGTTTGCAAACAGACCCTTGTGGATACAGGAGAAGGAGGTGTGCAGAAAGCTGGAAACAGTGTCTCTTGGAGCTGCAAGTGCTCCCAACCAGGGCTGTGGGGAACACACAAGGCCATGATTGTAGTGCTTGTCATGCTTCCAGCACAGCAATTAATTTGCCATTTATTTTACTAGTCACCTAATATTTTGGCTTTTGTGTCTCAGCCTCCTCCTGCAGTTATTTCCTAAAAGTTTGTTTAACTGCATTGTAATGTATGCTCCCTGTACTTTCAGGAACCCTTAATTTCTCGTTAGCTGTTAGCTCTGCCCTCTAGTGCTGCGTGTGACACAGGAACTGGATGTCCTGCTATAGACTCCTGGTTTTGCCACAAAGCCCAGAGGGTGTTTAAAAGCTGATTGGTCAGATGCTAAATGCTCAAAAATCTACATGTTGACTACCCTGACTTGACTTTTTTGGTGCCTCCTGATAGTGGGTTACCAGTCCATTTGTAGTCATTTAAACCACAGCCCACCAAAACTCCAGCATTTTACAGTACCAATGGGTTCAACTGAAATGTATTGATTTACTGCGTGCTTACGTGGCTCAGCCTGTGGCTCTGATCCATTCTAAGGTCCTCAACTGCTGGGGATGTGACCAAGTGCCGTTTGGAGAGAAGCACAATCTGAGAAAGTTCTTCACCTCGGTGCCTGGAGCTGAAGGTCAAGGTGGAATGAACAGCTGAGCCAAAGACAGCGTGGGGTTCTGCTGAAACAAAGGGCTTTTGTGGCAGGCTGTCACAGCAACCAGACATGGTAGAGTCATGAAACATGAGTTTTGGCCTGGACATTTCTCACAAGAACTTGTGACAGTGCTTTGCACTTGGACAGTAGTATAATTAAGTAGAGTTTTATGCAAACTCTGAAGTGCTGTGTTTTCCTAATTGCAGTGGGGATAATGACACTGCTCACACACGCTGAAGCAATTAGGATAACGTTGTCTTGTTTCCTAACTCAGCAGAACTCGGTACAGGGAGATGAAGGCATGGCTGTTGATACCAATCTTTGATATCTTCCCTCCTTGCACAAGCCAAGCATACCATTACTAAGATCACTATAACTTTTTGGTAAGACAACAGAGAAAATGAGAAAGACAAAACTGAAGAAGTTTTGAGTGTTTCTTGCTCACTCGTATTTGGGAAGGAAATACAGGTACTTGAGGAGAGTGGAGCCCAGCCTCTGGGAGTAAAGCTGCTGAGTGATATGTGAAGGGTTTTATTCAAAGATGGTTGGAGGAATTAGAATGACAAGGAGTAGATGGGAAAAGCTAATGTAGATACAGATGGTACTAAGCTACTGTGGGAGTCTGGGGCACTGAAGCATGGAGAGAGGAGGAGAGAAAGAAAAAGATCAAGCTCTTTAGCTCTTAGGCTGGGGAAAGCCTAATTTCTGTTTTCTCAGTCCCCCACCTACATCCCTGCCCACAGTGAGGATTTCCATCTTTTCAGAAAATATGTTTATCAGATTTCTCTCAATCTCTTCTCCTGCATCTTTTCTCCAGCTCTTCAGTTTCTGAGTCTTAGGCTGACGCTTGGCTCTTCCCAGAGTGGTGGAGGGGAAGGCTGGAGAAACAGAGCCAGATTTGCCAGAAAGACACAGAGCCAAGGAAACTGCAGTTAATTCAAAGCCAGTGTCAGGTCCTGTGCAAGGTGATGGATTCCTCTGAGGTTCAGAAGAATGAGCAGGGGGCAGGTGGGGCAGGCTGTAGGAGGACACTGAGAACATTGTTTCAAAGAAGATCAAATATCTAAGCAACTTCCATCAGCAGACCTCCCTGCCATCAGTTTTACAATGGCTAGGTTACATTTTGGGAACACCATCTTGCATCTTCTCCCTTTCCAGGCAACACTTCAGGTTACGTGTCAGGGAAAGCAGATACATAATGTTTAAACCATATTCACACTACCCACCAACTACCATCCACAACACCTGAAGTCCACCACACTTCCATCCTCACAGTACGTCCAGTCATCGGGAGCTGACTCATGCTTAAATACATGCTTAAATAAAATAAATGTTAAAGTGCACCCTACAAGCCATATTAACAACTGGGGTTGGGTGGCAACACAATTTGTGTACCGAAATCAGCAACTGGTCTTAACAGTCTGCCAGCTAATGTTAGTCCCTTCAACTGGTCACCTCCTGAAACAGGTTGAATAATGGGAGCAGTTGTAATTGGTGTATCCACAAATGCAAGGCTACTAACATTGCAACCATTGATTTTTATTACCCACTACAAAAATAGTAGTGGATTATTATTAGCTAAAAAAATACTGAAAATATATATGTGTGTGTGTTGTTGCCTTAAATTTAAACTGACATCAAAACACACACTCTTAGCAGTGGAAGTAAACAGGATATTTTTGATATTAAAATATTTATTTAAAAAATAAAAGAAGTATTCTCCCTCATTTTGGTAAAAGAAAAATTGATGCTGTGTGTCCTCAAAGAACAGATCATTTTAGCTCTATAAGTAGAAGGAAATTGGTAATAACTGGATGACCAATTTATTATTATTTTTTAAATATATAAATCATGCATTTCATTTCCAAATGGAATTGAACCCTGCCCTGAAGTTTGGAACATCTGCTATTTGTAATTGTACAAAGAGGCTGGGAGAACTGGGAGAACTGAACCCAAACAGAAGCTTTTTGTGTGTACGTGCATGCGTGCAGGCACACGCACACGTGTGGGTGGGAGGGCTCGAGCGGGTGGATGAGAAGGAAGGAAGGAGAGAAAAAAAAGAGGAAAAAATTTTCCTTCCTTCTTTATTTTTGCAACCCAGGAGGTGGCAATAGGTGATTGCCAGACAGGGATCTCATGTTGCAGACCTCATCACATGCCAGTACCTCCAAAATTAGATTTGTGGCCAAGGCTTCCCATTTAGGCAACTTTGATATTTTTTCTGTGCGCCTCGTGGTCGTGTGATGTGTTTCAGTAAATGTATGAAAAAAAGGCTGTTAACCATGAAATTAAGCTAGATTTAAAGCTCAATATTTGCAAAAAAAAAAAAGGCTATGGAATGAGAAGGTTAATTAGCAAGGTATCTGATAAGATTTTTGAATAAATAAACGAGTCTTTAATTAAACAACAATTATTATCTGATTTCAGTAGCTGAGGCATTGCTGACCAAGGTACTTTATTAAAAGCCAATTTTAAATCAGCGATTAATTACTGACCAGCTCATAAAATAAGACCTAAAATAAGACCTGCTCATTCTGGCTTGGTCTACAGTCACAACATACTGAACAACCCATCTTTTTATCTGACTGATCTTTCTTAGTCTCTTTCAGCCTATTTGTTGCCATTGTGGAATACCAATACTCAGTAATTAAGACAAACAGTCTTAGGAGAGGAGAGACACATCTATTTCTCAAGAAGGAGTAGATGGATACAAAGAGAGCATGTTATCACCAGAAATCTTGCAAATTCAATGACAGATTCAAAATGGGATAGGGGGCAGTTCAGTGTACATTAAGTAGGATGTCTCAAATTTAGGGAGCAGAGAGAGAAAAATAAAACAATCTAATAAAAGAGGGAGCAATGAAAAGACAGTTCTACATCAAATGAAAGGGGTACAAGTGCTATAAGACACACTAGAAAAAATATGCAGAGAGAGAAATTCTAAAAACAAGAACAACCTTCTACTTTGAAGAAATAGCAAGAGTTCAGTGTGCTTTGCTGAATTACTCCTTCAAGCTTTCTGAAAGTCAGGCCTCACAATACTCAGGCTATGGAAAAGCAGACTGGGACAGCCCTCAGCAGAGTTACATTCCTGCTAAAGAAAATGAATTTTGCATATTTAATTTCAGACCTAAGAATTTTAAAAGTGTCCCTCCAGCCCAACACTCTTAAAGCTGTCGGAATTTCAATTGAACTTTGCCCTCCAGAAGGCACATAGATGCAGAACAACGAGAGTGTGCAGCATCTAAAAGCTTAAAAACACCTGATCTCCAAAGGACCACATGCTGCTGCCCATTTGCTTTGGCAGGGCTAATCCTTGGTCAAATATTGGCCCAGCTTCAAATCATTAATTACAGATACATAACTATTTCCAGAGCCCCAAAGCAAAAGGATCAGTGTATGCAGAATGATATTTCCTGTTTGTTTGCTTAGCTTTCTCCTCCTAAATCTTCTCCATTGTGAATATTGCCATCCTCCTGCTTCAGCTCTGTTTCCTTCCTTGCTTTCCTTTCTCTTTTTTCTATTTTATCTATTAAGCTGCTGCCCCTCCTTCCCTAACTCTCTGTTTTCATGTTTTTATTCATATTAACTTGTCCGCTTCCTTCTTTCTCTGTCATCTTACCCTGGACTGCAACAAACAAAACAGAATATGAGGGGAACAAGATGAAGGATTGCAATTCTAGTAAGGTTATTGCACATTTCATGCTATTTGGTATGTGAAGCCCCAGCAGAGGGCTGAGGCTTGACTTGAGAAATGGTAATTTATTATTTGGAAAAGAGAAAGCAGCTTTCTAGCACACGTGGTTTCTGAGAAAACATTATCTGAGTGTACCCTGAAGGCTAAGAAACCAAAGGCAAATAAAAGGAACCTCAAATTGATTATTTTTAAGCCAGAAGGCAAATAGAAAGGAACTCCAAATTGATTATTTTTAAGCCACCCTCAACACGTATGATTTTTGAATACTCAGTGCTGGCAATACTGCAACATGGATCAAAAAATCAGTCTGACCTTCCTCCATACATTTGCTTCCTCTTCTATTCTTACCTATTAGTGCAGGATTTTTAAAGACTGACTGCTAGAATCTACACCTGCAAACGAGCAAACCAGCAGTGTGTACCCTGAAAACTGGTGAAAAGAAGTGCCAGCAATCAAAACAGGGAAAAGAGGAATTTCATGACTGCCGTGCTGCTGAGTCTGTCTGAAACCAAGGCACTCTTCTGCCTCATTTCTCGGACTGGTCCACCAGGCCACGTGTCCCCTCGTGACCACAGATAGCAAATAGTGACAAAAAGTGAGTGGTAGTGTGACAACCCAGGCAAGTGGAGAGCATTCTTCGTTCTCAGGCTCCTAGTGGTGAGAAGGGAACGTGCTGAACCACAGCAGCAGCATCTTCCTCTTGGGTCTGGGGGGGTATTTAGTTTCCTGCACTTCGCTTTGCTTTGCTTTGAATAACTTTATCAACATCTCAGTAATGCCTCAGCTTAAATAAGAAAAAGCTTATAAAATAAGACCAGATCTTTGTGATGGAAGAAAAAGTGTTTCGTTCTCACCAGTTTTACATTTTCTATTTTATCTTGTTAGAAGAGGGAACAGCAGCATCAAAAAAATATTAAAAGTGTGACGGTGTTCTCTGTTCTCAGGTGCTTCTTTCTGTTTGTGTCATTAAGGTGTCTGGCACCCTGGAAGGCATCACAGCATTTCTGGTTTGATTAACACAAGTCGTACTGGAAATTCCACACGACATGCTCCTCTCTGTGCAGTGACTACCTTATTTTCCAGTTGTTTTCAGGCACAAATCCACCTATTTCTCTCTAAGCTGATCTAAAGCTTGGAAATCAAAAACCGTGGAAACCATAAAGGAAATAGCACACAAAGAAGAAAACCAGCTATTTACAATTATAGCGACTAGGGTTTTTCCAAGAAATTCTGATTTTGTGTATTCCTCTGCCCACGATGTTTCAGTTTCTGCTGTGGATGGTTTGATGGATCTGAATTGGAATGACGTTCACCACGGGAGAGGCAGAAACAAGTGCAGAACCCTTGGCAGTACGTGCTGGCTCCTTGCTGATGGTGAGGATATGGAGACTAATCAAAAGTGTACTTCAGGACACGCCGAGTTAGGGCTTAATTGCTGAGGGCAAGCCATGGAAGGGATTCAATAATTCCTGTCCAAACTGAACCTAATACAAACATTTTTCGGGTGTATCACAGAGATGCATGCTCCCTATGAATATACATATCTCGGGACAAAGCTGAATGTTTCTAAAATTTCAGGAGAATGTAGATCTAGGTTCACCTTTCCAGAAGGGCATCATGCTCTTTCTGTGTGTTAACATCACCCTGGTCCTCACTGACGTGCAGGCACACCTGGCTCCTTCCTGAACATTGTGCTACTGGGTAAAATGGAGACACAACAGACTCTAAATGTATCCTGGCTCCTTCATGAACTGCACAGGAAGATAAGATGCTTCAAATGAGCAGTAATATCCCAGGCTGAATGGTGCATTTAGGAGCTGGCAGAAACTGTCTTTTTTGAAGCAGCATCTTTTTGAAAGTCAAAGGGTCTCAGAGATACAGCCAAACTGTTAGAAAAATTCCTGACTGTAATGCTCATTTGTCCAGTTCATAAATCTGCCTCTCTATTCTTCAAAGTGCCAAAAGCTATCTAGCCAGACATCCAGCTTTTATAAGACAGTCTAACAAGCTGTCTGGCTCAATTAGTTGAACTCTGATAGTGCTCCAGATTTTCAGTCAGCAGACCATTTTGTAAGGAAAATATCTGCTCGTAGACCCTGTTCCCTTCCGGTGCCGGTAGCTTAATCTACCATGTTATAGTTCTAAAATGTTTTTTTTCAATGAACCACAAGAAAGAGCTTCGCAGTCCATCCACACACCACAGTTTCAGATCCTTGATTCCTCAGCCTTTTTTTCTTGGCCTTCTTCACCGTCCAGGGTGGAAGCGATACTTTCGATGGTCTGGTTGTGCATAACACCATGTGAAAAAAAGCCACGTGCTTGGTTACGACTGAAATTCTGAGTTCAAAAGTACTCTTTGGGATTTCTTCAGCCTGAGCTCACTCTGTTCTTGGATAATCCCGTAAAAGGATGTTCTATATGATCACAGATGTAAATGGACTCTCTTGCTGCATTATACCTAATTGCTGTTTTGATTATAACTTGTAGTAACAAGCTGGTATGGCTCAGTTAAGCACAGTCCTCACAAAAAGCACAGTTAGAGGCTTTTAATCAATAAAGAGTAAAATAAGCACAAAAATTACAGATTCATCAGGATGCCTCTTCCTAAATAACGACAACGCTTAAGGAAGTAACCATTTTATTCCTAGCTGCCCAATTAACTCTTCAAGTCTTACCCTTGGCAGTCAGCATGCACACAGAGAGGTTCTCTCCCAGCAGACAAGGGCCAGAGATGTTTTCACCTTCCCGTGTTTCTGCTCTTTGCCACTAATGACTTCAGCAACCATCCATCCCACCAGTCCTCCCTCCCAAGAACCTGGCTGCTTTGGTGATCCCTCACAGCAACGTAGGCATCAGTAACGCAGCCACACAGGCAAGGCTTTAAGGAACAAAATCCAACAGGAGACTGAAAAAAATGAATTGTTTCCCATCATTTCCTGCACTTTTTCCCTCTTTTTTTTTTTCTCTTTTTTTTTTTACATGGGCCACGCAAAGCTTATTCAAATATGTTCTATTCTCTGAAAATTGATAGCAATAAAATTCTCCATCATGCAAAACACAAAGGAAAAAGGTAAATACATGACTGGAATGCAATGTTATTAGAGCTCTTACGTTTTCAAGATTTAGAACATTTCAGCAAGCAAATTCAGCAAACCCATAATGATTACTCTTTGACTATGTTTTTGGATTTTGAGTGACCTCTAGCAATACAAAACGAATCCATATGAATCTGTATACTACATGGCTAACTCAGTTCTGTACAAGATTTCAGCTAAAAGGGCTTAAAGCATAGCACAACAACTTATCATCGTATTTGAAGCAAATACCAGAGGAGAAAAGCTATTTTTAAACTAGTTGCACCGACTTCAACACATTTTAGAGCATGCCTTAATTTCATAAACTTCACAAGTTAATATGCTATTTTTATGAGAGCTAATCATCTGGATTATGTGGAAAGATGTTGGCAAAGTAACATATATAGTAAAACAATTCTCAAAACACTAGTCATTATTCTCAATGATGTTTTCTATTTGATTGTTAAAAGGCAGTCTTGTTGACCCAGCAGTATACACTTGGCTTTGCAGCCACTGTTGCTGCTTAGTAATGTCTTGGGAAATCCTATGCCTTTGAAACTCTATGCAAATCATCTAAAAAGGAGCCAACATTAACACTCAAGCTGAATTAGAAAATAGGAAAATACACCAAGTAAGTGGTTTAAGGACAAAGTTGTCTCTAGCTAAAATTAAGCACTGATTCACAGTGACATTATGAAAACACTAAACTGTACATTAAAATTCCTAAACATCGCTGCTATTCACAAGAGGCCAATGCAAACATTCGTTACTTCTGTGTCTGAGAGTGAATTTGTAAGTTAGGAAAATGATGTCAGGAGAAAAGAATTCAGAACTAATTCTATCTGATTGGCAAGTGAGTTCAAGTACTGAGATACTAAATAAATATTTGACAGTACCATTCCATACTATAATTTATTTCACATATGCACCAAATTAAAAGGAAAGCTTTCCTAAACTGCAAGCAATTTCCAGGCAAACCACTGAGCAGAATGGCGGTGATGGCTGCCATTGTGTCATGGTAGACCACCTTCTCACCCTTGCAAGGGTCACCAGAGTTTTGAGCAAATAATCAAAACCACCTGGCAGAGAATGGGACGGTAGGTCCACTTTTGTCACACTAGTAACAGGGAATTTAAATTTATACTGCTGAGCACCTCTGCTCATGGGGGAGGAGGAGACAATGCTGCATTCCTGACCTTGTGTCAGGAGGCTACTGCTATGGATAAGGACTTCAGAGCTTTACCCAGCAATGGGCTTTGCTGGGAAAATGCATTCCAGAATGATTGGGCTGTTGTCTTAACCTATTTAATTGTTTAAATCTATGATGTGTCTCCATGAGCATGTGGAAATGTGTTATTCACACAATGACCACTATCCACAAGCACAGATGGCACAGGGGAGACACAAGATTAGATGTGATGCACAGACAGACCCAGAGTTCAGAAATCCTTCCAGAGAGGAAACTGAGATACAGTGTGTATAATTTTTTTGTTGTATGCTGAAATGGAAGTGTCATAGGCACTATATTTAAAGGTCCCCACAGTTTTGGAAAAGGTAGATCTACCAAAGCAGAGCTCTGTTATTTAAGATTCAAGCAAAGAAGGAAGAGTTTCACATCACTGCAAGGATACAGAGCTGTATTTTTAATACTGTAATTATGAAGGCAGATAATCAATCTGGTTTAAACTTTGTTGAAATGTTAGGGTCAAAGTTAGAACTCAAATGTCCTCAAATTGGACAACTATTACACAAAATTTTTATTTAAACCCCAGTAGAGACAATAAATAGCTGCAAAGTTCAGCTGCTTTATATCCTGAAGGACCTATGAAAAGCAAGGCTCATAACTAATTATGAGAAAATATAGGTAACACTTATTTCAAATGCAAGCCTTACCTATATGTAATACCATATGCTTTTATAATGCTACAACGTACTAGCCTCTACAATGGTTTGGATGTTGAATGCAAAGCAAAAAGAATTCAATACTAGTTACACTTACAAAAAAAAAAAAAAATCATCAAAAGATCTGTGCATTTTTTGCCCATTACAGAAAAAGGAGGAGAATTGTAGATGTCTACTTATTAAAAAATAAAAGCAGCAAAATGGAAATGAAAACTTGATTTACATGGTGAGACTAAATTCAGAAATTAATTTTTCAATTTTTTATACATTTTACGTTTTCCACTTCATTCTCTTCCATAACTTAGAGAAGCCTGGAGAATCTATTGATTTTCCTACAAATCATGAAGCCTTAATATGCCATTACAATCCTCCAACTATTAAAAGGAAAATGAATACAGACAGTATTGAAGGTTCTACATCAAGTTTCACTCTCAATCTAACAATTTATATCATGTCTGAATATACACGCTCTCGTCTTCTTGATGTTCTTTCTGTCATGTATTCAGGGTCCTTTTCTTTCTAGAGGGCTCATAGAGAAAAATGCTTTTGTTGTGAAGCTCCACTAAGACAATAGAGAGCCTGCATGGCACTCCAGCATTGTCTGAATGAAAAGAGTACGTGCACGTAAACTGTGCCATTAAAAAACAATTTGGGAGATTAGAAAGACTGAAAGACAGAAAAAAAAGCTGTTCTGAAAGAAAATAATGGTGCTGGGAAGTCAACATTTTATCTTCCTAGGCTTACAGTGCCGTGTAATTATCAGGGAGAATTAACTGTTCACTTTATTTATCATTGCAAAATAAACTCTGTGTGCGTGGCTGTTCTGTTGCACCTTGGAATTAACTACAAGTCATGGCTACTGAAACACCAGCCATAAAGCCTTTTCTAACAACATGCAGGAGGAGTCAGAAGGTTGGCTCACAAGTCAGTACTGACTCAGTTACCCACTAACCTTGTTTCCAAAGTTCATGGGTCTCACTACCTTCTTTTGAAAGTTCTCCTGTTTAAAACTTTTGGCATAAATGTCCAAAAGGGCTATGCCCAGCAAAAGGCTACAAAGATGATTAGGGGCTTAGAACATCTCTCCTATGAGAAAAGGCTGAGGGACTTGGGTCTTTTTAGTCTGGAGAAGAGAAGACTGAGGGGGGATCTGATCAATGCTTACAAATAC
>JAOXNG010000012.1:47560335-47574946 GCA_028566535.1 Scolopax minor
TATAGCAAGTTATAGGGAGGGAGTACTTAGCCTTACAAAAGGAAGGAGCATATCTCTGTGGCATTGTAACTTTTATTTCATTTCTTCCTTTGCATGAGAGCTTGTTCATGATCCTTCTCTCTCTCTCCTCCTGCGCTGTGCCTTCTCTTCTTTCCTGATTCTACCCTATATGTTTTGAATGGAAGCAAAACAACCTTGAAAACTAAAATGTGAGATGGAATAAAAAGACAGATAGTCTATGTGAGATTTGCAGTATGCTTCTATGTAAGATCATGTTGGGTTTGGTTTGAGAAGGTTTTAGGATGTATCTGTTGCTACAAGGAAGAGTAGACATGAGTGAATGAGGCTGCAGATGGTGTAGTATTGGTGAAGTGATTATGTTGCAGCTTAATGACATGTCCTACTTCACATTAGTATTCCATCACACATCTTACAGTATCTTAAAAGTCAATTGAATAAAATGGATTTATATAATGTTCTAAATTTAGGAAAAATTACAGATTGATAAACAACGAACAAAATATTTATCAACTGTTTCACAATATAGGTAAATATTTTCCATTTACCAAACTCCAGGTGTGGAGTTTTCCTTTGTGGTCCATTTTAACATTCCTGATCAGATGCCTTTAGCCATCTAAACTCAGCAGGCACAGAATCTGCAAAGCAGCACTGAATTGTTGCTCTAAATGCACAGGGAAAATCTCAGAAATGATGCTGGATCAGCCTTGCTACGATGCAGATTCTTATATTGGGCAGCTGCTTAGTTGCACTTGACAGCTGATAAGAAAAGGATGAAATAATGTCAGTTTTAAAAGTCTTTTCATATTTTTTCAGCCATTTTATTCAATGAATGCTTAGGCTTGAATTGCTCTCTGTTACAGTCCTGTTTAGGTTGTTCTTTTGCTGTTAATTCTCCATAGCTGCTGCATAGTTTAAAAATTCAAGAAAGGTGAGGAAGGAATTAATTTTGCCCAAATAACACCCAACCTTTAAGTATAGGGAATATCAGTGATTCCTATAAATCAGAAAGACCATTAGCTTATTGCTTGCTTATTTTGACAATAGACTGAAATATTTACTCATCTTCCTTAAAATTAAGGATAACAGGGGGCTAGCAGATGCGGAAAGTTTAAAATAAAAGTCAGATTTTCATCGAAGCATAGCAACTATTTTTAGGTTAGTGTAGAAAAGTAGTACTAATTTTGGCACTGTGACAATATCAATCTGACTGCCAAGCAGAAGGCTACACATTAACAGAACTTCAGCTGTTTTGTCAATTAGAAATCAGAGTAACTATGCTAATTTCATATAAATTATCAACTTGTGCAATAGTTCTGGTAGTGTTTCTACTGATTTAGGTGTCCTAAGGACAAAACTACATAAAACTGTGAAACGGAAGGGTTTCAGACAGTAGCCTGGAGCTAGTTCAGAGAATACCCACAACATTCACTTGTGTTCCTTCTAATAACATTTTTAGGAAGGTGATCAGTATACTCTCTAGGTTCCTTTATTATTTTTTTCTCTTAATGATTTAGCACAATGCCAAAACGGTTACAATTTCCAGTGTGATACGATTCGACTCCAGCTGTCTGAGCTTTTACAAAAAGCTTTTCCACTTGAACTTTAAATGTGAGGTGAATATTCTAATTGTTTGTGAATCTTCTGAGAAGAAGGATTGTAAACACAGAGTAACTTCTAAATGATGAAAGACAGATTTGCCTTCTTAAAAATGAAGGAAGTCTTTATCTATTGTTACAACAGAAAAAGGTACACATAATACATTGAAGGAGAACAATGATGGACTTAAAATTTTCAGCATACTGACATCTCCTCTGTCAATTCAGTGTTATTTCTTGGGATCAAACTATTACTTGTGTGTCTCTACCAAAGTTTAAACTAGTTCTTCTTGAACTTCAGTTTTGTTTTATTACCAGTAGTTTGTGAAGATCAGACGTTTCAGACAAATTTTTCAAAAAATGTGCTGTCTATCAGTATTTGAAAATTTGTGTCTGCAGTGTGAGTCTACAAGACTGCATGAAACAAAGTGGATTATTTTTGTCATGAGGTGACTTTTGAGTATGGCCCCTGTGAATGGTGTCGGGGGGGAACCCGCCTGAGATTCTATTTTGGTATTTATGCATTGAGTCTCAAAGTTACTTGGATGGTCAAAGGGAAGTACCTTTCCCAGGTGTTTTGAACTTAGGCTTTTGCAAGTTGCATGTGAGTACTGATGCCTAAGAAGGGATTTGTTCTTTACCTGCTCAAGAAAAAGAAAGAGCAGAATCTGTAATATGCATAACTTTTGTTGAGTCCAGTGACCTCGCTCCTGTCCCTACTTGTTCCACTCTCCCACCCCTCCACAAAAAAAACTCCATAAAACCAAAACCCAAGCAAAACTATAGTATGAATGTAAGTCTTTAAATGGGCTAAAATAATTTCTGTTTGGTACAGAGAGGTGATGGGAATGCAGTAATAGTTGTGGTGTTTAAAATACACAGGCACCTCAGCTGATATAATCAACTACCACCAGTGTCTTGAACATTTTCCTCTGGGTTGTCTTTGCCTTGGAGGAACCACTGCACTCGTGCTAGAGGAGGAATGGAACTGGAAATGTGCCCTTTTCTGGGCTTGCACATTTATGACTGCTTGGAACCACAAGCCCACAAGAAAGTACTTAAAATTTGGTATCAAGCTGTTACCCTTAAAATGTTGGCCATACTTTATGGTATAGTCTCTTTTTCTACCCCAGTATTTTCCTGTGTTCTCCTTCAGGCAGAAGGAAGTAGTAAACTCTGTTTTCATTGGATTTGATTGCTGTTGAACTGGTTAACCAGTGTGTTCTGTAAATTTAAATCAATAAGGAGACAAGACATCATCAAATCTGCATAAATGTGAAACTCTACCAGTATGTCAAGTTTGTCTTCAGAGGTTGAAATTGAGGTCAGAGCTTCACAGAGGAAAATCATTGACTTGATGTTATGTATTAGTTATCAGAATATTAAGGGGCAAAATGTCTGAGTGTGCTTGTACTTCTGAAAATGGTCTATAATTTACTTCTCAAGCAAAAGTATTAAGATTATTTTATTTCTGCAGAAATTCAAGAACCATAAACTTTGGCAAATACTAACAATTAAGTGAGCATCCAGTTTCTCCTCTAAATCTCAGCCTCTTGCCTTTCTTGGAACAGTTTGAAAAAGATGCTTTGGAAATGCTACTGTGATGTTATTTCCTTTGAAGTCAGTTATAATTGCTGCTTGTAATCATGAAGAAGGTACCTAATTTTGTCTCTTGTAACTGAAAGCTTTTATTAATTATACACTACATATATGGCATGTGCAGCCACAACGCAGATTTTGTGTCATCTTTTTTTCTGGTTCATACTCCAGGGAGGTTGCCTTGCAGAGAAGGTTTGCTCTTCAAAATAAAGATTTCACACTCTCAGTACTAGGACAAACATCAGTTCTGAAATAGTGTTTATGATGCAGATCAAGCACTGCTTTGAAATGGCTTTGTGGAACTATGGAATCATTTCTGTAATGAACTATACCTTTTGAGTTTCAAATATATTTTTGAAGAGCAGTTAGTTTCGGGGAGGAAATATTAGCACTCAGAAATTTTGTTTGACGGGTGCTTGGAAAAAGGAATTCTGCTTCAGCCATGCAGTAAGGACTTAACCTGTAATTTCATACAGTTTGAGCTAAGTACAGTAAGAAACAGAATTGCCTTTCTGGATGTGGGATCGCATGACTGGAGGAAGGACTGTGTCAGTCTAAATTAGACTGGTGTGAGCTCCTGGGGAAATGGACCTGCAGATGAATCTCCCCGTGCACACTCGGTGGGGATTTCAGGTCTCCATTGTCGTGCCACCAGTGTGTTAGTTTGTGTGCTGACGTTGGAGACTGGGAATAAAACTTATGGCAGTAAAAGCAAGAAGTGATGATTCGGAGGAGGAATTTTCAAAGGTGTGCTCCTAAGGGCTCTGATGAATCTGTAATGTGGATTAAATTTGGATGGCTGAGACTGAATGGCTATCCCTAACCAAATACTGCTCCATTAAAACAAACAGACAACAGTTTTTCTCTTGGCCTGATTTTCCAGAAACGTATCAAGCTCTGAATGTCTGAGAGTGTGTAGTATGTAGCATGATACTACAAGACTGCATGAAACCAAAAGGATTCTTTTTGAGATGAAACAAATCTTAGTTGGAGATTACAGTCCCTGGGAATGTTGTGATGGAAGCTGCCATATTCCAGCTTTGTATTCTGTATGTATTTCTAAGCAGATGTATTTCTGTGTAGAGTTTCAAAATTACTTGAGTGGTGAAAGGAAAGTGCCTTTCTCAGGTGTTTTGAACTTACACTTTTGCAAATGGCATTAGAGTCTCTGCTTGGTGCTAGAGGAGGGATTTGTTATTTACGTGCTCAAGAAAAAGAAAGGGCAGAATCTGTACGATGCATGATCTACCCTTCTGATGGGCTACAGTCAACAACTGCTTCATCCATCAGATTTTCATTATCTGCCACAGGTCTGATGATCTCCAAGACTGTAATAATATAGATATGGGTTTCCCCATGCTCCACTTTAAAGTAGTTTGTAGATTTAATTGTTAATTGAATGCTTTATTTTGATTTTGTGGTTTTTTTTAATAGTGTATAAATGCTTCACCATGTACTGTTTTTATTTGGAAGTGCATAATCTTCAAAGAGGAATAATGTGTATCTACAGTTTTTATCTTAAAAAAAAGACTATTTCCTATGAGTATATGACTAACATGTTGAGGATAAAACTTTGTCAAACATTTTTTCAGCTGTCTCTTTGTATGTTTACAGAATATACAGGAATACCATTAACAGCTTTTTCCAAATTTCTTAGTGTTTAAACAGTAGTTGTGGGATTTATTTCTTTTTTTTTTTTTTTTCCTGAGCTGAGCCAGTCTCTAGTCATGAAAGATTAGGTAAGGAACAATTTATTTTTCCATATGGTTCAGGATCTTTTTGCCATCTCAGGTAGTGGTTAGAATGAGATGCTTTAAAACACAAATGTGAACTAGGTGGATCATAAATTGAATGGAGGGTTAGTCTTCAATGTAGCTCCTCTCTCAGAGTAGCATGGGGGAAGCAGAACTTGCCAACCTGCTTTGCAAGTCATAGGGTAATGTTTTTTTGTTTGTTTCTTTTGGTTAGGTATTGGATTGAACCTAATGTTTTCTGTCCTGCAGGCTACCTAACGTCAGTTACATGATACCAAGCATTGATAAAATGCTAGCTTCCAACTGAATTTTAGGCCTTGCAACTAATTAGGTTAATTACTAATTCTGCAAACCATTGGATTTCCCCTTCATAATTTTTACCAAGTTAAAGTAGAAACTATCGTACTCAAATCAGCCTGAAATGTTGACATGGAATAGAAGAATTCATGCAACTTTTGATTTGTTCGGTGCCTCTTTGATTTGTATCAGAATTTACAATGAATGAAGTGTTTAAATAAATCTGTGTCACAGCACCTTTATAACAGTGCTGGTGTGGCAGCAGTGTGTGAATGTATGCTTAATATATGGGGCTAGTTTACAGAATTGCTGTCTCTTTGGTGACTTTGTAGGAGCCAAGGTTAAGTCTTGCGTTAAAGTATGGTCAGGTCAGGCTAACCTGTTAGGCTTTACTGCCTTGGCTGCTTGTGGTATTTAAGCCATGCTCTTGAAAAGGCTTGATTGGTGATTTCCAAATACGCTGTTGGCAGTAGGTGACTGCACTTCTGAAAAACACACAGAAAAGGGTGATGTGAGCTACTTGGCTCAACTGAGAATGAGCTGATGTGCTCGAGACTGCAGGTAAAGCAACCTCCAAGCACCTCCTGCTCCATGCGAAGAGGCAGCTGAGTTGGAACGGCCAAAGGCCTCGAGGTAGAGTTCTGCAGCTATGGACATCATCTCTGAAGTTCACAAATGACCTTGATCTGTCACCCGGTAAGAACAGGGCCTTGGAGAGCCAGACTTATACCCTCCAGTAAAATGTAAATGATGTGGTATGAATACCATTGCTGGCAAAACAAGAATGATGGCTCTTCTGGGAGAAAACCAACTAGCAAAGTGAGCAGTGTGGCCAGCTGCTTCTGCCTGGCAAGTTTTATTATATTGGATGCCACTTATTCCAGGGAAAATTTAAAAGCAATATGGCCCTTAAAGGCAGCTGTAGGTCAGTGGAAGGTATTATGGAAATACAGGGAGACATTCCCAGGTGGTTTTGATCTTGTTCTCTGAAGGTGAGCCTTGACTGTTGAAGATGACCAACACAGTAAGAACAAAAGGCTTCCATATGAGATATTAGTTGCTTTTGATCAGTTTGTCACAATGCTGGAAGAAAAAAGATCCTGTGGAAAGACCAGTGCAAAATGTGCAGTGGGTGTCTGGCAGTGAGGAGAAAGCTATAAGCCTGCTGAAGACAATGCCCTGGGCTCTGGTAGGGCATTGGTAGGTCTCCAAGGAAAAAAAAAAAAGAGGTTAGTGACCGTGACAGACAAGAATGGCTGGGATTTTAAAGTGCACAAAGTCAGAGCCTGAGATAGAACATGGTGAGCAGCTGGAGCTGGAGTGTCTGTGTGTTGAAATAAAAGACTTTGGCAGTCTGTCTCTGCCGTAGACAGCCTCGGTTCGAGATCCCGTTGCTTTTTGATATTCACTTTGGTGTGTCAGAATTTCATTGATTATGCAGAAAGCTTTACCATGGGCTCTAATTTAACACCAGCCCTGTGCTGTCAGCTGTTGTGTTTTCGATATCACTTATTTGAGTTCTGTTGGCAATGCATATCCATTTGCCTAACACTCCTTTTGTTGCCTAGATACAGTTATGTTTTGCTACTTGCACGGTGTTAAATGATTCTGCCAGTCTGCCTAAGTCTAATACATTAATTGTACGTTTCTGGAGGAAGCACCAGCTATCAGCAATCCTCTGGCCATTAGAGAGCACTCTGTAGTGTAACGTGAAATAATCCAAAATTTATAGTAAAGAAAGACTGGGTTTCCTTTTCTTCTTTCTCCTCCATTTTTCTGCTGTGTTTAAATAGAGAGCTTTGCTAGGATGCCATTCATTACTTTAGTGTGCTCGTGAACTGCTCTGGGTAGCAAAGCTGACCTGCTGGCTTTCCTGCCACTCTAGCTGGAGGCAATATTGGCAGCATAGTGAAGGAGAAATTGCACAAGCAACAATTAGATGTCTGCCCTGAGATGTGCAACAAGCTGGTGGGGTTTGTGTTTGTCAAAAAAAAAAATCTGCACATCAGGGGAACTGAATAAAACTTTAATTTTATTTTGTCGGGATTTTCCTTTAAAACATCTTGTCCTTATGGTGTCTATTACTGCATAAATGATACTAAATAAATTCTGTTCTTGCCAGTGAAAACCTGAAAGACTTGATGCTTTTTAAATATTTCCAATTTAACTAGGATATTTGCTCTGTCAGCCATAGGAGGAGGGAAATTTATGGATTTAATTCTAAACTTCTGTCTCCGTTGGTGACAATGACCCAATGACAATGGGTTTTATTCCTGACTTGATAAATAATTTAGCCTTGCTTCCAGTATATATATGTCTTCTCTTTTTGCTTATATACTTTGGGGTCCCTCAGACTTCATCTTCCCTTTCACAAATCTACATTTGCCCATAATTACTCACTTTAGTGTACTACTAAACAAGGCTATTTTTGAAAGTTTGGTTTTTAATGACTTTTGATTTGAAAAGTTGACAGGTTGAAAGTCCTTATCTACTCTGATCTCAGTGGAAATTAGGTACATAAATATCTCTGGAACTGAGCCATCATGGCTAAGCTGGTAACAAAACTGTTTCAATTGTAAAGCAAATAGTCCTCTTCAATAAAAGAGACTGAGCAACAACTGAAATTGCATCATTAAAAAAACCTAAGGACTATGAACAAAATTAGTAGTATAACCTTCCTCTGATCTTGAAATACTAGCTGAAGGGAATTTCTAAGTAGTTTAGATAAGTATGATAAGCCAGGAGGAATATTCCTTTGTTTCTTTTGAGAGAGAAATGAACTTTTTGGGTCATATTACAGTTCTTTGCCAGACTGGGTATGAAACACAAATGTGCAATGCCATCAGAAGAGATTTCTGAACTCAGAACATCAGTGGTGCTGATGGAAACAGGAGAACTTTATCACTAACTGTTAGATCAGAAGAGAATAATAGGTGGTGCTTTTAATGGTGGCAAGCTAACTCTGGTTTATCAAGTTATATTCTAGGACTAGTGGCAATTACTGTGTTTAATGATATTGAAGGGGGAGCAAATCAGGGAGATTATTGGTCTTGGATTTCACAGATTTACACAATGGATGCTTTATTTATACAATAAACAGAAAAAAAATAAGTGATAGTTGCTAAGAAATTTAGTGTAAGCAAGTATCAGGTCATTTATTAAGGAAATACTCCCTTTTTAACTCATTATAACCAGTCTTTCAAAAGTACAGTGAAGATATGACTGAGAGAGGAATGTAGTTAGTCAGGTAAGGAATGTAAGAAATGGCTCAAGATTCAAGGAATAAACAGTTACAGTTTTCTCTCATGGATTTTTTGTTTGTTCTTGCAATTCCTTTAAGAATGTAGAGATTTTCTGTATCACTTCTTACATTTACAGGAAACTTAGAACTGGTTTTAGAGGAACTTTTATTACCTATGTAATATCTCACCTATCCTTTTGCCTTGTGCAGGTTTGTCTGTTGTATATCAGGTTTTTATACAGTTAACCCCGCGATTTCTAGAGTTACCTTATCATTAACACAGTCAAACTTGCTACCAAATGCAAAAGCAAAGAAAGAACATTCTTTCTACATCTGTGGTATCCTTAATTGTTATTTTGTGTTGTTGTATACAAGTATTTTGAGGACAAGTTGTTGTAAACACTATCTGTAACTGAAGAAAACTTTGACAAGATTATTAGAATATTTTTTTACAGTGATTGAACACTTCCTGAACTGCTTGTTTTCGGTGATATTTGTTTGGGTTTTTTTTAAACTAGATGATAAAAATAAAGCTAAAAATGAAAGGGAAGGCACCGTTTATTTCAGATGGCTGATACATGAATGTACTCAGGGTATTTATTTCATTTATTGAAGTTTTAGATTATCAGGAAATGTTTACAGAATAAATATATTGTCCGGGTTGCACCTTCTCTCTTTTCTTTCCAGTTGTGCACATTCATTCAAAATCATGTTGCGAATGTTGATCTAGAAGATGACTACCCAGGTCCCCCTTGCCTGTTCTTCATTTTGGGACAGCTAGTATTGAAGAGCCTTTAAAGATGTCCCTCTCTTCTTCTGAGATGCAAATTCAGTATGACTCTAGAGACTAGCATACTTTTTTCAAAGAGTACTTTAATGAGACACTTTCATTTTCTGAATATTCCTATTCCGTAAGAATAACACTTTATGAGAACTATAGCTAATGCACACAAGAACCCATGAAACTTACTGATGGAGGGGAAATGGCTTCCAATCTGTTTGTAGCCTCATGTGTGACTTGTGCAGCAGGCATGGTACTTTGTGTGGCTGGGCAAGTGGCATCATTCTCATTCAGTAGTAAAAGCTGTATTTCTTTTGCTTTTAACTGGGATTCCTAAATGCAACTATATTGGTTGTATCTGCTGTCGTGTATTCATAGTAGTTTATCCATCCAACTTAAGCAGCTAAAGATATCTCACATAAACATATAGAGATTATAAGTGGTTTTTCCATAAGAGTTGCCAATTTGGTTGTAGGTTTAAATTTTTAGCTTGGTCCCAGTAGAAAAAGACTTATTGTTTCCAAAAGTCTGTGCTATGACTTGTAGTGATTTGGCTTTTTAATGCAGGAGTTGCTGAGTAATTGGAAATGCTCAGAAGTCTTGAGTGTGCATTGTAGCTGTTTGTATTAAATAGTAACTTGCTTATACCTTACCAACTTAAATGCTGTGTTATATGCTCACACAGTATTGATCCACAGTGTGTGGATTATCAATTCACAGATATTGAATGTTCGGATTCTGGATGAGAATTAACGAGATCTAGGTTCACTTGTCTGTTTTACCACAGACCTTGTGTGTTCTCATGTAACTTCCTTTTTTGCAACTTTTTTTTTTAAACTGTAGTACACACGATTATTTCCCCACTTAGTTCTTTAGTGATCTTAGCTTCTATGAGGATGGCATATATGTCTGCTTTTTCTGAATGAGTGTTGCAATAAACAAAATTAGGCCTATCTTTGACTCTTCTAAAAAAATCATCCCAATATATGTTATTGTTTTTAGGCTATAAGCTGCAGACTGTGAGTGGCGTATAATATTAAAATGGCGTATGTGCAGATAATTCATAGATCTATGAATTGCCCAGCTTAGAAGCAGTCAGTTCTTAACAGATTGTAACACGGTGTTGAGGTACATTGTGTATTTTGGCATAAATGCTGAAAATGACAGCAACGGGTATTGGATGTAAAGCAGAACCAGAGCAAACCTGAACCTGTGGTCAGCCATGTGGAAATGCTTAAAACCAAGAATGTCTCTCCGAGAAGGAAGTAGAATTGTCTTATTGAAATATATATGCATAGATGTTTTACGTTTTGAATGTCTACAGTCCCAAGTCTGTGAGTAATTGTGCTGCTCCGGTTGCAAGAATAGGAAGCTTGATGAAACTTGTTGGTCCTTTTGAAAAGTGACAATTTTATTGTTCTTACGTGTGTGGATAACTGTGCACAGAGGTGGGGAGTGAAGAAAGTGGCTTCTACTCTTGTGTCAAAATTGAGAAACAGTAGTATGCAGTGAGACCTGAAATCAACCTAGGATGTACTGCAAGAGAAAGAGGATTCTTGATGAACAACCAGAAGGAAAGTCAAGTTTTCTAATCTTACAGTATATTTTAGGGAGGTATTTTCAGAACTCTCAGGTGTGTACTTTCTGCCGTCTCCCTTTTTTTTTTTTTTTTTAATGACGATAGAGCCAAGCTTATATTCAGCTTTTTTTCATTCTTGATGTACCTATTTTCAGAACTGCCTCTTGTTGAGTCTCCTTTTTTGTAACCAAGCAGCAAAGCAAATTGTTATCAGATACGTGGTACCTGTTGATGGTAGGGTGGACAAGGGGTAACACCCTGATGTTGAGCCAGGAATGGCATATTCTTAGTAAAGGACAGGGGAAAGATTTCTTCCAGTTGTATTTCATGTTTCTGTTTGTATGGCTCTTAAATTTGATCTCTTAGCATTCAGAAAATTCTCAGCTATTCTGGATCCCTCTTTTCAACTTTTGTTTCTGGTAATTCAAATGGCAAATAGACTCCATTAAGGTCTTCTCTTTACAGGGGAAGTGGTTGCTTGTGACTTTGACTTCTTCCAGTCTATGTCATGGTTCCTTAAATTCTGATTCACCTCCTGTTTTGTTTATTGCTGTGTTCCTCTGGTAAAATCTCTCAAACGTAAATATTTATAGTAGGTTGTAAGTCTGGTCAATATCTCCTTTGTTTAATATTTCTATTTAACTGTTAACTGATCCTTTTCTCTTCTTGTGGAAACTTTTTCCTATGTGATCTTAGCATTGCCTGCTTTTTCCCTTGGCATTTTCTTTCAGTCTCCACTTTCTTTTTCTTAGGAGATATGTTAGTAATATGAAATCTTGGGTTAGATCTATTTTCTGTTTTTCTTGTAGCATTTCTGGAGGTGCTTCTCTTGGTGTATAGTAGTTGCTGTGGAATACTGCTGTCGTATCTGCAGCAGTCAATTCTTTAAGTCTTTAATTTATGCAGTTTCACACACCTGGGCCAAAGAATTTGTGCTGTAGACAGTGAAGGAAGGGGCTGAATAACTGGAAGGTGTCCGGTTTCTCTTTTCTGTAATGGGACAGTTTTAGGATCCTGCAACTATTGTATGTTGCATACTGCATCTATATTGTATGTGTCTTGCTGTTGATAGAAGTTGTACTACTGCCTAAAATACTTCTTTATGGGGTGTAAGTGTGCCTTCTGATTGCTTGTTTAATGATTATTAATTTTTGTGCAATTAAATCTTAGCACTAGGGAACAGCAGGTGTATGTGTGGGTGTGGTCCTGTTGTGTATATTGAAATAATTTTATAGTATTACCAACTAACATGTTGAAAACTTATATTAGCAGTAATTTAAAAGAATTAAGCACCTAAGTAGAAGGTGAAAAGATTCTCTAAAAGCTGTTTTTCTTGTTGGTCCTTTTTAAGTGATGTTTTTTTCTCTTTATTTCCAGGTTTTCTCAAATAATGATGAAGCTCTTATTAACAAAAAGCTACCCAAAGAACTTCTGTTAAGGTAATTTTATGTAATGTGTTAAGGAGTAAAAAACAGAGGACTGTATTTTGCTTATGTCGTTTACAGGTTAAGTGCTATTCCTTCTTTCTTAAATCTGTCATGTCTTGAAATAAATAACAATGTTATCTGATTTAATTCTTGAATTTGTGTTCTTGTTGTCTTTTGGTTGGTCTTGATTTGTTTTAATGTGTTCAAATTATACTGTACCACGGAAACTGTTATTTAATAGTGATTTTTTTTTTTTTGGTATATCAGAAAAAGAAGTGAAATAAAATGTCCAAAAGGCTTTGGTTTACAGAGTAGCCAGCTCTTTCACATTGCACAATGTTTTATTTGTCTGAAGAGCATATAATCCTTTCTCTGAATTAGTTCACACCCTTCGTGTCATGAACATAAAATATAAATTCAACTTTAAAGCTTTCAATAAGTCACTTCAGTGAAAAGCCCTGCCTGTTACCATTACTGCCAGTCTGTGTTCATAAGGTTGAGCCA
This sequence comes from Scolopax minor, assembly GCA_028566535.1. Taxonomy (NCBI): domain Eukaryota; kingdom Metazoa; phylum Chordata; class Aves; order Charadriiformes; family Scolopacidae; genus Scolopax; species Scolopax minor. The sequence continues at coordinate 47,573,134 of JAOXNG010000012.1, forward strand.
ACAGGAGGATATATTTTATTTACCATAGTTATTTGGCTAATCATAAATTTCATCAGCTTGCTGGTGTGTGACTTGATCACCTTTGCAGGAGTTAACTACAACACCAAGATCAGTAAGTTGAGATGCTGATGCATGTCTTCATGCTCTCATCTTGCTGAAAGTTGATTTCTACCAAAGTGTAAACTGCCAGATGTGGAGGTGCTGCTCAACTGGATGTGACCACTTAAAAGCTGGAATTGAACCAGCTCAACAATGTCTTCTGTACGTTTGTATAGGTTTTGTTACAGCCTAGTCTTTGAAGGGAAAGAAAGAAAGAAGAAAAAAGATGTTCACCTATAATGGTGCAGTTACAGATTTTAGTGATGGTTTTATTAAAATTGAGCTGATGATTTAATATGCTAAAGAGATATTTGGGTTAGCTTGTATGTATGTCATAGCTTTCTCTTTGAGTTGAAGTGGGGCAGTGTCTCAAAGAATGGTATTTTGCATCTCATGTCTGATGAAAGTGCTCTTTAAGCATTATGACTTCTTTCAGTGTCTGTACTATCACAGTGCTCTCTTGGTGGTATTACAGAAGTAGTCTGTTGTTAAAGGAATTGAATTTTAAAAGGCTTTTCATTTTCTTTGAGGAAAAACTTGTTCCATAGGGTGACAGTGTTGTAAATTAGACTCATAGAACTGTTTAGAAAATGTGATTAAAAGGGACATGTCATTGAATGATGCCCTGAACAGAAATTTTAATAACTTTGCTTTGTTGCATTCAATGCCACACTTGAACTACAAGACAAAAATCATTTAATATGCTGTTTCCTTAGCAAAGTATCATCATCTGCAAGTGTTTCTTTTCTAGCAGTAGGACTCTCCAAATATCTGTGGAAATTACTTTCCTTTTCACTAATATGGGGACAAAGTATCCCATTTAAGTAATTCAGCAGCATTTGTTGATGTGGTTTAGGCAGTGAAAAGTATCATGCACTGAGATAATAAAGACATCTATGCTAATTACATGAGCAGCATCATAAATTTACATGAGTAGCATCATAAAATGAATTTGTTGGGTTTACTGTGAGGATTCCTGCATCTGCCTTCTAGGTGTCAGTTTCTTCAGTTGTGTATTCCAACACCAAATTTGGTAAGTTCTTTAAAATTTTATATAGGGAGGAGCTTGCTTGTTTCATTGAGCAGGATCTTTATTGCAACATCTGTCTTGCTATACAGGACATTTTAAAGAACTCAGCAGGAAAAAAAAAAAAAGTGCAAGTAATTGAGCAGTACCAGTGGCTTATCTGTTAGCTCTTGTATTCATGATAACTTCTTACCAAGCAACTCGGAGGATATATAGCCAACCCAACCTTGGATTTGACCAGCTGAGGAAGTGGGGCCAGGAGGCACTGCCAGTACACTAACTATTGTGGCAGTGTCTAAAGAAACCTTTTGCATGGTTGAAGGGCTGCTTGGGGCTGGAATGACAAAATAAAATACTTCAGACAAAGCACATACAGTATGGATTGAGCCAGCCATCTAGTTCTTGCATATACATGTCCTCTTTGCAATTGCACAGTGATCTACCAGAGTAGCATTGCACCTATAGCCAGAAGAGCTGATGATCTGAGCAGCTGAATTTGGGACAGTCAGGATTCTCAGTAAAGATCACCACAATCTCATGCTGAATGCTGGGACTCAGGTGATACTTCTCTCTGGTTATGACCAGACTAAAGTCCATGTTTCACAACACTCATGATGCTGTGCTGACTATCAGGGGGAATCTAAAGCTGAACGTAGTGCTTATAGATATGGTTTAGTGACAGTTTTC
>JAOXNG010000012.1:47587441-47601648 GCA_028566535.1 Scolopax minor
TTGCAAGAGGGTGAATAGGAAAAAATAAAAGAAAAAATACACTTTATGCTCGGTGACTTCAGAAAAGGGTTTATGGTGGGTTATTGGTATAAATGCTGCTCTTAAAAGAGAGAAAACTGTTTCAGTGCTATTCAGAACAGCCCAGCAATCTTGCTGAGCCCATTACAAGTGTAGTGTTTGTGTATGAAACACTGCTAAGTTTCTTAAAGTAGGCAGACCTCAGAATAGATGTTCAGTTGACAAAACAGACACTATCAAAATACATGTTATTGACAGGGCTTTATATATTGTTTCCCAGCTTCTGAGAATGTCTGTCCTTCTGTTTGCATGGCTAATAGTCCTTTGAGAAAATATCACTATGTAGTGAAAAAGCCTTTTCATGTGTTTATGAAATATTGGAAATCTAATATCTGTAGCAATCATAATAAAGGTTCAGAAGGCTGCTATGTTTAAAAAGCACGTCCATTAACTTCCACTAATGTTTTGACTCTTACCTCAGCTAAAAAACACAGCCCTTAAGATATAGGCATCCATTTTGAGCTTTAACTCCAGGTTTCCACTTGGAAAACAGTACTCAGAATTTTATGTAATTCAATTCAAGCTCTCTTACCACTTGTGTTTTCTTCTCAGCATTAACATCTCACTATAAAAAGAAATTATTATTGTTTGTTGTTTTGATGACCAAAAAAGTTCATTCATGAGCAGGTAACAGTTCACAAGGGAATTACAGTAACATATTTCCTATCTGTCATTCTCTGTAATAGAAAATTATTTTGGAATAGGGTCTATACTTTATGCATAAGGTAACAATTTTTTTTTTTTTTTTCCTGAGAACAGCTTTTGAACCAGTTTCATTGCTGTTTGGATATGGTGTTTAGCAAAATTCATTTTGACAGTGAAAAATTTCAGGAAACTGTTACGAATTGTCAGCCTTGAGGAATTGGTTCCGTGATCAGAATAGCAATGGTAAATTTTGAATTGTAGTTGTTTCTTGCAGACTGAATTGAAAAAAGACAGTGATTGTGTTAGATTTATTAATCCCTGTGAAGCCCCTTTAGAAGTTTGGGTCACTGCTCCTTGTGTTGGTACTTAGCTAAATTCAAGTTTGAGAATCTACGTGTTGTTTTCCATCTCTTACTCTTCAGCAGCCTCTGAAGAGTATGTATTCACGTGTATTTGTGTAAGTTATTTCTTTAATTGTAGCACAATTAAAGATATGAATTAAAAAGAAGAGAAAATTTGTTATCATTCATGCTTGTTTGGGTAGTAAGGAGGGGGAAACACAAAGTAGATTTTCAGAAGAAGCACTTGCTGATCTAATATGTTGATGTTGACTGTCTTTAGATGATATCAATAATATTATTCCTGAAGTCTCTATAAGTAAAATAATTTGGTAAAACACTCATAGTTGTATTGAAGTTGCCTCCTGTGTAACTGGTATCTTTCCACAGGACTACAGAACTGTGAATCTCCATGGATTATTCTGAATTCATAATAAAACATTTTAATTGTTATTCTTTTCCTTTCTTCCTAGAATATTTTCATTCTTGGACATAGTTACTTTGTGTCGATGTGCACAAGTTTCCAAGGTATGTGTTTCTGTTGGGTTTTTTTGTTATTCTTCAGGAAGCTATTCTTTTAATTACTTGCAAATCACGGACTTCAGGGCAATCTGCTTCCTGTCAAAAGAAAAAATCAAATAGTTCTCTCAGCCTTTTTGTTTATTAAAACAAATGAACAGTGGGTCCAGTTTTGCATTCAGATGTGGAATTAGTTGCTATGTACTGGACTGATGTTTAAAGGCTATGGAAAAGATATCCAGCAGTGTATGCTCTATATCTGGAGAAAGGATTAAGCCCAGTTTGGCATAATGGCATTTGATTTTTATAAAACATGTGGCTGTATAACACTATTTTTCAGACACATTTTCTGCTTAAAATTCCATGTAGTTTGGTTAATGTGCACCATGTGTCTAAGAAGTATATCCAGCATTTGCTTGCCAAGTACAAAAGGTGTTAAGTAGATGGACTACTAGGAGGGGAAAAAGGCACACAGAAGAATAGACAGAGTACATTAAATAAGCTTTTATGTTTAGCTTGTCTTGATTTATTTTTTTTTTGCTTGAATTAAAATGAAGATACTGTGTTCCTACATCAAGTGTGTACAATGAAATGTATTCTGATACAACACGAATGAACTTTTTAATTTCATGCTTTTCTTCCTCCTTTTAATGAGGATTGAGGATTGGTTTGGGGTTTTTTTTTTGATTGAATTTTTTGCTTGTATGTTTGTTTGATGTAATGTATAATTAAGTGTGTAACAATTTCATTCCTACACCTTTATCACCCTGGCGTGCAACTAATATCAGGTTTTCTTAGAACCTTCAGCTAAAGTCTAGAACATAGCGGAAGAAAATCAAGGTGATTGAATAAATTGTGTTTTTCTTTCAGAACTACCTGTTAGTTGGATGCAGTATTCTTTTTTTTCTGCTTTTCTGAGTATATTTGTGTTTCTCTGGCTTTTAAATTTTGTTTTACTTTGCACAACTGTTGCTTTGATAGTGAAGGACATTCTCAAGCATGAACACGTAACTCAGCACGTGTAAAGGAAAGGCCTGATCCTAACAGTGGAAAACTAGCAGTTTTCTGAAAGGTTTCTGTTCCTCTCAGAATAGTCACTAGTGATGTTGAGGAACTGTGGTTTTGTTGGAAGGAATCTCATCTGAAGTCACTTTTCTCATATAGATCTAGCAAAAGGAACTTACTAGACAAATTTACGAAAGCTTTTTTTTTTTTAATGGAAGGATAAATGTGTCCATGTATGTACTTTACATTGAATTTCTTTTATTTCCTGCATGTTTTATTGGCCTAAGTTAGCCTTTGAGGGGTAATCCATTTGGGAGATTTGAGATTAATTTCCACAAATTTTGTGTTTTTTAACTAGTTGATACCTTACGACTACTAATATCTACAATTATGTTTCTTTTTCAAAAATGCTACCTGAAAGGATATATTTTTATATTTGAGTTTGTTATCTTTGAATTGCTGAAAGGCAAATGAAGGGAGCGGGCAATGGAGATAATAAATAAGCTGTATTTGTTTTCTGTAGGCATGGAATGTTTTAGCTCTGGATGGAAGCAATTGGCAACGAATAGACCTCTTTAACTTTCAAACGGATATAGAGGTTAGTGTCTTTGGGGTTTTTTCATTCCTATGGTGATTTTTAACAGCATTGCCCATTTTTAATATCCCATAGGCTGTGCTTGCATTCACATGTTTTAAAGGCTGAAGTTCAAGTTAATAATACTGTGAAGGAACAAATGGAGTAAGAACTCTGAATTTCTATTTTTTACACTGGGTGATATTTCAATTTTGGTTGCCAGCTATGTATCAGATAATTTACGTATATCATATATATTCAGGGCTCTAGAAATTCAGAGCTGCTCATTTCCAGAAACCAAAGTGAGGTCCTCCAAATCACTTTGACGAACTAGAGGCTGATTTTGTTGCTGTGTCTCTCTGTGAGGCTGCCATCTAGTGCTGAAAGCTCTCTGGAGCTTGGCACAAGTCTTGGAGATTGAAATAATAAAATGCTGAACAACTTTTCTTACTGCTGACTTGCCTATATTTGGTTTGGTGTGTATCTGATTATCGTCTTCTGAATATTTGTTTTATAAGGTTTGAACCTTGCCTGAAAGGGAGGTACATGTGGATTAAAGTCCTTTTCAGCATATAATGAAAGGATTAGGGCAATCTTGTCTTCTGTAAGAAAACCAGGTCTGCATTAATAATATCATAGATATGCATAACAAAATAAAATATGACATCTGAAAATTAAGATGAAAATCCATGGGGAAGTACAGCTCCTTAATTGAATCTGAACTGGTTTAATATTTGTTTTCTGATGATATAAATTAAATTTAGAATACAATAATGAATTTGCTTCTTGACTTTTATATTTTAGTTTCTTAGTTCCATGAATAAAATCCAGATGGGTTTAATTTGGTATATTTTGCTAACCGTGGTTCAAACTCTTCCTAAAGCTTTACAGTAATATATAGGGTAATTTTTTTTCACCGGTCTTTTAAAATTTTATTGCCAACTCTGCTACTATACTGACATTAAACATGAGGATCTTACAGAAGTAGGAGAAAGACACATTTCAATAGAGGCAGGTGCCAAAAATCTAAGAAGACTCGGAGCTTTATAGTAATCTTTTCAGTTGCCTTTAAAAATGAGCTTGTGTTTCTCATTTGCTAAGAAATAATAAAGGAAACCCCACAGGTCTGTGGTCCTTCTGTTGGTTAGCCTTCTCTGTTCTGAAACCTTACTGTTATTTAGAAATATAGTATCAGATTTTTATGTTCTCAGTGGTTGTCTTGTATTCTACCTAGTGGTGTTGCCCTTGAGATGCTATGCTTGTAGCATGGGATTCAGGAGAAGGGATGAAATTAAGCTATGATCCTCTTTTGCTATAGGAAGCTATTACTTCAGTATATTATTTTAAAATACATTTGTAAAATAAACCCCTTGTATTTTTTCAGAACAATATGCTACACCAGCAATTATTACATAAAGTAGTTTTGAACAAGATGCACTTTCCCATTTGGTGTTTAAAAGCTCTGTTTATACTTCAGCTCTTTTAGTAATTTTTTATTTATTTGTTTTTTTTGCTTAGACATTTAGGATAGGTAAAAGCTGCAAATTTTATTTGGCACCTTTTTGCTCAGTTGGACGTTGTACTATTTGGGCATGTTTTACATAACATCAATCAGTACTTGCTCTGGGACTATCAAATAATGAAAAATTAAGGTTTGTTGTGAAATTTTCTGTATTTAAGACCCCCATATATTAGAGAATAAGGTGAGGGAAAAAAAACCTAACACTACAAAGAAAAAATATATCTTTTCTGTCACAAAGATGTGCAAAGAGCTTCTTAAAGCTAAATGTTCCTTAGGATTTCTTGGTATGTGGAATCAAGCGTAAGCTGGAGTAATTTGAAGAACTAGTTTTTTGAGTGACACTGAATTATTCACACAGCCAGACACATTTGAATGCACTTAAGTTGACTTTTTGAATACGCTCTTTGTTGTTTTTATTTTTTACATGCTTAAAGAATTACATGGGTTTGGGAAAATGTCTCATTATTTGTTTCTTTTTTCTTTGAATAATGCATTAGGGTTTGGCTTTTTTCTGCAGTGTAGATTGAACTTGTATTATATGTTATTCACTGAAGACTTTATCCTTACAATAAAGATATTTGGCCTCTACTGAGAAATAATTCTGACTATTCGGAATGCTTTAAGAAATATATACTTTTGTTTGCATAATTATTTTCAGTTTGTTTGTTTTGGTGTAAATTCTTCTGAGAGATAGTATGAACAATATTACTTATGGACTAAGAAACAAGCTCTGATAAGAAAATATTTTCACATAGTACTAGCCAGGACTTTGGTAGTAGAAGTGAACAACAAAAGGTAAGAAACATTTTACTGCTTCAGTAAAATTGTTACCATCCTGTATAGAGAGGAAAACAAAACAAAAAAAACCCTCTGGTCTGAAATTTTATAAGTGTTTCTTTAAAAAAGAGAGGGAAGAAAATCAGAGATACTGTTAGGTATTAGTCCTGTTTATTAGATGATCACTGTGGAACTCTTTTACCTTACCTCCCTAAAATTAGATACAAGAAGGTGTCTAGTCAGTTTTTGCAGTGGCCACCTGCTTTTTGATATCTTCTTTTTCCTACCAAAAAAAAAAAAAAAAAGAGTTATTTAAATAACATTTTCCCATCCTGGTACTTTCAGATTGAGTATTATAAGTATTGTGCCATTGCCATTCCACTTACTCCTAATATACAGCAGAATGCACTTCCAGGATGCAAATAAAAAGCATTTTGTGGAAAATTTGGGGTTAAATAAGAAGTTTTGTTTATAAGTTGTGCTTCAGCTGTCGATGAACAATGAGATACAAAGTCTGTAAGCTCTACAGTGTGAGAAGTCCTTTGGCATCCCCAAGTGTTAGGAACAGACACCCAAATATATGTGATGTTGAAGATCGGCAGGTGACACGTCTGACAGAACTTGAAGATCATTTTATCAGTCTTAGTGGGTAGGTTTTGCTGAAGCAAAAAATTGAGTCATGTGTAATAGACTAAAAAAAAAAAGGAAGAAAGGACTGAGGATTGGGTTGACTTCAATCTGGGGGGAGATTCTCAACAGGGGGAGTGTAGCTGGTGCTGGTCTTCTGGTCTTCACTCCTGGCATTTTAAATTTGGTTAGAATGTTATATCAGAATAAATCTCAACAAAATCTTCCTTTTATCTGGTTTAAGGGTCGTGTTGTGGAAAATATATCGAAAAGATGTGGTGGGTTCCTGAGACAACTTAGTCTGAGAGGATGTCTTGGTGTTGGAGACTCCTCTTTAAAGTAAGTAAAGTCCTAGATTGAGACTTATTTCCTAATGTCTGGAGCGAAAGCAATTGTTGTTGTATTTGCTTGTATTTCTAAGTACTGTCTAATGACCAAACCAAGATACTTAAGTAAGTACTAAGTACCTTAAAAATGAGTACATGAGAAATCAGCTTGAGATCAAAGTATAGGTACTGTTATTTTCTGGAAAGAATTGAGAAATGAAAACTCTGCTTTTCAGAAATGTGTCTTTTTTTATTTTATTAGTATTTTATTGATATCTCTCCCATTGCAAGCATGTAAAATCTTTTCAGACTTTTATTTTATTCTGGTGTCCTACAATTACAGTTTCATCAACATTAGTAGTCAGTTAGTTCATAGTTTATCTTCTAGTTTGGACAAGAGGTAACCCTTAGCGATGGGACGAAGACTGATGGGGTTGATAGGGTTGAATGCCTACAAAATTGGGAAAGGCCTGAGATTCTCTTGAGTGTGTTACTGGTATTTACACATGCATCCCTAGCGACTAACTGGTGTGGATGATGGTGTTTAAGACACTTTAGGAAAGAAGATGGCTCACCTCTGAAATACAAGCAAGTTATATTGAAATTATCAAATGAATGATAAATGCATGAGCTTTAAGACTTTCAAAACTTCAGCATGAGAAAGGTGGCATTAATTATCAGATACTTGTTCTGAAAGTGGCTTTTTCTGTCAGACTTTTTGGTGTTTCTAGATCCATTAATTTTGTGAGTGATATTAATTTCTCTAGTTCTTCTAGATCAAGTTTAGTTTACAAGTAGACAATTATCTAAGTAGGTACTGGCTATGTAAGTACTAAATGCTTGTGGCAGCTCTGTCAGGACATGCCCCACGCTTGAATCTCAGAGGCAAAGTTTGCTGTTCCTGCAGGTTATTCCAGAGTGCAGTGTCTTTCCAAGTGATTTGAAGAGTGTCTCGATTGTAAATCTCCCTCCAGTACATGAATTTTGGAATAGCTGTTTTGAGACTTGAAGTGGAAACTCTCACCAGTATAACTGCTTGCTGGTTTTTTTTCCATTGTTTCCAGTTCACGCTGGAGAGCCAGGAAGTTGTTACCAGCTGAGTGTGTAGTCGGATATGTTAACCACGGCAAGCCTCCAGACAAAACTGTTTTTGTGTGTTTCCTCCACCCCTGCCAATAAAATCCATGCAGTTGGAGGAAACATGGGCATAAAAACAGTGTTCTGAAATGCAATGCAGCTGTAAATATTACTCTGCGGAGATGAAAAGAAAGATTATGTATTTCTTCTGGGTAATTAGTGTAATGATACATACAGGCTTTTAGCAGCATAATAGCTCCAGTCATACCCGGTAGTGCACACAGATGCATTTCAATTTTTAAAGTCATAAATAACTAATTTGCAACCCCCAGGGCTTTCCAGTGATAGTCCGATAGGCTTAGGTCCCACTTCTGTATTGCGCAGGGTACGTTCCTTTTCATGTGATGTAGGAGCGAGCTCCTTAACAAACCCTACAAAGGCTTCAGTAATGAGATGTGTGAAGTCTCTCCTCAGCAGTTTAATATTTAACTGATGTCATATTTAAACCATTCTGTTTATGCCCATAATGTCTTTAGTTAAGGCATTTGAAGCAAGTCAGTTCTGGCTTATATATGACAGAAATAAACACCTTGTTCAAGTGGTGTTTGAGAGAGGAATAACACTTTGTTTCAGGAGTTACCCGAGACAGAAACTTGCAATAGCAAAAAGAAAAAGCAGCCACTGAGACAGATGTGTTTGAGATGTGCTTTGTAATTGTGCTGTGGCTTGAAGATTAAGCTTTTTGACTAAGATGGAAGGCAGCAGGGGAGAGAGCGCACTCTAGTGACTGTATTACAACTCGTGACTTCATATTAATTCTCCAGCTTTTTTGTTGCTGTTTTAGGACCTTTGCACAGAACTGTAGAAACATCGAACACTTAAATCTAAACGGGTGCACAAAAATCACTGACAGGTAAGTCAAAGGGTTTTTTTGTTTGACGGAGAAATTTGGAAAAAGAAGTAGCTGAAGGTATTTTTAGTGTGTCTGCTGTTTTGCAGCACGTGTTACAGTCTTAGCAGATTCTGTTCCAAGCTGAAACATCTGGATCTGACATCTTGTGTAGCCATCACAAACAGCTCTTTGAAAGGCTTAAGGTAAGAAGATTCAACGTTTTGTGTTAAAGGAAAGTGTTTAAAGAGCTGTTCAACATTTAATAAAGTTAAAAAAAAGAATGGTGCTGAATACTGTGTACCAGCACTGACTATCTCATATGTCTAGCACTTCTTGGGTGTAGGCTATGGTGTTTGTGTGTGGTCTTTTCTCATGACTTTTCTGTGGAGGCCTGGCACAGTCCACTGGCTGTCATTAATTTCTAACAGTGTGTTTAATTTCGGTTTCCCACTGTTATGACTTTTTCAAGGCTGGATTTAACTTTATGTATTTTTTTAATTCTCCCAGTGAGGGTTGCAGAAATCTGGAACATTTGAATCTTTCCTGGTGTGATCAGATTACGAAGGATGGTATTGAAGCACTGGTGAAAGGGTGTAGTGGACTAAAAGCTCTATTTCTTAGAGGTTGCACACAGGTACATAACTGCTTGAGTGATCCTTTAGGAATAAAATTTTATTTTGGGCTTTTGAAACCTCCATGAATTAAAAAATACCATTTTTTTAATCTTTTGTTCAATATTACAAGATGTGTACATTCTCTAGTTTGCTTTGCTGTGCTTTTAATTTCTTGTTTCTTTTCCTATGTCTGATTTAACTGCTAAATGCAGTTAGAAGATGAGGCATTGAAACACATTCAAAATCACTGTCATGAACTCGTAATCCTCAATTTGCAATCCTGTACAGTAAGTATTTGAAGCTTCAAAAGGTACATTCTCTAAGAATAATAAACCATTTTTGAATGCTAATAAATTGATCTGCTACACACATAACTCAAATCATAATCTCTGTTGTCTACAGAATTTTGTGTGGTGTAGAGGTCTTAAATGAACTGGTGGTTTCTACAGCTGAGTGTGAATTTGGAGTATTGGGTTATTTTTAACTAGCAAGCTCTAGAGTAAGAACTGGGTTTTTTTGCTAGAAGATATCATAAAATCTGCTTGGGCTAAAACTTTAAAATCTGTTTGACACATTATTCCTGAATGAATATGGCATGGAACCATTTTTTATTAAGATTGGATGAAAATTTTTGAACATAATAGATTTATTTAAACTGTTGAACGTTTTGCAGTGTTAGGAATTATTAAAAGTTACACTAAAAAAAATTGCAGAAATTAAGAAATATGAATACAAGGCTTGAGCTTCCATGAGCCAGATGTTTAGTGAAAGAGAATTTTCAGATTTTTCTATCTAAATTTAGGTGCCCACTGAAGTTGAGCACCTAAAGGCAACAGAGTGAAAGGAATGAGCAATCCTGCTTTGGTGGGGTAGTTGGACTAGATGATCTCTATGGTCCCTTCCAACTCTAAAAATTCAGTGAAGTTCCTCCTTTTGGTACATAAAGTATATAAAAGTATATATATATATATAAAGTATATAAAGTCAATATGTAATTTTTGCCCCTTTCACTCTTCCTTTTGTTGTCATCTTCATCCAAAGTTCTTTTTGTGTTGTATTTTACCTGAGAGTAATGAGATATATCAATGACAGCCTTTTCTGATTATTTTTATGGAAGGCTCTCAAGAGGTCTGATGATAATCAGTTATGATCTCACCTGCTTAAAAGGGGCATTGACATAGAAGTGTACTAGAGCTTTCCCTTGGCCAGTATATTTGTTGTCACATAGATATTAAGCAAAAACAAAACCAAACCCCTTATGAATGAAAGTATTTTTGTCTGTGGATGTTTTGAGTTGATAGTCTTATGTGTCCTGCTTGCTGGGGTTTGAAGCATGTTTCCAGAAGCAGACAGGCTTTTTATGATCAAAGGGCCAGCACTGATTTTTTATAAGGAGCAGCAGGTCTCCTTGTGCTTTATATGATTCACACTTTAATTCTAGTGACTCCGTTTTATGGATGTTGTGAAATGCTAGGCCAGCTCAGGCAGCTAGGAAATGAGCTGATACTAACAGAAACTACACATCTGAAAGGTGACATCTTCAGGGGACTTGCAGGCATTTTTGGAGCACTTTTCTTTCCCGAGAGGGATGTAGACATTGATTACCAGCAATTCTAGAATGAAAAAATTTCACATGTAACTCGAGGGTTCTGTCCATCTCAAGCAGCAGCATAAGATGATTTATGTAGTTCTTACCTCCTAAATAGTTCTTTTTCCAAATAATAGTGTTACAAGGTATCTCTCAACAGGAACAAAACAGTCCCAGAAAATATCTTATTATTTGTAGATGATGCAAATCCTTCTGAATCTGCAAAAAGAAGACAAGACTTCTAGATTTCTGTCTGGAATAATTTTTATGTGACAGAATGATTTGGAAATTTATACTACTGATAATAAAATTAAAAGGTGCTGGGTTGGGGCATAGGGTGATCTCCCTTTGTGCTGAGTTGCTGCTATATCTGATCCTGTTTTTATCTATGAAAGGTAATATTCCTGGTAATAGCCTCAGAAACATGCTATGGTAGTAGTAGTGTACCTAGAGGAGTGGCTTAGAAAAGGAATGTGTAGTTTCAATTCAAAATACTGTAAAGGTCTTTGTTATCATTGGAAGAGTAATGTTAAAAATAAAATAACCGGCAGGAGTTATGGAGTGGAGAAGGAGAAAATACTTTTTCCAGAATAGAAGACCTGTAAACAAAATAATATTTGCACACACACCCAATAACCTAGTTCCTGTGGCTATTTTGTATGCAGCTGCATTGGGGCCATTTCTTACAGTTCCTGTTTCAGAGAGAAAACTTCTTTATTCATATTCCAAATTTAGAGTTACTTTTTTTCAGAATATCTAGTACAAAACAATTTTGAGAAATGGAAGAACCTCTTTTGAGTTAAATATTTCAACTAAAGACAGTTGCATAACCTGGCTCAAACCAGGACATTTTACATTTATCTTCTGTCAGGAATGGATAATATGTAATTGTTTACATTATATGTATACATACCTGTAACTCTTGCTTTGAAAATTACTCAGAGGTGAAGGATTTTTACCCTTGGGTTCTACTGCTGCAGTGACATTAGGTATTAGATCTCTTGCTGCCAAGCCTTAAAGTCTCTTTTGCAGTGTACCTGAACTTACACAGTCACTGGAACGAAAGACCTGAACTCTGCAAACATGTAAGAAGCAAGCTGTTTCACACAGTGACAACTACAATTAAAAATAATAATTAAAAAAAAAAAGAGTCAAAACTATGAAGCAAAAGCAAAGTGACAGAGGAAGTCAAAACCAAACAACTCTCCCTCTGTGCTTCAAAGTGCCTTTGAGCAGTATTTGAGATCTATTGGAAAATATGTAGTTAAGCAGGAATGTGAGTGTTGATTGTCTTCAGTGTTATCAATGAACATAATTTCCCTACACTATTTTTTGGGTGAAAATCCACAGGTTCCCATGGTTATCTACAATGTGACACTAACAGTTCAGTAACGTGACTTGACTTTTGTTTTTAACTGATGACTTGTTAATGTAGTAACTTCAACCTTCTTCTGTGTTGCAGCAAATTTCAGATGAAGGCATTGTAAAAATCTGTAGAGGATGTCATAGACTTCAGTCACTCTGTGTTTCAGGCTGTAGCAACCTTACAGATGCTTCTCTCACAGCACTTGGTCTAAACTGTCCAAGGCTGAAGTGAGTATGTCATGAACGTGTCGTGAGTATGTCATCTTGTTACTGGCCTGATCTAAGAAATTAACTTCTGAAGCTAATCAGCTGATATCCACAGGTTTGATTCAGCTTTGTGTTGTCTGTGTTACCTTGGCCATCAAAAGTGTAAGTTAGAAGTACCAGCAGAAGATGAAGTTTGAGGGCTGGTCCTCTGTAGCCACCATATGAATGGTAGTACACTGTATATTGAAAAATCAAGATTTAATGTATGACAAATAAAACATGCTGAACCTAGCAGTTCAATTCTGTGCTTCTAGCTAAATATTTTAGGTACTAATTACAAGCCAGAAGAAAAGAAGATATAAAGCCCATTATTTTTTAAAAAGGTAAAAATATCTGTAGTTGTGTTGTGTCTTGTGATGTTTGTACTCTGATGTGGTTTTATGCAGTAATTTTGTCTTGTGAAAAATAGCTAAATCACACCTGAATATTATATTTACAAATTGTATTAGAAATGTGTTTTTAATATACTCTGCAGTACATTTTGGTATTCTTAAACTGTGATATGGAGTGAGCTAATGCCTCGGCAAGCACTGAGGACTGAAATTTATGGAATGTGTTTTGAGCAATAGGGGTTTGTCAGTTAAAAATAATATAAGCTTTTACATTGGTGTAATTTGCGCTAACGTATGTGTTTCGGTGGTGTTCTCAGAAGTGGGGAGATCTTCAGCTTTTTAATAATGAAGATCTGTCATACAGCAGCTCTCTGCTTATAGAGACATATAATATTCCTCCTAAGGTCTAATTTTAATGTAAATTAAATCAAAACAAAACATTTTTGGATGACACTAAATTGCCTTTTATGACAAGACCGTGCAGGAGTTGCAACTTGTTATACTTCAGTCACAGATAAATAGAGGAAAGTAGACTGTAAAAATTAGGGGAAGCTGCATTCAAATGCCAGTGTGCAATATGCTGTCACACAGTGTTCCTTTAGCTGAGTGAAAAAAAACCCCTTTTGTTAGTACAGTGAACCTGTCCTTAAGACAATTCCAGAGCGACAGTCTCCTTCATGTCATGGTTCATAATTACAAGAGCCTATGTGTGCCCACATCTGGGGCTCAGGAGTCTTCTGACACACTTAATTGTGTTCCTTATAAAGCTGAGCTGTTATTCTGGGTCTTTTCCCACAATTTCTCTCATTCTCTCAATTCACAACTCAGATTGGGGGAAAGAAAATAAAGGTCTAAAGTGCAATTAGTTGTGCAATTCTTTCCAAGGGCAAAGAAGGGCAAGAATTCTTTCTACCTGTATCAGGAATTGTTTTGACTTTGGTAGGGAAACTGTTAGCCCCTGCTGTGCCACGAGGGGGAAGGCGTTTGCCATTCTCCTTTCATGAAGAACACTGTAGAGAAGAAAATGATCCTTTGTAGTGATCAGTGCAGAGGAGTGTGTGATGGAGGGACAGATGATACAGCTGGTTACGTCTAGGCTTTTGGGATCATGTATGGAAAGGACTTGATAAAAATTTTGATGGAAGTCAAAGGCAAATATCATTTCACACTTGTTTGTACCATCTGAATATTTTGATTTTGGGTACGAAAGAGCACATCCTGCCTCTCTTGGATGTGCTGGCTGTGTTAGGAAGCTGGTGAGTGTTTTCTATGCTGTGCTACTCTCAATTAGCTCCAGGGTCTTGGATGTGGCCTTTCTGTGAAAGTTCTGTGTTCTGCAGCTGTTACCAATCACAAATGCCATCTCCTTGGAAAAAAAAAAAATCCTAAACTTTACCATCTCTCTTCAGCTGTTGTTTGCTTTTTTTTTCTCCCTAGGTCAAGATACATCTATATCCCCATCCCTTTTTGTATCTGCTCATTTAAGTACTTGATGCCTTCTCTGTTTTTCTCTTTTAGTGCTTTTTAGTGTTAAAATACTAGTAGGTGTTTTGGTGAGGCTTATTGAGAAAAGCACCCATGGACCAGGAATGTCTTTTCTAGGTGGGGCTGTGAAAATTAGGATCATATTGTCTTTAACCCCACTAATGTTCTCTCCCACC
>JAOXNG010000012.1:47980941-47991110 GCA_028566535.1 Scolopax minor
GGTTATGGTGTAGGGAAGAACTTTGTAGAGTAGGGTAGATGGTTGGGCCCAATGATCTTAAGGGTCTTTTCCAATCTGAATGATTCTATAATTGTATGATATGGAAAGCCGTAGGTCAAAACATTCTGGAAACCTTGGAAACCAGGCTTCCTAGCTTTGCCTGCTAATGGTGTTGTGTGCTTTGCCTTATAAATGCACCAAGGTTGTGATAGCAGAATTGGGATTATTCTGATCACTTGGTTTACATGGTGAAAATTTCCATATAAATGATGCATGTCCAGTTTCAGGTAAGTCCTGAATGCTATGCTCAGCCTGAAAGTGTGGTGATTCATAGGAGTTTGACAGCATCACCAAACTTTCTGATTTATGAGAACATAAAATGTTAAAACTTTCCTTTTCTCTTTATAATTGGCCATACTGAGTCTCCTGTGGGGAAGGCCTCCTTTACGTTAAAATAAAATAAAATGTCACTGAGGATGGCAAGAATTCTTTTTTGGTTAATTAACCATAACATTGTTTTTACATTTAAAGATTACTCGTTTCCTTTTCTACCTTCTACAGATAATATTCAGTTTGAACCTGCAGTTTTTAGTATATATTCTTTTGTAGTATATATTCCGGAGAGTTGCATCTCACAGAAACTTTCTAAGTGAAGGCCAGGGAAATCAAAGTTGTTGAAGATCTTATAGCCACTCGAGTGAAGTGTTTTAATGTCTTTGCTGCTGCATGGATGTGAGACTACAAATATTCCCACTGACCCAAGTTGTTTCTGGGTGATATAAATGGCTGCTTTTGATAGATGGGAACTTCTCTTTGTAGAGACTAAGAGACCACATGATTATGGTTTTCTTTTTTATTCCTGCTTATATGAGGCTAATCCAAGGTCCAGAGAAGGAGATAAGTCTTCATGTGGCACTGGAAGGAACATGTAGATAGAGCTGTCTGAAAGATTTTGGCAGTTTCATTTGTCGATACTGAAATGGTGGTGTTGTTTCTTTGAGGATCAGGGAGGGACCAGGAAAAAACCATGTTCTTTCTGACTGTGAGAGAGCAAGCATCCAGTCCTGGCTTCTGGCCAGACAGAACAGCCTTGAATCTCTTTCACCACACCGTAGACTAGTGCCCAAAGTATACAGGGTCCCTTCTGTGTTCTTTTGTTGTCAGGTTGTTTTCTTCATTAGTATGCAGAGAGACATTGAATTAAGTCACTGTTTTCCTACTGATGCATATGGGATGCCCAGTCTGACCATTCTCCGTCGGGGTGCTCCTCTGGCAGCGTGTGACTGCAGTGGCACGATGGGCATCCTCAGTGGTGAAATTTCCCTTTGGGCAGAGGGTCATCCTTTCCACAGCAACCCTGGCCTAGAAGTGCACAAGGAGTTTAATTTGCCTTTGGGGGTGAGTTTCAGCAGTGGTTTGTATGGAAGATCAGCCTCTGTGCTTTTTCCTTTGCTGGTGTTATGCACGCCTTCGTTGCTTTGGTTGTCATTGAAAAACCCTTGCTTGATTGTTTTCATAACTGGAGTTGGCGAGTGTTTTCAAATCTACTCCTTTCCTCCTTCTGTACTCCAAATAACAATTTCTTGTATCACTGTTTTCTGAGTGAATTTTCAGAGAAGTACTCTGTTCAAGCTGACAGGTAGCAATACAGCATTTGCATTATAAGCAAGCACGAAGCTGTGGAGGTAAAATACAGAATAGGTGTGCATGCACACTACGTAAGTGTGTGTGTCCATGTGTGTATGTAAAAACCTGTATTTGTGGGTGTATATATTCATTTATGAATATGTGTAAG
Source organism: Scolopax minor (assembly GCA_028566535.1). Lineage (NCBI taxonomy): Eukaryota > Metazoa > Chordata > Aves > Charadriiformes > Scolopacidae > Scolopax > Scolopax minor. The sequence continues at coordinate 47,982,737 of JAOXNG010000012.1, forward strand.
TATGTGTGTGTCACGTATGTGTATATGTAGGCAGGTTCTTTTACTGCAAAGTCAACTGCAATCTATGGAACAATCTGAAATGATCTACATTTTGTATGTTGAAAACGGAAGAGTTATGAAACAGTGAATGTGCATAATGAGGATATGACAAAATGACTTGAAAGTTCAGATAGTTTTACAGTCCAATGTCTTAAAGTTTTAAAAGAATGCAGGAAAACACCATATTACAGCTACCTGCTTTTGCATTTATTGTCTTGTGCAAACAGATTGCAGGGCATTTTGGAAAAGAGAGACCAGTAGCAACAGTGTGTTTTCAACAAACTGCTTTAGAGCAAGGGGAAATGCATTGAAATGTAATGCAATGCTGTTCTAACGGAATTAAAAAAAAAAAACATGTATTTTGATTAGACTCACATTTTGCCAAACACTGTTATGCTAGCTGGATACAAGAGGGCTTTTGCAGGAGCAGAAAAGAGAAGCTGTGGCTGCTCCATCCCTGCAGGGGTTCAAGGCCAGGCTGGACAATAATCCGTGAGGGAACTCTAGAATATTTTAGGCAAGACATGAATTCTAAATGACAGATTGACTGTACTATCTGAAAAAAAATAAGAGGCTATGCCATAGTGACAAGGTAGATAGGAATAATCAAACATGCAAATCCAGGATGGCTAAGTCATGTGGAAAGTGGGTGAGGGGGAACATGGTAGAGTCACAAAACCAAGAAAGCTCACAAAAAACCAAAAAAGTAAAGATGATTTTAAGATGCATAAACGTGAAGTATTTTGTTGCTCAGATGCTGCCAAACTAGTAACCTAGAGTGGTTTGTCCAGTTTGGTTACTGCACTTCAAGGAAGATGTGGACCTACCGTAGAGAGTTTATGGAAGAGCAAATAGATTAGAGGCTCAAAAGACACAACTGAATGAGCAGCAGGTTCATAGCACAGAGGAGAGGTGATGGGGAGTGATGTGCTAACATTTTTCAAATATTCAATACAGAACATAGAATTTTGTGGATAAGGTTTTAGATAAAATTTGGATGGGACTTGTCAAGTAACATAGCCAACACATGGAGCGGTATGTGATCAGCTGAGGTACAGTGGAAGTAGCAAGAGTGAATGGAGAGTAGTTAGTTTCAGGCTTTAAAATTATTTCTTTAAACTTGGCTCACTTAAACATAGAATTAGAAAATTACTCAGCTTCCTGGATAAACTTCAGTCATCCTGATGAACATATGCAATGATGTGGGGATAACAGAAGAGAAAGCATTTACCAAGGTGACGCTTAATTAAGCTAAATTGTTCCTATTCTAGTAAAGTACGGTAGCATTTAGATGAAGTAAGCCACTTAGAAGATCCTGCAAATGTTTCATTGTGTTGCTGTTTCTTCTCTAACTTAGGCTGATGGGGCTGAGGAAATGCTCTATTGAAATCCATGGTGCTAGGCAACTATTTAACATCACTTGACATGCCAACATTAAGGTAGACTCATGTTTTCTTTGATTTTTTTTTTTTTTTGCAAATTATTAATTATTATTAAAAGTGAAGGGACAGAGCTTAAAAAAACCACACAAATATAGCTAAGGAGAAAAATATGAGGACCTAGTGTCTAACTGCTGATAATCACAGGGCTGATTTCTTCTACAAATCTGGAAAAGACAAATAGGTGTAGCATTTGTCCTAAATCTTCTCTTGCCATTCAAGTTTCTTATCAAAGGAGCGTTACACAGATTCTGGCTTCATTTAATGTCAGTTTGATCCAGCCTAATTTATCTATCTGTGTCTTTCTGTTGCCATTCAGGTGTCAACTTGGCTAATCCAGCCGTTAATGGGGAGTGTCCTACATTGGTAGAAGCCAGTTTATCTGGAAAGAGAGAGGTCAAGCTGCGTGCTCATTCATTGTCATGCTATAAACATTCTTGCTTGGATTTTTTTTTTCCATGGAAAGTTGGTAAACTATTAAAGAAAGGGGAGGAAATGGTAATGTCAATAGTTATATTTTAGTTAGAGGGTCTTTTCTGAGCACGATCTTTGGTCTCCTTTATCCCTGTCTGTGATGGATAGAAAAGAGAGGGCATAGCTCTGCTTTAAAACCACTATCCATTCCTATATTTTTTCTTATTATTTTATTCTTCATGGGCTTCTTAGCTGAAGTTAAAGGCTCTGGAAGTTACTAGAATAGTTCATAAAGTTTTTCTACAGGAGAAAGTGAAATATTCCTAATCTTTCTGGGCAGCAGTTTTCTTTAAACCTCTTCCTTGCACTTTCTGTGCATTTGCATTAAATCATTCATCTAAGTGTGAATTCAGAAAAGCAGAGAACAATGTTTGGCTCATCTCCTGAGAAGGGCAGATGATGTTCTTGGCATCTGTTTATTCTTTGTTTCTGAATATTGGATTGGGCACAGTTTCTAACAGTCTTTGCCTCTTTCTTTCTCCAAGTTTTGGTCAGCCTGAATTCTACAACAGCTGGATCTTCTGTGAAAAATAAATGTCAAGATGTCCCTTGGGTCCTAGATCAGCAACTTCTTTCTTCCAGTCTTTCATGACAGAGTGTGACTGATTGTGGATGACAGTGCTGTGCTTCCTAAACCTTTCTTTCCAGTTGTTTCTGACAAATGTAAGGAAATATCTTCTGATATGTCTTTAGACGAACACCTTGTCCTTTGATTTCTTGCTGAGAGCTCGCTAGGATTTTATTATTCAAAACTGGTGAATTCCTGAGAGGAATAACTTCTGTAAACTGGGCTGGGAATTTAGGTAATGTAGCAACATTTCCTTGAGTCCACTACTTATAGTAGAAAATAGGAAGTGAAATGTAAATGAAGCAATGCATATTTAATGAAAATTAAGCATTCTGTAAATTTGTGTATATTTTACATTAAAAGAGAACAGCAGTTAGAATTTAGTCCATAAGAGCAGTGCTATCAGTTACCATGGACAGCCCTCACTTTGTTCTGTAGGAGAACAAGAAGAAATTGTTTTTCAAATTAGGAAATGATATTAGGATTTTTTTGGGGGATATGAATCCCTTCTGCTTTCCTAAGGACTTGTGCATCAGCTGTAGATATCAAAGATGGAAAAGCCTTATTCAATAATGAACATGGCCATACAGGGTTTGTTTTCTGGAGTACAGTTTCTAGTACTGTGCTCTCCTATTTTTGTGTTCTCTCAACAATAAGGTTGCCTTACCTTTTTCTCAGGAGACTTTTCCACTGCCTAATAGGAATCACTATCAGGAAATACTTGAGACAAGAAACCTACTGTTTTCAAGAGCTCTAACGCAGCAGTGTATGGACAGTCATTCTGCCCTGAGCTGGTGCTGGTCTTTCAACACGGGGAAGCTCATTTGAGTTTGACCTTCCTTGAGTTTGCAGGAAGGTCCTCACCAGAGGAGAAAAGTTTGCTATGTCACTGTTGGATTTATTTCACCTTTATTAACTCTGCACGGTACTTCTGAAAATTTGTCTTTACTCAGGAAATATTCTGATTAACAGCAGGTAAGTGACTGAGAGCTAATCAACACTGGTGAAACTGGGCTGCTCCCAAAACTTATCACAGTAGCCACAATTTCATACTGTTCATTCCAGTCATTCCCCTGAAGCGTATTACATCTGTCCTCTCTGTGTTTGTTATTGTCATCTTTCAGGCATTTCCAGGCTATTGTTATCTGCCTTTCCCAAGGCTTGAACAGGTTACGGACACTTGGCTCTTTTCATTCTTTGTTATAGCTGAGTCCCTTCCTCTGGTTTGTCTTGCTTATCTTTGAACTCAGTCCATTTCACTGACAAACGGCAAACACTGCCATCTACTAGCCAGGACTGAAGGCAGTTCAGCACATGGAGTCACTCTGGAGCTGTAGAAGCAGGGATTTTTACCTCCCTGATTGCCAAGCAGCAGCTGTTCTAAGGCTGAAATATATGTATTAATTTTCCTGTAAGCGTGCTCAGTTACGTGAATCTTTCAGCTCATCTCTGAAGTCAGTTACGGCGTTGCCTACAGAATACCAAGAAAGCAGGTTACATCGTTAGGGATATTTTATTACTTCATCCCAACCACTAAACAACTAATGAAGTTTCTCCTCTGTCATACCTTCTCAGTATATCTTTTGATACGCTTTTAATCTTCATAGGTTTTTGGTGAATTCTTAAAATCTCTGGTGGCTGAGAGTTTTCTGAGGTGCCTTATTGCTGGCTTAATGAGGAAAGCAGCCAAGAGTAGGATGTTTCTGACAGGCAGAGCCAAGCAGCCAATAAAGCCCATTTAGAAATCTCCTGCAGCTTTTCTTGGTTGAGGGCTCCCCAGTTCTGGGGAGAAACACTGGAAATAGTCCTGTCCTTTTGCCTGAAGCAGGGATGTGTGTGGTGGCTTAGCTTCTTAGCTTTGCAGCCAAGCCCACTCAGAACCTGGAGTCAAGGTATTACCAGTATTCAGTTGTTATCACATCACCTGCTGAAGAGTATGCAGAGAGTGACTTTATTAATGATGGAGAGAAGAGGGGCCATGTTGTGGGCATATGTGTGCTAATGTGAGGGGAATATTAGCTGAAAGAACCTCTGTTTTCCTTTGATCAGAAGTTGCCAATTTTGCCTTTTGATGTGAGGAACAAGGTAATTATCTGGACCAAGTTTTCTCCAGAGGTTCATCAATATGAACCTGATTTTGGGCTACAGAATCCAACAGAGACTCCATGAGTTTATACCAGTAAGTACAAAACTTGAACCTCTGCTTACACAGGCTTTTCCATGGTATTAGTTCTACATTTCCTCTTGTCCCAGAGCAACCTCTGTCCATACACGAGGCCTTTTGGGCTGTGTTTAATAAAGGAGATCTACGGTGAGGAGGTGGATCAAGGATTGTGACAATGTACTGCTCATTGACATCTCTCAACCAAAGCTAGCATACCGAGCTAATGGGTACCTCTGCTCACAGTGGTTGGTTTAACTTTGAGATGCCCTGTATCCTTTATTCTGGGTGTGACTTCCTCTTCCAACAGCTCTTTGCCTATAAGGAAATAAGAAACCCATCTATATTCACAGTCTCAACCTACTCCAGTTGTGTTTTCCCCCTCCCTTGCAAGCAGGAGAGCAGATTCATGCCCCCTGTCTCCTCTTCCCATATGTTTTTTGTGGGTCTGTTGCCTGTCTCTTCATAAAATATATCTATCTGCAATGGTAGCCTCGTGTAATTGAGGGTCATCTCTTGGGACAGTTTTCCTATTTACAACTATTGCTTCTCTTCATCGAGATGCACGGTACTATTTTCATGAAGTAAAGCAGTTCAAGCTTCAAATTGTATTGTTTTATTTTGGTTTTTCTTTATCTGTTGCCTTATACATGTGCAAATCTCTAATGTGTTTGACATCAGGTTTTAACGGCGCAGGCAGGCATTCTGTTTTTCAATTTTCTGTTGAACAAAATGTCAGAGGGTTAAAGCCCACACTTCAGCGGTATTGTTCCTTAATTAAATAGTGCTAAATATGGGTAGGAAACTGATTCCAAAGTCTTTTAAATAAGCACTTTATTTTTATATCATTTCCCAATACCTCTTTAAATTAAGGATAATGGAGATTATTGGTTGCTTTTCACTAGGCAGTGTTTAAATTCGTGTGCATTGAATTCTAGCCTGGTCTTGGAAGTATGTCTGGGCAGGTAGAATACACAAGAAAAATGGATTTGATAAAAGTTTATTTAGTTGTTGTTAATTTAGTTGCACTATCTGCTGGGGAGACTACGTCAGGGAAGTGCAAATAGCAGTCTGAGAGACATTTATTTTTCTATATGGGATAAGCAAAGATTGGAAATGTCACTTTCCAGCCATGCCCTGCTCTGTACTTTCCTCCTTGTGTGAGCTAAGCCTTGACAATAATTATAAAAATGGTCATCCTTGTGTCATTAGGGACGTTTTTTGTAAATGCAGACTGACACATATGAAGCCCCCAAGATTTCTCCCACATGTTGGATGCATGCAGTCAACAAATCTCTTCTCTTTGGATTCCCACGTCTGTCTTTGCCATGGCAGACTTGTTTTGTTCATTTGTACACCTGCTTTGGCTACAAGTCCTTCCTCTGCTTTACATCCTTGAGGAATCTCTGTCTCCTACTTTCTGTGGGGTCACATGTATTGGCGATGGCTGCAACAGAGCTGCTCCCACTACCAGGGCTTACTTCAGGCACCCCACAGAAGTTGTCTTTGCTTCTAAAGGGAGGCAACTAGACAGTGTCCAGAAGGAAGCAATATGATCAACTTGGTGCTCTCTTGACACTTGCCAGACTGAATGTGACTCTTGGGGTCCACCAAGGTGTGCTGGGTTCAAGAGGTCAATCACAAAGCCTGAGCTGAGTGCTCTGCATAACATCAGATCTCACTGGTGGTGTAGCTCTGTCATTCAGCTTCTGATTAAAGAACCTGTCCTGGATTTAACCTTTTCTGCATAACGAAGGGAAAAAGTGCTAATGTTCAAAAACAGCTGATACAGTGAAGCATTGACATGTTTTGGTAGTTTAAAGAAGTGCCAAGGTTTATTGTAATGAAACGGGATTGTATTTGCATTTGATTCTGCAACTGTAATCTCATCAGAGTTAAGACAGCCAAGATAAACCTAAGGCAACTTTGTGCTTAACATATCTTCTTTACACAGTCATGCTTAGCAGTGTTGCTATATATTCCCAGGACAACTATGGCCTGGTTTTTAGTGTGTGTTGGAGTGTTTCTGTCTTTAATATACAGGTCTAACTTTGAGGAGGAGAAAAACATGCTTTTTGTTCAGTTTTTCATGCTGAGAACCACAATTAAAATTAATTGCTTCTATTTCCAAAGTAAAACATGCCTTTTTAAAAGTATAAGATTCACTAGCACTCAGGGGAACACTTATGCCACGCGGAGGCAGTTTCCATAGTTCACTTTGTAGGTGCTCCCATCTGCCTCTCTTAAAGCAGTTCTTCCTGAGAAATGAATGAAGCAGTTTCCTGAAGAAAAAAAAAGTATAAAGGGAAGAGGGACACAACATACCAGAAGTAGAAAAATAAACCAAAAATTATTATTGCATCAATCTAAAGGCATTTGTGCAAAGTCCCTCATAAATTTAAACAGCACAGACTGCTGTGGTATGTAGAGACATTTTAAGGTTAAGATGGCTTATATGCAACTCAGATGGTAATTGTAAACTAAAAAGATTGTATTGATAAATGAGTCTTGCTTTGCATTGCTTTTGCTCATAGAAGAAAGATAGCAGTCTCATGAACTAAAGTTGTTTTACCTGTAAAACATTATAAATAAATGAAAATCAAGACAATACCTGAACTTGAAGGAGAGAAAGAGCAACGTAAAATGGATTTGGAAAGCAGTCCTGATGTGGTAACCATTTTTTCTAAAACAGTCTAACATAGAGGTCCAGGTGAGAATATCCCACATTTGGAAACTGGAATTTTATGCCTGGAAAAGTAGAGACCTATAAAACAACACAAGTTTAGATTATATGGAAAGGGTAGACCTGGCTTTCTGCATATCTCATGCCTGCCTGGGTTAACCTGCTGTCGTCTGAGGCAGCCAAGGGGAAGCAGGCAGGGAGGTCTCTGTGTTCATCCCCCTAGAGGTGTGGGGCATAACTCTTTCCAGGTTATGGACTTTATCTTCTTTAGGTAACTACTTTACAAGGTAGAACAACTGGATAGGTACTAATTTTGCTGACTAACTTAATGTTTGTGTTCCCTACAGTGCAACTTACATAAACTGTAGGGGTCAGATTCTTGCCAAATACTATAGAAAGGAGGCACAGAATGGGGTCCTTTTCAGCCTTTTAAGATATTAAGAAACTGGTGGGATTTACACAACTGTATCTTTGCTTTCTGGCTTGCTGTGCTGGCCAAACTTATATTCTGATTTCCTTTGGATTTCCTCTGTAGTTCAACCCCCCGTGCAGATAAATCTTCAAACAAAAATGGAGCTCAGTCTATGAAGTGATAGTCCAGGCTTTCAGAAAACCTGAGCCTCTATATCTAAAAGCATGGTTTTCAGAGGTCACATTAATGTAGCCATAGACATAAGAGGTACTTTTAGAAGCAAGTATGGGTTAGGAGGTTGGGGCACTGGTAGGTTGCTTACGAGACCTGGTGCCCTGACCACCTGCTCTCCATAGATTTCACGCAGGATTTGGGGCAGATCACTTTGCATTACAGTTACTCAGTTGTAAAATGGGGACAGCTGTCCTCCTCTATTTCTCAGAGGACTTGTGAAAATAAAGGCATTAAAGATTGTGAACCCATCTGTTGCTATGGTGATGAGGTTTATTTAGGCACCGAAGAACCAAGATTAGAAACTAATATGTTTCCTTGTACAACTTACTTAGAATATGGACGGGTGGTGCTGACGTATAGGGTC
>JAOXNG010000012.1:48141885-48156517 GCA_028566535.1 Scolopax minor
GTTGTGGGTATGTTTTTGTTTTGGTTGGTTTGTGAGTGTGTTTTTGTTTTGGTTGGTTTGTGAGTGTGTTTTTGTTTGGTTTGGTTTGGGTTGGCTTTTTTGTTTGTTGGTGGTTTTTTTTATGTAGTTGGACTCAATGATCTCAGAAGTCCCTTCCAACCACTAAGATTCTGTGATTCTGTGAAATACACGTCTGGTGCCTCTCACAACAGACATCAGGGGTATCAGATGGCTGTGCGTGTAAGGACCAGAGCTATAAAAAAGAAAAAAAAGCTCAAGTTTGATCAATAATCATTACCCAGCAACAGGCTTAAACATCTATTTTGCTGAAGACTTTCTGAGCCAGTCGTCAATATTACAATGGGTATTTTATTTTGTTAATTTGTGTTGACATCAGCCCCTGTTTGCAGGGATTATTCCGAATTGGTATGACAAACAAGACCCAGGCACGAAACCTCTGGCATCTGAGGGCCGTGCAATACTTGATGTAACCTCTCTTTGTGTTTTTCTGGAAGGTAGGTGTCTTATAATCCCAGTTGATTTCTGCTGAGTCTTTTCTTACAGATCATCCCCCTCCTATCTCTAACGATGTGCCCCTCCTTGATGTGACAAGGCTCCTGTTTAGATACTGCCTTGATGTCTTGTGAACATCTGACATCTCCGTGCTTCCATGAAGTGAGGAGAAATTTTTATCCTATAATGTAGACGAGGGGATGAAGGAATAAAGATCAGTTAGGAAAATTTGGGCTATCTGATTTTTGATCTTGCTTGCATCTGGCTTGGGAACAATCTGCTCTTTGGATGATGGGCCAACCCTACAAGTTTATCTCTGCCTGAGAAGCAATCCATAGCAACAGGTCATCTTACTCATTAGGCCTTATTAATTTGAGTTTCATGCTATACTGCCCACAAACATGTAGCTTCTAGCTGCCTTGGAAAGCAGACAAATCTCTGTGACTTCCTGTGAGATCTTTGGCAGGCAGAGCCAGTGAAGGTCTCGTGGGCTTAACCTGTGGTACCCTGGGCCTGTACAGTTTTTGAGTGTGTTCACTCACATCAGCAAGTGTGGATGCTTGTGACTTGCTGCATGTGTGGGAATGGTGCTGCTAAAAATGCTGCAATTTAATTATTTTCTCTTTTAATTTATGTTCTTGAAAAGGGGGTATTTCAAAGTAAATGTCACTGTTCATATGACTCGTTAAAGCATTGTTAACCTACATCTTTACACCTAAATTCTATTTGTACGCTTTAAATATGTGAGTAATAGTTTCTTATTTAATCCGCTAGTTTGCAATAAAAGTCCTAGAAACAAAATAAAATCTACTGGAGTTTCCTCTGTAGCAGATGATTCTTAAAATCAAATGAGACTAACAGCAAGAAAGTCAGTCCCCTCCTATCATCACCATTTATGCTATACTTTTTTTTTAAAAAAAAAAAAGGGGTGTGTGTGTATATTTGCATGGAATTGTATGAAGTTGACAAATAGCTTAATTCTTGGTGAGAAGATTGCTGGATTTCCTTAAAAGCTTGACATTTCTTTTAAGTCATTAAACTATCAATGTGGTTTTTGTGTCAGTTATGTACCTTTGCATATATAGCATGATACAAAGTTTTCAGGAATTGCTACAGATGTAAATGTAAAGGGGCATAAAAAACCCAACAAACTGCCCTTCCCACCAACCCACTCCTAAACAAAACCCAAAGCATCATGTTTCTGGTGTTTTTCCACCAGATTTTGCGAGCATTTTTTAATGTTAATCTGTTGAAGTCAATATCTGAATATCCATTTGGGATCTCTTGAATGCCTTGAGGAATGATGGAAGTGATCCCTAAAGGTGCTGATCAAAAAATTGGTAGCTTTGTTCTGTGACCCAAAAAATGACCTAATCCTTTCTCACATAGATTTGTCATCTCCACTACTGACAAAAACCGACAACAAAATAGAATATTTTTTGGGGGAAGTAGACGGATATTTTCTTTCCAAGGAAGTTGAGAGTTTCCTGTTAAAAATGTGCCATCCTCCAACTGTACTAGAGCATTTCATGTCCAAGAGCAAAGGAGGGCAGGTAAAAGACCACACCAGGACCTGAAACGTAGTTTTTTTCTGGAAAATACTTCAGCAATCAATCTGCATCACTATTTCATTTCAAGTTGTAAAATGAGAGGATGAAACAGTGGAATCCACCCCTTCAGAAACTGAGACAATTTTTATTTTGCTGGCCATATCTATGTCCTGTTTTCATTCCTGTGACAAATAGAAAAAAAAATCCACATTTTGCTTTTTATACCTGCCTTCAGTGTTTCATCATTTTCATGTCCTTGAAAACATAACTTAAATTTGGGAGAAGAAGTTTCAAAGGTGTTAGGAAACCTTCCAGAGACAAAGATCGCTGAAAGCAAACTAATTATCACCAAGCATAATTTGTTCTACAAGAAATTGGGGTGTGAGATTTAACCAATTCTTGGCTTTTGAGCCTTTGGTCACAGCAATTTTCTGATAGCTTTCTGTGGAACAAATGGATACCCTGTGTTGAAGCCACTTCAGACAAGGTAGTTTCTAATTGTCACCTAATTAGTTGAGCTTTTCTGCCCTGCTAAGCAGAAATCAAATGTTAAGTAAGAATTTAAAGTATATGTTCCTTGAGCAATATTTTTGCTGTTTTAGCAATAAAGGTTTTTTGAGAAACATCTTTTTAGAAGGTCATAAATGTGAAAGAAACCCCCAAAGTATATTGTTAGTGTTAATAAAACATTAATCTACAGTATCCCTCTACTCTACGTTGAAATCTCTATAGGGTTCTGCTGTGGATATAATTTTTCATAGCAAATTCTAAAAATAAACTAAAAGACTAGCTGTCACTAGCTGTGATCTATAACCTTATTTAGAGTTATCCTGTTTCTGGGTATTTTATCTTTTTCCAGCTGGAAGTGTTGAATAATAGAATCTGAGTATCATGGACTTCCGTGGTAGATTTCTAGATGTGCAAATCACTTGTGTTTGCATCTGCAGGATTTTGTTACATTTAATGCATTTTATGATGCGCTGCAAGTATGTTATCCAGTGATAATGTGATTATTTCTTTTCAGGAAATCCTCTGCAAAGATGGCTTTATCTTGAGGATGATTGGCCAGTAGAGCTTTGTTTTTCCAACTGTCAAACTTTTTTCTCACCTGTATAACCTATCAGAGCTACAGTGGCAATTTCACACAAGATAAATCTGGCAATACATGAAATACCTTTTGGAGAAAAGGGAGGGAGGAAGAAAGAAGCCTGTCACTAACCAGGCTTATAACTTTTCTTTTGTCATTTAAACTAAGAAATGCAGGCAAAAGTAGTCCTTTGGAATTTGCTTCCCCTGGAGTAGAAGAAGGGATTGTTGGCTAGGAAATGTGAAGTTTTGGCTTTGGTTCTGATCCTGGTGGATCATCTAAACAAAACCAAACTGTTTTGATTCTCTATCCCTTTCCTGATGGTGGTTATTACTGTGGGCTCTAAATGTAAGCTGGGCAACTTGAAGGCTGAGTGATTTGCATGGTGCTTAGCACAATGGAGATTGGTGCTGGTAGGAGCTAGAGGGCTCCATATTATGCATAAAATTTTCTGGATAAACCCTACCCAATTAGTGTTCTTAAAACAGGTATGCAAGCTAAAATATTGTTTTTAGGATCACAATATAGCAAATGGAGAGGAAAAGGCATGCTACTTCATGAAGCTTTGTGACTATCCCATGGCAATGAAGTGTCATTCAATTAAAAAGAAATCTATTTAGAAACTTCCAGTGGGCTCAAAATACAACTCTGACTTCACAATTTCTAGCCAACACAGCTTGTATAAATGCAGCCCTTTGACACAAAAACAACTTGAAATGTATTGAACTCCTTGAAGCTGGAGATTTCATTGTGTCAGTTACCCACTGTGTATATTGTGCTGGAAAAAAAATCCAACACCTGGCACAGAAAGATTAAATCAACCTGGGTTTCTTCTTAGAACATTCTCCAATCAGGCTCCTATTCAGAACACAATGCTGTTGCTGACATTACTGAAGTTCAAAATGACATTTTTCTTCCTGCAACAGAGGAATTTTTTTTAAATTCTGTGCAGTATTTATGGACCCTAATAAGGCCTTGAATGTTGTGAATCATAGAATTCTTGTCAAATGATACCTTTTAAAAGGCATGTAGTGATCTGGCTGTTTGTACAGGAATAGCTGGTAATGGCATATTGTTTAGAGGTTTGGGTTGTATACTATAAGCTGCTCAGCACTGAGTAAAAATTTAAGAGCGTAGTGTCTCTAAATTGGGAATGACTGTTCAACTCAACTGATATTAAATCTTTGGTGGGGAAAGTGCTTGCTAAGGGTTTTCCCTCCACCTATCCATTTATTGTGTGTGTAACTCTCTTGACTCCTGATTTATGAAAGGCAATCCTAGAAAAAGTAAAGAATTGGCTTGGCATTTGCAAAAATGGATCCTGGTGTGCAGGTATAATAATGTTGAGGGGAAAAATGTAATGAGGAAGAGACCTGAAGTAAGACAAGAGAGTCAAATGATGTTCACTGAAATACAGAGTTAGGGGATTTCTTAGCTGTGGGGTTAAGGAATGGTTAAATTGTAATTCTAGGTTGGTTGTTTGGTCATGGTCCAAATTTGACCTGTTAATTTCAAAGTTCAAACTTTCTTGTTGTGAAGTCATTCAAATAGTATATCTTTGGTTAGACTTACGACACCTGAATGACTCAAGTCCTTGGCCCCTTCTAGCCTTAAAAGATAAGACTTAGAAAAGTATCTTAGCCTCACTTTGGAGAATTATTTAAGAGTCTAAATTTTATTGAAAATAAACAAGACTGAATAACTCATCTCTGAAAATAAAAAGTACAAGATCTCTAGGATGGTTTTGGAAATATTATGGCAGAATTTTTATTCTGAGGTACTTTGCAGACGGAGGATGAATACTTCAAAAGCAGAGTGTATTAAAGAAAATCTGTAGCTTTTACTTGTATTTTATATATTAGTTTTCTCTAGCTGTTAGGGTACCTGGATTTCTTGAATTTACTTTCCATAAGTGTTGAAGAAACCATTAAACTCGAAGCTTCAGTTCTCTCAAGTTGAGGGTTGGGTCGTGGCAGAAATAGAACAAAGCAGAATGAAATTAAGTCAATAACAACTCAGCTATTGTCAAAATTTGAAGACAATGCTCCAGGTACAAATTTTTATTATTTTTTTTTTTTCAGAAACAGGGGTTTCTGCAAAAAGAATTTCCTCCCTCTATAGGAGATAATTGGTATTTCCCCAAGAAATGTGAATGTATTGTGGAATGGCTGAATGCAGAGGGACAGGTCTTTTGTAGGGAGTGCTTTAAGTGTGAGGTACTTTCTCAACCATGAGACCCTCTGTGATGGCTAGTGACTGCTCTAAAAAGAAGGGATCCTCTTAACCAAGTGGGGCAAGCCCCTGTTTGCCAACAGGCTGGCTCACCTAGTAATGAGAGCTTTTAAACTAGGAATTGCAGGAAAGGGAGATGTTGACCCACAAACAGGTGAGGACAAGGGAGACCTTATAATCAACAAACAGGGATGAAGTGAGCACATCTCAAGTGTATGCACAAAGATAAGGAAAACTTCCATAGCTTTACTGGGAAACCATCACAAGTGGGTACCTCTCTGAAGTGCCTATACACTAATGCTTACAGCATGGAAAACAGTGTCCATCTGTGTTTGTAGGGCTACAATCTCAGCGGCACCAGAGAGACATGTAGGATAGCTCAAAGAACCAATGTGTTGCCAAGGATGGATACAGGCTCTTCAGGAAGGACAAGGCAGGACAGTGAGGAGAGGGGAGTTACCTCTTATGTGAGAAGGTAGCAGGAACACGTGGAGCTCTGCCTTAGTATGAATATGAGCTAGCTGAGAGCTTATAGGTCAGAATTAGCAGGCAGACCAACATGGATGATATGGTGGGTGTTTGCTACCAACTGCATGATCAGGAAGAAGATGTAGATAAGGCCTTCAGACATCTGGAAGAGCCTAATATTCACAGGCTCTTGTACATGTGGAGGACTTTAAATACCCCTGTTTGTACTGAAGGGGTGACACAGCAGGACACAAGCAACCCAGGAGAATTCTTTGTGGAGTGCATTGATAACTTCCTGACACAGGTGATTGAGGAACCAATGAAGGAACATGCCCTGTAAGACCTGATACTTACAAGAAAGGGTGAATGTGTCAGGAATGGCCTTGGCTGCGGTGACCTTGAGATAGTGGACTTCAAGATCCTGAGAGAAAGGGTCAAGTAAAATAGCAGGATCACAATCTTGGAGTTCAGAAGAGCTGACTGTAGCCTGTTCATGAATCTACTTGAAAGAATCCCATGGGATACAGTCCTGGCAAGAAGATGAATCTTGGAGACCTGGATTTTTTTTTTTCAAGAATGACCTACTTCAAGCTCAATTACGATCGATTCTGATTTTCATGAAAACAAGCAATGGTGGCAGGAGACCTGTGTGGGTGAACAAGGATCTTCTGACAGAACTCTGATATAAAAAGCAAGAATGCAATGTGTGTAGTTAGTTGACCCAGGAGGAATATGAAAATACTGTCTGAAATGAGATTGGGAAAGCCAAAGCCTGCATGGAGTAGGTTCTGGCAAGTGACGTGAGAAGGAGGTGAAAAGGCTTCTACAAGTATATTGGAAGTAAAAGGAAAGCTAGGAAAAATATAGGCCTGGTACTGAGTTTTTCCTGATGAAAAACAATATGGAAAAGGCCGAGGTACCTGATGCCTTCTTTGCCTTGGTCTTTGCTGGGTAGATCTGCCTTCAGGAGTCCAAGCCCCCTGAGACTCCTGGGAAAGCCAGGAGCAAGAACAACTTGCTCTCCTTGGTGGAGAAGGATCAGGTTAGGGAACATTTAAACTGGACATACACAAGTAGGTGGGACCCCATGGGGAATGCACTCATGAGTGCTGAAGGAGTGGACCGTGTCATTGTGATTGCCTTTGAAAGGTCATGGGGTTAGAGATGAGATTCCTGTGGACTCCCATCTTCAACAAGGGCAAGTTGGGAGGATCCAGCAAAGTACAGGCTGGATCCTCTCCTTACCTTGAACTCTGTGAAGGAGATAAAAATGACTTTCAGGAGAATTTTCTCTAAACACGTCAAGGAAAAGAAGATAGAAGCTGGGTGGAGTGATGAATAGACAGATTGCCCAGGGAGGAAGGCTGTGGCATGTCCATCCTTGGAGTTACTTAAAATCCAAACACAGCACCGAGCAGCCTGCTGTCATTCACCCTTCCAGGCCAGAGGGGCCAGAAAAATCTCCAGGGGTCCCTTCCTGCCTTTACAGTTATGTGATTCTGAGTTTTTAAATAATGAAATAATTGAAGAAACTGATCTGCTCATTGTCCTTCCACACACAGAATGATCTTAAGTCAGTCAACAGGATTTATTATGGCTTATTTTTTTTTACCTCAGAATTGAATATGCTGAATTGTATTTCTTTTTAATTGTGTGTGCTCTCCTGGCTAGAAAATGGTAAACACACTTCTCTGCATATATCCAGAAAAATTTGCCAATTATTATTCCAGACTTTGATTCCTCTCACTATTTTTAACAGCTGTTGTACTTAATTTCAGAACTCAAGAGTTGCTGTCTTCTGTAATGACTGCACTAACAGTCTACAGCTTTGGTTTCTTGAAATAATTCTGAAAAGTTACATTACAAAAAGGCTTACTACTGTGGATTCCAGCATCTTAATGCATTTTCTCCCATGAATCTAAAAAAAAATCCTTTAGATTTTTGTCAGTATGTGTAAAGATAGCAGTAAATACTGACACAGAGTACTTCTCATTCTCTAAGTGCTCTAAATTTGTTGGCTAATTAATATTCCCAATACTCTTGGGAGATCTGTGTTTTTAATTATCCCCATTTTATAAGCTCTGGGAATATGAAATAGTGTCACATGGGACCCAACAAGCCTTTGAGTTTTTTTACATTGCTCTCCCAGTACCAAAAAATTGATTTCCTACATGATGCATCAGAAAGTGTACGAGTGGGAAGAGAAATGACCTTGAACTGGGTCAAGATCTGCTTTAGCTTCTAGCCTGCTCCCAAGCAGAAAGCTTTTTTTCAGCCATGAACTTCCTTACTTTTACTTCGTGACACCAACATCAATGAGATTTGTCTTGGAGAAGAAACAAATAGGACTTAATCGGTGCAGATCTCATGAAAACTTTGAGAAGTTTTTTCCTTAGGCTTTGTTTTGTGAGCCTTCCGCGTGAACATGTTGTACCAAGTCATAAATGCATAGACTAAAATAACATTCTTAAATAAGAAGAAACTAGAACCTGACATTTCAGTAGCATTTCTGTTGTGTGTCCCTTTCCAATCAATCACTTCTTTCCAGAGAAAGGAAAAAACAGGGTAAGTACTTGTTTTTTTTCATAGTTTTTGGAAGGTTGATTAACTGTGTGTTCATCCTTCTTGACAAATGGCAGGGCTTCATACAGCGATCCTTGACAATTCACTCAGCCTCCTAATACAGGAAAACACTGTTTTAAAAGTGTTAGTTTAACTAGGCAATCTATATTGATATTGACTCAGTTCCTCCTGTGTAGTGAGGTCCCCTATTCAAATTTGTCTAGCTCCATCTCTCCAGATAATCTCCAGTCTGGCTATGGAGAAGATAACTGGTTGTGTTGTGGTCTGACGTTCTCCACTTGTGAGGAGGAAGCAAATAAATCTTTCTTTACTGGGAGCTGTTGCTTGCTCATATGGAACAGCTTGCACTTACTGGCTTTGGGCAAATAAAGTTTTGTGGCAGGTGGCCAGCTATTCCCCCAGCCTTCTCTGGTGTTGCTTTGGTGCTTCTCGGGCAGGGAGCTGCTCTTGCACACTAACCAGGTGTCAGCATTTACCTATGAATGTTTGTTCATACCATGGCAAATAATATGGATATTGCCTTGATGCTTTCATTTTGCTGCTTGAGGAAAAATTAGGCTATTCTGGAAAGCCCATATTATGTGAGAGTTATCTCCAGAACTCTTCCTGTCCCTCGCTTTCTGACAAGTACTGTTAATCTTGAGGTTTCTTGAATAAGGCTGACCTATCAAATTTAGGTCTGTATGTCTGTGAATTAGCTATTGATGGACTTTCTCTTGCGATTCGCGATAAATTTATTATATTTAGAGTAATGCTGTCAAGTTCAAGGCTGGGCTCCCAATTTAAAGCAGAACTGTCTCTTGTATGCAGGCTAAAAAGTGTTGTGAATGATGTCCATGTGCTCCAACTTATTTCTGCAGTCTCCAAGATGGTTTTAGGCGCTCACTACTATATAAAACAATAGTCTGTTGCCAATATTTAAATATAAAGTTTTACTTTAGCATTGTACCCATTTTTTACTGTCTAGATGAATGGATTTAGTCCACAAATGGTGAATTGTAGCTTCCGTTGTAAAATGGTAGCTTTAGATATATTCTAATGAAACTCTTGCCAGGAAACTTTTTTTGAGTCAAAGTAACAACAAAGAAGGGACAGAGTAGTCAGTTTAACCCATTTAACCCACTCTTCTAGCCTTTACTAGGGCACCAATTTGAACTGTTACCACCCACAACTGAGACAGGCGCTCCTGTTGGCTGTTCAGTTGTGGGTCTTCTTCATTTCTTGTGAAGAACTAAATATTTCCTGTCATTTTGTCCCCTAATAGTTAGGATGCTTCCTTGAATGCTGATCTTCTGCCCAGTCAGGGAAAGCAGTGATTGCAGCACGGCTGAGTGAGCATACTAACCAGTGAGCAGGCTGGTGGTGGTGGTTATTTTTTTCCTTCACTACTTGTTTAACACAAACCTGTTTTTTAATAGACTTGGTTTCATATGAATCCTGAGTAAGGGGATTTTTTTTTTTTTTAATATGCATTATGGAAAATCTGTTTTGTTCCCAGATCTGTTTTATTATTTCACTTTCATTCAAGACATGAGGGCTTGTGAAGTATGCGTAGGAACATCCTTGTTGAAGTGCTGCACGCTTCCATTCTAGGGCTGACTGAATTCCTTGTGCTGATGGTAGCCATACCTGCATGTTAATATAGATACTGGTGTACAGTACTGGTGTACTGGTGTCACAGCTGGGCATACTGATGCACGCTAAACCTCACCCTTTCTCCTTTTTCTAGTATATCAATATTGGGAAAAAAAGAAAAGAGGGTAAATGTCAGTAGAACAACAACAGAATGTTTATAGTGGGGCTAAATAATTTTAGAACGTTATTTTTGAGTGATTGATACTGTCATCTCTTATATAGGATAAGTTGGGGATGGAGGGATTAAAGAGATCTATCATAAAGAGCAATCTTCACAAAATGATTAAAAAAAAATAGGATAAAAATCTCCAGAACTGAGTGCTGCACCTGTCAAGGGTGCTCATAAATGTCGGAGGTAATACTGATTTTCAACCAGCTGGTTCTTCACAGTAGTTATGAGATCTTTTAGCTTTAAATAAAACATTATGTTGTCATTTGCGTGAATCAGACTTTGACATCCCAAAATATCCCTCACGCCCCACTTCAGCCTTTTCCATTCCTTCTCTCCTCCTCCTCCTCCATTGTCCTATCTGCAGTAAAATACTAAACCACAATGTCTTGCCATCCCCTGTGGGCTGAAATGCCTATTAAGACTTGTGTGCAGACAGAGCTAAGAAAATAAATAACGAAGCTCTGGTGCTCTTCATCCCAGCACCTATTTACACTCATGATCAACTTGAGCTTTAAGTACATTTTTGAGACTATTGTAAGTAAATTCTAAGCATGTCCTGGTTGTACAAGGAAGGACTGCAGCTGGTCTGAGAAGCTCTGCAGACAGAGATGTAAGGAAAGAGCTAAAGGCAGCAATGATCTAGGAATGTTTATGCAGATAAAAAGAATTGAAAATACCAGGCATTTTGGCTTGAATGGGAACCACGTTGCACATTTTATTTTATCTGACTTTGAGAGTGATGGTACTGAGAAACGCTGAGGGTAGATGTTTCTCATTCTCTAACTTGCACTGGAGACAGTGAAATCAGTTCTGAGGATCTTTGGAAATAAAAAATGAAAGAACTTACTGGGTCTAGAGCCTACTACTTCTAGATAGTGCCGACAACTACGTTGTACATTTCAAACTGTTAAAATGAAATGTTTCTAGACTCCCTCCTCCTCTCTACAAGTCTTCACAAATGTTATCCCTCTCATGATCTGAAGTTTTTCTGAATTCCAGACAAAATATGTCCATGGGCACAGAAGCTGTTCTTCTGCTTAAGCAGTTTTTTTCCCTCCCCAAGCTATGGCATTTACTGTTGAGATGCCTTTGTTTTGCTTAGCTATAAAAGTCCTTCTCGTTGGTTTTCCTGAGTGGCCTTTTAATTGTTCTCTTTCATGGCTTTCTTTGGTTAAATGGAAAAGCCTCTTGTAACCTTCCAGTTAAGGTCCCACCAGGGCCAGGTATGATGGCTTTTTAATTTTCTCCCTGACAACACCTCTTGTGGTGTGCCCTCTGTCTTATAGCCATGTTCCTCACCTTGTGGCAAATGGGAAGAGTAGTCTGTCCCAACCTCAGCAGAGCACTCCAGATGGTGCTAGGTGGGAAAAGTACTGAGCTGGAGGAGAGTGTGGTTAGTACAAATGCTTTGTTGGGAATGACTGAAGGAGATAACCTCCCTCCAGCTTTATAGTTTCTTTTAACACAGTTTATTGTTAGTATAGAGTTCCTCAGGGACTGTTTTTGACATTGATCTTATTTATTATTTTCAGTAATTACTAAAAAATAGGATAAAACCAAGAAGGTGCTAATGTAATTTGCTAATGGCTTGAAGCTGGAACTGCATAGGAGGAGACTGTCCTACAGGATTGACCTTGATTGAATAGTGATGAATTGGAGAAAAAAAGGAATTAGTATGAAAATCATGTGCAGTTACACACTTGTAGGATAAAATAATGTGTATTCCTGGGATTCCTCATTCAGTGGAAGAACAAAAAGTTTGAGGAAGGCTCAGCTGTATTGTTTAGTCAGAGGGTGACTGAATTTTTTTAAAGGGTAGCGAGGTCTGATCCTCCCGCCACTGGAGGGAGACAAGGACCAACGAGAACAACCGCTAGTAAATGTCAGATGATGTGCAAATTCACTTTTAAGAGTTGGAAACAGCTCTGTCCCTCATGATTTGGAGGGTATTACCTTAGATCTCTCTGTCTTCAATTGCACCACGTTGAGATGGACAGAGCACAAGACAGGGAATGTTGTGTGGGAAGGGAAATATAAGCAAATACAAACCAAAAGCAACTAATTTGCAAACTGTTGTCTTGAATCAAAACAGTCCTGAGGATGATGGTGGTAGCACCTCTTAAATAGCTTCTCTTAGTCTATGCTCCCTGGAAAACTGCAGTTTATTTAAAAAATATTTCTTACTTAATTGTAGCCAAAATGATCTGTCTTAATTGTTCTGGATTACTGTTCCACAGTTGGTACAGTAGCAGTTCAGCCAATAGATTAATTTCTTTTTTACATCTCTTTAATAGAAGATAAAGAAACTACAGGCAGGCCAACAAGACTCCATTAATGACAAAGCACATGTAGAGTCATGAATAGAGAGACACATTAACAATAACACCAAACTTGAAGGAAAGAAAGTATTTGCAAAGAAAAGAGAATAATTGCTTAATTTTATTCTCTGCTCCAAAGCAACAACATTGTAATAGTCCAAAACTTTCCTGCTTAAGAGCCAGTGCATTAGATATTAGCAAGACTGACAGACTGCAGCTTCTAAATGTGGGGAGAAAAAAAGAAGTTAAAGAAATTAGGATAGATCAGAGAGGTCCCGAAGGTAGTGATTGCTCCCACTGTTCTTTCACACACAATTAATCTGGATGCTATGTGTCTGCTGTGGAAAATGCTGTACAGCCAGCACTGTCTTTCCAGTTGGCATCTCTGGTGCCCAGTCGCAGATATCTGTGGTGTATGAATTTCATGATCTATTTTAAAAGGCAGGATTGGAGGAAATGGCTGTAAATCAAGAAGTTTCTATGCAGTTTGCAAACCAGCTTTTTCCTCTCATTTGCCAGAACCCTGACTGGAACATCCCCCTTTTCTTTTTTTTTGTTAGTTTTTTTTTCCTCATTTCTTCCTCAGTTCTTTGCCCTTATGTTGGCTTTTTTTGGACCAGTGTCCTTACTAAAACCAGATTTCTTCTCTTTGTTGTAAAGCTCCTGGGGACTTATATGAACTCTTGCCTGTTTTGGTAGAAGTCTGTGATGCTGTAGCAATCGCATTCACAGGATTTAGCACCTTTTGTTACAATCTAGCTCTGGTGATACTTATGCTAGTGTTTCACCTGAAATCTGCAGATATTTTACTCCCTCATGAATATGATAATGAATTGTTTCACGCTCTTAAAATGTATCTTTGCAGTCCCAGAGACAACTTTGTATCTTGGGGTAGTATTTAAATAACTTACCTTCATGGAAAATGTATAAGTCTAGGTTTAAAAAAAAAAAAAGATAGTGAATAAATTCAGTGTGGCACGAATTTGACATCTGCATTGCAAAAAATATTCAGTGCAAGTAAATTATGCATTTTATCTTTGTTAAAACAGTTCAGAACAAATACTTTCAAATGCTATTTTAATTACTACCTTTATTCTGCCATTTCTAAATGAGCTTTCTGCTCGGCAACTTAATACCTGAAATCTGATATTCTAAATGTTTCCTTATTTCCTTGTGTATCTTTTTATGATCACTCTCATATTCTAATTTTCCTCTGTCAATCAAATTGGTGTTTGAGCCTATTGTTTCATTATACCCATAAAGACACAGCTGCATAATATTGCTACAATTTTCTTCATGATTTATCTTTTTACTTAATTTTTCTTTGTATGTGGACTTTGCTATAGTGATTATCTGTCACACACTTTATTGCGTATTTATGACACCTGAGTTATTTTTATTCTAGATAATTCCTGGACTTGTGATCAGACTAATAATTACTGCATTGTTCTGAAGTTCATTAAATCACTATCTTATATATAATTTGGAATGCATTAGTACTGAATGGACTAAGAGTTACAAGTATATTTTGTGTTTGTAGTTTCTGCTATTTTTGTGAACTATTAGAAATCTCATTAAAAAGCTTGACAATAAGAGCCACACAACCTACTTTCCAGATCAAAGTAGTTCAAAGAAATCTAGATGTGCATATATATATTTTAATTAATGCTGTATTTTTTTCCAAAGCCTGCTCCAGTCATTAGGTGGTTTTTTTCAATTGGCAGTTCTGTTTGTGGTTTGGTTTGAACAAGTTCTTATTTTACAACACCTGTAGCATGCTGAGGTGATTTAGGCAAATACTAATCCATGTTTGATTTGCAAGACCTTACTACAACTCTTATAACAATAACTACAACAACTTATAACTACTGGACTTCAAGATCACAAAGCCTGTACTATAAGCCCTCTTATAGTGGGAAAGAGCAATGGGTACTTCCATTGATACTAGGGGAACTGGCAGCTGGGGAACCTGGCTTCTGAGAAATGCTTCTATTTACCCCTTGGACCAGGACAGGTTGGGGGCTGACCTGCTGGAGAGCAGCTCTGAGGAAAAAGACCTGGGAGTCTTAGTGAA
>JAOXNG010000012.1:48164004-48176332 GCA_028566535.1 Scolopax minor
TCATAATGGCCAAGTGTCTTCACTGCAAAGTGCCTTTGTGACAGCATAAGTGCGAAGTGTCTTAGCATGAAGGAGTTGAAGCGCACAACTACGGAGAAGAAAGGGGAGCTTGGATTGTGATCTGTGCCCCATCTTCAATCTCTCAGTCCCTATGTGGTTGTCTGATGTCATACTGTTGTGGTTCATTGTCAATGCTGAGCCACCCGGAGTGTGTGCCTTTGGTGCTGACTAGTAAACTGCCACAGACAGGAATTAATAAAACTGTAATGATTTTCATGGTATTTAATAGATCAAGTTGCATATTTTCTAGCTGAATGTTTTCAGAAAAGTAAAACATTTCCTGGGAAATGACATTTCCTGAAAAATTTTTGGCAACAGACTGTTGAAACACCTTGTTTCCCTTTGCATGTTTCCATGGCGTGGAACTCAAAAGGGTAGATTAGCCATGAAAAATTGTGCAGTTTCCTTTATCCCCAGTTTGAGCCAAGAGAGACTTCAAACTGTAGAAGTTTTGGCTGTTTAAGTAGCCCTGTTAATTAGCATTGTAGCTTGACATAGCCACATTCCTTGATACTCATTAGTAGGAAATTGTAAAATAAATTATAAAACCCAAAGGACATTAAATATTTCCTACCTCAGATACTGAAAACAAGTACTGTAATAGGAATAGGCCATTCATGCTACTGCTTTTCATGTTTTATTAAAAACCTCCCCAGTAGGATCATTGGGCTGGATTTATACATTAAAAAATGAAAACACAGTAGTTATTCTCTTGCCTACAAAAATAAATGGTTAGCATAACAGTATATTGTTTAGAGATATCAATTGTATCTGAAAAAAGGAGAAGAAAATGTTTTCAGCAGTGTTTTTGAGGTTAAGTGCACTGGTGAAAAGAGCAGTGAGGTAGCTGGGGGTACAAAAGTATTTTGGTGTCTGCCTTTGTGAAGATTTGGGACTGATTGAATCAAACCCCCTGTGAGGGTGGCAGTCCCATTATGGTACAGGTTGACTGGTGTAATTATTTTTTTCTGAGGTTATCAGCGTGTTCAGTCAAAAAGCTAATATGTGCATTATTGCTTTGCTAGTTTTTAAGCCCTTTTCTCATTATAGGTATTGATCTTGATTAAAAGCTGTTCTCCAAATGTTTGGTTCCATTGACATGAAGCTATTCTTACCTTCTCTGCTACCAGAGGGAAAGTATCTTCATTCAGGTTAATTGCTGGTGCCTTATGCTAAATGCAAATACCAGAGCACTGCCTGAGGTGAAAATTCAAAACTGGAAGAGGGGGGTTAAAAAAAGGCATCTGTTAAAATATCCTTTCCTTCTGTATTTACCAGAACAGTGTGCTTTCCTTTGGCATTGCAATATGGCAGAGAAAATGTGACAAATACTCTTTTGAAGACAGATAATTTTCAGCTCTCTGTCAGTGAATGTGTATTGTCTCAGTCCTTTACCAGAAGCAGGGGAGGGGAAAATAGTAGCAGACAGCAGTGGGTATAGAAATACACAACAAATAAAACACAATAACCTAGTGCTACAAGGAGGAATGATGTACGGTCACGTTGAGTTTAGGCAAAATGAGAAGCTCTGTTATCACAACCTGAAATGTGTGGCTGGACACCCTTGTGCCAATGATGGTGTGATATTCGTGGGCATTAATGTCCCATCAGAGTTTGCAGGAGCACGGTAGCCTTTGAGAATAGATAACTTGTTCAAAAATAAGATTTACTTAGAGACACATACAAATTGAGTTGTGATTTTGATGAGGCTTTATGATAAACTAAACTTTGTTTAGTTTAACTTTATTTATCATTAATAGATAGATAAACCCTTTCTAGGTTCAAGAGAAGGCCTGAAATCTGTCTACACACTACATCCCACAGTTTGATAGGCAAGATGGAAAGGATGAGATCATCTGCAGAGGTTCCTATAAAGCCTAGGAATTATATATCAGAAGGACTGGAGGGAGTTTTTTGAGGCTAGGAGTGACGTGTAGCTTAAAAATTTCTAGGATGGTTTGGTTTAAAGTGTTCATAAACTTTAGTAAACTATCCCATTGGCAAATGATTCTCACTTAACATTTGGGCTCTATTCCTTGTCTAAAATGGTTTTGGCTCCGTTTCTGGCATTTGGATCTCACTGTCTGTTGGATTGAGATCCTTCCACTGTAAGTTTCTATGTTGTCTTGCAGGCAGTTAGAAGTCATCATGACTTCATGCTCTTCTCAATTAAATGGACTAATTTTTTTTTTATTTTGTTTTTATTTGCTAGGTCAGATATTTTCTTAATCATTTTTATGATTCTTCTCTGAAATTTTCCATGGTATTTTTCTAGGTCCAAAGTACAACTTGGAATCTTCTGTGGGGAAAAGAAATAAAAATGAATGCTTCATGAATTCAGTTCCAAATGAACCCTAAATGAAATGTTATGCACTGTTGGTTGCCAGTCTGGAAGCTGGTCTATATCCCTGGTTCTGCCTGGAAAATAAAAATGGAGGCTAAACACCTTGCCTGTGCTCTTTTGGTGTTGAATATGTGTATCTGCCCTCAAACCAGTTGTAGTCCTATGGCTACCTGCCTGGAAACCTCTTACCAGACTGAAATTGGCAACAACTTCCCCAAATTGTGGACAGGAACCCATGACTTCAGTTATTTTTCTGTTATTAAATTCACTATGTCATTATAGATGCTCTTTTTCAGAGGGAGGAGAGCAATAGGAAAAATAACTCTAACGAGGATTCTAAAAGGGGCTTTATCAAGAAGTGTCTGTCTCTTCCAGGGGTTGTATTTCTTTTTGTGGTGTACCACGTGAGAATGTGAATTTAAGCCCAATTAATACAGTGCGAGAGAAAGTTGAGTCTTAGAGGTTGTCATGAAAGAATTTCTCTTCTCTCTTACCACAAAATTGAGCTTTGCTGCTGCTACTCAAACCGAGCAGCACCTTGTCCTAGCAGAGCTCTCTTCTCCCTTTTTGGAAGGACTCTTCATTATGTAGGCACTTGCCAATGTGATTAAAGACTTTTGTGCTTTTCAGACATTAACTCAGAGAGATATCTTTAAAATAAAGCAAGAACTTTTAAATTCCTTAGCTGATTACTGTGCTTTGTGATCAGAAAGGTCCCTGGGGCAAGGGTTATGTCTTGCATTGCCAGGCATCCAGATACTTATATGGCTACTATGATATTTGCGGTTGAAATCAGTGCAAAAAGCTGAAAGAATATTCCGTTTTAGTGTGGAGAGCTCACTTCAGTGCAGTGTATACCCATTCCTTAAAATACGATAGAGACAAGTTGCAGATGTGCAATTTCACCTGTCTGCTGTTGTTTATCCCTTCTCTGAGAAGCAGAGGAATTCTACAGCGTGCATCTCAAACATCCATAAACTATTTACTTCACCAAAAATTTAGCTAACAGTAAGATAAATTAATACTGTCTTGAACTGCAATAATTTTTTTCACTGATATTCCAAATCAATTTAAACTGTCATCCTTAACTTGCTTTGTTCAACTCTAAATGGATCCGCACCCATAGTAATAAGGTGGGATGATAATAAAGTCACTCTTATTCTTTAGGGACTTTTCTTTCTTTCTAGAAAGTCTTATATGTTAATGAAGAAGATACAATTTTCTGAGGCTTTTAAAAGAAGAACAATAATGAGTATTTAATTGAATGGCATGAATACTCTTTTTGTCTTGGTTAAGTCAGAAAGTAAATACAGGTATGCTCGAACACAAATATTGATATAAAAATGCACATTAAATCTTCTGCTTTGAAAAAATTTCAGACATGCCCTCTATTCCTACCATCCTGAATCCCATTAGAGATAAACTCCTATAAGACAGGATAAACTTTTAAGGACATACCTGCTTCTTCAAGGTATTGCTCCTTAAATCTCACTTGTCATTTATCTTCTCATTTGAAGTGCTATGTGATAAACGACCTGTAGAAGATACAGTATTTGATGCCATGCACCTCTCTATTTTTATGCCTTTAATAAAAATTGAGATTTTGCTAGGAAATGTTTTTTCCTTTAATGACTTTTCTGATGTGTTTGGATTTCAAATAATGTTTTCATTTTGTCTAGTTCTGTGTGACATTATTCTGGTTCCTGTGAATGACATTTAAATGATTATTCTTAGGTAATGAATATAATCCTATTCAAAGGGTTCATTTTTAAGAAAGTTTCTCTACAATAGAGGTTAAAAAAAAACCACCAGAAGAATAAAAGAAACTTCTTTTTTGTATCTACTTTCCACTGTGGAGCATCAGAGGAATACAAAAGTCATCAGCTGTCAGTCGTCACACCAGTGACACTGTTTCCAATTTGATTTAGCTTCAGATTAATTGAAACAGGCAGTGCTGATTGCTACCACTGAAAGAACTGGAAGTTATTTCCTATGACAGAAGTCAAATGGGTTAGTTTGGCAAATGAGTCCAACACTTATGCAGACGTGTTTATTTTCTGGTTGGTATTTGTCCTTGAAGGAAAGAATTGTATTTGCATTTGGAAGGAGATGCTTATTCATAGCTGAATGTGTTATGCACGATGCAATCTATGGCAGTTTACAAAGGCTTTCTATCCTTAGGTGGTTCTTGGATGCCTTCTTGAAAGATCTTTAATTTGGGCTAACAGATTTTTTTTCTTCTCTCAGAACTTCTCTTTTACCTACAGAGACCTTTCTGTCTCTGCTGGGATTAATTGCCTCATATTCTGTCACTTCCTCCCTGCTGGGAATTTCAGGGTCGGAAATAATAGAGCTTTTTCCTGGATCTTGCTTAATGGATTGGGCAATGAAACCCATGGTGTTAGTGCAGGTCAGTGAACTGCTCTTGAAAATCAGGAGAATCGCTCAACAATCACTTCATTTTGTCAAAGAAACCTGTTCTGTTCCTGGATCAAGCCTGAATCCTGCATCTGGCAGCCAGGCAGTTCACTCAAGCTTGGCTGTCAGGATTGTCCTAAATGATTCACTAATTTATTTTAGTGTTTGAGTCTAAAGGAATAAGAAAAGCCTGAACCAGATTTTCACTCTCTTCTTGGAAATAAGGTTAAAGTATACATAGATATTGGAGGAAATTGAGCCCCAGGATTTTAATGAAAAACCTTCATCTGCAAAATTGATCCTTGCTAGGGAAATTAAAGTGGGAAGGAAACCTTTTTCTGCTTGCCACACCACTCCCTGTAGAAATCACATCACATACCAGGGCAGTAGCACTGCTTTATTGCCAAAGTGGTGCTCAGGTGCTAGAGAAATGGTCTTGTAAATCTGTGTCACAGTGATACATAGTGACATTCCACCAGTTTTCCACCAAATTCTGCCTCTGGTTCCTACAGTATTGTGAGAGTGGAAGGAACAGGTCAAAATTCCGTGTTAACTTCTGAGAAGGTATTTAATGTTTAACTCCATATGCTGCAATCTATGAGCAGTATGAGCTTCTTGAACTTCAGTGAAGTTACCTACAGGGATTAACTTCTCCTGGAATTAAGTGTGGCCTAAAGCTTTATAATGTCCGTGCAGGTGTAGCTTTTGTGCCAAAAGAAAAATAAATCAATATGAATTATAGATACTTCACATTACTTTGCTGCTTTAAACTGTCAGTCTGTGCTGGAATGTTATTTCCTAGGTTTTGGAAGTAAGCACAGGGATCCTGAGGGTTTGCTAAACATTTATCCTCTTTGGAGAAGAAGGATGTTTGCATTCTAGTAATGTGCTTTCTGGTGCTTGATAAAAAGGTTCAAACGTATGTCATGTTCCTCTTCTAGGTGGATTTTTTTTTTTTTTTTTTAGGAGTCATTGCAGTTGGTATAGAGTGATGCTCTGAACACCAAATGATGTACAACACTGGCTGGCCTATGTATGTGGCCGTGTAACTGTCTATTTTAGACCAGAGTTTAAGTGAATGTTGTGTCGAGGTTCAGAATTTACCAGTGTCCTGGGGGTGAGGAGGACTGGGTGACTATTGTTCTCGAGCTGCCTTCAGACCTAACATGACAACCTCACTCAACTCTGGAAGGATGCTTTAAAAAAATTAGTAATATTAATTTTCAAAAAAGGCAGGCTAAATTTTGCCCAGAATGTTTTCTGAAATCTGTGGTCGAGTTTTAAGCTACTCAAAACTCTGCTGTTCCCCAATAAATCATTCTTCACTTTCTCTCAAAGCAGAACATTGTTTTATACAATATTATTTTTGCTTACCCTATCCCCATTTCAAGGTAAAATAAGCGTTCCCCCAAGGTGGCAGGAGTTGAAGTTACGTCTCCCAGGTGTCCATCCTTCCTGGGAGGACAGTCAAGACACAATGTCTGAGTCTGGCAACCTTGCTCCAAGCCATTGCATTTTGCACTCAAGCGGGAGAAAGTTCCATCTTGCTGACTATGGAGGGGAGGTGGCAACCTTTCCCTAGGGTGATGGCTAACTGCTGCTAGGATCTTTCAGTGCCATAAATAAATGAATATCAAAGACCTAAACACTTTTCAAACATTTAAAACTCCACCTGTCTTGAGAGTGTGCTCTGCCTGGTGGGATCAAGGTCTTTGACATCTCTTCCAAGATTCATTCACAGCAGTGTTCTTTGATACTTATACAATATTAAACTCATGTTAATGCAGGATGAAAGTGTCATACTTCAGGTGTGTAGAAGCCAGGAGAGAGAGTTAACTCGTAATAGCAATTCACCTACTTACTATTTTTTTTCTAGATTACTCTGGAAACAGCTATTTTATGTAGGTATGCACATGATGTGCTGAAGAGAATAGTTATTGTCCAACACTGAGTTAATGAGGCCTTAATTTTTGTTTCCTTATTTCTGTGTAGCTAAAACTTTCTGCTTTCAAGAGTCATTTCAAGGCTCTTATTCTTTTCTTAATTTATAATTTGGATAGATTATTAAAGAATCTACCTTATGTTTATTGAAATGTGGATGCTTTTCAAATTGGACAGGAATACAGAGATGGTGCTTCTAGGAGTCAAATTACTGTCTGGAGGAAGCAAACATTCTTAGCACCACCAAAACCAGGCCTTTTAACAAAAGAAATAAAACACACCACCACCCTACTGCTTCTCAAACAAAGCATAAATCCTCTTCCTTTCTCCTTCCCAAAGAATCTTTTATCTTTGGTACCTATACTGCCTATTGCTTTACTGTTAGTAAGCAGTCAGTTATGAGGAGCCTTCTCTTCTCTTCCCTGCACTGGTATATTCCAAAAAAGGATCAAGATAATGTACTAAAAGGATTGAAAGGATTTTCAGCATAGAAACAGGCAAACTACATCCTCCTCTGCTGTTTGAAGCTGTGCATCTGCATCCTTTCCAGAGCTGGCTGGATCACTGCTACTTTGAAGGACTGTTTTGCTGCAAACCCCTCTTCTTGCTTTTCAGATTATGTGCTGATTAAGTGACTCATGTCACAGCTCTTGATTGAGAGGTCTGTTTCGGTAATTACATGAAAGTAGCAGTCTAGTGCTCCTAATCCATTTAAATCACTTGTAAATGACTTGCCTTCATTTTCTCTCCTGCTTCTACTATTGTGTGGTACCTTCTTACTCATATGTCAAGGTGAGCTATTTCCTCCTGCCTAAAGAATGGGCTCACTAAATCCCACAAAGTATGAGGAAAACATGGCACTTAACGTAAGTAACTGCTGAAACTTTATTCTGGGATGTGTATGGATTTCTATTAGACAAACAGCTCATCTACCAAGGTGAAAAAAAGTCCTTAATTCTTCTCGCCTGAGTTGCCATGCAATTGTATCAGATCCAGAGGACAGCTATTGACAGGGATTACAGGGCTGTCTTCATCTTTACAATAGGACCTTCAGCAATGATTGTTTTGTCAAATATTTTCTGGTCCTGACAGTACCCGAGTTGGTGGTTGGACTGCACGATTTGTCCTAGGCATTTGGGGATGAAACCATCCTTCTTTCTCTATGCTAGCTGAATATGAAATTGCAGGGGTGGTTAGACAGTATAGCTGAGATAATGCAGGGGGTTGGGGCCACTAAAGTTGGGGGGCAGACTGATCCTTCTTTTTGCCTTTCCCACCCTTACCCTCTTTTGGGCTGTGTGGTCTTGTGTGCTCCTCTCATCAGTTCAAGCTTTTTTTTGACCTTGCCATAAACTAATTGAACTGACTACCCCAGAAGAAAGATGGTCATCACGTTGGTTGGGTTAGTTTCCTGCTGGATTAATGAAGTGAATTCTTTCACTGCACAGTTCCAAAACCAGAGTTGTGAGTAATTGTTTAATAAGAAAAGTAGTGGAAGCATCCTCCTTCCCAATTTCTTTAATCTCTGAAATTAAAAGTAACACAGATAATGGCTTCTCTTCTTTAAGCAATACTAAGTTATTTGGTAACTTTTTTTGTAGTGAAGTTCTTACTTTCCTCCCCTTCCCCCAGTATCTGTAAAATAATGTTTTTGCAGCTTGTTACCATCTAATCAGAGACAGGGTTTTACTTTCCCTTTTATGAGCTACATACCTTCCCTTGGATAATTGCTTGGGCCTGTTATTAACTGACTAATAGATGACCGTAACATTGATTTTAATAGACCATTATACCCTGTGTGGACCCTGGGAGACTAAAAAAGCTAAGATCTTTGAGCATAGAGAAGAAAAATATATATCATTTTAATTGCATTGGATGAAAACTGCAAAGTATGGAATAAAATCAATCTTAGCAGTGTCAGGTAGTTGTTTTCTTGATGTAGTTGAAATATCTTTCATACAGTTCCTTACGTTAAGATTCAAATATTTTTTTGAAAACATCTTGATTCTTTTGATACCTCTATTTTGAACTGACACTAAGGAAGAAGATCAGAGTTCCCCAAAGGGAAATTTTAAACCCACCTAACTGCATCTGAATCAGCGCAACTTTTTGATTTCCCATTTGCTTTTTTTCTGTGTGATAATGGAAAAGTTGATTCAAATAGAAACACAATCCTAAAACTGTTAGAAGAACTTATTAAATTGTATATAGTTCTGCTTGATGATCTCAGTCTGCTGACCTCTGGGACAGGCATATTTTTCCTGTTTCTAGTGTCATTTGAGGCAAGAGGAGATGCCTGAGAATTAGCAGGAGTTGGCTCACCTCAACTAGAAAGGAGCTTGGAGTTGTTAACCAGGAATATGACTCTTTCTGTTAATGCCACTGCTGTCAGGAACAGATGCAGCCTCGGTAGGAATGGGCAGGCTGACCATCCCTAATCACATCAGCTGGCACGGGGATGGGATGCCTGTCTTTTTTACCTCCCTCCCTCCCTCCCCAAGTGCTGGCCAACATCCTTGGTGCCTGGAGATAAATCTGAGCTTGTTTAATAGCATTGTTGATTCCATCAAAATTCAGGAACCGTTGAAGCACATTAGCCCTCGGTATCTCTGCTCCAGTCTTATTCAGGTAGATTCTAACTGACTTTGTTACAATCAGTGGCAAAATAGGTAGAGCTTTTCCTCTCTTGAGTTGTTTTGGTACTTAAAAATAAATAAATAAATGTCCCATCGTGATGCTACCCTGGTTTCTATTGACAAGTGTACTTGTTAACGTTGTACATTTTAAAGAAGCTTCCTTGTTTAAAGGCTAAAAGGTTAACAACTGAACACAGATTGTCTCAAGTGAATCAAGCTCAATTTTCTTGAGCTTATTGAAAGCAATCTGCTCCAAAGAAGCTAATTAGAGTGAAGAATACAGAATGCCTGGGCACTACTGCCTATGTGTTCTCATGTATGTTTTGCATTTCCTTCCTGCGATTTTTGTCAAATCATGTAGTTGTGTCTAGCTCACAACAAGAGTTGTGGTGGTGGTGAAATCAAAATGCATCCCCCTCCAAAAATTCTAATTGGACTTGGTGTGATACAACAACAAAGATGCTCTGATATTGGTAGTGGAGTAACTTTGCTAATAAAAATGGTACTGTCAGATTCAGCGACTTCCTCCGGTGGAATTGACAGCTATTGGCTGGCTTATGTGACACAACGGGTACGAAACCCCAAATTTATTTAATTAAGTGTATTTAGTTGAAGGTTGTGATGTTAAGCAAGTAAGTGTGCTTTCCATTTGTGTTTTTATTTCTGTGTAAAGTCACAGTTGTCTTACTCTGGTGGATTGTTTGTTTTAAACTTGAGAGTGGTAATTGAGGAGCCATCGTTGTCATGTTTTGCTCCATGTGGGAGGGAAGTGTTTCTTCTGTAGAAGATGACAGTGTCACCTCAGACCTGGATATAGATGACCTTGAATTTAGTAACAGTTGAATCAAAAGATCTGATTTGGAGACTCACCTGCGTTATGTGGGCTGGGGATTTGCAGATCTAAGTTTTGACAACAGTTTCAAAATTATTTGCTTCAGTTCTGAAAGCCTTATTTTGTGGAAACTGTGACAGATCATGTTACAGTTTTGAACTTGCTCGATATCCCTTAGGCAGTGGGTCTGGGGACCTGGTGTTGGATCACGATCTGCCGTGGAGTTCACCTGAATGTGAGACTTTTTCAGAAGCAAAAAAAAGCTTAAGAGGAATCCTTAAAAGTATTTATACTGGAATATCCTCGCTTCTTGTACTGTTGGCCTGTGACCTGAAAAGTCTCTACTTCTCTGAAGATTATTAAGGATGTTGGCAATAACCACATCTGTCAAATAAAAACTGCCTAGATATTATGAAGATGGTGCCATATTCCCCCCCATAGATCCTCCCTTGAGTAACTGTTTTCAACAACTACTTTACTGTTTCGGAAGCTTTCCTAAATCCTCCTTTGCCTTCCTTGGAGCTATGTTTTAAGATAATCCAATTCTGCTTTTAAGCCCCAAAATGTTACAGCTAAAAATAGATGCTAAGAAACAGGGTTTTATTGTTTGTTTGTTTCCTTTTTAAAAAAAAAAAACAAACCACAGAAATGCAGCACAAAATATCGAGGAGGTAGAGGGAGAGAGAAATACTTCCAGCAGCTTGATCCACCTTCTCTTTGTGTGAAATAGTGAATGTGAAAATCTGAGAGTAATTAATCAATCTGAACTTTCCAGATTCATCATTGTTAAAGTGCACCTGTGCCAAGCAACATTGTGTTGATTCTGGGCGAAGAAAAAAAAAAAAGGTAGTATATTCATTAACCACCTTGGGTTTTTGTGCCTGACTTGCAGATCAGGAGCCAGGGAGAGGTGGGATTTTGGTTTGTGCTGAGTACA
This sequence comes from Scolopax minor, assembly GCA_028566535.1. NCBI lineage: Eukaryota > Metazoa > Chordata > Aves > Charadriiformes > Scolopacidae > Scolopax > Scolopax minor. The sequence goes on from JAOXNG010000012.1 coordinate 48,175,173, forward strand.
AAACAAGCAGAGACTTTAGCTAAAGATCTAACTGCACTCTGGGCTTTTTCTCCTTTGCTGCCTAAATTTTAATGAGAATGGAAGCTAGACCTGAGCACTAAGGGCCGTTTATCCAGGCCTATATACTACACTGTTCCTGTAAATGTGTTTTTAAACAAGTTTAGTAGGTTGTAGCTTGTCCTTCTCCTTGGCTTTGAAATGTCTGAGAATTCCTCCTGCCCACGGGTGATGAGTGTCTGCTGAAAATCTCCCTTGTGCTGGCCATGCTTGTGCCCCAGCTTTGCTTGCTGGCTGGTGTAAACAGCTGTCAGATTTATTTATATATTAGCCCTGTCTAAGTGCATGTGCTCATACGAAGTTTCTTTTGTTGGAACTCATTTTCTGAATGTTGTCTGAAATTCCCCATTTACACAAGTAAAATTTTCAGAATTAGAAGGGGGGGGGGAAAATACTAGTGTGAAACTTCCCAAACAAAACTTGGCAAGCCTCTGAAACGCATTCTTTTTTTATTTTTTGTTTTTACTACATTGTCATCTCTGCTGCTACAGATACAGGAAAAATTTATTTTATGTGCTTTTGTGTTGAAACATTTAATAGATGAGATCCTCCAAACAGCACTAATTAGAAATTGCCCTAGAGGACACTGAAAATAATGGAATATCCATATACTGGCATCAATAATAGTAATATATAATTATACAGTACTACTTATTTGTGTGAAATAATGAAAATCCCTGCCAAATGTAGAAGAAATAATTGGAGGTTCTGATATAGTACTTCTGAAAGTTCAGCACAGTTTTCTGTTCAAAACTGTCATTTCATACATTCACAGCAATGAAGAATGGTTTTTGTTGGTTTCAAAATTTCATGTAAAGCAGATATTCAGAATTTTGGTCAGCTTTCATAGTCTGATAGTACAAAAGCTAAAACAACCTTTTATAGAACAGAAAGCTATTCATAATTTGTGTGTTCTTATGTTTAGAATATTAGTCTTCTGGTTAGGTGGTATGATCAAAGATTTGAAGGAGCTCTTCTTCCAACTGTGTATATGGCTACCAACCAGCACTGAAATTCTCTGTGTAGAGAGACTGTATAGAAGAGTGTTCATTCCTTTTTTTTTTTTTTTTTTTTTTTTTTTAATTTATTTTTTATTAAGAATT
>JAOXNG010000012.1:48187248-48197263 GCA_028566535.1 Scolopax minor
GGGTTCAAGGCCAGGCTGGATGGGGCTTGGAGCAACCTGGTCTGGTGAGAGGTGTCCCTGCCCAGGGCAGGGGGTGGGACCGGATGGTCCTTAAGATTCCTTCCAACTCTAACTATCTGTGATTCTATGATAAAAATTCTCTAATTAATCTGTATTGCTGTATTCTCCAGAATCAATAGTCAACCTCTCCAGGAGGTAGAATTAACTTGGAAATAGAGACAGTTTAGGGAATGCTGTTTTGGTTTTACTCTTTCTTTAGCTTTATGTCAACTTATATTTATAAAGTTCTTCCAGAATAGTCTTTTTTCAAAGCATGATCTGTGAAAAACTTCTGGTTATCAATATGTCAGAAGGTTGTCTGGGAAATGGCAAAGAAATCAAATGTTTATACTCAGGAGGCAAGCAATTCAACTAAAAGAATGATGTAAAAAACTAAGTAAACACTTCAAATTTAACTTAATTTTTAGCTGTAAAAGGAAAAAGTAGCACTTCTGCCAAACATGATATGTGGGGGTTTCTGGAAAGTTTAGACAATCATTAAAACAAATGGTTTAAAAATCCCTGCTCTGGGATTCACTGAGGACGAGAAGAAATCTGCCAGTCACTCTGAGTTTTCTCTAGACCAACTCACCGGAACTACTGAAGCTGGTTGCTGTCCTTCCAGAAGTCTCTTTTTCCCTTGTAAAGCTCTCATCTCTGATTTTTCCCACAGATAACTCTTTCATCCAGACAGTTCACAGAATTTTGTTGTTTCCAAAATCTCTGTGAGTTACCTATTATAGATCTAGTAAGATTTTATAACTCTATTTCCAGAAAGCTTTGTTGAAATTTTTCACTAATTAAAGATAGAACAGAATTCAGCTTTTCTGTTCTATTTTTCCAAGAGCTGTAATGATAATACCCAGTAAAAGATGGATGAACAGTGACAATGAGATGCTAAATTATTCGCCTGAGGTCTAAGTGTGTGATTTTATCTATTTATTTTGGTTTTTCCTGGAACATCAGTTGCTTTCTACTCTTCAGATTCCAGGCTTTAATACAATGATCGTGTTTTTCTGTCTTTTGAGTTGCATTTTCTTTTTGTCCAGTCAAAGAAGGAAAAAATAATTCTATAGGTTAAAAAATTAAACAAACAACATTTCTAAAAAGCATTTCTGCTCAATCCCAGACACAATAAAAATTTAACGTAGCTAAAAATATGTAATACATGTTTTTGTGAATAAAAGACAGTATTTCCAGACAGTGCTATCCTTCTTACTCTTTCTTGCTAAGGAAAGGTCTGATGCTCTTTTACCAGAAAGCTAATACCATCCTCTCAAAGCCTTCTTTTAAAGTTTTTGAGTGGAATAACCTTTCAGTTTCAAAAAGCAGTGGTTTTCAAAATGTAGCCTACAGCACCTGGGGAAATCCTTCAGATCACAAGTGCCCCCCAAAAGGTAACTGAGAAAATTCTGCCCCCTGAAAGCTTGCAGTCAGCAGCCCAGACTTGCTCCCTCAATGAAAAAAAAAAAAAAAATCAAGGGTGTACTTCTTGTAAATGTCAAAATCCACATGAAGTCAACCTAAAGTTTGTAAACAAACTCTTATAACATGAACCATTTATGTTTATTGTTTATTTTACAAAGTATTCATGTAACATTATTTAAAGTACATGATTACCAACAAAAACACACGTAGTAGAACAAAGTAAATGAACAAAAAGAGGATGGGGCCAGTGTTTTTTCAGTGGTGCCCAGAGACAGGACAAGAGGGAACTGACACAAATTGGAAGTTCCATCTCAGCATGAGGAAGAACTTCTTTCCCATGAAGGTGGCAGAGCCTTAGAAGAAGCTGCCCAGAGAGGTGGTGGAGTCTCCTTCTGGAGACATTCAAACCCACCTGGACACATTGCTGTGGGACCTGTTCTGGGTGACTTTGCTCTGGCAGGGAGTTGGATTAGATGATCTCCAGAGGTCCCTTCCAACCCCATAGCATTCTGTGATTCCGTGATTCTGTGACTGTGAAGGAATAATATGTTAAATATGTGGTTAGAAGTTGAATGACCCTCGGAGATCAATGTTTGTAACACTGATCTATGGAAGTAACAAGTTCTAAGACAGTCTTTGGAGAATATCTTGTCTAACAAAACGCAAAGTTTGTCATTTGGTGATTATCTGGCTATGTGTAAATGGAAGCTTGAATTTGGAAGAGAGAATCCATATCCAGGAATTAACATGCATATGGTTTCAGAAATTACAGCCACATGACAAAAATTCTCCATTACAGAAAAAAGATTAATCACATTTTATAGCCAGGACTATTAAGAAGTCCACTGCCCACTCTCTGCATTTCAGAAGTTATAATTCCTCCTGAAATTCATCTGAGTGCCTGCAGAAAACGCAGTCTTCAAAACTGGCTGAATCTTAATCACAGATGACTTAACTTCTCTCATCCCTTGGCATGGATCTGTTACCACAGAGACAGTCAATTTGTCCAAACAATGGGGTAAATGGAAACTCTTCACAGCAAGAAACATTCAATTTCATTCCTGAGTGAAGACAACTCAGATTGTCTATTCCGCCTGCCAAGCAAGACAATTCCATTGTTCGAGATTTAAGAGGCATCGTGGAAAAGGACACGAAAACTCTTTTTCATTCGAGTAATCTTAGGGCATAGCACTCAGAACTGTAAATCTCAATAATTACTTTATATTAGGTATCTTCAAACCTGGGACACAATATTTGCCCTTGTGATCTGGTCATATCTCTTCACTCCTATCGTCACAAACCATGTATCTGCATTTTGGTATTTCTGTGCAAAACAGCAAAGAGAACAGAGAGTGAGGTATGAATAGCTTTGAATAAAAACCAATAACAATTTTCTTCATAATCACTAGGGGAGCTTAGGTCCTGCTCAATATTCTTCCTCAAAAACATAGGAAATCTTATTTCAGCTTCTTTCCCCTTCCAATTTTTTCCTTTCATCTATTTCCAAAAGTCCCCATAGTTAGATAAGCCACTATTTGCCCCATCATTAACCACATTTAAGTAATGCTTAATAAATTAATTGTTAATAAAGAAAATACACATCGATAGGTAAAGATTGCATTTTTTTCTCGATAAGTGTGAGTTTCTCTATTTATAAAACACATGGCAATCACCCATTTATCATCAAAAATTCAAAGGCTGAGACTCTATCACCTAAATTTTACTATCCTGAATTCAGTGATTATTTTTTTTCAAGTTCAAAGTCAATGGATGACATAAAATTACTTTGGAATATTAAAGATAATGTCTGTGACAACCCCTTTGTTTTACAGGATTTAGATCTTGCAAAAAGATCCTGCTGAAAACACAGCAATTTTTATTTTCTTTTTAGAAAGCAATGGACTGAAGAGTCTGTAGAAATCTAAGTGTATCAGTTAAAACTCATTCCACAGTTTTTGCTCAGTTTGCCTTATCTTTATAGGAAGATTTTCCTAAGGAAATGCTAAGTAGTAGGCTTGAATGATTACACAAGGGTCTGAAATATATTTTGGTGGTTTTAATTTTTTGAAGGATACTCGCATGATTCCAATGCAGTTTAACCAGCAGGAGCTTTATGGTATAATATTCACCATAGTTATTAAAAGCATAAAGTATTGAAAGACGTGAACTTTACCAGAGCAACATTTTTGTGGGGAGTAAATCTTTCACTTTTGAAAAATAAATATTTCTTTAATCACATATTACAGACGTTTTAACCACGAATTTCTGAAGAGCACATCTGTTCCTATGTCCACAGTGACGCATCATGTGGTGACATGTCCCATCTATTTATGTCAAGTAGGCCATGTTACATCAGTGGGACAGCAGGTTTAAGAGAATAGGGAATTCTTATAATACAGGGGAATATGCACAAAACTGGGAATATGCATGTTTGTATTTGTGTGCCAAAACAGAAAATAAAGTCTTCATTAAAAAGAAAGGTTTTGATTTCAGTGTCAGTTTTGGCCAGTTAAGCTCAGGATGTGGACTCATGAAGGAAAAAATATGTGCATGTGGTATGGATCCAGAGGGCTTACCCTATTTTTTAATGGAAGTAGAACAAGTAAAATATCTATATATGGAAGTCTACATTTAATACTACTGGACCATTGTATGTCTAATTCTGATATCCAAATTCTTGTAGTTTTTCCAAGGGAACGGCAGTCTCTGAGATGTTTTTAAATGTGATCTACTGTTACTTGTTTCATAGTTGACACACTGGAATTTTAAGTGTCTGGTATTTCTGATCTCTTGGAATGTTTTCAAATTTTTTTCTGGCTCTAAGCCAAATAAACCAGCCTAAAAATATCACATTCTTTTGAGTTCAGCTAGTAATGTTGACTGTTAGTATCATCAGAAGTTTTTTAACTATGTTCTGGTTTGTTCACTGAAATCTAGATAGCTAAATATTCAAAATTCAGAGTAAAATCACAGAAGCAAACAGAAACTTTAACAATACAGAAAAAAGAAATTAGTTGTGCAGCTAATCCTATAATATCAACTAGGCAATGCTCAAAAGGAAAAATTAATTATACAAATCTAAAGTAAGCAAGACATTTCTCTACCTATAAATGAGTGATCAAGAAAAGATAAAGTCTTACAACCTCTTGAAAATTCACTATTCAGTACTTTGTATATGGATTAAATGAAAACTTGAAATAATACTGTGAAGGTTTATTCGGACAGACATGGCAGAGGTAGCCCAAAAAGTGAATGAGAGATTTTGTTACACATGCTGAAAGACTCCAATCTTCCTTCCAAACTGAAGGCTTAAAAGAATGTTCAAAACTCTATTATAAAGAGACCAGACATGGAGGAAGACGATCCATAAGCGAACAATGTGCTCTTATGACCAACATGACGAACATGAACAACAATCCAATGTGCTCTTGTGACCAAGAAGGCCAACAGCATCCTGGGGTGCATGAAGAAGAGTGTGGCCAGCAGGTCCCTATGATAGGAAAATCATGTGTGATCATGGAATTACGGAATGGGTCATAAGGGGTGTGCACAAAGCAGGGAGAGGTTTAGCATGGACACTTCACATTTGTTTATTCCTGATTTTACAGCTGCAATATTAATTTAGACTTCTGTATATAGTTTAAGTCTACTGAAGTTAGAACATTATATGCTTTATCACTGCTTTATCACTTCCATCTCCTTGAAATCTTTCTTGAGAAAATGAGCTTGAGCTCCGAATTTTTAGTATTGCAGCATGGATGTCCAAGAGCAGCGTTACAGAAATAACTGCTCTAACTGGGTTGGGTAAGAAGGTTTGCAGGTCAGATGGGGGATGTTGGGTTTTTGGCTGTGCTTAGTTGAGGAGGCGTAGCTAAGATGTCTAGTTGCTTTCTTCCATAAATTGTGTGCAGTTCTCTCCTCTCTAGATCTGCTGACACAGACCTTGGCTTAACAGGTTTATGTACCAGTGTTGGTCTTGCTACAAGGAGGATCACTCAAATGAAAGGGAAAGAATAATTTTTTTAATCATCTACCTCACTGCGAAACTGAAAACCATTGTCTCTGGATAACAAATTTCAGATTTTCAAGTCTTCTGTCTTAGGACTTAACCAAACAACAACAAAAATACTCCTCATAAGAGACCTTAGGCTGACTGCTTAGAAACTTCATATTAAGGAATTTTTATCAGCTTCTCCAAAAAAAACCCACACACTCATGCACCGCCTCCAAAAAAAACCAAAAATAAAAAAAAATATCAAAAAAACCAAAACAAAAAACCCACAAAAAAACCCCCCAAACAAACACAAAACAAAGAAAACCAAACCAGCAAAAACTAAACTTCCATATTTGTTTTATAGTTAATCATACATTAACCTGCTGGAAAAAAAAAAAAGAAAGAAACTGGTCTGTGGGAACCCAGTTTTTAATTTTGTTACTATGGGGTTGAGACAGCTACTGAAGAAATCTGAAAGCATTTCAGAGGGGGAGAGATGAAAGCACAGTACGTTGATGTTTTTGTCCTTAAATTTTTCTAGCTGATTCTTTGTACCATTGATGGACGTGTAGTTGAGGTTTAACTATCTACTGAGCATAGAGGGTGATACTGCAGATCACAAGGCAAGGGAAGCAAGTAGAAATGTATTATATGAAAATAATTTCTCTAGGAAAGTAAATTCTCTATAGGATTTCATTTTCTGGGCTGGAATTTTGTCTATGATACCAGTTTTATAACCGCAAAAATAAAATTACTTTGGTGTTTCTGTTTTTAAACCAATTGAAAAGAATTAAACTTGATGCCTTAATGGGGAGGATATGTTATTGCCTTTTTATTGAAGGAATAACTCCCAGTCTTTTTCTAAAGTACCATATACTAATGATATTTCCTACATGCAAACTGAAATAGGGGTTTTATAATTGTTTTTTTCTGTACTACCCATTGTAAAACACTCCAGAAATCTTGAAACAGTCTTCCTCAGAAAATAACTCTGCCAGTTAATAGTAGCAAAGCAAAAGATGTATCAAGCCTGACACTTTTTTTTTTTATACTTGGAAAAAAAAAATTCCTGATTTTGAACAAAATTACTTATTCTCCTCTTTCTCTCTCTCTCTCTTTCTCCTCTTCCTATTCTGTCTTTTGATCTACCTGGTTTCAGGAGGTTTAGGAGCCTGAATATTTACCCTGAGGGTTACTAAGTTGATGTTGATGAAACAAAATGTCTCTGCTTTGATTATATTGCAAAACTACAGAAGATAAAAACAGAAGCCTGGTAATCCTCTGTACTGTGGACTGAGAGAAGGCAGAAGTGGCTAGACCCTACAAATTAATGTAATAAGCAGAGAGCAGACAAAAATGAACAAAGCAATAGAGGCTTTATAGGAATACTGTGCTTTTGGAAAGATTTTTAAAGGCATATTTTAAGGAAATTTATCTCAGCACTTCTCTGTTTCCTGAACAATGAGCGTCAGTGTTATCTCTGCCTAGATACACTGTCAAGTGAAAGCTCCCATCTGTAGATCCCACCCAATTTCAAAACCTACAAATGTATGTAATCTCTCAAAATCCTTTCACAGAACCAGGGAACATCAGCTCTGTGTCACCAGCTTGCTCTTGACTTCCACAGAGGTAAAATAAATCTCTTTCAGGAGCAGTGTGTCTGATGTTAGATGTTTGCAGGTATATTGAACAAACTCTGCAGTGTGTAAGATTTTTCTTTTTTAATTTTGCCTAAGTAACAAGTGCCCATGTAAAGGGAATAAGCAATGAAATTGCAGAATCGTGGAATTATAGGGGTTGGAAGGGACCTCTGGAGATCACCTAGTCCAACCTCCCCTGCCAGAGCAAATTCCTAATGGTTTGTCTTATTAGCAGTTTCCCAGCAGTACCAAGGGGTTCCCTCTCCCCTACAACCCTCCATGCCTTTTTTGAACTTGCTGAATTGTAGTCTTTTAATTTGTTTTTTTCAAAAATAAATGCCTGATATACAGTTGAGGGTGTTTGTGCAACTGTGCGTACGTCTTCATACATGTAGAAACACGGGAATTTAATGTGTTTTTCTTGACATGTGATAGTATTGATCCCAGGACTTCCAGAACCTGTGCAGCTTACCTTGAAGAAATAACTCTCTGGGAAAATAAATAGGTAATAACTGAATAAATGTTTACTAACTTATATTTATTTTCCCAGACATTCTTCAGATATATGTGTGTGTATACTTAAACATACATATGCACACAATATGAAGAATTTGACTTTTTTTTAAGACTCAGGTGTGCAGTAGAGAGAAATCCTATTCCTGCTCTGCCTCACGCTTTAGTTTACAATAGAAGTGGAGTGACTGAGAGATTATGGGTTTGACCTGTATTGTCCTCATTCACTGCACTTAGGTTTTGTTTCCCTTAGCAAAATGCTGAATCTTTTAGCATTAAGTTATTGCTTTCTATGCAAAAACAAGCAAATAAACCCCAAGCCTGATAGAAAACTTTACAGTAATAAAATAGATGTTGTCATCCCACCAAGGCTTTCTGAGGCCAATCGTATGCAACCATCCTTTTTTTGGGAGGAGCTAGCAAGAAGGTAACAACATGTTTCTGGCTGTATTTTAATGGATATAAGTAACACAGAGCTGAATTAAACTAACAGAATAACACATTCTGTTTGCCCATTGATTGTGTTCACTGAGTCTGCATATTCTGGAAATAACAATATGTCCTGAAGTTTTATCAAGTGCTAGGCTGGCACTGTTGGTGGTTCTTCTTTTTCTTTGCTGTATAGAACGATGAATGGGTGTTTCAGACTTTGAGTCTAAATATTGGGCACTATGAAGTGAGACCCACAAAGTATGTCTCATAATAGTAAATGCCAATGCAGTGGGTCAGTTATGTTTCCTTTATCATAGAACAGGCAACTTCCCAGGATCAGCTGGGAAGTTTGAACATCTGGGCTTGTCAAATTATAAATTCACCTTCCTATGTGTTTTATCTGGGAGATGTGCTCAGTGTAGGATCTAAAATGTGCTTTTGGGTTTGATTGCCACATCTTGTTAAAAGTATTCCTGAAGGAGGCTCTGTACTTTACTATACCATGGATACCATGTACAGTGGATACAGCATATGCTTGGGATGTGGGAGACTTGGTTTCTCAGATGTCTGCTGGCTTGGAGTCACCCTTGCCAGGTTACTGATAACCTCTACTTGAAACCTTGACTCTGAAACCCTGAAAATGGCCAACTTCTAAGCTCAAGAGCTTGTCATAGGCTGCCATGCTTTAAATGGATTTGCATCAGCAAGCTTTGAATCCAAACCCTTCAAAATGAAATTCAGTTTTATCTAAGGATACTGAGCTGCTTCAAAACAAACTCAAAACTATCTCAAATACCAGAAGCAGACCTTAACTAAGCAAGTCAGAGTGCTCCATGGCTGTAACCCTACTGTTTCTTGCATTAACCTAAAGCTGCCTCAGATATTCCAATGTGGTAATCTTTCAGAGACAGGCTGGTCTCTCATGCATTGCATAATCTGAGGTTAGGACTTGCCTTAAAGTTTCTGCTGGAAGGTTAGAAGCCATCTCTGTGTGCATAAAGTCTGCTGAGATGTCATCGTGCCATCTCTCTAAAAAGTAAAGGACTTCTTAATCACAAAGAGTAACATATTCCCTTGTGATGAGCACTAAGTAAATCATTAATGAAAATACCAAACGGATTGCTTTACCAGTGGATATGAGTTTTCTCTCTGAAGGATTCACTGAAAGCTACTGGAAAACCATTTGACTAAATGAGAAAAGAGGACTTTTAGAACAATTTAGAATCAATTCAAAAAACAGCCTCGAGCTTGACCTCATTTGACAGCCAGTCTCATCCATTGACCTTCTGACTTCAGTCTCAGTCTGTTCTTGTTCTGCTGCTGCCAGCTCCCTTCCAAAAAGTGGATGCCTTTTGCAGAAACGGTCTCGGACTAACCAGCTGGGATCCTGTTAGCCTTGAAATCTGCACCTAGCAGTCAGCTCAGTTCTCTGGAAGTCATGTGCTGAAATTCTTGTCTGCTTCATTTAAGAAGGTTTAGCTCTAATTCTTTTGGTGTCCTACATAGCAGCATTTTCTCAGCATGCCTGCACTGGGCCAGGGAGGGTCACTCAGAAGTGTCTGAGATGGATCGAGCTGAAACAGCAAAATCCCTGTGGATCTGTGCAGTCAGCTTCCGAATTCCAAAATGTTCCTGAAATAGGTATACCTGCGTTTTCATGTTGGCACCTTTCAGCAGTGCTTCTTTGTTTGGATCGTGGCACCACAACAATTGCATTGTTTTAGGAACTGAAGTGGTCTGAACTAGCTCCAGGGTCCATGTTACGATCTCACTTTGCAGTTTAAGTGTACTCTTTGTGATCTGGATAAAACCTTCTGTTATGGCAATCCTGTGGGCTAGCCCCTCTATACTTTGAAGAGATAGTGGTAAACTTAAACCCTAACTTCTTATAAACTTCACAGAATGCCATGGGGTTGGAAGGGACCTCTGGAGATCATCTAGTCCAACCCCCTGCCAGAGCAGGTCCACC
>JAOXNG010000012.1:48246990-48267373 GCA_028566535.1 Scolopax minor
TTCAGATAACTTGCATGCACTGTATCCTGTTAAAAATTCCACTCCTACACAATAGATATTATTCTGTGACAAACATAAGGCTTTGGGAATACACAACAGGGTTTGGGCGGGTGTGTGTGTGTGTGTGTTATTGCATGTTCTTTTCAGTGCAAATGGCTTTTGTTTTTTTCTTAGTTACTCAGTTCTTGAAGATGCAAAAAATTAGTTTTATTTATCTAGTTGAAGAACAGAGTGGACACTGGTAATAAACTGCTTTCAAGCATATAACGTTACCCAAATACACAATATAATGTGAAGTGAAATGTTTAGAAGTACTGGCTACTTGCTGTGTAAGTATCTTTGATAATACTTGCTAAATGGTCAGGTTACCAGTGCCTGCCTGGGGAATGTTCTTAAATGGTACCATTTGGGGGTTTAAAATGATTTTATCAGTGACAGATTAATCAGCCTTAGACTCTAGTAAGCATTACTATCGCACAACAGTGAAGAAGTTGTCCAAAGTGAATGCTGGTGAACGCCCAGTCTGAATGCTGAAAGTCTCTAAATTCTCTCCATGAAGAATTTTGAGAACAGGCATTTCAAATGGTGCTTCTTCATGGAATGGTAATGGTAGAGGAGCCCAGAGACAGCAAAGGAGGAGTATTAAGAATCGAGCTGAGAGTGAACCATTTTTTAATTTTTGAATTACAGAAAACATGAGAAGGTGATTGGCGGTGGATGCTCTTTGGGTAATGGGTCCCACTTCTGAGTGCACCACAATAAAATCCTTACCTTAAGTGCTTTCCCTGTCGCTTGTCACACACCAAGAGATGAGCACAGGCAGAGCCCTGCTCCTCCCTGCTGGGCACTGAGCTGTGCTGTTAGACACGTCCTCTTGGCTTTCCAGCAGACTTCTGCTTCCCAACTGGGAAGGGTGCTGATTAGAGAGGGCCTTTCTACATTCACAGGATTGATAAAATGGAAGCAAATGTTAATGTTATTACTATGCTATATTTTAATAGAGCAAGCTTTTCCCAGTGATAAAATCCCACTTGCCCTTATTCCCTACAAAACAGTCACGTTCCGAAACATTTTGCTCATAGTGAAGATGAGAAGCATTTTGTGGCAGAGTTGGACCTATGTTCCCTACTGAGTGGACAAAGGGTTTAGCCTGATGTGTTCAGGAGTTGGCTGAGAAGTTACGTTATTAGATTGTCTTTTCTAGAACACACGATTCTTTACCAAATATTTCACATTTGTAGGCCAGCAAAGAGTTAGTAATCAATTGCCACATGATGAACCTATAATCACCTTATTAAATCCACATTGAATGTGTAGTTAAGTGTACTCAGACTATTTCAACTTAAAATGTTACCATAAAATCTGCAAGTGGAAGATATTACATTACCAGCAAAACAGGGGGTGAATAGTTATTGTTAATTAAACCATACAGACAACATCCAGTGGAATCCTAATGGTGTGTAAGATACATTTATTTATTTAACATCTTAGAGTTTCAAGAATCTCTGCCCTCCAACTACTATTTTTTTTCCCTCTCTTTTATCTTTTAAGTACCAGGGGAATTTGTTTGAATGGTTTTTTTTTTACTCTGGAAGACTGGTGAGATGGAGAAGTGAACCTTCTAGTTGTCTGTTATGGTCTTGATATTAATATGGTCCATGGAGCGATAGAACAATATTATTTGAGTTTGTTGTTAAAATATTGAATCATAGAATCTGTTAGATTGGAAAAGACCTTTAACATCACTGAGTCCAACCATTAACCTAACGCTGCCAAGTCCACCACTGAACCATCTCCTGAAGTGCTACATCTACATGTCTGATATTTTTTTCTTCCATCTGATCAGCCTCTGAAGAAAGCTCTTGATTTTATTTCCTCTGATAAAAGCGTCCCTGTTCTTATAACATATTCATGGCCATGTGGTCATGAAATTCTATACTTTTTGTACTTCTCTGCTTATGTTAAATACCACAAAGAGCCACCATATTCCCTGATCACTGTCCTTTCTCTTCCTCCTTTTTATACATCTGCCTTTGCAGTAAGTGAGGGATATTTCAATTGAGAGGAATTTGCTTGTGACAGACTCACTGTTTAATTTGTGCTATAGTTGGCTCTGTGTTTTGAAGTAACCTCTTAAGTGGTTCACCTCTTATATGATCACCTTCAGGTGTAACACTCCCCTCTTAGACTTTTTTCCAGTCTGAGCACTCAGAAAGGGAGTAGTGCTAAATACCTGTTGTCTTTTAGCTGATATATTCCATTGTTTGGGTTAAAGGCTGCAGGAGTCCCCCAGACCTGCCTCCCTGGTTGTTGCCTCTGCTGCTGTCATGGCATCGCTGTCCCTGTGCTGTGCAGCCCTTTTCTTGTCTAAAAGGAAGAGTCTTGTCCTAACAAACCTTTACTAATATCATGAACTCTGGTAGAGGTAAGGTCATGAAGGTTTTATATCTTCTGCCCCTGATCCTTTACTGCTGTTAGCAGTCGCTTATGGTCTCCCCTGCTCTCCAGCCCTGACACTTCAGTAGTCCTACTCCCTTGCTGCTGGTTTCTGCTCTGACTTTTCTCTTTATGTATGAATGCTTCATCAAAGGCTTTATGTGCTTTGGCCCTGCTCCTACATATTTTCTGTCGTGGATCGCTCGTTGTCCCCTGAATCCTGTTTCCACATGCAGTTCTTTACCCATTTCTTGTACATGTATCCCTTACAAACAGATGATGAGAGTGTTTATTCCCTTTATTACTTTCTGAGACGAACAAACTTGCCCAAGTAATAGCATCTGGAGAAAGATTTTTATTTTTTTTGTTATCCTTTCTCCCCCAGGTTGCCAAAGCTATACTCTGTTGCTCTCATCCATTGCTGTAGAGAGTTTAATTTAGACCCTCTGCATCACTCAGCACTGTTTTCACTTCTCTGTGGAGGGCTGTGCAGCTCCTAGGCACTAGAAGAGTGTGACACAATAATAATGAACAGGAGACTATGCTTTGGCCATCAAACAAGTCTTTTTTTGACCCCCAGCTATACAAACCATGTGGTTACTCTTTATTTTGAAAAAGGCAGCTAAAAGACTCTTCTAAGCAAATCCAGTGTACAATGTGAAGTGTTCTTTCCTAAACACACTTAAGACTACAATCCACTTAGATTTATTTACTGCTTCATTTTAATCACATTGGTTCAATTTTAGCTCTTTTCCTTTTGTGAAGAAAGGGAATTGCAGCTTTGCTCACTGAAGGTCATAGCCTAGAAACCTGAAAGTTAAGTCAAGCCCCTGACCCCTCTGGAGTCGACAGGACCTTGTACATTATTAGGTAATCCAATCCTTTCCATTCACTCTGTGTGTGTGTATCAGTGCGTGTGTGTACAGGCCACAAGTAAGGATTTTCAGAATGGAGCCCTTACTTTGTTTATAATTGAAAACCATTGTTGGAGAAACAATGATTCAATAACCTTTTCTGAGTCTGGCCTAATGTCTCTCTCCAGAGACCATGGTGAGCACAGTGGTAAATTGATTTTAAAGAGACTACAGCATTTCTAACTCTTTATGCAAGACTGACTACAGTTTCAGGCTTCTGCTTAATAGCTCTGGATAATGCAGGCCTGGAAGCATCGGTGTGGAGTGTGTGTACCGCAGGGGCAGATTGCGTTGTCGTCGTCTTCAGAGTCTTCCTACTGCAAAAGAGAAATAAATCAGTATTAAGATCAGTGAACAGACCATTTAAATGAAGAAATGAGCAGTAGTAATTTGATTCCCTATTGTACACAATGGTGATGTATATAGTCTGGAGGCAGTTGCCTTTTTTACATCTCTTGAGGTACTTTATGCCTTTCTATTTTCACCTCACTATTAGGCTGACCAAAGAGGGAGTGGAAGAACTGTGGAAAGAACCAAGGAGCTCTTATCTGAGTGGGTGCTGGGGGGGGAGAGGTTTCCTTCAACTTCAGTATGAAAAAGAAAGGAAATCTTTCCTTTCTTGAAGCAGTAGAACTGGCGCACTGATTTAAACACACATGCACACTCTTGTGTCCTTTAATCTCAAACCACAAAACACCCCAATGTACTCTGATGGAATAAGATTACCTGGAGATGAAACTAGCAAGGGTTGTGAAGGGTGACAAGAAATTTTCCCGTACATCAGTTCTGAAAGGAAGATTAAGGAAGAAAATATGAGGCTGCCACTCAGTGGGCCAGGGCACATAATGACAAATGACAGGAAAAAGGTCGAAGTACTCAGTCCTTGGCTTGATTTTCACTGCCCTCTGGCCTGTAACTTTACTGGGTTTTTTAGCAGGGTCTGAGGGAGTGAAGCATTAGCTTCATTGAAGGAAGGTAAAGTAAGGTGCTTACGCTAATTGGACACAAACAAATCCATGGGATCAGATAAGGTGCATCTCAGGGAGCTGGCCAATGTCACTTTGAGGCCACTCTCTAACACCTTGGAAAGGTGATGGCAACTAGGGAAGGTTAAGAAAAAAAATAGAAAAAGAAAACAAGAAAAAGGCAGGCATCACAACCATCTTCAAGAAGGGCATGATGCAGGAAACTAAAGGACAGTGAGCCTTCTCTTAGACCTAGGGTGGTAATGGAGCAAACCCTTATAGGAAGCCATTTCTGGCTATGTGAAAGGGAAGATGGTGACTGGGGATGGCCAGAATGGATTTACAAGTCCACGTTATGCCTGACCAACCTGACAGCCTTCTCTGGTGAGGTGAATGGCTTTGTAGATGAGAGCCATGGATGCTGTATACCTTGATTGTAGAAGGTCTTTGAACATGGTCTGCGAATCTCCAGGTAGGTAAACTGATGACATACAGAGTGGATAAGTAGATAACAAGGTGGGTGGGCTATCAGGCTCAAAGTGTGGTAATCAGCAGGATATAGTCCAACCTGGCAGCTTGTTGCAAGTGAAATCCCTCAAGGATCAGAACAGGGGCCAATATTATTTAGTGGACTCTCATCAAATATTGGTGGGATTGGTCATTAGTTTGGCAAGGAGAGCCTGCTGTTCAGAGAGAACTGGACAGATGGGAGAAATGAGAGGACAGGACCCCCATGAAGTTCAGTAGAGGAAAATCCAAAGTCTTGCACCAGGGACAAAATAATCCCATGCCACAGCAAAGGCCAAAAGCCAGTTGCATAGGAAGCAGCTTTGAAGGAAAGAGGGGGTTCTGGTGGATGAGCTGAGCCAGACCCAGCAGAGTACCCCTCCAGCCAAGAAGGCCAGATGTATATCCGTGCACATATACATTCTGTTCAGTGCAGATGCAAGTTAATGTAAGGTACCTTAACATAAGGTAAGACTCACCCATGAGGATGAGCAAAATCAATTCTGATACTGACATAGATTGATGCAGTTAAAAATCACAAGTTGTTAAATATAAGCAACTTTTTGGGTGTGCTGAGGTTTGGGGTTTTTTTTAACAGATTAATTTCACAATGTGTCTCATATTTCAGAGAAAGACCAGATTGTTAATTGCAGGGTCATTCTCCTCCTTTACTTGCCAAAGTCAGATCTGTAGCCTGCAGCATAAATTAGTTAACATTGTAAGAGTATAAACAGCAATCTTCTCTTCTGGTGATCATGCAATAGTCGTGATTGCTAAAGGATGGAAGAGAGACAGTTTGTAAGAACAAACGTGGGGGTGTTTTTCCCAGCTATTTCTACTGAGCTAGAAAAATGTGCTTTCAGGTTCAGAAGATGATCTGGTCTGTTTACTTACAAGGTAGTCCTAATTGAGGTGAAAGTTATATTTACAGCCGGGCAGGCTGGAATTCACTGAGGATAAACAAAACAGCCAAGATTGTAATCACCACAGTAGTGAGAGAGAACAACAGTCTAAAGTCAGAAGAAAACCTATAAGAAGCTCTAAAACTTGTTCAATTTTTCCATTGCAGTCGGCTGGTCCGGTAAAATAGTCTACCTCTCTTTACAAACCTAGCTTTGAATAATTTCAGAGAAGATGGGTCACTTGTCAGCCGGCATTAAATATGTTGTAGTTCCATTAACTTTGTGAGGTTGAGGCAGCTCATGCCAGCTGAAGATTTTTTGACCACCCCATATATTAAACGTGCCATTCATTGGGCCGTGTTTGCTCTTGCCATGTGGCAACTTCAATAGAAGCAGAGAATGAGTGACAAAGCAAGGAGGGTGAGGACATTGGTCACATTTAGTGTTTGCTATTAGAAGGAAGAAAAACATAACCTGCCAGGGAGGCGGGAGGAGGGAACGGGCTCAACCCTGGCAGGAGCTGGTGGGCAGGTGATGGTGTCTCTTTGCGTTATGTGACTAATAGAGGTCATTGTTAATAGCTTAAAAATCAGCCCATGGCAGTTTTCTCTGACACGCAAGAGCAAAAGGCAAGATACCAATTAGTGCTTTTCTCTCATTTGTAGGTCTTTAGAAAGTAAGGTGATATGCTCCCCCCCTCTTCTCTTGTCCTCTGAAAAGATACACGGGCTGTTATATTTAAACTTTAGTAAATATTTGAAGCATACTCAATACTGCATTTTCAATTTCTGGAGACTGAACTATGATTTGGAAGATGTGAATTGTAAGAGATCATATCATATTTGTTTCCAATAGTCTGTGCGCTGTAATAATTTTAACTGTTTTGAAAAAGTGTTCTGCAACAGATATACTCTGATAGTTCAATAAGTCCACTCAGAAGTACTTTCCACTTTGTGAGGGTAATTATCTTTATTAGTCCTGTACCTTGATAGTGTTTCAGCAGAGCATTTAGGAGTGTCAAATTCTATTAAGCATGAACTAGCTCACGGAGGAAATAATTTGGAACTGCGGGCAAATGGTGATACTTTAAAAGGTTTAAGTGAGTGTTCTGCTAGGTGGTTTTAACACTTATTAACAAAATAAAATAAAAGAGACAATATAATTTTTATTTATATGAGGGGAGGGAAGGGAATGAGATGCTTCCCTTCATACGTAAATGTGGAAGATCTTAAAGCTTCTACATACAAACAGCTGATCACCAAGATAAGAGGATGCTACCAGATTTTACTCAGCACATTTCAAAAGAGTCATTTTGTTGGTATACTGAATTTTGAGTAGTAAAGGAGTGCTACATAAACTATGATGTTTTTCTGAAGTGCCTGTTCTTTCCAAGAATTGAACTGTCGAGGTCAGGCAGGAAATAAGCGTGGCCAGTACTTTCATGGTGTGGCAATCTGGGACCATCCTCTGTCATGTCCTGCTCGTGAAAGCTCAAGTAGCTGTGGAGTTTCTGCAGAGCTGTACCCACGTGCACTGGGGAGGTCTCTGGGGTGAATTTCAAGGTGATCTCTCCCACGTGACCTGCAGGAAAACCTATGGGAGAAAACCAAAGAGAAGTCCCGAGGGCCAGGGAAAGGATTTTGTTAGTGGAAAACAGGAAAATTAAACTCTAGAGGAAGAATGTGGTGGTGCAAAGTGTGTCCTGCTTGATTTCCCTAGGCAGCTCAATTTCCTTGCATGCCATTAGCACTTCCATTCAAGACTCTGCATGTATTAATCATGCTGGAACTGCTGTCCTCAGCTCTCAGGAAGTTTGACTTTCCTCCCTCCACAGCCTCTTTAGCATCTCCAACTTGCTCTTTTTCTCATTTTGTCACTAGTTGGTATTTGCCCTGTGGTTAAATGGGACCAATGTGGAAAAGACAAATTCTTTCTACTAGCAGATAGGACATACCAATTATTGTGAGCTCAAGAGTGCTTCTTTTTGCTTGGAGTATTGTCTTCTTCTGGAATTAGTTATTGTTCTGTTTTGGGGATGCAGTAATCAGGAGCTCAGCAAAATGTCTGTGAAAAAGGCAAATGTGGAGTCCTGCAGTGGGGATGGAATAAATCCCTGCAGCAGCCCAGGCTGGGGGCCGATCAGATGGCTGAAGAACAGCTCTGTTGCAGATGACCTGGTATCCTGGTGGACCAGATGTAGAGCATGAGCCAGCAGTGCATCCTGGCCTAGCACTCTCCCTCAGTGTGGCTGTAGCCAGCAGACTCAACTGACTCTTCACCTCTATTTTGTACTTTTGAGATGGTATCTGGAGTACCATGTCCAGTTTCCCTGGCACTCAAAAAGACACTGACAAACTGGTTTTATAGATACTTGCATCTAGACAGCTGGGCCCTACCCAGACGCGAGGTGGTTTCTCTATGTGGTGAAAGCTACTGCTTTAATAACTGTTGAAAAAGCTTTTAAAGCTTAGTACTTGCTGTCAGTCTACAACCTTGCTGAACATTAGGATTCATGGCTCCTTCCAAGAAAAGAAACGAGGCTACTTTTACAAGTATAAAGCACAGTTGAATATGATATCAGAGAGGAAGACAAGGAGCAAAGCCCCATAAGGAAGCACTTGTGGCTTTGAAGTTTTTGCCCAGGAGCAGTGTCCTTGGAGTCAGACCGAGTAAAATGATGTGGGGACAAAAAGGCAGATGAATTTGGCCAACAGAGGAACAGCAGAGGATCACAGCTGGCAGAACCTCTTGCCCTCATTGTGGCCTAAGAAAAGAGAGGAGAGAAGCAGCTGGAAGGAGGAGATCTGGCTAGGTTCACCAAGGGTATGTAGATTTGCAATGTGCCTTTGTAAATAGGTTTATATTGCACACTTTTGTCTCTCCGTAATAAGGTGGTTTCCGTGGATGTTTCTTGGACAAAACAGAAATGCTTGTGCAACTCTGATTTTTATGTCCATTTCTAGCTTCCCCTTGCTTGGCGAGGCTTTGTGCTGGTGTCCTCTTCCAGCTGTCACTGGCTGTGTAAAGGCATTTTTCCCTCCAGCCTCCAGTGATTAACCTGTGGTTACTGCTGAGTTCTTCTGGCGTAATTTGATTCAGTCAGGATGACCTGGACTGGAAAAGACTATTATGCCATGGACTGGTAGGTCTGACAACACTTTCACTGCTCTAACACAGCTCAGTGATAACCCAGGCTAGTCCAGTAGCAGCATGGAGCTGTGCTTCCTTTATCCGAGCACAGGTGGGACAGGCCATGGCAAAAATAACGTCAGCATCATTCTTGTCTCAACACATTTGGCCTCAAATTTTTTTTCACTTCATATGTTCTTTTTTCCTTGTCTGGCTGTGTGCTCTTCTGGGTCCCATGGGGCTAGTGGAAGGGCTTCTGCCCAAAGGTTCGTGTCTCTTTTTCCTTGCAGGAGGTGTGTGGAAATGTGCCCTAATCTGCTTTTGGTAAAACCACCTGCACTGTCTAAACCGGGTGATTTAAATGTTTTGGGTAGCCCAATTAAAGGCTGAATTTGCCTAAGGTGGGCTAAACACCTTTAAAGCAGATGTACCCTAAGTTCTGTCAGATGTCAGGGACTCCCATGCTATCTGGGAGAAGGTACTGGAGCAAATACTACTCTGACCAGCCAGGTGGGATGTGAAAGGTGTGTGTGAACTAATTGATGACACAAACTGAAGCAATATGGATCACTTTTTAAGAGGATACATACATTAAGTTTCAGTGGTGTGACTGTTCCCATTGAAGCTGTGAAACGTTAGGGAGACCTATTCATGTGTTAATGGAGCTGATCCATCTCACTCTGAAGGAACACTTGCTTCACAAAGCACTATTGGTATTTCATTTGTGTGATGGCAATTCTGTTTTGTGCTCCTTTAGAGTACCTATTCTACAAAATCTTTTTTTTCTTTCTTTTTTTTTTTTTTCTCTCATGCTTTTTTCTTTATGCCAGCACTTAAACTTGTGTCTGTCTTCAGGTATGTGAACAATAAGAATGAACGTGGGCAGGATCACCATCACGGTCTATGTATTTAAAATCAGCTACTTTTATGGTGCTAGGTACAATTGGTGATTCAGTGGAACCTGAGTTATGAGCTTGTCTTCTCTGGGAAATTAATCCAGGCTAATGGATGTAAATCAGATAAATTAAACCAGATTAAGGCCATGCAATGCCTTTCTCTTTTGAAATACAAGCTGCCTTCATTCTGTTTTGTTGGATTCGCTTCCAAATCGGAGAAACTATTCTGATCTTAAATGATTTTATATTCATGTGAGGAGTTGTTTTGCACCAGTAATTCAGTACACTCCCTGTGAAGACAGCCTGTGATTTTTATTTCACTTTATGAATGGTGTGTGCTGCTGCTGAGGAATTCAGCTTGTCTAGAACCAGGTGGAGACCAGTCCATTGCATTTGTGCAGTTGAACTGCTGTGTCATTTAACTACCATTTTAATGGATGAAGCTTTCTTGTTGGTACCAGCTTTGGAGGTTGAAAGCAAGGAAGATTATTGTTGAGGAATTGAACTCAAATTCAAGCCAAAAGCCAAAAAACTTTGTTTGCCTGGTGATGGCGGAGTTTGTTCCTTTAGCCTGGACCCCCTAAACGTGATAGACTCCTCACGTTCTCAAATTGCTTTTCTGTGCATAATATCATGGACAAGAACTCAGCCCTCCCAACTAGGGCTGAATGCAGAAGGTGGCAGCAGGTAATAGAAGCAGGAATGAAATAGGTAGGTTGTTGAAAATCTAATTTGATGGGTAAATAGCCCTGAATGTCAAGAGCAGTCTGTTTGTAAATGTGCAGGATGGTGATTTGATGCTTAAGAGTTTGTGAAATCTTCATCACTGGAATTTTCTGAACATACTAAATAGAATAGGATTTGATAATGATCTTCATATCTCAGAGGCTGGACTAATACATAATTTGTAGACAATTAAGAGGATGGTTTTCTGATTTAAGATAGTGACAAAGTATACATTCAAGTCTCCAGTAGTCAGAGGAATTAAATTTTATGCACTATTGCACCATGAAAAGGTCAGTGTTTATTAGAGGTTTGTTCTGTGGGAAGGTTTGTCTTTTCAGATTTTGTTTACATTTTTAATAGTGTTTTTTTTAAAAAGCCAAAACAGTACTAAAATAAATGTTGCACAAAATATTTGGAAATACTTCATTTAACATATTGACATTTAACAATTAATTCAGTGCTGAGCCCTGTATCGTGAGTTACCATCCTGCCTCCTGGGAATGCCTTTTCCCAACTCTGGGATGAAGCTCCATTGCTGGATTGTATCTCCCTTATCTGCACTTTTGCTTAAGACCTTTCTGAAGCACTTCAGTATCTTGGCAAGAGCAAAGTGGTCTAACCAGGGTGTCTGAACTGTAGATAAGGAAAGAGGCTTGAGGCTCTGGGACAGCTCAGGTCAGTTTGCTTTAATATTTGAAAAGTTGATTCTTAAAATATTTCAGCCAAAGAAAATATTTTCTGGAGAAAATGAGGGGAAAAAAATGGCAGAAATTATTGTCGTTTTTTTTTATTCATAGGAAGTTGCTGGCTAGTTAAGCTTATGCTTAAGTATCTGCCTGAACAGAAATGCCTTTCTGGTTCAAGTTGTCAACTGTGTGCAAAAATCTCCTGAGTCCCAGGAGTGGCACCATGAACATGAGAGAGATCTTTAAACATCTCTGCTGCATTAAAAGTTACCCAATTTTCTCGTCACCTGAGACAGGTAGAAACTTTAAGCTGCTGTACGTTTCCCCTTTCAAGTGCTGCTCCTTGCCCTGTTGCAGTGGTATTAACCCTGTCATCCACCCTCTATTTTCTTTGACCTTTTTGGTCAAAGGACCTTTTTGGACCTTTGACCTTGAAGGTCCTTGCAAGCGTCATATGCCTCTTCTAGATCAGTGTTATAAAAGTAGCCCTGCTCAGCTCCTGATGCTACACTGATGGGGTCCCATGACTGACTGACAAGAGGAGATAATGCTGCCTAAAAGTAAATTCCTGTAGATTTCTTTTTTTTTTAACTGATTTTGAATGCAGAGTTTGGTGAGGGCGTTGAGGGGCTGGTTTTGCTCTTTCTGATTTTGGCAGCTTTATGAAAAAATAAATATGAATGTCATCTCACCATGAGCCTTGACAAATTCTCTAAATTAAAAAAAAAAAAGAAAAGCATACAGCTTTGAGTGTCGCAGCTCTCTGTGAAATGAGAGACAGGAACCCACAGAATATTAAGATAAGGGAGACAAATGTCCAGCCTCGGTGTATGTAAATAGTAAGAAACACCTTTTTCTATGAGTGTTTTGCAATCAAACAACATGGCTGAAAGCAGAAAAAAGGAAAGATTACTATCCCCGTTGCACAGATACAGAACTAGCCTATGATCAACCATAACTTTGCTAGACCGGGCATCACAAAATAGTGAAAAGCTGGAGCACTTAAAGAAAACTGTTCCAGAAGCTGCAAAGGATGGAATAATTTGGGAGAATATCCTCCCAGGCTGTACCTGCCTGTAGACAGTGAGAAGAAGCTTTTCCCCCCAGTCCCCTGCTGCAGCAAGACATTCAGAACATCACCCAGGCTGCTTTGGTTTTACTTCCCTTTTATGGTACCATTTAATCTGCTTTCCAAGTAATATAATTAACTGTCTTTTAATATTAAAAAAAAAATAGAAAAAAAATGCTGTAATAGGGATAATTTATAAACTCTGAGAGGGGAAAAAAAGATCGATCCTTTCATAGAATTTAGGAAATTATTGCTTTTAGAAATGGATTATACAACTTCTTTGATTGAGTGACAGTGGTGCATTGTGTGGATGAATCTTTTGGAGCCTTGCAGTTGAAGAAGCTGTTCAGCAGTTAGAATAATCAGTCTCTATAAGAATTTTAAGCAGGGTGGGTTTTTCAGCTGAATACACAAGCAATTTACTTCTTTAATTTTTAGTGTGTTGCAGTATATAATGCACAAGGAAGCAAGAAAAGGAGAAGTTATTTCTCTGTACTCTCTTTGCCCTTTACCCAAAACCAGCTGTCAGGCAATTTCTGTGCAAAATAGTTGCTTATTTTTTTTAATGTTGGGGCTTTTTTTCCAACATGTTGCTTATATTAAGGGCCAGATTAAACTAGTTTATGAAGGCTGTGTAAGGTGCAATGAGTGAAGGATCTGCATTATTGCTATTTTATTCTTTTAAAATGCAATTTAATTTAATAAGATGATAACAGCGAGTAATTAATGCCTAGATCCTTCTTATGATGACATGAAGATCATACCTTTCAGAACAGGGAGCTTACAGCCAAATTCCACTCGTGCCTTTTTAACTTTTACCATTCAACCCAGGTGCCCAATTTAGGTTGGGCTAAAATCCCTGGGCTCTCCTTAAAGAAAAAGGGAAGGGTCCCTTCAGACTAGAAGCCAAACTTGAAATAAATCACACATAAAAAGAAAAGTGTCCCACTGGTGCTTGTAGCTCTCTCGTCTGGGGCATTACTGTATAGAGGTGCTGCTCCTGGAATTTGTTTTAAAGTTAACAGCACAATTGTGCCAAAAAGTCTGAAATTCAGGCTCCAGCATCCCTGGTACAGGCTGTTTCTCTGATGATGGATCTTGCCCATCCTCAGTTGAAAAGAAGTTGCTCTTGCTTAATAAATGAGTTGCTCATACTTCACAAAACAAATCGCTTAGGACCTGGGCTTCTGAGAATCCTGTAAAAAAAAAAAAGTCAAATATTTACTAATGAATGTTATATATGAACTGTCTTTAGGATTATCAAGTCCTGAAGTAATTATTTCCCCTAGAAGTGGGCTGTTAGTGTCATCAACAAGGAATGGTCAGGGTCTCACGAGTGTGTAAACTGTCACCCCTTTCAGAAATCTGCATTGCTGTGAAAAGGGAGGGGAAGGAAGAATTTTGAGGGATTTAGGGAAACTGTACCTCTTTGTGGCTTGCATCTCAAAATTTCTTGCTTGTTGATATTTTATCACCAGAACAAAACACAAGGCTCTTCGGAATTGTTGGTGCTACCTATCTCTTTGGGCAGGTTTTCATCCACAACTTTTGTGCATGTACTTGCACTGTAAAGCCTAATAAAGGAACGTATATGCTTATGCAATGTTTCTTTCCACTGCCTCTTCTGGACTGCTCTTGTATCCTACTGTAGCAAGCATAATGCAGATATAATAAAAAGCTTAGCCGAAACAGACAGAAAAATGAAAGTATCAGATATCTGTCCCTTTCAAATACCAGAATAATAAAAGCTGGTTCCCATAGAATAAACATATTTAACCTCCAAAGAGTTAGCAGTGCATTACCTCCCTACAGCTTATGAGAGAGAGATTCAACTGGCTCTTGAGTTATCTTTTATGCTCATGACAGAAAGATAATCATCCTCAGGGGTGATATATGCTAAATACTGCAAAACTATGCCAAACTGGCAGCAGCTGCTGCGTTCTTTATAGGACTGCCATTTGCTCCCACCCACACCATCCAGTCTCTGGACAACTATTGCTTTTCCTTCTGAAACCCATTTCACTGTATTTAAAACTGTCGTTAAAAGTTCAGCTCCCTGAAGATTTCTGTAAACTGGGCCGCTGTTTGTAAACATGGCGATGCAAAATTAGTTCCATAATTTCCCTGTAGTCTGCTAGAACGTGGGCCAGTTTGATTTTATTGCCCTCCCCCAAATGCACAGAATGGCGTAGCACTATAAAAGCAAAGGATCAAGTGGGAGGGGCACCAAATGGGGCCAAATATGCCCCAGCCCCTCTGATTGCTGCCACCAGCATTCCTGAAGGGCAGGTTTGGGTCTGTGGGAGTAACTCCCAGGAGCCTTAGGGATGTGCTAGGATGATCCCCGAGAGCCTGTGGATTCCTTTAATTGTGTTCTTAGGCTACAAGCACAGTTTCTGGAGATAAGTGCCTTTCTATTTCCGTGTCAGTGTCTGTCTCCTGGTAATCTGGGTTGGTGAATGGCACTCTCAGTCGTCATCTTGATTGTGTAATTAGTAATTACAAGGTTTTGCAGTTGTGTGACACGTTCTAGTAGAGTCTAACCAGCAGTAAACCCACACAGAGAAGAGTATTTGCTTTTAATCGGCTATTGCGAACAGTCATATGACTGTTTTGGTTTCTTTTTGACAGCTGTCATTTCAGGAAATGCAAGATTATAAATAGTAAAACAAGGGTACAGCATGAACTCATTCACATATAATGATAGGGCTGATTCCTCTCAGACCATTCTTTGGGCTAACCTAGCAACATGCTGCCTCCTCATAGTATGTTGAGCATATTCACCTCTTTCTGGACAAAATCCAAGAAGCTTTATTGATGTAGAAAAACACAGATTTTTTTTCATTTTACCTGGTTGTCTTTAAATCTCTTTTAAGGATTAAAAAAATGTATTTCTAATCTTGGTACCTTCTTAAAAATCCTTACTTTATTTACAAGTGGCAGCTGGTTGCTAAAGGGCAAGAAGGGAAATGGTGGGTGAGAGGATAGGTTTCTATATGGAAACTTTATCAGGAAACTGCTACTGAGGCAGTTTTACACTTAGGTGGACTCTAGTAGGAGAGTTGAAAATGGTCTGTTGCTCCAGTAGCACCATCTTCTTCCTCACTTTGAGAAAAGCTGCTCCTTCCTTACAAACCCTGGTAATCTGTGCTGGGAACCTTAAGGAAACCCAAATATATGACAGATCCCACACTGTCTGATAAGAGAGTTTGGAGCCAGCCTTGTGAGCTAACCGTCTGTGCTTGTGAGAACTTTATATAACTTGTATTCTTCTTTTCCCCCTGTTTCCTGTCCTCACCCCACCATGATGTAAGATCTGTTACGCTAAAAGAATCAAATTGTTTCACTTCCTTTTCAGAAGAGAAATTTTTCATTCTAATGATGACTTTCCTTGTGCACGTTCCAGTTTGAATTGACTTCTTAAACATGCTCGACCAGAACTGTATTTCAGATGGTGTTTCATCAGAACTCTTATTATTTCCTTAATTCCTGAAGAAGCGCCTTGTGTCAGGTATCTTAAGATCCCATTTCTCACAACAGCAGTACATTGGTGGCTTGTAGATCATCCTGAAATAAACCGCTACATTTCTACCTTCCTTCTTTTCATAGGATGAACTCCCAAGCCTTAGCTGAAATCATTGATGCTGGTCCTTAAACCTGTGACTTTGCACTTAAAAGTATTCATTATATCTATTTCTCAGTCATCCAGCTCTTCCAAGACAATGCTAAAGTCCTTACCGTTTTGATGTGCTTTCAGCATTACGTAATTACTGGATTTCATCATTGTGTTCTTACTTATCATGACTTAGTTGTTAATGAAAGTGTTAAACAGACTTATCCTTCCTTATTGGTATTCTTGTCTTCTCTCTAAACAATCTTTTATAGGCCTTATAATATCTTTACTATTACTGATTTTCTCAAGTTTAGTAATTTCCCATGTGTCCCTGTGAGATGCTTTAATTAAGTCCAAATAATGTGTAGAAAATCAAGTTGCTTAGCAAAAAAAAAAATGGTTTGATGCAGTATACACCCAT
The DNA here is from genome assembly GCA_028566535.1 of Scolopax minor. Lineage (NCBI taxonomy): Eukaryota > Metazoa > Chordata > Aves > Charadriiformes > Scolopacidae > Scolopax > Scolopax minor. The sequence continues at coordinate 48,263,255 of JAOXNG010000012.1, forward strand.
GTACTGTTACATTTCCTTTTTCATTAAGCACATCTTTAAATTGTTTTTACCTTTGGAATTTGTTTCAAAGTCTCTTCTGTCTTTGCAGTCATCTTATAGGACCCAAACAACTTTTCCCTCATTAAGTAAAACAGCCCAAATTTGCTGTTTTCCACCTACTATAACAAACTTAGAAAGGTATAAAATATATGCTACTGAATCTATAATTTAGGTTTTTATTTTCTAGGATGCCAATTATCTGGTCTGTCCAATTTTAACTGCATTTTCTAATATGTTGTTTGTGGCAATTTCCACTGCCTTAATATTCCTCTTCCTGCCTTGTGATAGCCTTGCATTGCTGTAGTCTTGTTTATCTCATTTCTTTCCTGAACACTTAAACTAGCCACAAAGATTACTAGTCAAGCCTTTTCTTTTCTGCTCACCTCTCCTCTAAGCCTAACGCTCATCTTATCAGTCATGCCAGGCTTGATTCCTAAAGGTCAGCTACACCACATGCTCAGGGAATTATCCATCTGTCAAGAAGGGTCCTGTGCCTGTGAATACTTTCTAGGGATTGGACATTCAAAATCTTTCTCCTAGTGCCAGTTCTTCAGCCTCACGTTGATCTTCAGTGTCCTGTCTTACTTCATCCTCATTCTCTAGGGATAAATTGTAACTGTCCTTGTTAGAAGCTGTTTGCCATGAGACTGATGCTTGTAATACAAATGTGCTGTTGAATCGAGGGATTAGGGCTTCTTTTTTTTATTTCCTGTAAAACAAGTAGTCTGGGAGTTCAGGAGTGCTTTCTTGGTGGATGGCTCTTCCACCCTTAAAAATAAAATTGCCACTGAATGGATTTTTTTTTTTCAGGTGCTTCTGTGAGTACATCTGCATGTCTGAAGTATCAGCAGCTGTATTAGTCAAGGGATGGCATTTATTTTGAGTCTGATAGACACTCAGGAACATGAAAAGTTTATTATTTTTTCTTTATGTAATAATTGATAGATATAACCTTGCTTCAGTGATGTAGAACACACAATATTTTTGCAAGTTTCCGAAAAGTTATTGGCACTTAAAATAAATGCATAATTTAGTAAGGAGTAGTTGAAAGCAATGCTTTTCTCGGTTTTTAGCACTGTGTGGTGTGTGATGTATTAAAAAGCTGGAGGGCAGCTTGCATTGCAACAGCAGGATCTTACAGCAGCGAGATAAATCAGAACAACTGACTCTACAAAGTGAGGAGAACCTTGATATTAGTCCTCTTGCATACTAAAGACTTGGATTTACTTGCTTTCTCTTGACAGAAAAATAGAGATAGGAAAGTTATCTTCAGCCTAGTTGTGTTTTATGTTACCTTAAAGAGGAAGGAATGATCTTTCAATTGTACCTGTTTCCTCCTTAGAGAGTAGGAGGATCCTGTCTAAGTAGCTTTCCCAACTTTGAGATGAGTATCAGTGGAATGTACCTTTTTTTTTTTTTTTTTCCTTTTCATAGTTGGAAAGAAGGGTGCAGTAAAGTAAATTAAAGGATATTTCAGTGTAAAAGTTCTAAAAAGAGATGTGGTGTCTGTTGAGCCTGCAGCCGTATTTGGTCATGAGGCAAAAACCCACACAGATACAAGAGACAGTTAGACACTTAAATGAAACAAAAGGACAAACATCACCTGCAGCTACAAATGGTCACTTTGAAAATGTCTACAAAAGACTAGCTGTTGGAGTTTAGCCTATAATCTCCCATAGGTAGGGTTTCATTTAGAAAGAAGCTTCCTTTAAATCTCCAGAAAAACTGTTCTAGGTTTAACTGACTGAACGTGTATAGCTGAGCCCGACCCCAGATATCTTGGCATTTACAGATCTTACATCATGCCCCTGAATTCCTGAATTTGTTGTGTCTCAAAACAATTACATATTTCCCTCTTTTTACTGGAGTTTAATGTAGGTCAGCCTGTTCTACCCCATAGAAAAAAATCACCCTGGAACTATTGTTATTATGAAAAGCCTGCTTCAGTAGCATTTAGAAAGTAAAAGATGCTTTAAATAATAGCTACTTGAGATTCATTGCCATGTGATATCACTGAGGCCTCCTAAGTGCAATTATAGAGTTAGAATTAACAATTGCCTGTCATGTATTGTTTCTTTTCCTATATAAATTTTCAGCAAAGTTATCCAGCTTTCAGTTCCTGAAGCTACTAGATTATAATTTTGAAACTGGTTCCAGGGGGATGAAAGGCTGGTATTGCTCCTGATGCTTAATCATTTCAGGTAATGGCCCATTAAATGCTTCATTTACAAAATAAACTTTCTTTGACTGGTAGAGCCAAGGTGCTCTCAGCTTGGGGACCTTGAATGGAACACCTGGAGAGCTTGAGATTAGTTTGAAGGTGAAGGTGTCTGTGATACTGCAAGCAGAGATGGGACTGTGCATGGTGCAACTAGCTTTAAACATGCCACCAGTAGTATTGATGGCAATGAAGCTGCAATAGTCCAGATCAAGGTGTAGAAATAACGATTTATGAGCTTGCCCTGCTTTTGCTGGGTTTCAGTAGCCCATGGTGGGCTCTGTGATGTCGTAGCATAGGCAACACTAGCCTTGTTGTGTCAGCTTGAGGAGAAGCAGCATCCTAACCATAATACAATTTCTCTCTGAAATTGTGGCTGTGGCCAGGGTTTCTTAGTTCTTGTTATTTAATGGCAGTTTAACATCTGTTATTGTTCATTGGGAAGATGGAGCAGTATGTGGGAAGGGGTTCTTGAGTTTTTGGTTCTTTCCCCTCCCCAAGATGTAATGACAGAGATTCTTAACTGGAAATCTTTCATAAGTCTATCAATTCATATTTTATGTGTTAGTGGAATTTGTGCTAACAGGGTCAAACAGGTACCACTAAATGCAGGTGTCCATCACCTCAGCACTCCTGATGTTGTTCAAGGGATGTTTGTGAATGCTTTGGCAACTCCAGATCCAAATTACCCCAACCATGAGTGTATACCAATTCTTTGACCAATATTTCATGAAAGGAGAAATAATTTTTAATATTTTTGCTGCTAGTTTAAGACATATCCTATAAACTCTATCTGAGGGTCTTCAGATACATCCAATCGTGCCCTGTCCCCTGTCTTAGCAAAGAATTGTAGAATAGTTTTTGTTCAAAGGAACCTTTAAAGGTCATCCAATCCAACCCCCCTGCTTTGGGCAGGGACATCTTCAACTAGATCAACTAGATCAAGTTGCTCAGAGCCCCATCCAACCTGACCTTGAATGTTTCCAGGAATGGGACATCTTCTACCTCTATGGTTAACCTGTGCCAGTGTTTCACCATCCTCATCATAAAAAAAAATTCTTCATTGTATCTAGTCTAAATCTCCCATCTTTTAGTTTAAAACCATTACCCCTTCTCCTATCGCAACAGGCCCTGCTAAAAAGTTTGTCCTCATCTTTCTTATAGGCCCCTTTAAGTACTGAAAGGCTTCTATAAGGTCTCCCCAGAGCCTTCTCTTCTCCAGGCTGAACAACCTCAACTCTCTCAGTCTGCCTTTATAGGAGAGATGCTCTGGCCTCTTATTATTTTCATGGCCCTCCTTTGGACCCTCTCCAGTAGGTCCATGTCCTTCTTGTGTTGGGGGCCCCAGAGCTGGATGCAGTAATCCAGGTGGGGCCTCACCAGAGCAGAGGGGCAGAATCACCTCCCTTGAGCTACTGTCCATGCTTCTTTTGATGCAGCCCAGGGTGTGGTTCACTTTCTGGGCTACTAGCACATACTACTGGCTCACATTGAGCTTTTCGTCCAGTACTCACAAGTCCTCCTCAGAGCTGCTCTCAATCCATTCATCCCCCAAACTGTATTGATACCAGAGGTTGTCCTGACCCAGGTGCAGGACCCTGCACTTGGCCTTGTAACACAGGCCCACTCCTCAAACTTGTCCAAGTCCCTCTGGATGACATCCTGTCCTTCAGGCATGTCAACAGCCCCACTCAGCTTGGTGTCATCAGCAAACCTGCCAAGGGTGCACTTGATCCCATGGTCTAACTCATAAATGAAGATACTAAAAAGTACTGGTCCCTGTACAGACTCTGAGGGACACCGCTTGTCACCAGTCTCCATCTGGACATTGAACTGTTAACCACTACTCTCTGGCTGTGATC
>JAOXNG010000012.1:48512002-48523981 GCA_028566535.1 Scolopax minor
AGAAAAATCTAGAGAACAAATTGGCATATATGTGGTTGAAATGATGTTCCGATGGCTGTGCCAAGGCAAACGACTCATTCCCAGGGTTCTGCTTTATCCATCGGATTAGCTTGTTAAAAGTTTGGGTGTTACTCTGTTCCTCGTGAACTTGTGTGATTGACACTTATTAACCAGATCACTCAGAGCCTTGTATCTTTTCATGCTGATCCTGGAAGGCTTCAAATGGTCATCGTGACAGATAAAAGAGCATTTTTTTTGGAGCCTTTTCTTAAGTATTAAAACACAACAGGCTCTCCCTACGGGCTGTCTGCATTTATTTTCCTGGGTAAAGCTTCTAGCTTTGCAGAAATATAACAAGCTAGAGGGAAAATCGTCATTACTACTTGACTGAAGATGATGACATTGACATGAGGTCTTCTGACAGGGGATTAAAGTGGAAAATATCAGTGGCAATCCGTTAGGAACAAGAGGATCCCTTTGGAAAAATCAAGTGTAAAGCCCAAAAAGTTGCTTTGTTTCTTCTTGTTTGTCGGTAGATTATTATTTTGGGGGGGTTAGATTGTTTTTAGCCCTGCTGTAATTTGTAAATGCTGGATTTCACGTGCCGGTTGGGAGGAAAACCAGTGCAATTCCAAGGCAGAGGCTTTAGCTGGGGTGCTGCTCCTCGTGTTGTCTACTTGCATCTTTTAAAAGGCAGCCAATCATTGTGTAAGATCCAAAACATTTTTCAATACACCCCATTTTCATCAATTTTGACCACTTTTGCCCCCGATGGCTCGCACGCAGATGCACCCACTGACAGCCTTTATTAAACTGCCAACAATAAATGAGTGTAAATAGTTTTTTTACCTGCAAAGGTCTGTGACACACAGCAGCAGAAGACGTAGGCAATCTCCTTCTCTGTTTCTGTAGTGATGACAGAGAGGGGACAAAGTGACGACAAGAGGAGGTGGAAAGTAAAATAAGTCTTCAAACATTTCCCTTAAAAGTATTTTTTGCCCTTGTTTTTTAAAGGTTCCTCTTCAGTCTTTTCACAACCAGCAAGCCTGTAGGAGTCCACATCCTCACAACTTTGATTGTAATGTTATTTTTAAATATATTTCTCATACTAAAGCATGTTGGTGTGAGAGCTGGTGTGGATTATTATCCTGCCCTGATAATACACCGCAGCAAATTGGGCTTCTAAGAGCGTGTGTGTATTTCTATGGGAAATGTGGGAAAACCAGTGAGAAAGAGCATGGACCACCACTTGCCTAATGATGTAGGTCCTGATGACTAGGGCTGACAGCTGAGTAGTAGTGTGTTCAAACTAAATCGATGGATTTCATTTTACTTGCCTTTTTTTGGAGTGGGATGTTTTTTGGGGGGTTGGTTTGTTTGGGTGGTTTTTTTTGGTACAATAGGTTTTATATCCTGAAGATTGTCCTTGAAGCCAAAGAGTTGAAGCGCTTGTTTTCAGCGTGAAATAGGAGATTTTCATAGATTTGCTTGTTGCTGGGAATGGGAATTTTTAAGTAAATATCAAATAACAGGAACTTTATGCTTGAAGCCAGGAGAGTTTGGCAACATTGAGGGCTGCGTGTATGATAAGCTTAAAATAATGCCCAAATGAATTTCCAGTGGTTTCCAGGAGTCCGATGAGTTAGTTAGCAATAATGAGTCAAAGCTATCTTTATACATATGGGTAAGGTATATATCGCATAATGAAGTCAAGACTGCCATACCTGCTTTCACCTCATGGGCTTGTGCCATTCAAGAGTGGAGAAACCACTATGGGACAAGAAGGATCCTGATGTTGATGAGCCAATTTTTCAGGTAGAGAAGCTGGTGAGGCTCAGATGATCTTACCTGTATGCATAACAGCTTTATTTGCAGAAAAACGCCTTGGGTTTCACTCTGGCAGGGTTCAGTCCTGCCTGCTGCTGCCTGCTCTTGGTTAAGAGTATGCTTTTTGGTCTCAAAGCCTGCTCACCATCATCATCATCATCATCATCTCTTCTGAGAGAGGACGTGTTGATACTCGCTGAAGCATAAGAATTTCAAAATTCCTGCTTCAGAACGTGATACCTTCGAGGCCAGCAAAACCTTTCCTGGTACAGAAAGCGTTTACTCTTCTGTGGTGGGCTTGCAGAGTTTTGTCAGATGTCTCTTTGCTCAATTTTGGTTGACAGTCAGCTATCAGCTCTTCATTGGAGAGACCTTTCTGATGCCTTTGCTCATTTTTTTCTTTTTTGACATCTCTTCTTCCTTGGTATAGTTTTTAATCTCCTGCATTAAATTCAGTGTATTCCTTCTCACAGACTTTTCTTGGAATCTGCGTGGTATGTGTTACAGGAACATATGTGACCATAGGCACCTTCTTCCAGCCCTTTCTCTTTGAGCTCTGGCAGTAGCTGCTCAAGCTTGGTGGTACCCTCAGCTTCTAGAGTTAAAATCCTATTAATAAAGAAAGCAGTTTAAGGAAAAAAAAAAAAAAAAAACACCAACCAGCATTTCCATCCCACAGTATTTGCCCATCAAATTCTATACAAACAAACAGGTTATATTTCCATTAAAGTGGTTCTGCAGGTGGCTTGGTGGGCATCTGTATTTTCTGTTGCATCGCGGCGTGCGCTCCTCAAGTTGCCGTAAGGAACTGGGCTGAAATTTTGCTTGCAAGCTTGTGTAGGCTGCTTCTGAGATCCTGACACCCCTGTGAAATTTTTGCCCTCTTGCAAGGAAAGGCAGTGGGTTGCACATAGCAACAGGCTCTGCAGTTTCTACCTGAGAAGCAAAACCACATTTGTTCAGCCTTTTGCGTCACTTCGGTTCTGAAGGTTTCGATGGTCAAATCGTCGCTGGCATTCCTGGTGATGTGCAAGAAAGAGAATAATCCACTCTGTTTTTCCGTAGCGGTGCTGTCACCGCAGGACTGAGAATAGTAAAAAGTGCATTCATCACTCAATAACTAGATATCCTGGAAACGCGCGAGGAAGAGACGTATTTTCAATCAGAATGTCTGACTCTTAGTGGCTATTTTCTGACTGATTCCTCTTCGCTATTTATACTCTCCCTGAAGTATTTTATAGAAATCTGAGTCCCTTTGAAAACCCACCCAAGCAAGCAACCACAAGTGTATTTTACGTATTGTAGTATGTAAACGATTAGTCATCACTTGTAAATTGCCTAATGGAGGAGGAGGAGGAAATTTATATTGAGGAAGGTGAAGAGTTGGTTGTGACTGTTCTTCCTGCCTTCCCCCCTTTCCTCCCCCCCGAGATCATTATGAAGGATTTCTTAAAAGAATCATCATCCTAAGAAACATTGTCATTGCGGGTTTGAAAAATGATAGCTGCACGCTGTAAGCTTATTTTCCACTTGCTTATGTTTTCTCGGGGAAATTTATGGGTGCTTTTTGTTGTTGTTTTAATTTAAGATTCTGTGGTCTTCCTTTACGTTGCCAATGAAAAATGATGTTGGCATCTGATCTTAAGTGTAACAATATGGGGAAGTCAGTTTATGAAGAAACACGTCTTTGGTGAAGTGAGATAAGATTATGTTGAGCATCCGTGGCACAAGACCAGAAATACCATTTATTGGAGCCTTGGCAGATCTCTTCACTCGCTGGATGTGATCCCCTTTGTTTAGTCTGGTTTTTTTGTTTTGCTCTGTTTTGTTTGTTTGTCTTACGAATCATTAATTCGCGACACGTGGCAGTAGTGAAGAATCCTGAAAGTATTTGTTTTGTGCCCTGATTTTGGTGCAGCTACCTATTGTTTACTTAGTTGTGGAGGGTTTTGATTTGCAGCAGTCTGTCCCCTGGCTGGCAGTTTGCTGGGTGAAACAGTAATACCCTGTATTTCCTTGGTTTTTTGGGGTTTTTTTATTTTTTTTTTTCCTTTGTGGTTGGTTTGGTTGACTTATTTTTAATTTTTTTCCCTATCTCTCTTTTTGAAATGTGAGGGAAAGCATTAATGGAAGGGTTAAAAGTTTTTAAGTCAGTGGTTTATTCACTCACTTCTCTCTGAGTATTGGCTCCATGAAAGAATATTTGCATGTGCTTGAGTGTTTAGGCATCATTTTCCATATTCTTCCTTTGACCCTCCCTGTATTTGTCAATGTGATAAAATTTATGAGAATGTCCTGTGATAAATACTGAAAAGCAGGTGAGGAAAACATACTTTGTATTCCTCTCTAGAGATGTACTTTGTATTATGCTCTACAAATAGAAATTATTTTCTATAAATCCAAATTTGCAGACTGGCTGTGGGAGTTTCTGCGTGCGCCTGCTGGGTCTCCTCTCTGCACTCGAGCTCCCGGAGAGAGCAGGACTTGATTTTTGTGATTGATAGGCTAAATTCCAGTTCTGGGTGCATGAAATTCAGCTTTTTTTTTCTTTTCTTTTTTTTTTTTTGATGTGCTGAGCTCTAGCGCACTGCCACGCACCGTACGGCAATTGCATGTGCGAAATCCCAGGTGCCGTTCAAAATCTGCCTCAGAAACAAGGAGTCTGTGGTTTTGGTTGTTTGTTTTTTTTCCCCTGCAAGTGGAATGATAGGTGTTTGTTTCTGTTTGGTGTGTTTGCACTGATTGCTTCACCTGTTGTTCACGTGCAAGCCTGGGGAAGAGGTGCCAGGTGTATCAAGACAGATCAGCACACGGCTGTGGCTCTGTAAATTAGTCCGACGCATCCCCAAAAAGCTCCTTTTCTCCATTTCAGCTGGCACATGCAGTCCTGATGAAGAGCATAAATTGTATTGTTGAGGCAACTTATTCTTCAGGTTTATTTTCCAAACCCTAACCTGGAGATCTCCTTCCCCCCACCACCCTCACAGTGCCTCAAAAGAAAGTTTTCCTGGTGCCCGTTGTTGGGGGAATAGGATTTCTTCCTTTTCCTCTTCCCATTCCTGATCATCTCAACTTTTTATTCAGTTTATTAAATGAACATATGGATTCGCTACCCTGGAAAAGCAGGTTGCTTTCTGAAAGCACCCACCTAGCTTCTTTTTTTCAAGAGTGTTTGGCTGTTGAAGCTCTGATTGGGGCAGAAGCCGTAGTTCAAAAGCAGGCGAGTCCTTTTTCCTCAGACCCTCATTGATTTCTGTTGAAGCAAACAGATGAGCTTATATATATAAATATGTATATATGCTTTTTTTAATGAGAAGTGCTAGAATTCACTAAAAAAGGTTAAAATTGAAATGAGTAATCTTCAGTGCATAATGCAACTGTTAATTTTAGCTCCTTGCGTAGGAGCTGTTATGACTTGAACAGCCGGCTCTAGCCTTCATTAGAGAAGAAGCAGGCAGTTTTGAGACAGGTGGAGCTGGATCAAGCTGTGAAAGTGATTTGCTCCAAGCTGGTCATTAGTGTTAGAAATCTGGTCCCTCTCTATTGCATCCTTACCTTGTCCCACGATTGTTACCCTTGCTTCTGTTTACTTCTCGTCTTTCTTCCAGGTTGACGATGATCCATCACGCTCCGTGAAGGACCAGCATGGAGATTGGTGCTTTGAACTCTTAATGGGGACATGGGACTCACGTCGTCGTTGATCATTTGTGTGGACTCAGCCAGCGAAGAGCACCAGAAGGCGCTAGAAAGACAGGGGGAATTATAGCAGTTTTTCAGGTAAATGGCTTCTTTCCTACGGCTGATCAACAATGAGTGTCCTTGGGTTTGAGAATACTGCGTGAGCACGTAGGTGAGCTGCGGGGGGTAGCGTGCCCATGAAGAACTTGTGCGTGCGTGTGCGTTTCTTGATGGAAACCTATTACAAATTGAGGGTTGTTTTAACAGTTTCAGGTCTTGCCGTTCATCGTGGGTTGAATTTTTAGGGAAGCATTCCAAGTTTCAATTATAAATGCAGAATGGCCCATACCATGGGACTTCCTGGGGAAGGGCGGTGGGAGGAAGGAGAAAAATTCAACGCTCGAATTGGCTCAACTGACAGCTAATTTGTGAGCTTCATATTCCGGTTGGTTGATTAAGGAACTGTGTAGCTTTATTTCTTGGAAAATCCACGGTTCTTCTTAAATGGGAAGATGATGTAGGAAAGGTTTTATTATTTTATTTGCTTACAGTGTCAAAGCGAAAGCAAAAATTGGAGGAAGTAAGTTTTTATTACTCAGTAGGTTGGGTTTTTTTTTCCCCATTTAAAAAATATCAAGGTAAGTGATATCAGATGTGTTGAACGTTAATTGCAAGCTGTAAAAAGAAACATGGCAAAGTGTGGTTTCGCTTAATAGCCAGTGTTTCAGTGTTGAGAAGTGGCAAGGTGTTGCAAAAGACCCTTTCTGATTCTGAAATAGCTCCCTTTCTCAACCACACTTGTTTTTCCTGAAGATACTTCTTAAGCCAAATGGATGGGGGAAGGAAAAGTTAAATTATTCATGAGTCTCGTTTGACAGTTGATCAGTGGAGGAGGCTTCAAGAGGGAGCTGGGGGTAGAGAGAGAGAAAGAGAGAGAAAATAATAATAGGCTTTAACTTGAAAAGCCTTTAAAGCTTCTGTACAACAAGGCATTGTGAGCTGAGACTAAATGCAGATCGGTTAAGATATCTTCATTAGAAATACCTGCCAAGGGCTTCCTGTAGGATTTTCATCGTGCTGGAGAGTGACGTGGGGTTTGGGAAGAGGCTTAGGATTTTAATAACAGAGCTGTCAGGTTGATGCCTGGAAATGCTGACCATGAGAGCTTTATTGCCAAACTTAGATTTCATATTTATATTGAATTATGACCTCTTCAAATATATATGATAGGAAGCACCATGGGCTTCTGCTATGTACAAAACCCATGGCTGAGTGCTAAAAAGTGTGTTGTTTCTCACGCTTTGTTTCTAATTCTGTGTTTTATTTATTTGTTTGACTACTCTTTTATTTAAAAAAAGAAGAAAAAGGTCAGGGGAGGAGGATTTTGGGAGGAGGGAAGCACTGAGGTGCCAGAGACCTGGAATTCTGCGTGGGTCCTTCCTGTTGAGCTCTATAGCAGAAAGTCCCTCACTGTCTATGCCTGCACCTCTGCAGTCCTGGGGCTGGGGTGGGGCAGACAGGAGGTTGCAGGACCTTACCTTATATTTGCTAAATCTGTTACCTTAAGCTGACACCGTTCTGCTGGTCTAGACAGCCAAAATTGTCCATTCAGTACCTCTTTCCACTCCTGAGCTGTGCATTTTGGTTTGCTTAAAAAAGGAAAGGAAATGACTTGGGAATTTAAAAAAAAATAATACCGTAATTAAGAAAAAGTAATAATAATAATTCACCCCTAGTGTTTTTGTGTGTGTTTGTGTCGTGATATCTTGACCTTTCAGGTCACCAAATCTTGTTGTTTTAATTTCTGTCTGGAAGAATGTCTGAGCAAGGTAAATCAAACCAGGAGACAGCAGAGGAAGCTGCGAAAGAGCAAGAGACTGCCATCTCTGAAGGGAACATGGACAACTGTATCCTTAATAAATCTGAAAGCTCGGAAGTAGAGGAGAAGGAGGAGAAGCTGGGCGATGCCAAGACAGAGCTGCAGGTAAGAGGTGAATGGGGATGTTAATTATCAGTGTGCTACCATTGTCTTTCCATTTCTATGTCCTCTTTCATTGCCTACGCTTCCCCTATTTTTCCTCTCTTAATTTTGAGACTGTCTCTTTCTTTCGTTTTTTATTTTTTAAAGATTGTTTATTTTTTGTTTTTTTTGGAGTCCTTTTACCTCCCTATAAAATAAATGCTGTTATTTGTTATACCTTTAAAGCTCTTTAGGCTGCTGTCCCTGTTATTAATTTTTCTGAGAAGTTAATTCCTAGACATCTGTGTTAAACCTTGGTGAAATATTTGGCTGTTTTCCCTCTTTGGGGATTTAGAAAACTACCTTGATCTCATGAATTTGCAGGTAATACTTAATGAATAATTACTTAATGTGTGGTTTGGTTTGTAGGTGTTACTGCCAACAAAAAGTTGTTATGCAAAGCCTAAGAAGGTAATTTGAAAAGAAGACTTTATTGGATGTGAGGGGGTTTTAATCCTTTTTGCTCAATTGAATATAAAAATAAAGGGGGAGACTACAGTTAAAGAGGAATTTGGAGAGGGGGAACATTTACTTAAGTATGCCTTTTCTTACATTTTCATTATATTCAGAATTGCAGAAAACTGTACAGTGTGTTTTTATTGGGTTTTTATACCTGTTCTTAAAATGAATGAAGTGAGCAGAGATGATTCTTGGTTTTCCCTACTTTCCAGATTGGGTTTGGGGAAATAGTTTTTGCAGTCAGCAACTGTTTAAAATGTCATTTAGGAGTAGTTTAGCCTCTTCTTTTTTTTTTATTGTTAATGCTCTTGCCACACACATTCTCCCCTGAAGTGATAACTGCTTCTCTTTTTTGCTCTACCCAGAAACGAGGTGCAAATCAGAACCAGCAGAAAAAGAGATCCAAGGTAAGGGTCCATCTCTGTTTGGAACTGCATGCCATGGTAGGATAAAGAATTTCAATCAAATGTCTGTCTGCAATTGAAATTCTGGCCTTTCATGACTTGTGTAGTGGCTGGGGTTTTTTGTTTGTGATGGTTTGGGGTTTTTTTCCCTCCCTTTTACCCTGTGAGGGTAGAGGGCCTCCTCTAGATAGAATGTGTCAGGCTCCTTTTTATTTATCCTTCATACTTTTATGCTGCCAGGCTCACTATGTCCTTGTGTGTGACACTGGGGATGGAAAAAGCTCATTCCTTTTGCTTTAGTAATTAACATTTTTGTTTGAATTTTATCTTAACGGACTAATCTTGATATAAAGAAGCAGAGACTGACTAGCTCTCTGAGGAGGAGGGGAGAGGAGAAGGAGCTTCTAGAAACAACAAAAAACCCTGAAAACCTTCTTGTAATTTTCCAAGTGCAGATCCATAAAACTTGCATATTTTATTGTCCATGTTCCCTGGATATAATACTATTAGGAGAAGGAGGGAAAAACCCAAACTACAAACCAAACAAGCCAAAACCCAAACCTAAACAGCAGAACGAACCTTTAGCTTAACTTTATGTTCAATTACCTTCAGCATTGGATTACCTCTTCTTTGCTGTTAGGATTTTTGGTGGGAGTGTGTGAACTGGGGCAGAAATTATTAAAAGCAAAGAAACCTGCCCCCTCCCCTGTGTGGCAAATGGCTCATTGCTTAGAATCCTCTGCTGTGTGAATCAAAAGGCAGATGATAGAATTTTGCTGGCTGGGGTGGGTAGCAGTTATTTGGGATATTTAGGGACCTCTGCCGTGTGCATCAGAAGGCAGATGGTAGAATTGTGCTGGCTGGGGTGGGTAGGAGTTATTTGGGATGTTTAGGGACAGCTGATGTACGCAGTTCATGTGACTTGGGGTCAGTAGTAGTGTTCTCTGTTTTGTTTTCTCTCTCTTACTCAGTCAGGAGCTAAGGGAAAACTCGTCCGGAGTCTTGCTGTGTGTGAAGAGTCATCCCCTCGCCCAGGAGTGGAAAATATTCATGATAATCAGGTACACTTGCAATCATTGCTCTTAGCTGCATGGTTGACCTCCGTGTTCAGTTGCATGATTATGTTACTTAATTGGGCATATTTAACAAAGTCTTTCATGGGGGAAAAATTACATCTGACAATGAACACGTTTTTCATGACGTTGTCTGGTTTAGCGTGAACTTTATTTTGCCATTTTAGTTTTATACTATATCACAGGGTGTTGTTTGCTTTTTTTTCCAGACCCCCTGAAAATTTCAGCAAATGGAAAAGAATTCAAAAGAATTCAGATTTTAAAATTTAAAAAGATAGTAACAATCAAAAAGAATATTAATACATGTTCTTTTCTCTAAGGCTCTCTCTTTCGAGGCTGCACCAGATACAGTTATGAATATGCTCTGGTTTCTGGTTCCTCTGAGACTCCAGTTCATATCAGTGTCCCCCTTCACATAAAATTCACAGGTCTTTTTTCTCCAAAATACTTTGTTAAAGCCAAGGATGCCTTCTACTGAGTGGCATTCATTTTTGAAACTCTTGGTGTAGATTTTTCGGTATCAAAAAGCGTGTATTTGAGTTTATCTGTACTGGTAGTGTTGTATCCCCAGTAGCTGGTAGATTCTGTCCCCTGCACCTCTCACCTCGAACAATAACACTGGTGACAGTCTTTGTAGGCTAACTTTGAAAAATATCCCAAAAAAAAGGGAAAGTAAAAATCTCAAATGGCTCTTCTTTGTTTGCCTGGTAAGAGCAAGGCTTAAAAACCACCCGAAACCAAAATACCATGAGCACTGCCTGTAGTTTATGAGATGTTTGTGTGCAAATGAGATCAGCCGTCGAGAGAGCTTGAGCAAGTGACTTCTTGTGAGCTTAGCACAATATCAAAACATATCACGTTTAAGTGTACTTTCTCACCATTTCCTCTATTGACTTGAAACGAAGCAAATCCAGCTCTCCTTATAGCTCCTAAGGACGGAGAGGTTTTTCTATTTTTGTAAAAAAATTAATTTTTTTTTTTTTTTTGAAAGACCAAAAACCAGGTTGTTGAGCAGGGGGACGCCTACATGTTCTGCTGCTCTACAATGATGCTTATGCAGTGGGCAGGCAGGTTATTTGATGGGTTGTTCTGTTGTAGGTATTACGCTTTCTGCTTAGACTTGCATTACTCGAGACGCGTGGCTTTTGTTCTGCTTTCATTTGTATTTCCTATTGTTTAATAGCGAATGGAAAGGAGAATGACACAAAGAGATTGTATTAAGCGTGGTAGTTTATAATGTACTGCACAGGACCTGTATTAAACGTCAGAGAAAACTGGCAGGTTTGGAGGTAAAATCCCTGTCCGGATTGCACCCCGACGCCAGGCAGAGGAGGGGTTCCTGTCCCACGCAGCCTCTGGTCTTACTCCTCTTTGCCCAGCTGTGCCAAAGGTTTCTTTGACCATATTGAATCATTCAGGGGAGATAAAATGCCTCCCTGGACCGACCCCTGCAGTTCATTTCCTACAGACACCAATTGGCTCGGTGTGATTAATTAGATAGGAGTTGCGCTTCTCTGCTGTCGCAGGCGTTTTGCTGATGCATCTGGCTCAGCTTTGCCATGGGAAGCTGGACCTGCAGGCTCCTCCTTGGACTGGCTGAAGGATACAGGAGAAGTTTTGTGCCAGCCGAATGGCTTTGCTTTCACTTTAGAGGAGAAAAAGCTTATTTTCGGTTTGGATTTTAGTTGACTTTTTGAAATCATTATTTTATCTTAATGGTTTACAAAGCACAGGAAATCAATTACCAGAGAATGTACGGTACATTGCCAGAACTACTGAGTATGGATTGTACTGCAGACTTGATGTTTGTATTTATATTTGAATACTTGCCTTCATTTTCCTGTATAGGGAAAAAAAAAACCACTTGTTTACCTGTATTACTTGACCTTGAACGCTTACCTGATGGTTCACTATGTCCTTACTTAAAAAGGAATGTTGCCTTTAATGTTATACTATTGACCAAGAAGTGTATTATTGCAATTTGAACATTTATTTTGTTGTTCACTATATTTACCTTGTATCAATGTATTTATTAACACTGTATTTTATTATTGAGAAAAATCAATAAAAATCTAAGAAAATATACAGTAGCTTGCTTTCACGACTCTACAGCCCTTTTGTGTGTTTCTTCTAGTGCAAATATAGAAGTACTACGTTACATGTAAGACTTAACTACTCTATGTTCCTACGTGTGGTTATGTGTAAAGTCTATCGTTTCTTCTTTTCATAAGTACATTTTAAGCTCCGTGAAAGTTAGGATTAACGTCCCGGGAACAGCATGGCCAGTTACATTTTTCTCCTGTTCTGACAAGGCGGCAGCGCAGGGAATCAGAGTTATCCTTCGGGGTCTTTTGGCAGTCCTTGATGCAAAGTTTGTTGCTTGAATGAGAAACCCAACTGCCCTTTGAAGTGAGAGAAAGCAGGCGTAACGTTAGCCCTCTGAGCAGGTTAGCAACCGCTTTTCTACCTACCCTTATCTCAGATGACCAGGAGTTCCCACTCTCTCCCTCTCTACGCT
>JAOXNG010000012.1:48563515-48578638 GCA_028566535.1 Scolopax minor
CCAGTAGCTCCTTGTCTCTCTTGAACTGGGGAGCCCAGAAATGGATGCAGGATTCCAGTTGTGGCCTCCCCAGTGCAGAGCAGAGTGGGAGAATGACCTCCCTAGTTGCAACAGCACGTTGTGTGTGGTTCACCATAAAGAAGCCATACTCTCCTCCAGATTCTGCTCACAGCTTTACTGTGTTGTTACTCACAGGACCTGCGAGTAGAAACTGGGCAGGCTTGCTGCAGGGTACCCGAAGATAGACTCTGCCCTGACATGTGGTTTTTTGGTTTTTTGTGTATAAACCTTTGTTTCCTGATGTCCCTAGGGGTAACAGAGACAGCACGGGGAAGACATCTGGCAGTCGACAGAGTAGCACGGAGAATGAATTGAAGTGGACAGACCACCAGAGGCCATGGAGCAGCACAGACTCAGACAGCTCGAATCGGAATTTGAAGCCAGCCATAACAAAGACAGCCAGTTTTGGTGGGATAACAGTCCTGACGAGAGGAGATAGCTCATCAAGTAACAGAAGTACCGGCAAACTGTCTAAAACAGGTAGCTAGTACTGTATTGGGTTCACAGCACTCCTTACTGTGCGGTGGTAAATGGGCTGTACTGGTACTTGCCTGAGCATGACACATCACAGAATGGGTTGGGTTGGAAGGGACCTTCACAGATCATCTAGTCCAACCCCCATGGTTGGCCAAGGTGGTGAGTTATGGTTGTGTTAGCAGATGTGTGTGTCCATCTGTGTGTGTTGGTATCTGGGTACGTGGTATTGAGTTTTTTCGGAATCAAGAAGAAAACCTGGTGCCTGAGGTTTGCCAATCACAGGTAAGCTTTTCCTGGACTACGCGCCCGTCCTATTGGAGTGTCTGCACTCGTAGCCTGAAAAAGGTAGTAGTCCTTTCAGACATAGCACAGATTTTACCCTTTTATTAATCTTAACCTTTTTGAATCATGAAGATTTAAATGCCATGTATCTGATGAGAAGTCCAAGAACATTTTGTAGTTGTTGTTGCTAAAATGCAGACCGTCTGTGTCTTGGGAGTACAGCCTCTCCCGTGCTGCTGGCAGAAGAGGCAGTGTGCTGTGGTGGAAGCAGGCAGATGCTCTGGATTCACAGAGGTCTCAAAATCTCTGTTTTCTTGTTCAGTTCCCATTAAATGAAAGCACCATTTAAGGAGACCACGAGCCTGGTGGGAATTCTGCATTTATTTGCATTAACTTCCCAAGTACATTAACATATGAGTGAGTCACAGGGTCTGGACCTAAGTAATTTCAAGCCGTGCCATAAAGCTACTCTATTAGATTTTTGTGTAAAAGTGTGTAATAAATAATGAGCTCATCAGATGATTCCATCAGTTTGGTTCACTTGATAAATATAGCACAGGACAAGCGGTAATCGATACTTAGCACTTAGTGCTCTTTCAGCTTGAGAGTGTTTTATGGACAATACTTCATTTAAACCCAGTTTATCCTGGGTTTGGTCAGATTTCACTTCTATTCCCAAAATTCTATGGTAGCCTTTGCTATGATTCAGGATACTGGGGAATGGTGTTTTCAGAAGAAATTGAGAAAACCTTTGACTGGATAGCTACGTTCTGGACCTCCATATCTTGAATTTAGTTTAAAATTTTGTCATATCTTATAGCTGTAAAGGAACCCAGCTGGTTAGAAAGTCCCTCTTTCAAACCCTGCTGGTCATAAAGCTGCTGCAAGCTTTTGGAATATCCAAAATACTGCATATATATTGGAATATGACAAATATTTGGTTTATTATGATAAAATTCATAGTTTTATAGAATATCTCAAGATGGAAGGGACCCATAAGGATCCTTTCTTAAGATAAGATTCTCCTTCAGTTTCACTTTGTCCTTATATATGTGAAATCCTATGGAATTGAGACAAGAATTTGACTTTGAAAATTAGTACAGTATAGTTGCTTACCTCTGGCTTGTTCCTGAGCATGAGCATGTGCAACGTAGCAAAACCAGTTTATAGTTTTGAAGCTTCTCTCTCCTGTATTTTTTATTCATATAAAGGCTGAATAGACTATACAGTGGGGCCTGAAGTATGCTATAGTTTTTACCTCCACACTTCTTAGCCTCCCACAAACCTTTCCATTGCATCAGAATTCAATTTGATATCCCTGAATTAGGGAGGAGGCACAGGTTCCTGCTCTACTTTTTCATATTCTTCACCTTCAATATAGTGCAGTTAAATGTGTTTCTCTGCAGCATTGTATTGCAGAGGTACAGAACATGTAAAAATGGTGTCAGAGAAATCCAGTTTGGAGGGCTGAGACATCTAATTCCAAGAGAATAACACTTTTAAGTAACTTTTTTAGATTCAAGCATATTGGAGGGTACAGTTAGAGAATGTATTAAAGGAGAGATCTGTGAAGCATGCCAGTACTTGTAAATGCATCTGCACTCTGTATGCATCAAACCCAAAATTGCTTTCAAAGAAAAGCTCTTACGATATACATTTTAAAACATCACCGATATTAAAATTCCATGTACTTTGAAAGCAGTTTGTAAATTGTAAATGCTTTGACTTTTTGACTTTTTTTAAGCAAAGAGTTTAAATCGGAAAGCTAGTTGAGGCACAGAAAGAGTCGGGGGGGGAAGAAACAAAATAAAAGGAAGAGGTGGGGAAAAAGAGCAAGGTGGATGTCAAAATAAACTTATGCCTTCAAAGGCAAGACACAAAGTCAAGCTGTCAGTCAGTCTGAGAAAAATCACAGGAAATAATATCTGAATCTCTATTTCTATCCTTCTCTCTAAGATATTATTGAATGGCATTAAAGCAGAAAGGAGCGACTGTTCCAAAAATCATGAAAGATGTGCCTTGATAAAGTATTCTTCCTTCACCAAAAAACCACTGAGTGCACGTAGAGCTGTCAGAGCCCTCACGTGCTGTTTGTATATGTTTTCTAAGGTACATTAGGTACCAGGTGACTCTTCATTGGGTGTGTTTTGCATTAGATCTTCATTACTCTGTGTTCTAGTCATAGGCTGTGCTGGGTGTCCCGTAGCTCAGTACACATTTCAAGCTTGATCATGGTTTTGTTTGGGGGAATTTTGTTTATTTTCTGTTGTCTTTACACCTCCGTAATCCTATTTTGATAGGATTCAGTGCAGTAGCTACAAACATTAGATACACTGCCCTGGTAGTAGACACCAATTCTGCCCCAGTTCTGCTCTGCAGAAAGTACTAGTCTATTCTCTGAAATGCCTTATGATTCACAGTAATAAATTTTAAACATGTTTGTCTTGCATATAGTATGTATGAAATGAGTCTAAAGTTGGTCAAAAATTTTTCATTGGCTATATGATGAAAAATGTTTGTGGTCGTTTTAAATGTGAAAATTATTCTACATATATGACGGTCAACCAGAAGCATGGTCAGTGCTCTTTTTGGAATATTAATATTAATAATCCCAATATTAATATTATGGGAATATTATCCCCATATTCATGGGAATATTAAAACTTTCTGGGTTTTAACAGGTGGCTCACAGCTGCCTTTGAGAATATATGCAGTGATGCAATATGAGCATTATAGCTTTTCTGATTAATTTTTAGTATTGTCACCAAAATTAAATGTTCTGCCCTTAACCTTAACTATTGATAAATCACTAATTAATGGTGCATAGCAGAGAAACAGAAACTGAAGCACAGAAATAAGTTAGCCTCCTCTTAGGGAAAGAGAGATCAAAGAACGTGCTGTTTTGTGTGATAGAGTCCAGTAGTGTCAATTTGTCTTAGACTGAAATTGCATTCATCTGCATGAGAACTGGAGCTTAGCAAAGGATTTATGTTACTTCATTCTTGCAAATTTCACAAAAGGGGCTGTTTCAAACCTATAACATAGTTATCTTACTGGTTTTGGTGGTTATTTTCATGCACCTGTTGAGTGTTTAGAAAGCACAGATAAAATTTTCTTCTCTGTTCTTCTGAAGCCTAGTAGATATAGAGAGATGTGTTAAGCTATAATTCAACATTGAGTGGGGAGTTGATAATTTAACAAATTGCAATCAGGTAGCATTGATACAACTAACGAGATCATAGAAAATGTAGGTTAGTATATATTTCCAGTAACGGAGTGGACTTTGCAGGGTTGCATAAGTGGGAAGTGAAATAGATGTCCCTGTAGGCATCAAAGATGTACCTGTTTGGTCTTTAACACACCCATGAAGAGAACATCTAGTTCAACAACAGCCATGTTATTTTCACTGACACATTGCAGCAGGTTTTTATATATGTTATTAGGAGGGAAGAGAAGATGTGTGTATATATTATTAGGAGGGAAGAGAGATGTCCTCTGTGTAGCTACATATCTATTTAAGTAATTGTTGGAAGACTTCAAAGATATAACTGTTGCATCTTGAGCTTCTCTTAATGCATTTTCCATTCAGTGGAATACACATCTGTTGGAGTGTGTTTCTTTCTTCCCCCCATGTTCACAAAACACTGGCTGCACTGGGGTATCAACTGTGTTGATACACATCTGTAGGGATCGTTAACATCCTTGACACGTAATCTACACGTAATTGGAGCCACAATCTAATCTCTTCTGGTAGGTGTTCATTGCTGCTCCTGTTGGGGAAAGACAGTTAAACTTGCAGGCATTTCAATACATTAACCTTTTTTTAAATTTATTTTTCTTTTAGTCTGGCATCGGCCTGGTGATTCTCATGAGTCCAACAGAAACTGTAGAAATGTTGATACATGGGTAATAAATCACGAGCCAACTGCTTCCTGTCATGCTCTTCCCACCAACCAGCTGTTCTGAAACATCAGTCTTATTTTTAGAGGTGCATCTTGCAGAGAAATAATCGTGTGGAAATGAGCACGTACCATTATAATTAAAAAAAAGCCAACCTAAATATATTGTATTATACAGAAATGTAAGTGACTTATAGAAGTAGCAAATAAATATTCCTAAGGCAAGAAACTATATCCATTGCAAAAATACTTCCAGAGATGATCAGCTCTCTACTGTTCTGGAAAAATTGACCATCTGGAGCAAGTAATGGGTAGCTCTTGAGAATCCAGTTGTTAAGAAAGGAAAAATTTACCTCAGGCTTGGAAGGTGGGATGTTCAAAGTCATCAGATACTGAATTCTGAACCAGAATAAATAGAGCAACATGTCGCATTGCTCAGTAATTCTCAGAATATTGGAAAATTAATGGTACCTCCATGCTCTCCCTCTGCAAACCCTCTAAGGTCTCAAGACTTTGTCGTGATTTTTCTGTCTCTTTCCTTTACCACCACTCTTTGAACTGCTGCATCTCTCAGAATACTTTAAAAATATAATAATGGAAAGTCATGAGAATATGAAGGTTATTATTATGTCAACTGTGAAGCAGCAAGAAAGTTATAGAAGAATCTAGAAGTAGCCATCATTACATACTGAAAAAAAGAGGTTGGATTGTGTAATGGGGACAAAAATCTCATTTAGTCAAAATTCCTTTAGCAAGACATGTCTTAATGTGAATCTGAATAAAGTCAGATAGTCCTTTTTCTTTTTTCATTTGCTAGAGTACTGAATTCATTATGTGGTGATTTTTTATTCCAAATTTAGATACCGTGAAAACAGCTAATCAGAGCTACAAAGACAGGATTAATTGGTGTTAATTTCCAAACATTAGAGTTAGAATTTTCTTGGCTTAATATGTCTAGACTTGAAATGATAGGAAATAAGTTGTAGTGGTGGAAAAAAAAATTTTTTTAATTGTTCTTATAGAGGATAATGGGGGAAAATTGGTTAAGTAGTAATTTCTAGGAATTTTTTTTTTCTTAATATTCAGAAAGTTGCTAAAATGGTTTGGTGTCTTATTTTGTTCTTTCAAAATCACTGCCTTGTCCTACTGCCATAGGAGAGCAGCCATTGCCAAGCGATCATCTTGGCCAACCTAGGGCTATAGCTCCGGTGGTTTTTCCCACTGCTTCTACCTACCGTTTGGCTGAGTACCTCTGAACTCATTGCAGTCCTTTGGCTTTTAACATTCAGGAGCTGGTAAAGATCAACCTGTGATTCTGACATAAAAACAACCGAAAGGGGGAAAAGGGAAAAAAGATTGAACGTCAGAGCCGCAGTCATCTTTTAGGCGAACGACTTTTCTTCAGAATAGCACAAAATGGGGAGAGAGAAGTCTGAACTCAAGCTTGATGCTACTTAGACATAATGGGAAGTTTATAAAATCTCATCACCACTCTGGCATCTCCAGATGGCTTTCTAACCCGTTGAATTCAATAGGTGATGGAGAAGAGAAGAAAGTAAAGCAAGAACTCGAAGAAGCAACGTGAAGCACATGTAGAAGAGCCAAGGAAATCCTGTAAAAGGAAGATTAAACTCCAGCAATTGCACTTATATTTGCAAGGAAGATGGCAAATACCATTTGCAGCTTGATGAGAACCTCCAGGAATACCTGTGCAATTTGTAGAACCGCTGAAATGTTCCAATAAACAAAACTATCCCTGCAGGAATAATCTTTCTAAATTTCCAGCCTCAGGCTACAAGGAGGGGAAGAAAATACAGCAGCTAATACAACTTCAAAGCGTATTTCTCGAAATCAAAAGTTTCTTTTGAAATCTCTGCTTTCTTGATTAGATCCTGGAGAAGCAGATTTAGGGTCCTGCTTTTGGCAAATAGTGCACAGCTTATAATGAAGACTGTCTAACAGCTGCCATATGAATAAGAGGTTTGAAGAAGATATGTTTTACACAGCAATCTGGGGAAAGACCTTCTGTTAAGTAAAAGGGTGCTGGTGTGATTTCTTCAGAGTGTTTTGCTCTATTTATGAGGAAATAAACGAATTCTGATATGGATTTGATTGAAAACAGATCAAGGCTCTACACGTTCTACTGCAGGGTCTTTGTGCAGTGTCCCAAATAGGAAGGGATGTAATTTGCCCTCTAAGAAAGAAGTTTGCTAAAACTGATGTCCGTGTTATCTTCTTTCAATGTATACCTGCAGGAGGGCACTAAGAAGATTAGTAATTAATATAAAATGCATAGACAGTGCAGAGGTGTGAAATAAAAGAGACTGCAATTACAGTATACTTTTGGGAGGAAGCATCCGTACAGAGATTTGCTCTTGCGTCTCCCTTGTATTTGCCTTCACATCCTGTTTTAAGGAAGGTATCACCTGAGCCTTACAATCTTGGAGATTCTTGCCCTTTTTATGTGAAGCAAATTCATTAAGTAAAATCGCTGAAGTTTGGAAGTGATATTTGGGTTTTAAAAGAATGTGTCTCCCCATCTTTCTGGGCACAAATGTTTTTTAGCACATTTGATTTATTCCGATGGATCAATTTTAACAGCCTGGGTGCTGACAAACCAAAGTAGCAAAAGCTTTAGGTAGCTTTAAGTTAATACACATATGACACAGCTACTTTGATACTCGACTGACAACTCTGGTGCTAGGTCTTTTTTTTTCCTTACAGAAAACGTTTGGTGGATATTTTTGGTGTTGTGTTTCTTTCTCATTTACAAACCCCACATTTAGTTTTTATACCTTCTAAATCACGGCTTTGGCACATGGTAAATACATGCTGAGCGTTTTGTGTTCTCTTTGATAAAGCTATTTACTGGCTGGAGGAAGCTGATGTTGTGGGAGTGTGTGAAGGCTCTGTGTTGTGTCTGGGGGGGACGGGGGTCCCTTGTAATCCCCTGCTGTGGTTGTGTCTCTCTGTTAGGCTCAGAGTCTTCCAGCAGCGCTGGCTCCTCAGGATCACTGTCACGAATACATCAGCCTCTCCAAAGTGCATCTCTCGTCCCTGGGGTGACGGCCAGCTCTTCGGGCAGCATGTCCTACCCTGAGAATGGGATGAGCGGCCAGGTGGCCCCCAGCAACACCAGCTATATCATTCTTCCACTTGAAGCTGCAGGGATACCGCCTGGCAGCATCCTCCTCAACCCACACACAGGTCAGTATGATGCTCTCCTGCCTGGTGCTGCCCTTCAGCGTTTGGTGTTTCCAATATCATCTGGGGAATTGGCAAATTTCATGTTTCTTGAGATGCTGTCCTTGAGGCACTTGACGAGGAAGCTGGCAGCAAATAGATGTAGAAATGACTTTTGGCAGGTTGGTTGTTCTGGTCAGTAGGCAAAGCTGGGTGGCTTTCTGAGGCTGTTGTGATGTGGCCGGTGGGAAGTGATGCAAAGCACACTCATGTGGTCCCAGGCAGGATCCTCATCTTGTAAAATCCTGGCTGTGAATCCTCTCAGATCCCATTAGCTTCACTAAGGACAGAGGCTCTTCCATATCCAGCTGAGATACGGTTCAGCTGAAATACAATGCTCAAGTTTTAAAGGTTTAAAGGTTTGTGCTTAACAGCAGAACTTCATACAGCTCAGAGCCTGCATTTGAATTAGCACTTTGGAGTTAATTTCCTGATGTGATTAGCAATTGTCCTTAAATGGGAAGTTTTATAATAAGAGAAGTTTGCAATCTCTCCGATTCTGCCCCGTGGCCCTGGTAGGTAGCAGCACTTTGGGGCTTGAGCGAGGCATTTGCAGTTACCCAAGCGTCATGGACACTTCAGAAACCACTCAGCTTGAACTCGAGTGCTCGTTGAGAGCTTGAGGCAATTTGTTACCTCTGTGGTCCAGATGAAGTCCACATAATGTTATGCTATTACTCCCCACGATATTTTACTGAAAGCATGACAAAGGTTCAGGCAGGTTGAGACTGTGATGCTCCTTCAGTGGTTGGGAAGATTTCAGTGACCATGACTAGCTGGGCTGTCAACCTTAGCTGAGTTATGTTGGGCTTAAAATAACAAAGCCTGCAGAACAATATATTTTCCATTTTTTGGGGAGCTGAGAGTTAAACTCCAAAATATTATTTCAAAGTCCTTAATAGAGCATTTAGAGGCTTTTTGTTTGGGGATTTTTCTTTATAACCAGTATTTTATGTATATTATACTCCCGTATTCCAGTATTTTGGTGCAAATGCATAAAGCTTATTTGTGAGTCCACTGCTAAAAATACTTTTTTAGTTAGAATGCTGTCAAGAAAAACTGAAAGTTGCAGCATTTGAGAAAAACACAGCCTTGACAAAACTATTAAACCAAACTTTCCAGAGACATTTTGAGATAGTAGATATGGGGCTGATCAGTATATATTAGCAGATCTAAAACCAGGGAGTTCTTATTTGTTTAGATTCAAACAGGGTAAGTTCTTTGTAGAGAGGTGATTTAGAAAAGTACACACTTGTGCAAGTTACTGAAGGCTTCACTATTTATGTGTACTTCATAAAAAGATATTACATTATTGACACGAGTGCCTAATGCTGTCAGCATGAGGGGAGGTTTTCTTCATTTCTAAAAATGACTCAGGGGAGAGGAGGTGAGATGCAGGCATTTGGCAAACCCCATCGTTATCAATTGACTTATTTCTGTTGTTCTGGTGGTTGACAGTTCAGTCTCTAACACTGGAATTTCTTGGTCAATACAGAAAGAAGGTGTTTTGTATGCTGTGTGGTCCACTCCCACACAAAACTCAGCAGGCCTAGGCAGAAGCCCCTCCATAATTCAGGTGAAAGGACTGAGAGAAGTGAATAAAGGAATCGCTGCTGCTTGAAGCCCACCATCAGCTGAGAGGTTGTGCTCGTTCTCGGCTGTGGCAAAGACAGAGGCTGCAGCTCATCACAATTCCAAGCCAGAAGAACTGTTTTAAGAGGAACGTCTCCTGCATCTGTTTTGTCAGTTTAGCAATTTGCAGCAGCTAGCTCATATTTTTCCCCCGATACCTAGGGAGTCTTTGTCTGCCATAGGTATAATGCCTTTCAATATTGCCACTAGGCCAGAGTACCCAGGCTCCCCTCCTAGCACGCCCTCATTGTCTGCAGAGGCATAATGGAGAGCTCCATGAGTGCTAGTATGCTTAATATTCAGGGAGCAAATGTTTTTGTGCAGATACAATTTTGCATTTCTTTCAAACCGCATGTTTTATTTCTGTAGCTCCATTGTAAATCCATACATAATAAAGAAAACAGAGGGAGTAGATTCTTCTAAAGACTGGAACTCTTGTCTCAGGCATATAGCTTCATGCTGCTACTTGTGCTGGAAATCAGGCTATGCTGTAGCATCTACAGTGTTTTTAACATGCAGCAAAATACAGGGCTGCAAATTTGCCACTCAAAGAATCTTTGCATCTTATTAGGGTGATGTTACAAAAGAACCTCCATAGGGAGGAGACTTGGATTGCTGGATGCTGTGATCAGCTATCAAAGTGATGGATGCTGTCAGAAACATAGATGAAAAGAAGACAGCTTAAAGAAAAGTAAAAAGGAGCTTTGTTTCCTTTAATGAATAGATTTTCTTTCCCCGTGTAACACCATTTTTTAGCTGTTTCTTCTCCTCTTGCAGAATGGCTACTTCCAGTCTTTTTTGCTCTTTTGATCGTAACACTGTGTCTTTAAAGATCATTGCTTCCTTTCACACTGCATAGTCACTGGCCGTGCAAGCCTGTAATGGCATCTGCAGATGCTGTCAGTATCTCCCTGCTCTGATTATACCTCTCCACTCTTCCTCTCCTCTTGGCAATCCACACTTTCTTTCCCATAGCTGCAGTTCCCTTTGTTTTCTCTTCTTTGCTTTAACCCTTCTCCTGCCCCAGAGAGAGAAGCTTCTAGCTTGCTTTGGAAAGGACCATTTATCTGGCTACACTGTTTTACTCTCTGTTTCACCCAGTTCACCAATCTGTTTTACCCTTTAAAGGATGCCTCTTGACGTGTTCTCTGACTTAACCCCTCTGACAATTTAAGAGCATTTACGTTTCATTCTTACTCATTGAAAGGACATGGCAATCTGCCCTTCGATCAGGGCCACAGTTCATAACTTACAAATGTCTTCACTGTTACCACCTGATCTCTCCTTTTCCTTTCTTATTTCAAGATTTCTTCATGAAAGGTCTGTTTTTTCATCTTTAAAAGCATTGCTGGACCTTTTCTCTTTCAGTTGTGTCATCCTTGACTGAGACATGGGAAATGCTCTTTACGGCTTCCGTTGAGCGTTTGGCACCAACTTTGGGAGCCTGTTATCCCCCTCACTTGGTCTGACTTCCCCAGTCTCCTAAATTATTTCTGGAGCCTGAGACTCCTGAATGTGGGGAGTCCATGCCAGTGTCAGCCAGTGTGTTCCCAGTAAGAAGCAGGAAATCAGCCTGTGGTCAGAACTGCCCCGTGCTTCTCTTATACTCACTCAAATCATGACCTTCCTTGCTGTGAGTGTGAGACATGCCCACTATAATACAGTTTCATCCAGAAGGTCTTCATGCTTTGGAAACTTAAGGCAAGGTTTCTTTATCTGGTGCTCCTCATACGTTTCTGACCATGATCAATAAGAGGGAGGAACTGAAAGGCTGAGGAGTGGATAGAAGAGGTAGAAACACCCATGGTATACACAGCAGAAGTTCATTATTTCACTTTTCCTCTCAGTCATCAAATTCCCCCAGAGCTCCCTTTTTATTTCAGATATTCATACTTTGGTTACCTATTTTCAATGTTATCACTTCATTGCTAAAATCCCCCCCCCCCCCCTTTTTGTTTTCTTGTGGAAACATCTATACTTCCTTTGAGATATGAATTTATGGTGGAACTGAAACGAGAACCTAGGTCATGGAAACATTTTCCTTACAGAGAAATACCATTTCTTTTTGTTTGTAAGGCAATGACTTGGGTAAACATTTTTCTTTCTTAAATAAACATTGCTTTTGCAAGGTTACTTCCCCCAGCTAGAATATCTGAAGCAAAAAAAGTTCAGCATCTTAGAAAAACTTTGGACTAAATTTGTCCTATATATAAGAAATTTTCAAAGACATCTTAAGTGTTTCTTCCTTGATAACTTCCAGTGCTGCCTCCTCTAATTACATGGGGCACAGGTTTCAAAAGTACAGCTCTACATTATTAGTGTGTGTAAATAAATTAGTAACAGGAGTGGGTTTGGGTTTTTTCCTTTCCATACAAACCACAGTGTGTCAGGAGTTGCTGTGTACAACTGACTGCTGTTGCGTGGCAATAAAATGTACGTGAATATTCCCTACCTCCAGAGTTCTCTTTTAGTACTAATTGATTCATCATTGAATGACTTCAAGTAACCAGAGCATCTGAATCATCTTATAGCCATGGTAACCTTCCACCCCCATTCCTTGGAAAGCCGTGCTGCCAAAACAAATATCTCCTGTCTGCTTTGCCTGCAAAAAAACCCCAACCCAGATGGCTGATGCTGTAACAAGGCACTGAGAGCGGTGAGCACTTTGCTGTTGTAGCAGGTCAGCTAAAGAGCAACCAGTTAAAGCAAGGTTTTATGGTTTCATACGGGAAACAGCACATTCTTAAAGGTGCTCAGCAAAGGCAAGGCTGTTTTGTTTCAGGTCAACCGTTTGTAAATCCTGATGGGACACCGGCAATATACAATCCTCCCAGTGGCCAGCAGACGATGAGGAGCCAGATGGTGGGGCAGTCTCATGCACTTAATGTTTTAACCACCTCATTTAATAATCTGCAAAAAGGAAAAAGGCCCAGACAATTAACTGACATAGTGATTTGTTATCAGGGGGTCCCAAAGGCAAAGCTGCAAGATTAAGAAATGTGTATTGAGAAAACAAAGTCCCACAACCAACAATACTCCGTGTAGATAAGGCCCCTCAGTCAAATGTGCTCTCCTTTTGCTGATAGGGATTTAAGTCAGAGCTTTTAATGCTCTTTGCTCCAGACACCAGGTAAGTATCAACGAAAATGTAGCTTTCTGCGAGAAAAGCATAATCCCTTATCTGAAAAAGTTTTTAAAAACAATTTTAAAAGCCATTTTAAAAAAAAAAAACAATGAGTCCTGAGCTTCATCATTATCAACTAATGTTGTCAGTCATCAAGCAAAAAGTTTTCCAGCAACTTCAGCTGCTGTTGATACAATTTCTGTCCTTAGTACAGCACTGGAATAACGGAGTGCTTGTCCCCTGATGTCAGAGCAGCAGTGAGAGAAAACTTTATAATTTTGCCTGTTTTAGGTTCAGATGCTGAGTGTGGAGTTTGTAGATAATATGAAATGGGGTAAGAGAACGTCTATCATTAATGCAGCCTCATGAAGCTATTAACTCGCTGGGTCATTAACTCACCCCCTACAGAGCCATCCCCCTGGTCTGAGTCCAGCTGAAGGCTCCCACGTGCGTGGCAGCATCTCCAAAGCCCAAGGCCAAGACCCGCAGGAGCTTGCAGTGAGTCTGGCGCCATGAACCAGTACCAATTGGACCACAATTACTGCAGTAGATGTGCACGACCACCTCAGTGGAGGTCACCATCCACCACTCCTCTACTTTGCTTACAACTTTCCTCATTAAGCTCAACGCATATTTAATTCCAGTTCCCACAGCCCATGCTTTACACTGAGCAGAAACACCACACTCAGGTCATCTTTAATTTCCATAATACGTTTGCTCACTGTTTTTAAACTGCACGGGTGGCTGTTGTGCACAAGCACACCAGACCAGACTTTTAATTCATCTGAAGCCTTTCACAAGAGCTGTAGACACAGCTGACCCCACCCAGGGCTACTGATGGGGAGGTGGCAGAGGAAGGTGTGGTAGAAACACTCATTTTTTGAAATGATTTTCAAAATAATGATGGTTTTCACACTTCCTTGATAGAAGGTAAGACATGCTGGCTTCTCTCCACCTAAGGCAGCCTTTCCTCCCAGCCATTATCAATAATCACTCTTCCAGCAGTCTGATGCATATGCTGGCTGGCTTTGCCGCATGAAGTCTCTCTCTGCTGGAAGAGGCATTAATTATAAGCAGGCAAGAAGAAACTTCAGCAGCATTGATGGCTGCTCTGCTGGGTGCTTTTCCTTGTACTAAGCTTGTTTTCATTAACTTTCCAAATAAATGATAAAAGGCACAGGCATGGGCAACAGAAAGACAAAACCGTAATCACTGGAGTAGCTGGCTGGCTTCCTATATGTATATGAGGAACATTGTTTAGATCTGTGCAAGTGCATACATCCATAGGCTTTCCTGCCGAGCAGTTTAACTAATCCAACCACCAGTATAAAACACTGCCTTGCTGTGAGCTGCCTTCTTGGTATCGCGGTTTCAAGCTAAACCCAAACTCACTCAGGGTAAGAAGTTTTGTGTTCTGCCTATAGACTTGGTAAAAATAACTTAACAAAGAAGTGAATCGATGGCACTCTGTTCTTACTGAGATGCAATAAAGACAACAGTTAGGTTTTTAATATGAAATATTGATGACTGTTATATTGATGATTAAGCTAATTAAAATTGTGGTTATTGATTGTGTTGATAATTATTGCATTTTATATACATGTAGGTGCTCAAAGCATTGGCCAAAAGAGAGAATTCCTTCCAAGTGCTGCCCAGACAGACAGCAAAAAGAGTATCTCATGATAGTTCTGCTTTAGAAGTTAAGGTTCCCAGCTGAAGAGTTTTGAAGGAGATTGTTGCTTGAGCAGGAGTCACAGCTTTCACTGGCAGCTGCAAACTGATCTTCCAAACCTCTCAGATACAGTACTGTAAAGATACTACCTGAAAAGCACCAGTCAGCAGAAACATTAAAAGGCAGATAAAAAAAAAAAACAAACCCCAAATTCAGTGTGTTGTTCTGAATAATGATTTTTAAGAAAAATCACATTGTTTTCTGGAGCCTGACTCATGACTTTTAAACATTAAGGTTTTGCCAAACTGCTGGTATAAATCTGGAACCGCTCTACTGACGTCACCGAAACTGCACCAATGTAAAAATGGCATCAGGGAGAACAGAAACAGGCTGAGAGAATTGGACAGCTGTGACCACTAACACAGGCTGCGCATTAGGAAAGATCAAAGACTAATTTTTACAAAACATTTTGGCTTGGTTTTTATTTTACTGAATTAGGGTGAAACACGGCCCACATTTGCTCTCAGTAGCGTGATGGGCTAAAAATTCTTCACTGACTTTTGAACACAGCATAATACCAATGGGTATTTAGTTGGCTATTCTTCTGAGAGGTATTTCTATCTGCTGGTAGGACGCTTCAGTCATTCAAAATCCAAGATTATCTTTCCTCCTAACTGCATGACTGCGGTGAGGATACCAGAGCAGATAAACACAACCTTCTGGTCTGAAGTCCC
>JAOXNG010000012.1:48657429-48669857 GCA_028566535.1 Scolopax minor
GGCACACAGATGAGTTGGGTGCTCCACTCGCATTCAAAACTTTTTCTTCAAAATTTACTCAGAATACAGCAAAATGTGAATTTTCTGAAGATATTCCTCAAACTTGAAAAGGATAGTATAAGAATCAACTAACAGTTAAACAGCTCCAACACTGAAACTACCAGATGAAACTGTCCATGCCTACAGGTCTCATCATGATTGAGTTTGAAGATAACCATTTATGAACAGAAATTTCACAAGAGAGAAGCAGAGTGTGAGGTGTGACTACACTCACAGGTTCCTGGCTCTTCCCTAGGTGCCAAGAACAGGCAGCTCCCTATTGACATTGCTCAGCAACTCTCAAAAAAACTGTTCTCTTAAAATTCCTCTGATAAAATGTCTTTCGTACATAAGACTTCTTCAAGCACTGAAAAGTCCTGGTTTTGATGGAGACAGAAAATTTTGACAGGTCAATTGTGACTGTGTGCATGCCACACACACACCTTCATGTAGGCCTTCTATAATGTCCAAAGGACTTCACTTTGTACATACTAACCCTTAGTTAGGTGCTTCATCCCGTCATCTATGTACGTACAGGGACACACATGCAAAACCAAAGCATGTAATTTAATATAATGCCGTTACATTTTCAATGAAGGCGCAGAGTCAGAGACTCTGAGGAGGACAGAGTCGCTGAATCAGGACAGTACCACAACTACTTCCATACACAAACCTAGCTTGGAAGGAGAAGGTGAGCTTCCCTCAAAAACATAATACAAATTTTATATGTTACTCCCATAAGGGCAATTTTAATACTGGGGGTGAATGGAAGAGACCATCCACAATCAAGGTGGGTTTTTTCCCACTATTCTTGAAGGAGTGCAACAACAAAAACCATGAAAAGAATAGCTTTTAGGGTGAAACATTACAAGTAGGCGCCTTTAACTTGCAAGAGGACAAGTCTGCTAGCTTGCCTTGTCTGAAGGAGCATGGGTCAGACTGGCAACTGAACTATTTTGAGACCATGGTAAACCAATCTCTTTCCCGAGATAGTTCATGCAGGCACATCATATCACAATAATGATAAATTATTCTAAGCCTAGATTGAGCTATAGGTTGACTTTGAAAACACTTCTTCTGTGCATTTTGCCTGATCCAGACAGAAGTTTGGACAATCATGATTTATTAGATAATACAGTTTTTGCAGGAGTAAATAGGAACCGTTTCACGTATCTGGGAGGGGAAAAATAGCAACAATTCAGATTGATCAAAACAAATGTTTGCTCTTAATTTCAAACCACTTAAATATCATCCCGCCAACAAATAGCTGAGGAAGGAAGTGTAAGTTAAAAATGAATCTCATTGTACCACAAAAGAAACCTCATCCATCCACTTAAAAAACTAGTTTATTCCTAGCATAAATAACATTCATACTTGCAAAGGCTACCCTAAGGCCACTGTCTCAAAGGTAGTGATTTAAACATTTCCTTCATCTTTGACAACTTCCATAAAATAGGTGTCACGAGTGCTCCTTTATTGACAAAACCAATGCCCTCAGTTTAACACATCATTATTACCATAAAAGGTTGTATTACCATAAATACTGCAATATTTGTAGTAAATAAAATAGTTTATAATTTTTGAGATTTTAAGTTGATATCTGCAGCACCTGCAAGGTAAAATGCTTTGATGTTCACATCAGGGCTCTATTGTATTATGGCTACCAAAAGAAATTCCAGTTTTTCCTGTTAAAAAGTAGCTTTGTTTCACCAGAAGGATACCTCTACTAGCAGTACGACAGAGCCCAGGAACATTCACTCTTGGTGCTAGATGTGACAGAAGGCTTCGGTACATAAAACAAAAAAAATCCCCAAACAAATCAATAACCAACCCCATGTCCCCCCAACCCAGGAGCTATTTCAGGTTGTACATCACATTCTTTTAACACTATGAACTATCTAAGTGTCAGACAAAGAGAAGGATAAATAATACTATTCACAGCTGAGAAAGACAATAAGGAAAATGTTATGCCATAAAAAAACTAGTTATATCATGCAGGACTTTATCTATTTGAAGAAGTCCCTTGAACATCATCTGGTTTTCCCCCACCTTCAAAACATGCCCATCACCACAGCAGTGCCATCTTGTTATCTGATTGTGCTTTTATAAGTTCATTGATGTCATACTTAGGGATGTAGTTATATAATTATACAAAGTTTTCCTGAGAAGAACAGACTTACCAGGTTTGAGAGATACTTTTAGGGTCTTCCTCCACAACGAATTTTGGGCAGGCAAATCTTGCTGCATGTTATTTCTGTGTCAAATGACACGTGTGTGCTGCTGTCCCTCTTATGGGGTCTTGCACAGAAAGGGGCCCAGATCTTGAGCAAGGGGAATGCTATTGTAGTCTTATCATGAACTGCTAGCTCTTTTTTGTCATGTGGGCAAGTGACTGGACCAACAGTGTGAAGATATTACTTGGTTATAACCATCCTGATACTTTATTAGTCTCAATCTTCTCTTTCAGGTTAAACTTCTTTAGAAAAAATGTTGGCCTATCTGAGTAGTAATTTCCAGTCTCTATCTTGCTGATGATTCCTGTCTGTAACTGGAGGAAGTCTCCAAGACCAATGTTTTCAGGGCTTGTTTGTGCAATGGAAAGCAGTCCAGAGATTCTTGCCCTTTATACCAAAAGGGATGGAAATTAAAGCTGGCATATGTCTAATAGGCAGTTAATTGTCTAGGGCACAGAACTGAGACTCAAATGACTGTCTGCAAAGCGGTGGTCAGGCTTATGAGAACCAACCTGGAGAGCTCTTGTGGCACGTTGCAGGCATAGCTGTAAAGACAGTTCCAACTCCCTACCAGAGGAACAAATTGCTGGACAAAAGTTAAATCTGAATTGTGGCTGCAATATGGGGTTCTACTGGAAGTTATTTCCCCATAAATTTGGTGTATAGGCATAACATTTATTTGCTCTCCAACACTGTAGCTTGCTAAAATGTCTCTGTCTTCCTTTAGACAGTCTGCATAAAGAGTACTGATGGAACAAGATTTTCTGAAGCTGTAGGTTTACTTGTGCTCTATATATCTCAGGCTCATATAGTCCTTGCAATATTTTCTTGGAAACAAGCTCTTAGTAGTCAGCAGCAAATTATTGCAGGAGGGCTTCAGAACCAAGTCAGCAGATCATTAGCTCCCTGCTGCAAGTATAGCAGCTGTTGCAATGAGTCCCATGTTCTAGTGAGG
Organism: Scolopax minor; assembly: GCA_028566535.1. Classification (NCBI taxonomy): domain Eukaryota; kingdom Metazoa; phylum Chordata; class Aves; order Charadriiformes; family Scolopacidae; genus Scolopax; species Scolopax minor. Next base: position 48,660,658 of record JAOXNG010000012.1, read on the forward strand.
CATCCAGCAGATCTGATATATAGTACTGCTGAATATGTTCCCCAGAATGACACAGGAAAGGTGGCCAACCGATTGCAAATCTCATTGCAAAATATGATAATTGCCATTTCTGCAGATGTATAGAAGGTAACCAAAGTGCTCTAAGTGATTAGTCCACATGCTGTTAAGTACATTGTATTTAAATGGACATTTAAGAGAGTTGACTTGGGGTTTTTTATTATTTTTTATTTTTTATTATTTTCTTTGGCCAAAAACATCATCTTGTTGTCTCTTGCAAAGGAACTGGTCGGATAAGGTATTGTAGAGGCTGGAGTTGCCTACTATGGTGAGGTGTCAACTGAAGATCATGGTAATATTTCTGCAGGAGTTCATTATAGTGTTTAGTAAGAAGACTCTTCTTGAATAAATTCCTCTAGCTGAGAAAGGTCAGTTGATAGGGGAGTGATAAAGTGGATACACTTGGTTGTATATGTCTGAGGGGAGAAACTACACAACAAGAATGTCTAATAAAAAGGATACTAGAACAGCATTAAATTAATGAGTGAGCCATGCTCTAGCCTCTGCTACAGGTTTGTCCCCAGGGAATGTCTCAAGGGTGCTAAGAAGACCATTGTTAAGCCCTGGTAGGGCAAAACAGTCTTTCTTGACAGAAAAATACCAACCTGAAAATAACAAATATTTTGGGAAATGGTGCTAAAGGGACTCGGACAATTGTCCTGCTTGGCTCAGGGTAACAAGGTGGCTACTGTGGGAAGGTCTCTTTGAATGGCTGCCCACTTGACAGTACCATTAAGCCACAAAATAAGAATTAGATGATGCCTCCAATGAAAAGGCAGGGTAGAAGATGTTTTAACGTGATGCTGGTTGGGCTTCAAGCTCAGTGGAGAAGCATTGTGGTGGCATTTCCACCTGGAAACCCCTGGGAGGATGTGAGGTGACAGGTCAGAAATATAAGTGAGGCACCTCTCTTGAGGGGATTTAGTATGACTGGCAGGGCTTGGGGGGCACTGTGAGCCCAACACAGAAAAGTGGCTTAAAGGCAATGACAGGGAATGCTTTTGAGGTCTTTCACTGCCAGCTTTGAGTGCCCAGCTTCTGCTCAACTCCGTGGAGAGGTCTACGTGGCCCAGTGTAGTCCAAGTGTTTGTTCATGCCCTGCGGGTGCTGTGCTGCAATGTTGGGGGGTGGGAATCAGATTCTGCTGGGGTGCTAGATAATTTTTTTGAAGTGGTTTTAAGTGAAAAGCCTCTTCTTGCAGCTTATGTAATGTATCGCAGATAATTTCTAAATTGAAAGCTGCACCCCTCCTTTTGGAGAGATACTAAATGAGAGGTGGGATCTGTGAAAGCCTTTTCTTTCTTTTGGATTTTCTTGATTTATTTTTTTTTCCTTCAAGCCATGTGTAGTCAAAAAGAAGCATATGGAAGGATAGATTAGTTATGTCTGGTTTCTTTTTCTCGTTAGGAAGATGCACCAGCAATTCTTCTTTATCTTATTGTCAACATTTTTGGTTTGCATTGACTATGGCTACAACATTAAGGTTTCTCACTGCACTCTAGGAAAAACGAGCAGTCTTCTGCAAGTTTGGGAAAGCTGAGTTCTTTCTCTCAATCCTGACCACAAGCCCAAGCTGTTGTTGTAACTTGCTGTGAAAAAAGCCTGGAGTTCTCTGGTTACCTCATTGTTCTGCTGTGAAGTAGAAGGTAGTTAACTGCTTTCTGTTTAAAAGGGCAACATCCTTCATATACTTTTTGTTTGCTTTTCAGAGATTGGGTATCATCTATCTTCACCCTGATAGATCAAGAGAGTAACTGCAGCTCAGCAAGTTACTAACACAGGGGAAAAAGGGCTGCCCCTTTCTTGGCTGTGATTGTCTGCAAAGTGGTAGGTGTCACTTCCAATTTTACGCCAGCTGAAACTCTTTTTGGTGGTTTTTTTGTCTTGTACTTATTCCCAGGGAGGAAATCCTTGTTACCACATATTTACATCTTGATTGATAGCAGGAGTGTGAGTCAATGAGGATGAGAATGTAACCATTACTAAAAAAGGCCTGACACCTTCCCTTCCAGGTGTCTTTTGATCTGCTTTTTTCCTCCCTGTTGATAGTATTCCTACACTTGCCCACAAAAACTGGTTTGTGGTGTGTTTTTTTTTTAACCTGGTGACTAATTTATTGACACTACAGTCAAATAATCACCAGGGGAATCAACGTAGTGTGCTTCAACAGAAGCAATATTTCTTATGTCAGTTTCCATTAAGCAAGACTGATTATGTAGTTAAAAACTCGAATAAAACATTTCATGTAGGGCTGAGGCCAGTGGGCTCCCACAGACAACATGCCAGAGCCTCAAGGAATAGATTTAAAAGAATCAAGTGAATGTAACAAAAAAATGTGAGCAGCCTCATGCAGCTGAAGAGGAAGAAGAGAAGAATTCAGCTTGGGAGGTACAGAGGGTTTCCTGCAAGTGAGTCTCCTTGGTTGCCTTAAAGTAAAACTCTTGCTGTGTGTGGACCAGGTGCTGGAACGCCATGAGCAATGTGACATCTCTGCTGAGAGCCCTGCCCAAGGGGAGGCATATAAAACCTGTGAGAGTGAGCAAGACAGCATTCTTGGAAAGAAAAAAAAAATAAGAGGTTTAATGGGATAATGTCCAACAAAACCAGTCACACAATTTAGCTAAATTAGGCTGAATCAACATTTGGAAGAGTCTCTCTCTCACCACTTATGATGGTGGAGGATCTAGGGAGAATAGGCAGCCAGAGTAGTGACTTTTTTATTATTATTATGACTATTTTATTTTTTACCTTGCCCCACATTGGAAAAAGTTATAAGATGAAGCTGGGATTACCCCATCACAATAAAAACTGAAGGATATTGCCACTTGGAGCACACACTGTGTGTGTGTAAAAACCTAAATCAAACTGATTTTTAATGTCTGGACACAACTACAGAATCAAACTAAGGCTTCTTCTCTGGCAGGTTCCATGCTTGCTGGATTTCTGCATCTTCATGGAAACATATTGAGGTTCAGATATGGCTTTATGCATTCTTCATATGCATAGAGGCTACTTTACTATGCCTCCTTATGTTGCACCTGCAATGGGACAAACGCTAACAAAAAGCAAATCTATAGTCACTTCAGGGTGAGGAGCTTTGGCTGGTCAGGCCCAGAAGACCCAAACACTCTGACTCTTCATACCACTGGATCTTACTCTGTGTCAGAGCAAGACTCTTCTGATTTTCATAGCAATGGGAGTGTATTGTAGTTTATAAACAATGAAGAAAAGCCAAAAATAGCCAAATTTTGTACCATACTTTTGAGCTCATAAGAGAGTTAAGATGCAAGAAGTCTTTAATCACTTTTTTCCACCTACTAAAGTAAAATTCTATCTTTGAAAACAGCTGAAGAGAGTCAAGGTTTAATATTTCACCTTTTATGAAATATAGGAATGATAGACATCTTTCTGAGGGCCTCTTTGACTAAGAAACCAGGCTCCCATTTCTGGGGTGGACAGGAGGATCCAGTCTCTCTGTGTACAGTGATCAATGCTGAACTGTTGGTCTTTGCAGCATCACTTCTGGGAATCCCAGGGCTGCTACACAACAACTCCAGCTCTCAAACCAGTCTCTCAGGTAATCTGCCTCTCCCTTATATCGTGTGCTGGGTTTCTTTTTAATTAGGAAAAAAATGCTGTTTCTTACAAGCAAGAGGCTTTTGTCATTAGCACTGTGAGTCTGTCTTTGGGCATTTGGTCCCAGATTAATTTAGAAGCTGAAGCAGGAGCAGTCTCGTGAGCAAATGAAGGTTTTTCTCCTGTCATCATGGGAGACCAGTACTGCTCTAAAGCACTTTTAGGAAGGTCCCACTTTGAAATGGCCTTTAATACCAGTGATTTCTGATGGGATGCTGGAATATGACAGCAGAAATGTGTGCAATGAGTTCTGAAAGTCTAATGACAGTCTAACATTTATCTTTTGTGTTGCTAATCTCTTCTGCTGCCAGGAGAATAGCTTTCAATACGTTGAAATAAAAGCTCATTCACCCTTTCAGGTCCCAACACTACACAATTGGAACATGAGTTCTCCTTGCTTTTTACCATCTCTGGGCACCTTGAGCTGAACTCTCCTATGTGGTTTTGCTTTCTGTGCTGTGCTTCTGTCACCTTTGTTTCCCTGCTATCTCCTTCATGTGGCAAGTGGCTATGGATCCACCTTAGCTTGCCACCTCCCTCTTTCCAGCTTGTTTTGATGTTTCCTATTTACAACTGTCCATATATCTGTATGGCCCTACCTTTCTTTGGCAAAATCTACCCCACCATCCAGCTTTTGTCCCATACTGACCATGGGCAGCACATTTTGCCCAGGGCCCCTTGCAGCTCCAAATATTGCACCAGTGTATCTGAGAAATACAGCCTTTTGCTCCCTGCTCATCTGATTGTGCTTATGCCTTCCTGCCTCTTGGGGAATCCAAGTGGAAAGAGGTGAAGCCACAGCTACGGTGGGATTATAGCCCATCTTGAATAAGATTGGCTCTGCAAACCTATGTTATGCCATGATTACAGTGACAGTGCTACTTGGTGGAGGAGACTTAACAACAAGATGCTTCGTGTGCAGCTCAGATTCTCTAACGTGTTTTCTGTTTGGATTTTCCCTGCAATATTGTCTTCAGATGTTCGGTTTCATTTGTGTCACTTGGCACAGATTAATGACGTTGCAGCTCTGAAGTATTTTATTACCTACTGGGGCATGTTGATGCTAATGAACTATGTTATTCCCTCACCATTATGGGTTGTCATCCTTCAGTACAATGGAGAGGCAACGTATCGGTACTTGAAAGATGTCCTGTCACCTCTTACGATTTGAACTGTATTTTATTTCCATGAGTTTAGATTTTAAACCTTCCCTGATTTATATGGCTTGTCTGATGGTACGTTTTTAAGTCCCTAAGTGACTGCCTAGGAACTCATTCTTTCAGAAAAAATACAGATTATGAAACGTTTAAGACACCATCCAGGCTTCCCCAATGTATTTCCATCAACTCAGTGATAAAGGAATGCACTCATTCTCAGAAATTGGTTTTGGAATTATTCACTAGATATATTTGGAGACTTATACTAGAGCTGGTGTGCAAGGGTATGTGTGCCTTGAAGCCAAGTGAATTATCCAATTGAAAGACCTTGGGGGATCATTTAGATATTTTAAAACCTGAGAATTAACTGAATTCTTTCACCTCAAGTGTGACCTTATTTTTAAATTTGGCTGTCCTGTTCTTTTGCTTGCTGTTTATTGCGGAATATGCTCACAGATTTTTGCTTGTTCGGTGAACTGGGGCTTAATTTAAGCATCAGTTTTCTGCCACATCTTGTCATGTATGATCCCTCTTGTACTTTGAACCACATTTTGGTCACGGTCTGTATTTATGACAAAAGGCCTTTATTCTGCATTTATATTGGTATGAAGAAATGGAATTAATCCATGAGCATATAAAATCACTTAACATCTGCAGTCATCCTGGTCTGTTAAAAAAAAATCTGTTGTTTTTACAGAGGGGGTGAGGAGAATATAAATAAATAATATAAATAAATTGCACTGCTGCTGTAATAACTATCTTGATTTGTTTTGTTGTTTTTTTGTGTCCTTCAGAACACTATCATTTGAGCAATATTGCTAGTGAGAAATCAATGTGCTCGGACAATTACCAAAATAGGGCAGTGCTATAAGATTTGTTGTGTTGGTAGTCATAAATAGAATGAAACACTGTTGGTAAGGGCAATAGAACACTGCCATGAAAAGCCTGGCTAATTATGTTTCCCTGCAATTTGTTGATAAGAGCACCTCAGTAGGTATTAGACTTCAGAATGAGTAAAGTAATTTGGGCAAGGGAGATGAAGTCAGCAGAATTTACTAGGTTATGAGGTCACAGAGGGCTTGTATTAATTTTAGGTAGGTCCGCTGTCACATGGAGTATCAGCCAACATAGAAGGGTTTTTTTGGGTGAATGCAAATGATCTTGTTCAACTTGACAATATTTTGATTTAAAAAGGTGAACCAGGTAAATAGCTACCTCAACTGTCAAGATTCCACAGATGCACCCCTACCTGTGATCCTAGACTTTGTGCTAGTATTAAAGGTTTGTTTTTTAGGACAGACAATCATCTACTCTAGATGTTAGCAGTATCCCTGAAGCGGTAGATCTCTTTCCGCAAAACAAAACAAATATGGTAGTGTTAGGTACCGGGGCAGAGATCTGGGAGGTAAATTGCCTCTTAGCTGCCTGTTCCTCCCTAGATGGGGCCTATAAGGGGCTTTTCCTTAGAACTGAGCATTTGCAGCATCAAACTTCCCCGCGTGTCCCAATTCCTGATGCTTTTAAACTCACCTGAACTTGTGGAAGAAGCGTACCCTCATGCTATTTTTAGCAGATTCCTTATCTCTGAGGAAGTATCGGGCAGCTTCAGCTAAACTCCTGTAGTTCTTGAGAGCACTGCAAGTTTGTTTTAATAAAGTTAATGTACTCCTGGGTACAGAGCTGGAAACAAAGTTATGGAAGAAATTAAGAATTTGTGTCTGCTTTTCTTCTTTATAATATCCTATGACATCTTAATAGTCTGTGACAGTAGTTAGCAGTAGTTACTCTCAGCTTGGGATCCTGAAGAAATAATTAACCTGTTAAGCAAGACTTCTCTTAGTTGTTTTAGCTGCCATCTGTCTGACACTTGCCAGAACTTGGCCCTAAACTGACTGAATATCTAGCACCCCTGGCTACTCAGAGCAGCAACCTTCTGAACTCCCTATTCCTTTTTCAAGACAGCTCACTTTATCTTCCCTTTATTTACTTATTTGCTTCCTAGGTACTTTCATCCAGAAATTTATAGTTTTATTGACTTTCTAGACTGATTATGATTACTTTGCCAGTTGGTTTGTTTCTGAATATGTTATACGATTTTTTAAAAATGATTGTATGATTTAAATGATTTGTGAAGATTTCTTAACAGCATTATATGACATCAGGAAGTGACTTGATGCATCTGGAATACACACAGCAGTGTGTAGATGTTTGTCTTTGAACACGTTACTCCCTTTGTGATTTATCTTCCCATCACCTAGAAGTGCTTAACCTGGTCTTCAGTGAGAATTGCTCTCCTTTCCAAGAAAAACTTGTAAGGCTGAAGGAGGTGCAAAGTGAAGTTATTTGTCCTAGTGCAACAGAAGCCTGGTGCTTTATGACCAAGCTGTAGAGCAGTGCAGTGATTAAAACATTTGTCATCACCTGACAAGCTGTACTGCTCCCACAATTTGATCACATCTCCTTATCTTTCGAGCTGCATCTCTACTGGTTTTGGGGAGAGAAAGTTACACTGGCTTCACACAACAGCACAATTCTCTAAAACTTGTATTTCATTCCCAAGAAGCCTGCTGTGGAATGGAGAAGGTATAAACATATGGCCTTTTGCATGCTTCTGTAATCTATGATGGTCACAATACATTATAGCAATCTCTAAAACACTCTTACTACTGAAATACCATCATGTTAAAATGGAAGTTGTATTCACAACCGTAAGCTCCTGGGTTTTTATGAAATTCTCTGAAAGCATCAAGCAAACTATACACTAGAACAGATTTAGTGAACTTCTAATTTTGTACTGGAAGTGGTTATTACATAGTTTAATCCTAAATGCAAGATTAAGGAAATCTGCAGTGAATTACTTAGTGTCAGGACTACATAAATCATTAGAATACTGCAGCACTTCAGTAACTGCACTTAGTTGTGATTTTGTTTTGTTGTTTTCCTAGCCAGACTCTGCTTTGACTTCTCAGGGAATGTACCCAAATGTGCATGGATTACACTGAATTTCCTTTTTCCAGGGACATTGATGTTCGTTCTCATCCCTATCCCTTTTCAGTCCTTCAGCTTTATGTGCCTCCTTAATATTTTTTTGTCTGTCCTGTGCTCTAAGCACAATAACGATGAAGGTAAAGTTTGAATTCAAATAAGAAAAATGATTTACTTCCAGTGTCTGAAGTTTCAGAATGGTTCTTTTGAATGTACTCTGAATAACAAGGTGGCATCTCTGCTGGTTTTGGAGCATTGTCTGTTCAGGTTCAGTTCAGCAGGGAAAAGAAACAGGTGTGACTTTAAGTCTAGAAATACAAGGATTGAGAAAGCAAGGAGGGTGGATTTATTAAATACACAAAGGAAATGCTATTAAGAGAACTTCTAGGGTGTATATCAGAAATAGCTTCCTTATGCTGCAGAGGTCACAGGCTTACAGATCTAGAAAGATGCCAAACCTTCTTTGACGCAATGGCTGGATCCTCCTGTATGTCCGAAACTAATAGAGGGAAAGCATGGGACAAGCTTTGAAATCTGGTTATAACATGCTAATTACAAGGAAAGGGTGGAGGGAGATTAACTCTGGAAAGTTAAATGGTGAAACAGTACAGGCTGATCTTGGCCATCTTGCCTTCTATGTACACCTTCTTAACACAAGGTGACACACAATCAACTTGTGCCCAAAGCAAGATTACTAACCCTCCCAGCAACTCCACAGACTAAACACACATCACAAATAATCTGCATTTTTAGAGAATGGTTCTTTTTTTTCATAAAGAATCATGCTGGAAGATGTCTTTACTTCTAATATCTGATCTGAGATGGGAGAAGGATCATGCATTCTGATTTAAAAGGGTGACCTCAATGTCAGGTAAAGCATGGCATCCTTTTTCAAGCTGTGCCTGTTCTTGGGTTTACAGTATTTCCTTTGTTTCCTTCCTTTTTTTTTTTTTTCCTTTGTAGACATCCTCTTCCTTCAAAATATTCTTGTTCTTTACAGTTTAATTTCAGTGTGCACCTACGCATTTATAATAACAGCAACTTTCAGTGTGTATTTTAGGTTACAGACAATTCTGAGATAATGTCTATTTTGCAAGAGCACCGAGAAGTTTGAATGCCTCAGATACTAGGAGCTTTGGGAAGTCTGGTTGTTTTGGTGGGGTTTTTTTCTTTATTTAGAGATGACACAAAACTAGGAGAGGTGGCTGACACCCCAGAAGGCTGTGCTGCTGCCATCCAGAGAGACCTGGAAAGGCTGGGGAGATGGGCAAAGAGAAGCCTAGTGAAATTTAACAAGGGCAAGGGTGAGTAGCTCTGAGGAAAAAGACCTGGGAGTCCTGGTAGACAACAGGATGCCCATGAGTC
>JAOXNG010000012.1:48719945-48731273 GCA_028566535.1 Scolopax minor
TTGAGGGTGGCAGAGCCCTGGATCAGGCTGCCCAGGGAGGTGGTTGAATTTCCATCTCTGGAGACATTGAAACCCCACCCAGACATGTTTCTGTGGGACCTGCTCTGGGTGGACCTGCTTTGGCTGGGAGTCACAGGAGATGATCTCCAGAGGTCCCTTCCAATCCTATGTGACTGTGTGATTTAAGTCCAGTGGTCAACATAGAAATTTATAAGAGAGTCTTATTTATATACTAGAGGAAAATCTGCATGTTTGAATAAGTCACATTCTGGATCTCACAAGGTGTGTATTTTAACCTGAAAATAACTTTTCAGGAGTTAAATTCCTCAACAGGCATGTTTTTCTTCCGTGTTCTCTATATGTATGCTTTCCATCTTCTCTCACACAAATCATTGAGTGGTGCCTGGATGTGCTTCTGCACATAATGGCAAGAGCCATGGTCTGTTGTGGTTGTTTTTCTAAACGTCAGAGAATGCTTTTAATTTGTGTGCCGCAGAGCTACTTAGGGAGTTAATCTGAGTATCTTTGGATTTAGACTGTGAAGTAAATATGTGTACATATATTTGAATAGAGCCTTGTGATCACATGGGGGGTTTCAAATCCAAACGACAGCTGGGAGCAGAGCTCCCAACTCTAATGCAATCTGAATCTTTTATGGGCGTGCAGGTCTTTGGAGAATCTCCTGACATTTTATGGAAATACCCTTTTTGTTCTAACCCTGGGGTTTTGGTCTGTCAATATTCTAATATTTTCTGCAGTGTGTGGAGGGAAGGCAATGCATTTCCCTTTCAGTTTCTGAGCAGCTTTGGTAGTTGTTACATTTACTCAGATGAGCACTAAAAAACAGATAGTCACATATCCCATATATGATGGAATAAAGATATGTCAGGCAGGTGGGAGAGACAAATTTGCCACAGGGGGGAAATACTGCTTTCTTCTCTTAACCTTTTTTTACTGCTTTTCCACTCATTAATTTTTTACACTCCTTTCCTCCACCCTACTTTTGAGAAACATGTACGGTCGGGTTTTGCTTCCTTAGAGCTAGCTTTTTGAACTCGTAGCCATAAGACAATATTTATTCTGCTTTCTGTTCTCTCCTATGCTATCTCAGCACTACCATCAGACTGATGGTACCTTGTTTTGGAAAGGATCTCATTGCCCAGGGTCTGACCAGCTTTGCAGGCTGTTCCTCCGCTCCTGTTTCTGTTTTCATCAGTCAAAACCTGAGGGAATCTTCCCCCCCCCTTTTTTTTTTTTTCTTCTTTTTAATCCTCTCTAGGACTATTCGAGACATTGAGAGTATGAAATAAACTCTTGCTGTTGTAGGCTCCCTGATCCTAGGGTCTAGGCCATCAAAAATTGAAGAAATCTTAAAAAAAACTATCAAGCAGTAACAAAAATGTATAAATTGGCAAAGATAAATGTCGTTATGAAGTTGGAGAAGTGGGGAGTTCTGTTAATTGAGATTAAGTATTTTCACCTTGGAGGTTGTTTAGTGTCCTTTACTTTCCTGCAAGAGGTGTGAGCTTTGACATTGTACAGGCGTCCTGCTCCTGACTTCATGCAACTGCCCCTTGTGCCTGTGCACTCAAAAGCTTACAAAAAGATGTGGAAAGGATCAAATAGAAAAGCTGTAAGAATAATTTCTTGCTTCTGTGACTGTGAAGGATGCTATGAGCTTGAGCTGCTTAGCTTATCAAAAAAAGGTTAAGAAGCTACCAGTCAAAAAATTTTTAGGCACCTATGCAGAATGACAATATTTGGTATTGGAGGTCTTTTAACCAGTTACCTATCCTTGTCCTTATCCTTACTTATATTTGTCTTTTCAAAACCTTGTAGAAATATTTCTAAGGGTGTACTTTGCATATGAATAAGTCTTTCCGTATGAGAATTGTTTTCACTGAAAATAAACATCTTTAACTAAACAGAAGGTTCTGTGGAATGCACCTTTGTTCTGATATAGTCTGTGTTTTTGATGGAAAACTGAAAATTAAGGTAGGGTTTAGATCACTTAAACTGAACAATTCTGTGTTTTCCAGCAGATAAATACACAGATTTAAAATTATTTTTTTAATGTGTTTTTTGGGCATTTGTCATGGAATACACTAGCTTCTGTCCAGCTTTAATCATGGACTTCAGGGGATGGTAAAATTCACGGAATTTGAAGGACTATTATTTCTAGACAGCTGTAGTAGCTGAATTTAAAATGTAGTGATGAATTTGAGACTGGGTTTGGCAACCATCCTGTGCCATGACTGAGGTTAGCAAATGCATGTTTGTACATAAGGCTCTTGAGGCTTGTGCTTCTCCTTTTGCTCATCTAACATGATGGGGCCTTTCACAGTCACTGTAATTATCTTCATCTTCTGGATCTGTGTGATGTGTTCTCTCCCGTTTTCCTAATGCAATGAAATACACATATTCACACACTCGCCATGATTCAAGTATTGTTCACCTCCATTTTTTTAACTTTCTCCTTCATTAAAATTGCCCTCTGAGTTGCTTGGCTTTTTCCTGCTATCATTCATACTTTTGTGTCTCTTATTTTTACCTGAAAAAATCATTAATGACTCATCATTTTTTAATACTAGTAACTCAACTCTGTATGGTATTAATTTGCTTTGCAACAATCTGTTCTCTCTGCATACAGCTGGAATGCTCTGGCATCGTTTGCTGAGGGCATTAGTCTTCAAATTTTCAGCTGTTCTGGTGCCGTAATATTCATTTAGGCCCTCTTTTTTATTAAATTCCTTCCTGAGCTTTTTATTTACTGGAAAGCCAGCTTTCCACTGCTTCTCACTACCACCCAGAAGGGTGCTGTCATTAATTTAAAATGAAAAGGTTTGCTGTAGCTATTTGTTTGTCTTGACAAATGCTAGTTTTTGTTTTTAGCTCAAGAGTCTCTATTCATTAACCAGTTAATTGTTGGAAGTAAAATACACCGAGGCTCAGTTTTATGAAGAACCCTTCTCTGCATCTCAAAACTGGCTCCTGATGAATTTATTGTTCATTAATATATAAAATTTCTGCACTGGCATACAGTGTTGATGAGTTACAGCCTGAGGGCTCTGTGCAATTTGCTGTTTTGCCCTTGGGCAGGAAATGGGGGGCAGCGTGCCCTACTCCAGGAAATAGCGATATATCGAATTAAGTCCTGTGGAAGTTACAAACCCTGCTGTTCACTCAAGCTTTGTCTATCCAGGCCAGGAGCAAAGCCTCAGAAATGACCTCAGGTTTTAGGGTGTATTTCCATGCCCACGTATTAGCTAGTCCTCTGCTTTTGAGCTTGGTTGAGTTACTTGTCTTCTGCTCTGTTACAGACAGGTCCTTCTTCAACCAATGCTACGCAGTTCCTGCATTGCCTTCCCGAAAAAAAATTACAGAATCTAATTTCAAGGGAGTAGTTATACCTTGTTCTGGTCTTTATTACAGCTTGGGGATAATTTCAGAGTCCCTATTAGCTTGATGCATTACTTACTGTGTCCTTTTTCCAGCGCCCAGATTTAGGTTCTGTGCCAGGAATGAGGAATCCTTTCTGAATAGTGGAATGCTCAGCAATCAATAACACCGCACACTTTTAACAAGCATGGATAATTTCCCCAAAACTCCTTGGTAACAAGAAATACCAGATCTATAAAACCTTTTCCAAAAGGGAAATGCTACATAAGTCTTTGTAATGCTCTTTACAGCATACTTTTATTCTCTGGTCTAACCATATGCAAGACTCCAGGAAAACAAATACCACACTGGCATAAATTCTGGGTTCCGAGATTTTTTTTTTTTCCAAATTAGAATAATTCTATTATTCCAAAGAAAATTTTACCCCTAACTGGTCTACTGGTCCTGACCCACTAACTTGCTGAATATTTTAAAAAGAATTTTATAAATTCTCACTTCATTTCTTATTAGTTCTGATAGAAAATTCAAAGTCATTTTCACTGGAAAAACATTAAAACTTCCACTGTTTTTTCTTTGCAAGGTAAGCAATGTAGGTTATTCCAAATATGAATATTTTCATATATGTATAAAATACATATAAATATGTATTTAAAATATTTTTTCACATAACTATTTTGCTTTTATTTTTAACCAAAATAGTTGAAGGAAATTCACATTCTTCCAAAATAAAACTGATAACGTGAATTTTCAAAAAGTCTAGCTATTTGGAACAGGTCTCCTATTTCTTTTAAAAAAGCTTGATCCCTTATAGAAACGTTAGCTGATTTTTGTCAATATAGGCCCTTTGTTTGATTCTGGTCTTTTGCTGGTTATTAAAGAGTAACAACTACCTATCCACAGGTGTCATTGATTTGGAAAGCTTGGGTTCAGAAACACAGAATGGGATTAAGAATCTTTATATAATCTCTATGAGCAGAAAGAACCATAGGTCAATATATGAAATTTTTTATTGCTAAGAATTGAAATTTACATTTTTCCAAAGGTACCAGGATTCTGAAAAAACTGGTTTTCTCCACTTTAGGGACTTGTGGGACAAGGACAGACAGGAAATGGAAGACATTTAACCAGGATGCTCTCTCAGAGCAACACTGGAAAGCTGCTAATTGTGTAGGCTGTATGTCTGGACCTAACTGGGCAGGCTTTACAGGAAAAGGTGAGAATAAGGGAAATTTTCATCTGGAATCTGTGGGATTTCAACCTCTGCTCTCTGAGGTTGCACTGAATACATTTTAAGCAAGTACATTTAAACTTTTATCACTGCCAGCTAATGATAAAGTCTCAACTGGTAGATGGAAAACTAAATAAGGACTGTGGGATCAGGGTTCCAGGGTCTCATCTCATAATATTCGTGCTCTGTGAGGGAATTCTGTAGCTTTAGAATAGCAGTATAATGTAATCAGTGTGTGCAAGTATGATATCAGGACAGCAGAGATGTAATATACTCCATCCTCTTGTTGCATTAACTCTGTACAGATCATAAAGACAATGGCAATTCAGTGTCTTTTTTTTTTTTTTTTTGTCCAGATGATGACTGTTATAGGGGTTGATAAATAAAAATGAGAGAGTCAAACAGCAGTGAAAGATGGTGTAGCATGAAGCAATAGCTGCAATTTAAAGCTGGTCAAGTTCAGACTGGGTATTAGTCAAAGCTTTCTACTGGGAGTTTGGAGCAATGTAGGAAGTTCTTGCTCAAAGATAGTGAAATTTCCATCCTTGCAAGTAAGTTTCCATGACTTGGCTAGGAAAAGCCACAGCTGACCTGGTTGAGTGTTGGCAGTAGTCCCACTTAAAGCAGGAGGCTGCACTAGATAATGCCCTCCAAACAACTTATTTGTTGTTTGGTGTCAGGTGTTCATGTCTTTGGTCAAACCTAATATAAAGAAATTTTCATTGCTACAAATCCAAAGTCTTCAAAGGTAATTGAAAGCTCGGTCAAAATGTTTAAGTTGTTTTCTTATTTTGTTCCTAATAACTGGGGTCATGATCCTGCATTTAAGTAACAAACAGCTTTCTGCATGTAGGCCTCTACAGGACCTCAAAATGGTGCATCTGAGAGATTGCAGTTGTGGAATGGAGGTCTGGAGTCTCCACCAAAGAGAGAGAGAGAGAGAGAGAGTATTGATAGGGACTCTTCTGAAAAAGTTGCTTTTTTCATACATGTATGCAGGTTTGTAGGATTCCAAACTTTTTCCTGAGAACATGCCAGTTTCATTGAGAAATTTAAAGCAATGATATCCATGTCAGGGAGGAAGATAACTTTCTAAAGCAAGGCCTAGAACTTGATCCCTGAATAGGTGGAATGTGGAACACAATAATTTCTGATATCTCGATATGTCTTATGAGAAAAGAAAGAGGAAAGTATGTGTCTTCCTGATACAAAACTGAAATATGTTCTAAACTTGGACGAAATACAGTCACTGACTATAGAATTTTATTTACTCAGTGAGCTTTTTAGTTTTTTGAATCTATGTATTAAGTTTTTACAGTCAAATAAACCTGTTATGCATATTAATTAGCTGTAATTTCTTTAATTAATTTTGGTAATGCAGTGATTCATTAAATGATAAACAAATTTAACTTGGACAGCTTACGTCATTTCTAGCTACTAGTTAATTCAGGAATTCTATTTCCAGGTTAATAATGCTTTGTTTGATTATATATGACAATATTTCCTACTTAATCTTCATTAATTTTCAAAACCCTACATATTAATGATATTTTCATCAATTATCTTTTCTAAAATCAATAATTAATACTGTTCACATATGGAAAAAAAATGAACTATGAAGTAGATTTTCATAGTCGGCTAAAAGAGATGGATTCCCAGTATTCTTTTTATATATCATTATTTAAAATAAGAAAAATAACATGCTTTATAATTTGAAAATCTTTCTCTAAAGGTCTATATTTACATCAGATATTAAAGTCTATTATACACAATCTCTGCATGTGTCTGAACTCACACAATTTTTCAAATGAAAAATAAGAAAGGTATTTTGTGAATTGTTTGAATCCTGCAAGATTAACTTTAACAGAAGATTTAAATTCAGGCAGAATAATGTCCTTACTTTAATCATAGAATTAAATAGCTGAGATTAGACAGCCATATAAGCCTTCAACATAAGAACTGTATCTGGGATGAAAGAAAAATTTTGTGTCTTCTTCTCAAGATCATAGCAATAGTTTTGTTTATAAGCATTGCGAGTGGCAGAGAGTAGCTCCTTAAGAGTAAAAATGACAGCATCGGCACTTTACTTACAGATATGGAAAAGTATCAAGCTTATATGAAAACCTACAAACAATTATCCACCTGTCTGATTTTATACTGGTCATGCTGAAGCACCCAGCATGTCATCACCTTTGACCAGGAAGCACTTGCTGCTGCTGCCCCAAAGACTATTTATTACAGTGACCGTCCTCTGATCATGACAGGTCTCCAGTTTTGTAACATCACACCGTTTCTTATCAGTATTTAGAGGAGGTGACTTTCCTTTTTCATGTTAATCTTTAAAATGCAAAATCTGTCTTTGAGTGCAAGGGCTTGAGATTTGACAGGGTGTAGCAGATGCTAAGGACATCATGTGCTACACACTGCCTGAGATTTAATTCTGTGGAGGCCTAGAGAGCAGAATTGTTCTGTCTAATATAGCCTCACAGGATTAACAAAGTGAAACTAGACTTGTTTAGAGAGCAACTTTCTCTAAACTGACTTCTACCACTTTGCAACTCATTTTCCAATCCCTGATTCACCAAGCTAATCTTGCAAAATCCTTAGTAATCTGTTGAAAAGCACTGGAAAAACATATGGTTCTTTTGATTATTTTTTTTTCCCCCTTTCAAATGTAACAATTAACTCACAATAAGGACCTTGACTCTACACTATCCGTTTTAAAATACAAAGCCATTACCAGGCCAAAGCAGCAGCTTAAAGTAAGTAGAAGCACCTGAAATCATTTATTTCTGCATGTTTCTGGTGCTTGCACACAAAGCCTTTAACACTGGAACAGTGTGTGCCATTCAGCCAATTGCGGATTTCGCTACGATTAAGCTGTAAACCCTTGAAAGTAAGGATTTGTCATGGAAATGCTGACACAGCCATAACTGAAGCAGGGTGAATGGCATGGCATGGCTCCCTGCACCAGAGCAGCACAGCCTCAATTGGCACCGATCTCTGTACACACAGCCATGACAAAAGGGAAGCTGGGAGCCTGAATATTCTCCCAAAGCACTTAAAAGGCCAGCATGAATCGTGAGGGTCTTGCATGTTTTTTGTTTGTGTGCAGCACAGCAGAGTGTGCTGTGCTATTCATTCTAGGTTAAGCTTTCGGTGCTGTCTAATAAGTGGCCCTTGTACAAAAACGTGATCTGTGCTTTTCCAGATATTTGTATGTCAGGCAGCTACACAGCAGCAACTTCTGTAATCCCTTCTCCTGCAGTTAGAGCTACTAGAAAGGCTTAATAATATCCCAGAGGCAAAGATGAAACGGTATCTCCACAGCTACTGTTTGCTGTAGAGAGCTTTTGAAGTCGAGCTTAAGATGTCTTTATTTCCCTACCAGAAAGAATTTTTTTTTGCCCTTCTTTCTCCAGTGTTGTCACGATGATGGCTTTCTGCTTGAAAAATATTCCAAGAGGCTGCAGTGTTCCCATAAAACATTAGGGAATGAGAACAGCTTTTCATCAGGGGCTCCTGGAATCTGTAAGTACAGTTTGTCACTACAGAAACCCATAGCCACCATACCTGCAATCTCAATTTTAAACCTCACACTTTCTTCCTTATCAGGTTTATAGCAGCCTCTGCCTTCACTGCCAGCTTATTCCTGCCTGGCTCTTGGCTTTTAACTTCCATTTCTAATTAAATCTAAACTGAGTTCATCATACAGCTCCCATTTATAGTTCGTTTTTCTTTGGTGAAGAAAGTGAAATATATAAAGCTGCTGAATCTGCATATAATCTTGTCAAATGATGGTCCAGCTTGATAAAAAGGGGATAGCATTACAGTCTTGCAAATACTTACTGATCATAATTATCATAATCTTAGTTAACACTTAGGAGTCCTAATCATTTCTGGTGGTCTCTTGTATTAGGTGCTATGTACTCATTGAAAAAAATCTGAAAAGTTCTGAAATAAAAATTTATGATTGAAACATAAGATAAAAGAGTGCAGAATCAGAGGGACTTTACAAATGACAATGGGACAACACTGATCAACACCTCTTGTCAGTGGATTACCTTTACTGAGTTTCTTGTTAGTATCTGATCAAGCAAAAATTCTTAGAAAGATATACAATAGTTGTGATGTGGTTTAGCAGAAGCTTCCTGAGGATCCCTTCCCAGATAGGATTTAAAAACAGGAAGCAAGTGTCATTGTGTTTGTTTTTAAAATGTAACAGCTGAGTCTGGGCACAGTATTGTGGATTCAAGGTAAATTTCAATTTCTCAATGGCAAATAACAGATGAACGGTAGAGCCAGGACATTCTTAAAAATGAAGGTAACCAGGTTGTTACAGAGTATGGTACAGAAAGAAAGGGGTTTGTGGAGGAATATAAAGAAAAGGGAGCAGGAAAACAGATTTGCAGCATCATTCTGAACATATGTGAATGAGGAAGTCGAATTACTGGAAACAAAGGATATAAAAATAATCCAAACTGAAACCAGTGAGCTTCAGCAGTAGCAGTTACTTGGAAAAATGTGGAGAAAAAAAAAAGGTCTTTGCATATACAAAACCATGTAGAAAATAGTCCCTAAGACTGAGATAGCATGAACATAAAGACCTCAAGATATCCATGTGGAAGCTGCCTTTTATATTCTAAGAAAAATAATGATATTGTTGATAGTAATGCAGGAAGGAAGACTTGAACAACTTCTTTTTTAAAGAGGCTGAACTATATCACTGAGACCAATCATACCAAGAAGACACAACTATAAACTAAAACACAAAAAAAAAAGCAGTCACAAGAGAATCATGAAAGAATGATGCCTAAAAGAGTCTCATAGAGTGGTGTAAAAACCTGGATGTTGCAGAACATTTTGCCATTTTTTCTGATATTTCAGCATCATCCACACTCACACCAAGCTACGTATTCAGTAATTTTATGGAAGGGTGAGATTCAGCCACACAAAAAGTTGGAAATATATCAAAGTATACCAGCAAACTTTATATATAGTTATAGAAGTCCTCAATAATTATTCAGAGCAAATGGAAAGGCAGGTGGTAAAACAAATACTTCCCATAACACATCAGGTTGTTTTATATCTGATTTTGATTTGATACATAAACTGAGTGCTTTGCCTGAGAATTTAAACAGGATCACCAAATACAAGATAAGAGGTCCTCTTTTCTGACATTCTCTCTTTCTTTCCCACAGCACTGGAGGACAGCTCTTTCATTAGAGCTGTTTTCTTCCAGTTATTCTCTCCAACTCCCTATTGGGACAACAAAAACCTAAACAGAAAGGGGGAAGGCCTATGTTGCAACCTCCAGATTCAACATGAAGGCAACCAGACTCCTTGGTGAGGTGTCCTGGGTTATGGGTTTTCTCAAACCATAACATGAGGTAATAGTGCAGAGGACCTGTCTGGCTGTCAAATATGAAACCTCAGCAGGATGTTAACCAAACTGCAGAAAACTGGAAATTCCTGCAGCTCAAGTCATCAAAGAGAGCTAAGCTTCAACTGTTAGAGTCCATGCCAAAACATGAACATGGGACTTCAGTGCAATTCATTGTGTATTCTCATCATACTCCAGAACATCCCCAGGCTTACATGCTAGATATCTAGTGTCTCTTTGAGAAACTAGTCAAAAACAACATGTAGAGAACTCACGTCTGCATGTAGACTTTCAGGATTATAATATTTTAATAGAAATTTAAATGGTCTCCAAGATTTGTCTTGAATGTAAATAGAATTAGAGTTGATAGAAGATAGACAACTGATATTTCTCTCCTTATCCACTCCAAAGACAGTGTTCTCACTCCCCAGAGCTGGGAAAAGAACAGAGCAGGAAATTTATTCTTGACTGACATATCCAAATGAAACTTGAAAACATTTCATTTTATGATGGTCTTTATCAGTGACAACAAGGAGGAAGAAACCACAAAGGTAGATGCTAGTGGACTGTAGGTTTTCAGGCAGCCTTCCTGCTGTCTAAACTATGCTCATAGCTGCTAATCCTTTCTCTGCAGGGCTCCTAATCTAACCCAAATGAATTCTAACAACCTTGCCAACTATGTATAGTATCCTGATGGCCTGTCCTGCTGCTGCGATCTGCAGCAGCGTGTGTCCACCTGCCAGCCTTGCTACAGGGCTTCAGGCTTTCATGATCCCATTCTGACAGCAGCCCTTCATTGTTCCATCTCTTTGATGCTCTTTTTCTAGGCTTTGCTTCAATAACACTTTGCTTGTCTCTCTTTCTCTCATTCACAGTGGGCAGCTTAGCAATATGCATAGTATGAATGACCCTTTCATAAACACCATGCCAGTTGGCCCACCCCATGCCTTCAAATTGGAAGGCTCTCAGCATTCTGGCTGCTAATCTGCCAGCAGTTTTTTCATGGACTGAGACACCACCACACTGCTCTATCAGTAAATAAAAATAGTGCAGCCATATTCAGCATTCAGTGTCCCATCTTTATCACAACAACATGGCAACAAATTTTCTGGGTAGCACAAGAAGGTAAAACAGATAATACCTTTATTTATAAACATCTCGCTGACTCACAACAGCACATACTCCTTTTATATTGAAATACTTTTTCTCCTTCTTTCCCTTCCTCCCTTCCTTCCTTCCTTCCTCCCTTCCTTCCTTCCTTCCTTCCTCCCTTCCTTCCTTCCTTCCTTCCTTCCTTCCTTCCTTCCTTCCTTCCTTC
>JAOXNG010000012.1:48739748-48753930 GCA_028566535.1 Scolopax minor
GGTCTCTCTATCAAGGGCAGGCAGACAGCAGTACACATCTGTTCTAGTTGCTTTCTGCTCTACCTGGGGGCTTTATTTTGCTGGAGGAGAACGTTGAGGTGAAGGTACAGTGTGTCTGACATAAATTGTAGTCTATTTGACACTGAGTTTGATATCTGAAGTATAAAAGCCATTTGGAGGAAATAATGGCAGTTTCTGCATTTCTGGATAGTGAAAGCAATTAACTTCATGCCTCTGAACACATCATTAGCTGGATCTCATTTTAAAGGGCTAGATATTGTGAATACTTAGAGGGTCTATTTACAGATCAACCGTTAACCTCAGTGCTTGATTCTGCTTTAACAAAAAAAATAAATCCCATTATGTCATCCTACAGTGAAATAAACAGGAGTGCACCACATCTTTGGCGCATTATGTAGCGTGAGAAGTATTTTTCCTTGACAGTTAAAATCTCCATGCTCTGTTTGAATGCCTGAGAGGATTGCCTTGCTGTTAGCACACATGGGCAGCTATGCCACTATGGCTCTTGAAAATAAACACATCACTCGATAGAACAAAAAAAGGCAAAAATATTTTTCCTGCCTGGCTGTTCTGGCTAGTTTGTGACATTTTACAAAATCCCTATTATTATGGTATTCTGGCAGATGGCCTGTCTCTGAGACCCCCCTTGTTGGTGTAAATCTGTGGGAAAGGTAGTGGTAAAGTGAGCTGAGATGTGCATCGTGCTGCTTATGAAAAGATCCTGCAGTTCAAGTTGGTTGCACTTTCTTTTTTTTTTTTTTTATGCAAGGGGACATCTATAAAAGAATAAAACTGTTCTCTTTTGTACTGTTTAATGGGAGTTGAAAAGCCACAGAGCACCAAGGATCTTGTCCAATGTAGTCTTAGGGGATGATGCAGTGGGGCAAATCACATCCTTCCATTTCAGAGTTCTCCCTGCTGTCATCCTCCTGGAATATTTTCTGTGCTGGTGTTTGTGACTGTCTAATTTAACAGACCTGTCTGTAGCATTTTTTTTTTAATCTTAAAAATAAAGGATATTTTACAATTCCCCAAATTATAGCGCATGCAGTGCTCATCCCCCTCGCATTAATGGAGCCCATGAGTACCCTGACAGGGCTTCCTAATTCAATTCCCTGCTTCAATTCTGCTTTCTGGAATCGAGTGATTCAAAAAGAGCTGCAGCAAGAGAGCATTTCAACGCCATCCTGCTCCCCTTGCTTTATTTTCTCTTAGATTCAGGTCAGTGCTATAACTCTGTCCTTAAACTCATTTTGCCCACACACGCATTTCATAACCAGACTGCAGATCTTATGATTCTTTCTTGTCTGCTTTTTCTTCAATTAATTTTTACTTGGATGTCAATAACAGGAGTTTGGCAGTTGTAGATAATTCTTAAGTGCCCTTGTGTCACACTAACCAGATGACATTTGTTTTGTAATCTGTGATGATTATGTTATTGCATGGATTTCCAAGAAGATCATATTAAGATCACAATTAAATCGTGCAGTTGGATTTTTTCTTTTCCAATTTCTAGAACTGGGCATGATTGGGACATGAATGAGGAGGAAAGGGATTACATGAGTGTCTCGGTGAGCAAGTCCTCAGGCAGTGTTCGGGGAGAAAGATTGGTTGTTGCTCTTGTGAGGTTTGGTTTTAAATCTTGGTTGCTTCAGAGCAGCCTTTTTCAAAACTCCCATCCAAGCCAGGAGGGCAAAAATGCTAACCTTGAGTTTTGTTCTGAAATAATTTCTGTTGTGGCATCTGGATTATGCTCCTTTGCAGAATTTTTCTTTCTCGGTTCAGCTCTTTGACGTTGGTTATGTTTTCTGTTGCTGTTAGGTGTTTTGTGAGGTTCCTCAGTCTTTTATGGGCCCTTTAATGATTGTCTATGGCATTTTTGTGTTTGGGAAGCCTGAAATGTCCAGGTTGATGTCAGATTTGTTATTCACAGTTTGTCTATGGAATGGAACTGTGGGGCCAAAAAGCTGAGAATTAAACAAAGATTCTGTGATTTTCCCTCTTTTCTTTGGAAATTTACTTTCTGAAATAAGACATTTGAAGGTAAAAAGCACAGCATGTTCAGGCGGAAGGTCTGGGTTTAAATAAAAGACTTGTAGTATTTATCACAATAAATAAACAAATCTTAGAAAGAAAAGCTTGGTCCTCAGGAATCTGTCATGTCTCAGGCTGTAACCTCACACAAGCTTCTCATATCTAGCAGAAAATAAGATACTACAGTGACTCAAGTGTCAGTATTTGTCAAACTTGGTTACTAAATCGAACTTCTACATTCGTACTTGAAAGTTTCTTACATAGAGAGCCTACTACATAAAGATGCTGATAATTCTCTTTCTCCTATTTACTGCTTCAGCTTGTTGGGCTCTTAAAGCTGAGTTGTTAAACTACAAGAAAAATCAGGTCATGAGCTACCAGTAAGGCTTTACATCAGCTTCAACCCCTTCAGGACTATCATGATGTTCTCACTGTCTCTCATGAGTAGAATTGCATTTATGGACTTGTCTGAGGTTCAAGTTGTGAGGCTACAAATGTTTCTGTTCAGATATCCATAGGCTTGCCTAGGGATGTCTTCTTCATCTTTGCAGGAATTCAAGTTTATTTCCATTATATGTAACCTGGTGGAGGCTATTGCATGGGGGCAGGGAACAGCCCTGTTCAAGCAAAAGCTGTCAATTGCCTCCTCTCTGGGGAGCTATTTAAAGACAGTAATGATCATTATTCTCCTGCTCTAATTCCTTTCTATTTTATGTCACTTCCTTCCCTCCCTTTCCCACAAAATACTGCAGAGAGACAACGCTACAGCTATTGATTATTTTTTGCTCATGTTAATGACACTGCTCCTTCCTCAGGTGACTCTGTATTAGAGTCATTAATCAAATGACTCAAACAGAGAGCATAGTGTCTCTGTTAGTTGGCAGGAAGCAGTAACTGACAGCAAGGTAGCAGTAGCACCCTGGAGAGAAATTTTTCCTAAAAGTGAAAATGCCATTCTCCTCTCCCATGGTAAGAATCGCTAGGGTTCATGTGTGCAACTGTATATAGCCTTTCCTTACAGCAGCCATCCCATTTGTAATCCTCCTTTGGCTATAATGCTATAGTGGCTTGGATTGCAATGTACCATTTTTAGTACTTATCACATAGCAGCAGACAGCTAGGCTTTTACATTACAAAATAGCCACCACTACAGCAGTGGCTTAGATGACAGTGAGGTACCGTCCATAATGTATGATCTCACGCCATGTCTAGTAGCCAGAATAAAAATCAATCTGACACCTCAAAAGACTAAATGCAGCTGAACGTGCTTGTTAAAATGGGTTGTAACAAGTGGAGCATGCAGCAGATTTTATGTGGGGAAAAGAGAAAAGACATTTGCTCTCAGGCAGACTTAATTACCTGGGTTACAGATTGCTGCTGGGTTTTAGAGGATGATGTCCCAACTGAAGCTGAGGTAGGACTACCAAATGGGGGGGGGTGCCTAGGGTGTCTCTGAGAGTTACTCTCTAGGTAGCTCCATCAGCTTTATGCCAGGACAGATAATGACCACTTGGCATATTACCATATTCTTGAACAGTGTGCCCTTTATTTTGCATTCGCTACGAGTAGTAGCTTGGGTGAACAGTTTTATTTTAGATTTGTATTTTGGGAATGACAGTTTGCACAAAGAGGTGGTTTTGCTTATCAGGCTCTGCGTAAGCATAAACTCCCTCCTTAAGGATTACTTTGCTCCTGTTCACTGTTAGCTACCCTGTTAAAGAGACTAAAATGATGGTCAGTCTTATTTAAAGAGAAAAGTGAAAACTTTAGGGCCCAGCAATTCTTGAGCCATTTAAACAGCAAAGATTCTGTCTGAATTAGTCAAAGTACAGGTGAACCTCCTAAACCCAACATGTTTAGTGAAGGACATTCTATAATCAAGTAAGGTTCATCAATCCAGACAGAAAGGCAGATGACCATCTGCTGTCCATGAGAGAGGATTGCATTTAGCCTTCCCCGTTTTGGGCAGGACTGAGCCTTGAAGCACCATCTCTGAGGGAGCTGCACATCTAGAGGGAGGCCCGATGTTAGTGTGAGTAGATCTCATTCACTTAGAAATATGATGGCTCAGGCTTTCTTCTCATGAAGTTTGAATCTCAGAACCATACAACTGTTCAGAAATCAACATACTGCCCTCCCTTTGGGCTAACTTCCAAATCAAATTTGCTGAAAGACTTCCCATTTCCCCTCATAGCTTGCACAACTCCTGAGCGCTGCCACTTCCCATGTTCAACTTGGCAGCAGTTGGTGGAAGTGGTGAAGAGGAGCTCGGCTGGGTTAGTGCCAACCTGCTGCTGCAGGCACTTCGTTAACATACACAAACCAAGGGGAAGGCTGCTAAGATGTGAATAAACTCCTTTGACTACTTGTGGAGAAACTCAGGGAGGAAGGCTTGGTGGGAGGACTTACTGCAGAAGTACAGTGGGAAACAGGTTCTAGGAGAAGGGAAAAATTTGGAGGTAGGACAAGTTGAACAGCCTGAATTGAGGTGAAGTTAGTCACTGTAGAGAGGGATAAGATTCCCAATAACCTTGAGAAGTCTAGAATTTACTTAGAGGAGACAGTGTGTATGCACTTGGAGATTTTTAAAAGTATATGCTGCTTTATGTAGGGAGACACAGAATTCATTGCCTAATTTAGAGAATGACTTTCTGGAAACCCAACTGAAATTTCCATTATGTTGAATTCAGCTTTGCTAAGCTCACAAGTCCTGGAAGGTCTTTGTTATCTGTTGAATGGGATCTAGGATACAGGGCGGGAACTGGGGACAAGAGAAATTTTAAATTGGAGATGAGAGTAGTTTTCTATAAGACAAAAGTCTGGAGGATTGCACAGCTGCCACAACAGGGAGCTGCAGTGGACCACAGAGAGAAAAATCTATTCTCTGGCATCAAATCCCAATGAGACCTAATCAAAAGCCCATTGCAATGAAAATAGACCTTGTTAACAATTTCAATGCACTTTGGATCAAGCTTATAATTCCTTGATATACCTCAAAACAGAATTTCTAATGGCTTTAAGTTGTGCTGAACTCAAGAGTTTGCATTTGGTAGTGAGTCGTAACTGTTTGCCAGTATTGATTTTTTTTTTTTTTCATATGTAAATAGGTCTCCTTTGTAAGATGTTCATCTCTGGGAGCTTTAGCCAGCTGTCTTCAAATATAGGCATTTCTTCTAAGCTTTTCTGCATGTGTAGCTAGAGAATACAAATCTGGAGAGGGAGAAAGGGACATCTTAACATGTATTTTCTCCCTCTTATAAGGCCACAAAATTCTTCTTCATAAACCAGCTTTATGCAGAGTATAACTTCTGTCACCTTATTAATGCACTCTGTATGGGATTTCTTTTTTTCCTTCTTTTTTGTGTTGGTGTTTTGCATATTTTTTTGTTGCACTTGGAGGATCAGGGGAATATACAATTAGAAAAAATATATACTGTGAGAGAAGAAGGAAAAGGAAGCAAAAATTCAGAGAATATCCAAAGTTAAGTTACAGTTTTGATACATCTAAAGCATACTAAATGAAAGCTGGTTTTGTGCCAGTGAATTTCAGTGAGAATTAAGCAGAGGAGAAATTTGAGCCTGACTTTATGTGGGTTGATGCCTCTCACTTTACTTGACAGAAGCCAAACAAAATCACAAACACAGAAACACCCTGATTTCCCCCTGAGGTAGCTTGTGGGTAAGTTTTAACTCTTTAACTCTCCCTGCAGCTCTCTATACTTGATAACAATTCTCATATAATAATATGCCATATAAGTTTAATTCACAATTGTTATTAAGAAATGCTGTAATAATTTTAGTAGTATTGTAATTATACTGCTATTAGCAATAGTCACGATACATCTCTAATAGATCATGAGTGATTTGGCTGGCATATTAGTAGGCTGGAGCTGATCAACTGTTTGTATTTACGTGCGTCGTGCTCACCAAATGCCGTATCCCTTAGAAGGTGGAGATGCCAGAGTTGTTTACACAAACAGATGAAATGGCTTACTAATAAGCTGCAGATATTGCCAGGGGTTTGGGAACAAACCAGGCAATCAGTAGTGCTTTGCCCTCTGAGCTCTTGCACGGTCATCCAGGGCTGACCTGGCCAGGGCTATTCTCGAACCACGCATGAAACCAGATATTATATGACCCAAACACAAGCCAAAACACTTACCTGTTTCTGTGTTAACTAGAAATTTCCATGGCAGCTGTGTGCAGTGTTATCCCGCTCCAGCAGATGGGGTGGTTACAGTGCCTTATCAGTCCGCCCTACAATATCTCCTTATTGATGGAGCATCTTTTCCCCAGCAGAGCTCCGAAGCTTATTTTTCATTAGGAAACAGCTTTTTGTGGCTAATGGTCTTATTGGCTATTGCCTGGCTTAATTCAGCAATCGCTGCTGATGTATGAGTGCTTGAGGCACTGTTTTCCAGGGCACCGTCCCAAGGGCTGCATCCTAACAGTGTCTTGTGAAGCCACTCAAAGAAGTGGCCCTCAGCAATAGCAGCAAAAAAAATACTTCATTTCTGTTTAGTGAGCCAGGTAATGTTCATAACAAGCTCCCCACCATTATTCCTGTTCACAACAAGCCTGAGATATATAGCAGATTTAAGACCTTCCTAGTTTTTGTGTGAGATTTCAGTTAGAAGGCACAGATTCTAGATAAACTGTAGTGATAATTAGTAGTAGTTCTTTTATTATTTGGTTTGCAAAAAAAGATTGTCTCTACAGACATGCACACAAACACACACGCTTTTTTCTCCCAATGAGGTGATAAATTAAGGATCTGGTTTTTATATCCGTAAGAAATCACATATGTTCATCTGTTGATGCAACTACACGTTGTATTCTAAGTGCCATGTTATTTATTGGGACAGAAGAAAGTCTGTATTGTCCAAATAAACTGGTTTTCTAAGGTTAGTTATGTCGTCTTCTCTTTGGAAAAAGGTATTTTCTCAAATTCAAACCTCTTGTAGGAAGGAATGTGGTTTCACTTTTGCACTTCTTTCATGAGGGGAGGGGAAAGTTTCTTCAGACCAGAAGGTCATGCAGCGTGAAAGTCAATAGCCAGAGCAGTGACGTGGGACATGGGAAATTTCAGTTCAAGTTCATTCCACTTGATTGAGGACATGGACCTGAAACTCTAGGACTTTATACCTGGTCAAGGCAAGGGTTCTTAACATCGTGTCTAATAATCCTATGGCACCTGTGAAAATGTGTAAGCTAACATCAGTGACAGGCTCACTTCTGATGTATGGATTCTTGACTATTTACATTTGACTCAGCATTGAAAAATGTCTACAAAATAGCATTGTGAGGTGTCAGTTTATTAATATGCAAGTGAGCAAGAAACATTTAAAATACTGGTCAATTTGAAGTAATCCCCCAAGAAAAAAAATTACATGCTGATGTTAATTCCTTTTGTCATAGTTACCGCATGTTAGTTTGCACACAAGAATTGTGAAAAAGGGGGATTAACCTCTCTCCAAAAAGCAGTGAGTCTCAGATGGGCATAGAAAAGGGAAGCAGTGAGGACATCCTAAGGAAGTGGTGAGGACGTCCTGAGGATTTGGAGACAGAGCCCCCTGTGTGTCATCCACAATGAAACTGCTTTTCCAATGGCGTTGGGGTGCATTAGTGATAAGGAACTTTATCTGATGTTTACTCTGATTCATCTTTCCTATTCACTAATGGATTCGCTCTCCAGAGCTTTCAGTGCTTCTTCCTTTTGTAGACACAAACACGATAAAAAATGCTTTAAAAAAAAAATAATCAATAAACACTTAAATGTTTGGCAACTAAGACTTTTTACTGTATCATTTACTCACCATTTTAATGCTTAATAGAAGAAACTTGCCTGTTAAATATTCATGTGCATATTTAGCAGATATAACACACCACAGTTTGCTTCAGTTGTTCTTGCTCTTTTCATTCATGACAAAATTAATTGTTTCAGAGCATGCAATTGCATTTGCTGGAGAGTAACACCCAATTTACTTGTTTGAGGTCAGTGTCAGGGTCTGGAGAATCTGCCAGTATTCCAGTTTGGGGCAGTAAAGTTTTCATTATTCAAAATTTGGAGCCTTTTTGGAATGGGCTGCCCAGGGAGGTGGTGGAGTCACTCTCATTGGAGGCATGTAAAAGACATGTAGATGTGGTGCTGAGGGACACGGTTTAGTGCAGGTCTTGGCAGTGCTAGTTTAACAGTTGGCCTAACGATTCTATGACTCTATTAAAATGAGAAGGCAGTTTGAGTTGACCCTGTTTACACAGTTGTATCTCATTTATGTTATGTACTTCCCCCCCTCACCCTGACAGACTGACTGGTGTGCTGGGGACATACCTTGATATAGAAGATGAAGAATGCTGACCACTTCAGCAGAAGTTGTCCTCTGATGATTAGATTGCTGGATTATATTTTAAGTGCCTGTGCTGGGGGCTGGCAGGGGCTGCAGGGACCATCACTGTGAGGAGAGGCTGGCACGGCCTTGACCAGACACAGATGGTTCTGGGGGGCTCGGGGAAAATACAACTATGGAAGGGCAAAACCAGCACGGAGTGAAGAAAAAAGTGTGAGAAACAGCCCTGTGAGCACCCAGGTGAGAGCATAGGGAGCGGGAGGAGGTGCCCCTGCGGCCATGAGGGAGAGACCATGGGGGAGCAGAGATCCACACCGCAGCAGATTTTTCCTGAGGGGGAACATAGAGCGGTTGGGAATGAAGGTTCAAAGTTGAGCCTAGAAAGGCAGGAGAAGAAGGGCGTGTTTTAATTTTTGTCTTTGTTTCTCTCTACCCAAACCTATTTTAATTGGCAACAAATTAATTTTCCCCAAGTTGAGTCTGGTTTGGCTGGCACAATAGATGGTAAATAATGTTGCTGTCTTTACCTCAATGCATGACCTTTTTCATCTTACTTTCTTGCCCAAACTTGTTGAGGAGAGATGGTGAAAGGGTGGCAGGGTGGGCATCGGGCAGCCAGCCAAGGTAAACCCATCACCCTGCAGTAGAAAGAATTAATGTGTTTGAACAATCCAACTTAAAATATATAATTTGACAACTGTAGCAGTAGTTCAGGTTGCTGTTAAGATATTTGAATCTGCTGACGTGACTCAGTTGGGGATAGCTGCTGTGTTAGTCTTCAATTCCTGAAGCATAAGAGGCTGTTGAGAGAGACTTTAAAATTCGGTACTCTCTGGAAAATTTTGATCTTACTGAATTATTTCAAAGTTCATGGATTTTTTTTTTTTTAATATATTACAAACCTAATTAATTTTAAATTTTAATTTTATTTTTTTTCTGGAGATTTCACCAGGTTTGGGTGTATTTGTATTTGTGATATGTGTCTGGCAAAGTTACGTTTAAAAGGTTCACATTAAGTGACCTGAAATCTGGACTTTGCACCTCTTTTTTTTTTTTTTTTTTCCACATTTCCAATAGGAGAAAAAAAATGAAGGCCAGGAAAGATAGATGGTACAATAATGTTAGTAGATATGGCTATTCTTTGGCAATACTACCTCAGGTGTGTCTCATCTTAGAGCTTTCCAGTGGTTATTACTTAAAAATTAAGAGAATCCTGTGGTGGCTTTTCAATTATTTGAATAGTAGTGTCCACCATTTTACCCATCAAACACGGCTCGTAATGTTTACTGTAGTTTAATGACTGATTACTCAGGCTTCTAAACCTCTTTATCACACCAATGTGCAGTGATGCCCCAGCTGTGCCCTTGGAGGGTCCCCTCCTGAGGGAGTGGGCAGGGCTGGGTTTTTGGGGGAGCTTCACTGAGCTGGCTGAGCTGAGCTGGCTGGCTGAGCAAACACTGCGAGAAAGGGAGCTCCTCGCTGTGAAACTCTGGGTCAGATCAGTTGAAAGTTTCATTTTGGTTTTTCACCTGGGATCAGTGCCTGGGCCTTTATCAAAATGTGGATTTGAGAAGTATGACATTGAGTGTGTTTATTTTTCTAGCCCAAACAGGAGAAAAAAAAAAAAAAAAAAGAGAGAGAGAGAAAACCAGACAAGACTTGAATAAGGAAAATAAGAAAACATACTTTATCTTCGGGCATTGCACAGAATAATGAAGTGAGAATTTGGTTGTGCTTTCTAAAAGTAGGTGTGAAATACAAGAGCAAAATTTAAGCAAAGTGATAACCAAAAGAATGTTTAACTCTGCTGTAAGTAAAATCCTGCACAATCTGAAATTATAATGTCAGTTTTCAACCACATTAATATTCTTAGCTGAATATGACACAAATGGGGCAAGTTGATATTTCTGTATTAAAACTAAAGATGTAGACTGTGTTGAAAAAATAGGAACTTGCTCAAATGATGTTGGTTGTAAGTAGCAATACCAGGCTGGTATTCTTGCAAGCATGTCATAAGAAGTTAGCTTTTTTGTCTCCTGACTTAGTTTGAGCTTAATTGTAAGAAGAAAAAGCTTTAAATGGGTCTGCCTTTGTATATTAATTGTTAGGTGCATAGAATTTACATAGATGACACTGTTTTTTGAAGGGTTTTACTCCATGATAATGGATTTTGAGAAAGGTGGCTACATGTTACAAAAAGTGGGATCTAGACAGCTGATGAGGGTACTGAACAGCTTCATTTCCTGTGCAGAATAACAAAGTTTATGCATTTTCCATATATAGTGGTATCTAGACTATTTTAGTTAAAAAAAGGCCATAAGAAATACACTCAGTGAAGGGAAATTTCTGTTATGGTCATGTTGAATTCTAGGAATGCCTTTTTTTTTTAGCAAAATGGCCCTGTATTCAGCAGCAGAACTTCTGTAAATGCTTGAAAGACTGTGAGGCTCTTATACTAAAGCGCTTATTATCTGTTTGTTTTAACAGTACAGATGGACCCTCATAATCAAAACTAAATTTATTACACATCACTGAGTATTATCTTGCCAAATGAACCTGTGTCACTGGGCTAGGTTCTCATGCTGTTGCTGAAATAGTATACTATCTTACTGTACAAGAGAGCCTATTGGGACAAGTCAAAGA
Organism: Scolopax minor; assembly: GCA_028566535.1. Lineage (NCBI taxonomy): Eukaryota > Metazoa > Chordata > Aves > Charadriiformes > Scolopacidae > Scolopax > Scolopax minor. The sequence continues at coordinate 48,750,794 of JAOXNG010000012.1, forward strand.
GCAAGGTGATAACTGGGTGGAAAGCAAGAAGACTTGGGGTATAAAGAGCTGTGAACTGCCTAGTCTCAGAAGGAAGTTTCAGTTTCTTCCACCACTCTCATACACTAAGTTTACCTGCATAACGGCTGAATCCCAGTGAAGAGTTTGCAGTGTGGATCAACATGCCACTTGCTTTCAGATTTATTTTAAGCTCTACCAACCAACCAAAAAAGGGTGTTCATACTGAGCAGCCTCTAGTTTCAGGCAACACGAAGCAGGTCTACTGCCTCCTACCATGGCATTTCTGGGTTTATGAGCTGTAAAAGAAGTCACACGATCTTTTATTCTAAATCATGGAGGATGAGTTTCCCTTCAATCATGTCTTTAGAAGAAACACTTCATAGCTTGCCATCCCACTCCATTGTTGCCGGGAGCTCTCCTCAGCTCTTTATGAGTGAAAGAGCACAAAAAACAACGCTGCTAATTGCTAGGTGCTATAGGGCGCACTTGGATAAGAAAAGAGGAGCATGCACGAGTTAACATAGCTGGATGTATACTTTAAGTGCTGTGCGGCAGCTACTTGTAGTTTTACAGTAGCTGTTGCACCATGCTTAATTCAACCTCTTTTTGTATTTTTATAGCCCATAGCAATAGACTTTGAAAATGGATAAAGTTGAAACCTGAGGTTCCCGAGAAGAGATCATTTCCTTGTTGGTCCTTATCAGTAAAATCAAATTTTAGTTCTTATATATTGCAGACACTTTCAGCAACGGTGTCATCTGGTCAATGACTGACAATTTTCCTTTTGCTCTTTCTTTCTCAGTGTTTTCTGTCTATTAAGAAAATTGCATATTCCCTTTTCCTAGGAATCATGGGTGTCTGCTGGTTAAACACACTCAGTGACATGGGTCAGCACTTATTCAGGACTATTCAATCAAGAGAGAGCCTTGCCTACTGTGCACAGCAATGTTATGTGCTGTAGATGTACAAAAATGCTAAGAATTCTGAGCATCTTCATGTTACACTCACCTTGGGATCTTTTAGGAAATTCCAAAAGGGAAAAAATGTTGTCATGGGAGTGATTTGGGTGTTTCTGCTGAGTTTGTAATTTTTTTTTCTTCTTGTTATTGGTTAACCAGAAAAGAAGAAGTCTCAGTCTTGAATTGGGACGTGAGGATATCAAAGGCTTGTCTTCACTTTAAGCAAGGAAAGAGAAGACGAGGAGGAGGAGATTGATGCTGTGGATTTTTTGGTGTCCTGGAAGTAATTAGGACACTACAGATTCTCCTTGTCTGTCCTGCAAATCCTTCTCGGCCAGGTGTCATCAGACAAACCCAAAATCAGTTGTTCAAATTCATTCCAGTTTTATGGCATGTAGGTTGCAATCATTTTATAACATGTAAATACTTACAGAGTCCTCTAAAATTATTACTTTTGCACTGAGATTTTATGAGGAACAGAACATCCTATTTCTGCATAAAATGGAAAAAAAAAAAGAAAAAAGGAAAGAAGTTAGTGTTTAGTTTTAAGTACCATTTCTGAGCCAAGGAGACGATTTGTTGCTCCATTATGTGAGTGTGTAATACTGTAGTCAAAAATAGTGGCTTGAATAAACATTTTGTGGTGACATGTCTAAAACAATCATTCTTTAAAGACAGGAATGTAACAAGAACTTAGGTCTGGGCTGTGTCTGTGGGAACACCTAGTCACATAAGAATTAAAGGGTGTGTGTTCTAGATCAATGTATCCTATACTTCATAATATGTCTAATTATCATACCATTCTCCTCTATTAAATTCGTTTTAATTAGAGAAATAGATATTTTGCATCAGAGTTTAAAGGGTCTGTTGGGCACTTGAGATTAACCCATGGTCCTTCTGAAATGACATATTCAGAGAGATAGTAGTTCTTGCATTTTCCATCCATTAATTTCTCAAGAGATTCATGAAGACGTGAATTGAGCGATGTGAAACAAATAATGATATATTTGCATTAGGCTGATGAAGGTAATGATGTCAGAGGAATGAATCTATAGTTTTGGATGATAAGGTGACTTGAAATGGGACCTGGGGCTTCAATTACCTCAGCTTTCTAAGTTTAACTCGCTTTGAGAAATCAATAGTCAGGATCTTGCAGGCGGATTTCAGAGCTATGGCAATGTCACTGATCACAGCTATAGTTATGGAGTACTCTTTTGCCCCCAAAACTCTGATATATCTGGTCAGCTTTTGGAAATTAAGCATTTGCTCTCCCATCACTTGTCGGTGTACATGTCTCCAAGTCGTTCTCTGAGGTCACAGACATTGCAAATACTGCAGACTCAATTAAAATGACCTTGCAGCTTAGGAAGTTCAGTTTAGCTAATTAAGTCTACTTATTTAAATAATTAATATAATTTACTATAATCCATCTGGATGCAATAATCATAATTTCCAGTCTTTACATATTATAAAATTGATAAAATTTTGGTGTGTGTGTTACAGTTGTTGCACTCCACCAGGTCATGTTTCTGGTGGATTCCTCTTTAGATTTTCTTACCAACTCATTGGGTACATCCTATTTGAAATGTTTTCCTTGGTAATATTACCTCAAAAAGGCAGGCCATGTAAAAGCCTCACAGCTAATCAATAATAATTGTTGTTAGTCATGATTATTGATTAGCTATGACATTGCATTTGGAAGTCATCATTTTAATGGAGTAGCAATACCAGGAACAATAGGATAAATCCCATTTGCTTGGAGATGTGTTTCCAGAAAAGCTTTTAAATAGGTGTATTTGTGTATTGTTTTTAAATTGGGCTATATAATAGCTAGTTCCTTGGATAGCTTACTCTTTTTAACAGGTGAGGCTTGCTGTTGGTACACTTTGCTTTCGTGCAAAATTGTTTTCCTCTAGTATTTTACTTTTGAAGTTTAGGGTTATACTTGCAGTTGTGTTATTGGGTGTAATCCTCCCCTGTATAAAAAATAAATTTATTATGAGGATCTCCCATTAGATACCTTGGAAAACTTACATATAGCTGTTCTGTGTCCAAAATGCTGTTCAGTAGATTTTCCAAAGCACCCAGGTAACAGCTGGCGCAGGCCATGTGCCAGCCTTGACAGCCCATATGCTCTCTTTAGTGCTGTAATTATCTCAACACAAAACTCTGATAACC
>JAOXNG010000012.1:48760552-48772714 GCA_028566535.1 Scolopax minor
CATTATTTCTTCTTGGCCTCTGTTGGTCTCCTGCCTCAGGCAACTGATAAATTTGCCTGTCCCTGAAAGATGGCCATAGAGCAGGTATAGGATGATGACATTCACTACCTCCTGCACCTAAACCCATTTTTTTCCTTGGAGACATTTTTAAAATTCTCAATCTGCATTATAGCATTAGAGCTTCATTTGTGTGTTATGCCTGAGCCCAGATAAAAATTATTGATGATTTCTTGTTGTGGCTGTGTTTTAGTGGTATTGACAGATAGAAGCAAACCAAGACTGGATGTGTCCACATACCTAAAATGACAACAACGTACATGCAAGATATACAAAAGAGAAGTAGGGAAAGATTTATATTGTCTATTTTATTTTTTTAATAAAAAAAAAATGGAAACAGAGGTGAATACTCATTTAAACGAAGTCACACAGAAAAACTGGGGAAGGCTTAAATATTAACCTGCACTCTCTGATCAGTCAGCCAGTCTCTTCTGCTTTGCTGGTTCTGTAAAAGGATGCATTTTAGCAAATACACTGTTCTGCTGTTACAGGAAGACATGGAGGGAAGAGACCAGTTTAGATGCAGGGGCTGGTTGCCCAGTCTGCTGGTAGACATCTTCATTTTGAGAGATAGAAGTTAGGGAAGCAACTGTACTCATGTGGGAGCCATCTGAACCTCACCAAAAGTATTGATTACTGTTTACTGTAGGCACCTGGTGCTTCTACCAGTCTTGCCATGTTTATGGAAATCAGAATAATTAATATAAAGAAGACAAATCTTGTCGTGGAAAGTCCCTTGTTCTGATAAATAAAGGCTCTAGGTAAGGAGTTTTTCACAGACATGTTGCCTGTTCCCACTTACTTTGCTGTGCTTTTTTTTTTTTTAAATCTAAGTATCAGTTACTTAAATTAATATAGTACATATTATATTATATAATATATTAATTAATATAGACTTTGAGCAGGAGGCCAAAGAACTCTTGAGGTGCTTCTGTTCAGTTTTCAAATGAAAACAGTATCTTTTGAAGTTAGCAATTGGAAAGAAGATTCTGCAGCACGTAATCTCTTGGGGAGAGACACTGGTAGAAGGGGGTTAGAAAACCTTAGAACTTGTTCAAGTTTTGATTTTCTGGGGCATGCAGACCTTGCCAGAAGGAGTCCTTCAACCCCCCAAAAATATTAATCACATGGAATACTAAAGCAAAATGAACTGGAGCAGTACCTAGTTTCAGTCTAAACTTTCTCTTGACACAGAAGTGTTGCATATTGCTTTTCTTGTCCTACATCCAAAAGATGTAATTAGTTGTATCTCTTCTGGCTACTGTGAAAAGATTTGGGGAGTCCTGTGCTGTTTCTGCAAGACACCTTAACGTAGAAAATGCACTGTTTCATCCACAAATACTCACATCTATACAAGTGTTGTCTATTTCCTCTGCTACAGAAAACAGTAAAACTGTCTTGTACTAATGCTTCTCGAAAGGGAATAGAAAGGATTAAGAAAGGATAAAAGGCTAAGAAAGGATAAATGAAAGCTCCTACCTAACAGAAAAGTAGTTTTCAGGCTCCAAGTTTGAAATTTGCCCTGATTACAAATTCTGAGGGCAGCAGCTATGTCTAAGCAGATATTAAAGTGAGAATTTTCAGTTGCTGTAGTTACTTAGATGCTGAAAGAAAATTGATTCTTGATAATGTGAGCTCAAAAGCACTTTGTCAAGTCACTGTTAGGTGTATAAACTGCAGACTGAATGAACACAGCGAAGAAAAAATACAAAAGAATGGCCGATAGCAACAGTCTCTTAGTTTGTCATTTTTAATGAAAGATACATTCTTTCAAAAGTCATAAAAATAGGTCCTTAAAACATCATCTGTTCTCCTACACAGGCTAAGATCCCATGTATGTACAGTCTTATTATGTACACAAAAATAAAATTAATTCAATATTTATTATTTTATCATATGTAGTATTATTATTAAAGAATAGGCACAAAAAATATAATCAGAACTCAGACCTAATATGCCTGATAGTATAGAAATAGTATAGGATATCGGTCTCACACCAGAAGACTTTTAATAAAAGAAAGATGTTAATGTCTGTAGTTATGCACGTGCATCTAGTCACCACCTTGAACACCTTATACTATTTAGCTAATAAATATCCAAGCCAGTTACCTCTTAGATTACACAGTATATCTGAACTGGTGAATCTGAAAGCAATACTGAGTTTTTTTGGGTTCAGGAGCTCCTCCTTGTCTCACCTTGACCCCCACTATCAGAGCAGGAGCAGGAGCCTGCCAGCCAGCCTCTGTAAGGGCTTGGCACATAGGATAAAAAGGAGCCCAGATGAGGTGGGTTTGGCTGGATTCTAGAGCTGAACCCATTTTGGGGAAGAACCCCTAAACTGACTCCTAAATTATTTCACAAAAGTATCCTGAAGTGCAATGTCCTGAGGAGTTTGGAATACCCCACCACTCAGTTTCTGGTTTCCCAGAATAGATGTTGAATGTTTTCATTTAGAAACAAGACAATTTTCAGTTATTAAAAAAAAAAAAGAAAAGAAAAGTAAAAAAACCCCAGTGATTTCTGTTAAATCATTGTTAATATTTTCAGCCTGACCATAAGGTTTGTCGTGAAGAAAAAAGCATTGATCTCTGTCCAGTTCTATCACATACCAATCAGATTTTTAGGGTGTGGGTTTTTTTTTTTTTTTTGTATTTGCCTTCCCTCAATTATTCTTCCACTTTGATCCTCTTTAAAATATAGAGACAGCCATGCTCTCAAAGGGACAAAACCAAAGATCCTCGTCCTTTCCCCAGGTCCCTTCCTTTATAGAGGGCTGTTGCTCAGTGATGTGTCCATCGTCCTTGCCACCCTCCAGTTTCTCTTTTTGTGTCAAGTGACAAAAAAGCACAGCTCTGGGAAGTGAGCTGTCACTCAGTCCATGTATCAGAGCCCGCTGCAACCTTTGGCAAGAAGGCAAAGCAGTCTGAAGAGCAACAGGAAAGTTAATGCTTTCCTTTTCTGAAAACTCTCTGCCATGCCTGGGGTTCTCAGTGGAAAGAATATAGAGCACAGAAACCAAATTACCTCTTTGCAAACAGGAAAGGTTGAGCTGACCTGCAGGAGAACTTCTGCAACCTTTAAGACCCTGGAGGACCAGCTGGCCCTGCAGTGTTGACTGTAAAGGTAGAGAATTGTCAAAAATCATCCCTTGCTGTGATTTACAGCTGGAAAACATACTGGGCCATATGCCGAAAGGAGTGGAACTGGGCTGAAAATGCAGCTCTTGAAGAGAAAGTTTTGAGTGTCAGACAGTGATACCGGGGAAAGATAGCTTCATTCCCTTCCATTGAATTTCAATATGTATTAAGAACACAAAATGTGAGATTTGAAGAAATGTTGGTTTTGCTTGCTTGCTCAGGAAGATATGCTGGTTAATTCTGGAAAGAAGCCTGGTTAGAGAGACAGTTTTACAGATGCTGGGATGTTCATTGTCGAGGTTTTTCAGGGAAGCAAGACTAGCCTTTTAGTCTCTTCTGGGATTCTGGGAACCAAGATATTGACAAAACTATCTTTAAAAAGCATCATAGAAAATATCAAAGGGTATGTTGGAACACTTTCTTTCAGAAGATACAGCTGTGACCCTTCAGAAAGGCAAGATAGGGACAAAAGACGGCTTGCCTTACAAATAATTAATTAGGAATTCAGAGCTAACTTAAGTCTGTACATGAAGCTTCCAGTAAGGATTAAAAAGGTCTATGCTTAGAGCAGGTACACAACTCTCTAGAGTTTTGGGCTGGGTTTTTGTTTGTTTGTTTGTTTTTTGTTTCTTAAAAAGAGAGGGCCAGAAATGCATGAAAATTCCATTATAGAAATGACTAATAAATGACCTAGACTCTATTATTCAAAAAATAATTGTGCGTTACAGTTCTTTCACACACTAATTGTCATGTTATTGCTATTGTTCTAGCAAACACCAACAGGCAAAACAATACTGCAAAATGAAATTAGCCTTGATAAATGTATTATACAGTCTGTAGCAATGGAAAAAATCTTTTTGATGAGTGTGAATCTCCTAGTCACTCTTTAGAAATTGAGGCTGATTCTCTAAGTTTTTTTCTCAATAATGGCAAAGTTGCTATTGTGGCAAAGTTCTTCTCCATAAGATCCAGGTCACCTGAAGTTGTGCATCTCCACTCAGTCACAGTGGACAGAAGAAAGAAAATATTTGATGATTTTTTTTTTTTTTTAAATCTTTCACCTGATGCCTTTTCTTAAGAGCTGGAAGTGTCCTGCTGACTCTTTCTTTGGGGACTGCTTCTGCAAAAGCAGGAAGGATGTTCAAAAGTTACTAACCTTGTATCGGACTTTTTTAAAGGCTAGCTGCACACTTTTATTAACTTCCCTGAAAGAGCAGTTCCAGTTCTAGTTCTTCTTGTGATGCAGAAGGACTGAAGTTCTTGCAATCACCATCAGGTGCTTTGGGTTTTGTTTCCACAAATACTAGCTAAATCTTCAACATAAGTCTTGGGGATGCCCTCAGTTTCAAGCTCAACCTGGAGATACCAAAACTCATGCTCTTCCAAAGGAACGTAGTTAAAGTTGTGCCACTAGGAGGGTATATCTCTGGCAGTTCGGCTTCAACCTGCATTTTCCTCTTATATCTCCTGAGCAGCTGTATGGGCTGGGTGCCTTCTAATTGCACCCACTGAGATGTCCTATGCACTTATTTGGAGCTGGTTTATGCCTGTCAGAGAGGATGTGCATCAGCATCTCCCATCTGGCTACTCTGGGAGCCATGGGCACATCTGGGGAAAAGCTGCTAAATTGTGCCATTTCTAGAGTATGAGTGAATCCTTACCAGGATGATGTGCCCATTCCTGAAGGTGTTTAAATGTCCTTGGGTTTGACTGTTGAAACACAACTATGAGCACAACTCAGTGTTGTAAATTCCGTGCTGCGTTTCAGGTGCCCTGATACCTGGGAGTAATGCTAGCCAAAAAAACCTATTACTGATTTGTCTGGAAACCGCGATTGGGATTGTTAGGATTTGGTTAGAAGAGCTAAGGCATCCAAGATATTATTTACAAAATGTCAGAGGTGAGCAAGCCATGGGAAGCAGCAGATCACACAGGGATTTTGTGAGTTGAAAGTAAAATTGGGAGAGTTTATGGATTAGGAGTGAACAGGGGAGTGTGATCCTACTGACGGAGCTCTGGTTTAGGTTCCTGCAAAAGGAAGACTATTGAATTAACAACCACGTCTGCATTTTGCATGTATTTACTTATTTTATGTGTCCGCTTTCTTCTTGGTTTATGTTCATCCTTTGATTCAATCCATTTACTGCTGCCATCATTTTTTTTAATGCGTCAGCCTGCTGTGAGCAAGCCTAATGGAAATTGGTCAATATGTGTTAATTATAAGTCTTCCCACGTGAGCCACAGGGAGGGCTCACATGTAAACAAAATGAGTGGCAGGTTTCTGGAAATAGCACTCTCCCTGTAACCATCACACGGGGTGCTGCTTTTTATACTCGGTGGCTTTTGTTTGGTTTATTTTTTAAAATGTGTAAAAAATAGCTCTTTTGATAAAAGGGACATTAATAGCTTGTCAGGTACATTATAATTTGCAAGCGAATTAAGTTGGTGATTTCTTTTTTTTTTTTAAAGCAGTAAAAATCTGGAGAATGACAAGTTGAAATATGAGTAAGACTATCGGGAAGTTTTGATAGTCCGTGCTTGTGAATTTTCACGTCTGGCAGCAAATGGCTCTTAGGCAGAGTGGTCTTTCATGGTCAACTTTATGACGTGCACCAGGCAGCACCAAAACATGTAGACGAGGGCAGATGTGCTGATCAGGGCTACAGAGTTGTGATAAATATGTGTTTAATGTACTTGAATATTTAAGAACATTTTGGGAGCACAATAAAAATAAAACATTTGCCCCATGAGACTTAACTGAGTACAAAGAAGAAGTTACAAATGCAAGACGCATTTATGGCTTTTTCACAGAATTAAAAAAAAAAAAAAGGAGAGAAGAAATGTATGATCTCTATTCTTCTGTCCTTAAACTAAACCCTTTTTACTCCAGCCATATTGTCACGGTGATTATACAGCCTAGGTGCTGGCTTTCTAAGTATGGAGAACATCCTAAAAATAACTGTGGTGGTGTTCCAGTTTGAATGTTTTTAGAATTTGACACAAACATGTATTCCCCAAAAGATAGATCCAGATCACAGGAGGAAGAGAGGCCCAAACATATGTTTGGGAAACTTCATCTCTGAATGATAGGAACAGCCTCTGTTATATCCCATTTCTTGTGTGGATAAAGACTGCACTGTCTACATTTTGTAGTTTACATCATACAGAAAGAGCTGAAAATTTATATTTGTCTCTTAAAGGGGTAAGTGATTTTAAGCTTTGTGGCATTAAACTCAGTCTTTTTTTTTGTTTTTTTCAAGTTTTCCGTTGTGAAATTGAGTTGAGAAATTCAGAAGTACCTTGACATTCTTTGTCTCAAAGTCAGCCTAGACCTCGGAGGTCAAGGTGATATGTGTCAAGCCATAGGTGCCACCATAAACAAATAGTGATGTAAATGCCACAGTTGTTTGGCAGAGACTAATCTCCTCATTTTAGCTGCTGTTTGAAATGAACTTGTGTGCTTCTCTGGTTTTCTCCAGCCTGAACACTGGGAGAAACGTTAGGAGCACAAATTAGGTACAAATACTCTATAAAACTAGTTTCTTTACTGACTCCTAAGCTTTGTTCCTGGCCCTTATTAGCTTCAGTGGGAACTATGCAGACAAACAGAGGTTTATAGAATCATTTAGACTGGAAAAGACCTTTAAGATCATGGAGGAAGATCAGAAGATATATTTTACAAAATTTACTTGAAAGAATTTCATCAGATATTAACTGCTTTTTTTTTTTTTCATTTAGTCATTAAATAGACCATTCATCTCTTAATATTTAAATTGCTCATTTTTCCCCTGAACAAGGACCCACCAACTCCTCCTATACCTTTAACAATGTTGTAAATCAAAAAATGATATGAATAAAAGAAAAAAAAAGTGCAATTCTATTAGTTAACCTTAAATCAGAAAATTACTTCAGTGGCTGTACTGTTCATACTGGGAATCAGAGTATACTGGCCATGACTGGGGAAACAACTTCTCAATATTTATCTAGCAGGTAGAGAGTGTCTCCTTAATTTTTAAGATCTGTGATGGCAGTGTTCAAAGCTCTTGTCTTTTGATTATTAACATAGCTGGCACATGCTTTGGAAATCACTAAATAATAAACCAGGTGCTTGTTCCTGCTTTAATCTTTTCTCCGGCTGAAAGCCCCCTGATTTTAATGTATAATGAAGAAGGCTTAAAGCTCCATTTCTTTCTTCCTCTGGGGATGTGCACTTAATAGTTTTAGTGGTTTATGTTTGGTATCCTCTTCACTTTTTGATGGTAATAGTGCTTAGAAGTGTCTTTGGAATTGTCTGAGACAAGGTTGTGATACTCGCCGTTGTGTTTTGCTTGCTGGAGACCTTTTTAAGACCTCTACTGGTGCCAAGAGATTTTTGAGGACACTGTCAATATGTGTAGTCATTGAAGCAATAACCTGCTAGCTCCTGTAAAATCTAGGCAAACCATGTGAAATGCATCATAATTTTCAAAAATCTCAGAAATATTTGCTTCCAAATTTCACTTGATATGACCAGTTGCAAGGCCGGTGGCGTGTTCAGTGCATTGCTTTACCTAGGAAACCTGGTGATGTAGTCCTTCAATCTGTGATCCCTTAAACAGAAAGGAGATGGATTCTCCCTTTTTATTGCTTTGTTTCCTTTTTTTCCTTTTTTTTCTTCTTCTGCTCTCTCTGGTCCCTGCTTTGGCCGGTAGTATTACCTGACTGATACACAGAAACAGCACAAGCTGTGTTTCTGAAGGATGCACAGGAAGGTTTATTTTCCGTAGCTGCTGAGTTGTGGTATAATATACTCACGAGTGAGTAACTAAAAGTTGTTGGAAAGCAATATTGTGTAATTAAAAAAAAAAAATCTTTTACAAATACATTTGCTTCAATGACTTTGTGCAACCTGCTCTGGTGGGAGGTGTCCCTGCCCAGGGCAGGGGGATTGGAACTAGATGATCCTTAAGGTGCCTTCCAACCCAAACCATTCTATGATTCTATAGAACAGAAGGACAAGAAAGTGAATTAATTCAACTATATGCAATGTAAAGCATCTTCATGGTATCTGTGGGCTTACAGCATGTACAGGGGGTTGTTACACATGCAAATTGAGTGTCTAGGCAATTGTTGCCTTCCATCCTTCATACTGCTAATTAGTTGGCAATCTTTTACATGAGTCCCATGCTAAACAATTACTTTGCCACTTCTCTTTTCTTTCACGGTCTTGGTTATTTCAATTCCAAGTAACTACAATAATTCAGAAACAGCAGTAATGGATTTAGAGCAACTAAAATGATGACAGTAATACAATTATAGAAATGAGAATATCCTGGAACAGTAGAAGAGAAAGTTCATATTCTTGCTCTGTTTTGACTTACCTTAAATAAACACCCTGTCCTTTATTCCTATTTTAAATCAATACATATGTACATAAGATGCCTCAACAGCTAAGTGAACCTGATCCCAAAAATTCAGATAAGTCAATAGAGAGTTCCTTTTTACAGAAATACCTGTCAGAAACTCGTTTTGTGTAAGGATGAGAACTGTATTGCAAAATTCTCCGCACAGTGAAATGGTCTCTAGTTCTCTAATACATTTAAAATCTCTAATCCTTGTCTTGATATTTAGAAAATAATTTAAGCTGCATTTTTGTTTTATAAGGTGTGGGGAGAAAAAGACCGTAGGGTTGTTGCAAGTCTGGAAAGAGTGGTAGTGAAAGTTTGGTTAGTTGTGCCTGAGCAACAAGCCCCTTGAAATCCTGAACAAAAAGGGTCTCCAGAGGCCTGTAAAGATAGTTTGCCCCAATACTTTTCTTCTTGTTCTGTGGCAGTGTGGCCCATATTGTTCCCCTTTCCAAGCTAATACAGAAATGAGGATGAGTTCCTTAGCCAAAGCTGTGACAATTTAGTTTTTTCTCCTGGCTTCATCCCTGGCTACATTGGCCAAAGAGTGATGATCCTCATGCAAGTGAGGGTCCTGTGGTTGTGGGACAGCTGCTGCTATTTTCATGTAACACCAAATCAGCAGTGGTAAAAGCACACACAACGCTATGGATGCCTGAAGTGACCACTTGTGGGCATGCTTTGTAGGTGTGTTACGTCTCCAAAGTGATAAAGAGAGAGCCCCTGAGGAGACAGTCAACCTGTGGCAATGGACACTAATACGAGACTCTTCCCCGCTCCCTGTCTCCTTTCTATACCTTCTTCTATGAGCAAGCCCAAGGGGTTTCCAATGGCCATGATGAGGGGGATTAGTGTGAAGGTACTGCCCTACCTCTGACAGGCAGGCTACCAAGTTGACCTAGCACAGACAAGAAGGAAAGCATGGCCATCTCTCTCTGGCTGCATGCCATAGCTGGCTGCATATTGTTTTCACAGGGAGACTTTGGAGGACTTCTCAGGTCCTTAGTTTCAAGTATCTGACTTTACCCATGCCTGCATCTGCAGTAGCTTGCGATGCGGGTGTGCACCATCCTCTTTCTCTTGTAAGACGTTGCTTTTACGGCATGGACAGCTTGGTACATCAGCTAGGAGGGAAATGCAGCAGGCTCTACACAGCTCTGGCACACACAGAGAGCACCTGATAAAGTCTCATGCCCCGTTATGTAGGGAAGTAGTCTGCAGAAAGCTGGCACCACGGATGTTTTTTCTGTCTCTGAAAGCAGATAGTGCTGGCACTAGGAAGAAGTGCTGTCAGACCCCAAAACTAAGGTGAGACCCCGGGGCCAGCAAAGTGCTGCAGGTGGTTGGGAGTTTCCCATGCAAAGACATATGTGTTCTGAATCATCAACTTCCTCCTTTACTTGGAGGAATTTGATTTACTGTAACTTCTGCCTACCTCACCCTCTCTGGTCATACCCTCACGGCCCATCTGAGGTTAAAAATTTCAGTCCTTTTCCTTCTACAAATGGGGAACGATGCACTGAAGGACTGACTTGCCCATGGCCACAGTGGAGGGCTGTAGCAGAACTGGGAGCCTTAAGCCCTTTTTACCAGTGCTCCAGTTATTGCAGTATTTTCCACTCTTGGACCCACGAATGTGTCACTGAAATAGTAGGTCTGCTGCTTTTTCCCTTCCTTGGGACAATTTGCAGGTGATGTGAAAGAGGAGGGAAGAGCAGAGTGAGCAGGGAAACGAAGAGCTGACTGTACCTGCTGCAAGGTTTCAAAATTTTGGGGAAGAAGGTGAAAGAAGGAGATGGTGAACACATAAGAAGCATTAAAGAATGTTAACTCAATGTTTTTTAAACTGAAAGGGAAAAAAAAGTCTTTGGAGGTTGGACACCTCATCCAAGCAGGACAGAGTATAACATCTCTTACCATCGTGAGCCAGAAAGCTACAGTGATGGAAGTATTGGGCTTTTATTAGCTATATCATAGAATTATAGAATCATAGAACAGTTTAGGTTGGAAGAAACCTTGAAGACCATCAATTTCCAATCCTCTGCCATGGTCCGGGACACTTCCCACAAGACCAGGTTGCTCAAAGCCCCCTCCAATCTGGCCTTGAACCCTCCATACCTCATGCATCTCTTTTACTAATAGGTCCCGAATATGAGGTACTGCCTGAATTTTGGAATTATCCTCAGTTCTGTACTAGAGGAGATAAAAAGCAAAGGGCAAAAGACAGTCTTTGGAAAGAGCTGTGTGATGTTTACACTTGACCTCCCAACTTTGTGACCTACTGACCAAATAAGCTGAAATGTCTTATGGGAAATGGGAGTTATTCCAGCTCCTTTTGGTGAAGAAAAGCTTCATATTATTGAGGTATGAACTGTACCTGAGCATTTTAAGTGCTTAGTGCTGTCAGTCCAAGGATGTTCTCTCACATCCTTGAACATCTTTGAGACAGAGCGACTGCAAGGTGCGTTTTCTGAGGGCAACTGTGCATGATGTGACACCAGAACAGGTTGTCCCACATCAGGATGCTGTCTCAGCGTGTTAAACTCAGCGTTTTAGGGCATGAAACAAATGAATGCTCAGTATTGTTAGTATCTGTAGGGGAAACTCATGCATAAATTAGTCTGTGGACTCCTAAACTGAGTGGCATGAGCTGAGTGCGCCGAACATAACAGTGATGGAAGCATCTCAGTTGTCTTGTGAGCATCCTGAGGTGAATTAGCTCATGTGCCACCAAGCAGGGTATCTTGAGAGGAGCCTGGCACAGATAAGGAGCTCAGGGAGTGTGTGGAAGCTTGATGGATACACAATGATCCTCTAGAAAACTGGTCCAAGATAAATGGACAAGACACTGAGGTTCCTTTGGTGGATGTTTGCTGGACTGGAGGTCCTATCTACAGGTGGTGCTAAGGAGAACCTGAGAGAGATGGAAGCCACATATAAACTTGGAATGTGAATGTGTCAAACTGAATTTTTAACATTGCCTTTTTCTCCTCCTAAACTCTTCCTGTTGTGGTATGTTGCAACACGGAATGAAACTTGTTAGTTAAGCCTCGACGGGGTCAAGGCTGAGGCTTCCTCGCCCTGGATGAGAGAGAGCAAGAGGGGTTTTTTGGCAGCAAAGTGTTAGTTCGCCACGGGGAAGCTGGAAACCAGCTGCTAATTCTGATTTAGTGCTCAGGGTGGTGATGGACAGTTTTTCAGAGCCTTTTTAAGAGCGGGCTGTGAGTGTAGGGGGACGCTGGGGAGGTGGGAGGAGCACAGAGAACTGGAAATACCCAAGGATCTCATCACACAAAGTGGGGAACACGAAATAGCAGCTTGGTGGTTTCAAACACTCCTCTTGTGTATCTGACTTTAGGTTTTTTTGAGCTAAAGTTCAGCTCCCTCTTAGATGCAAGAAGCACTCACACATTTGTCCTGATCTTAGGGTGATTTCCTCCTGCAAACCCCTTCCTGGAGGCAGCCAGCAGTGTGACAGACCACCAACAAAAAAATAAAAATCAGCTAAACTTTTCAAATTTCAGGACCAGGAACTACTGCACTGAGGGGGAAAAAGGGAAGGGGGAAAAAGGAAAGGAGCATTT
>JAOXNG010000012.1:48846898-48857140 GCA_028566535.1 Scolopax minor
TGGTCCTGCTTTGGTCCCAGAGGTCCCTTCCAACCCCACAGCGTTCTGTGATTCTCTATTACTAACTTATGATTGACATGATGATGGTGCCTGACAGACCTTCTTGTGAACTTCATAGGGATGCGATGTGCTGTGTAAACATGTAAAAATTGGGAGGTCCTTGTCCCTGGGAGGTCACAGCTGGGTCCAGCCTTAGGAGGTACCGTAGGAACAGAGCAGCTGCTTGACAGGGAAGGTTTGTGCTGTCCCCAGTCTGAAGGCAGCAGCTGCCTAGGTCTAACGTAGGAAGGCTGCTGCATTATTCCACTGTTACAGCTCAGTTTCTGGAGAGTGAGTTGAAATGATCTGTCTGTGTGGGTAGAATTCTGACACGGCTTTGGGATTTTTTATTTTTTTTAATTAGGTGCTATACTCCAAGGAGGAGGGCTAAGGTATTCCCTATGTAAAACAGCCTCTTTAAAAGCAAAGAGCTCTCCCAGCAGCAGTAGCGCACGCTATTCACTCTACACATTCAGCACTACTGGGACACTGCTGCAGCTTTCCTGGTTAATGGAAAATGGAAAGTAAATGGGTTATTGGTTTAATCCCAGGCTCTAAAAGGAACCTTCCCTGAGACCACTTCTCTGGAATTGCTAAATTGTTATTTGGCCAGTGGGAAACTCAGCTTCCCAGTGAGGTCCCAGAAGGAACTGAATCCTTTGCCACACTGCCAGCACCTGGTGGGCTGTGCCCTCCCTGTTCTCCCAGCTACGGTCCTCACTTAGTCCTGGGCATGTGGTTATGGAGCTCGAGGTGCCACTCACATGGTCAGGCACTTCATTCCAATGGTGCTTGAGGGACTTCCCCGCTGGGTCACGGAGCGCCGTGCCCGAGACAACCTGACCAGCATGAATCCTAAGCAAAGTGAAGTGCTGCATGTAGGGTTCCTTCTTGCTGTTGGTGTATCCATCCACTTGCAAGGATGGCAACAGGCATGAGACACGTGCCCAGAGAACAAGTAGGCTACAAACTGGTTTATTATCCAGTGCTATTTTCATCAATTTTTCCAGTCTTGTGTGCGTCTGAAGTGATACACTGGAATGGGCAAAAGCTATGGCTGTGCAATTAACAGGATTACTTGCATACAGGTATTTTTAGTAAACATATAATCTGCGTATTTACATTTTAGAACTGGAAAAATGATCAGAAAGCATGATGTATCGTCATTTCAGGAGATGGTATCAAAAGAACCTTGTGATCACTGGGGTAATGAGATAAGATTTTTTTTTTTTTTTTGATCCTATTAAATAGCAGGATGGAAAAATTCTCAATGATTTAATGAAAATGTGGTTTGTGCTGATTGGTTTTTTGTTTTTCGTAAGAGAACTGATGTGCTCAAAAGCTAAAGACTGAAACAAAGGCATGACAGTATGTTCCAAGGCTATGTGTCCAAGCTTTTATCCAACCATGTCCCTTGCTGAGGACCTGTCCTGTCATTCACAGAGGGCTAAGCTTTCCTCAGGTACTCTCTGTTTTAACAAGTTCACGTCTGCTGCCAGTTACTGGAGAACAGTTTGTGCAGTATCTGATTACCCCACAATTACTTGTTTCTGTGGCAAAACACTATTGTGACTCCAAATATAGGAACAGAAACAGCATCGATAATAGCAACCTTCAGAGTGCATTTGAAAACATTTCAGCAGAAAAACAATTTTGAGAAACTAACGTAGAGCTAATGTGGCAAACTTACTTCCAGCCCGGTGTCATTGTAGACAACTGTGGCATATAGTCCCTTGTGATACCAAAGTCCAGAAAAGAGTTTCATCTAGCACACTCCAGGAGATGTGTACCCAGAAGATGACACAGAGGAGATATTGCAATCCCTGACTAGCCTGAGCTTGAGGGACAGAACTTCAGGCTGCTACCAAAGAGCTGAAATTTGGAAGAAAGACTCTCATGTGTTAGTCACACACCCCTGTCACAGGAAAGCGGCTCACTCTTTTATAAATCCTAAAGCCTCCCACCACCTTTTCCTGTGGATTAGGAGCATATTTTGAGGTGAGCACAGCCACATGATGAAGCTTAAAGACTAGACTCTCATGCATGTCCTCCTCATCATGAACACCTTAACACCTGGACTTTAGCACAACTGGTCAGAATGAGGAAATTCACACACATTTTGAATACACCACATTTCCTGGACTTTAAGAGCAAATACAAATCCATTTACATGTTCCTTACAAGTTTGTCCTATAGCATAGTGTATATATATTGCTATATATATTGCTCTATATAGCAACTGTGTCTTTTGGGTTGTCTGTCCTCAAGTACTTTAAACATAGCACCTTCGATGTACTGTCTCATTACTTCAAATAGGTGTTTAAAGCGTAACAAACACTCTATAAATGGGTCATCCTGTAGCACTATATATATATATATATATATGTATGTGCTAAAAACCCTAGGGCTTGAATAGTTAGGAATGTTGCAAAAGTAATAATTAATTTATTACATTAATTTATTGGCTCCTGAAGGCATTTATTTCACACCTAAGTATGACTTGAGTGGGTACTTGAAGTTTACTAGGAGAATACCTCTGCGAAGGTACCATACAAATACACACAGCTGACAAATCTATTACCTTCATGTGTGGGTAGTTATGGCCCCCACCTGTTTGTGTTCTTCATATCTGGCTTCCAAAAAGGCAAATGACCAGTTTGCCAAGGACTTTTGTACATTTACAACTCAGAGAGGGAGGAAGCCATTAGCTAATGAATCCTAAGGGAAAATTTCTTCCTTGAAGTAGCAATCAAAGATACACTGCACTTGCACAATCACTAACTTAGCAATATAAGCAGAAATCTAGTAGCAGCAATTAGGTATCATATTTCTGATGCCTTTTATTTAAAGGTACTTTGAAATTTAGTAAAATTAGAAGGAATATGTGTCTAAAGAAAAAAAAGTCTTACACCTGGCAATATTTCTTTATGTTTTGGCATAGTTGGCACATAACTCTATTGGCTTTATCCTTCTTCTATTTAACTTGCATTTCTATAGGAAGAGGAAAGAGCCCATCTGCTAAATTCTTTAGGTGTGAGTCAAGCCATC
The DNA here is from genome assembly GCA_028566535.1 of Scolopax minor. NCBI lineage: Eukaryota > Metazoa > Chordata > Aves > Charadriiformes > Scolopacidae > Scolopax > Scolopax minor. The sequence continues at coordinate 48,849,986 of JAOXNG010000012.1, forward strand.
ATTGTATTGTCAATATAGGCTGGAGGTATTAATAAATAATAGAGGACATCTTAGAAAATCCCCTTACAATTCTTAAGGTTGGGAAGAATGTTTAGCATCTATAATGTTTGAGCTACTATCAGCAGGGTTGGTCAGCCCTGCTGATTTTCAAGCTAATGATGTTTAAGTATGTTAAACATCTGTCAGGCTCTCTCATACACCCCAGAAGGGGTATCAAGACCTGCCCCTGCCATTGCAGGCAATCTGTTTTGTAAAAGTTACATATTGGTAGAGATGTGTGGATAGCTGTGAAGGTCAATTTTTTCACAGCTTTGCTCATTTCCATCTACTTTACTTTTAAAGTCCAGCTGTAATTGTTAGGTACTGCAGTCATGCATCTTTGGTGTGGTAGCTTCAAAATTTTCCACTGAATCACAAAATCACAGGCCTAACAAATTGCTTGCACTCAGGTCAGTTATGTAAGATGAGTAGCAGAAAAATGAACAAAAAAAAAAAGAAAAAAGAAACTAGTCCTCCAAATAAATACAGCACCTGGACTATGTATTTCACAAAATAAATGAGTCTGTCTTAGTCTGACACTTCCATACACTGATATCCAGTGCCCAGCATTCAGGGAAACACAGACCATTATCTTCAAATTCAAGGATGGCAATTCAGGAGATGTAGCACAATTCTTCAAACTCTGGCTTAACCTCATATGTAGTACATAAAGTGGAAGTTGCTGAAAAGCAGCAAGCCAAAAAATGGATTACACAATGAAGTTCAAGACGTAGACTTCCTTAATGTATATTCACACATCAGTCAAGAAGATTGAACATGTTTTCCCCTGTCCTGCTTATCCAATAGACCAATAATGCATATATGAGGTTTCAAAACCAGGTGTTAATGTTAGATACTGAACTAATGTAAACAGCTTGAAACTCTTTGGATGTTAATAGGATTCCACGGGATTTAAATCATCTAGGATTTGTTCTATGCTGTTAAGCAGAGATCTTCCCCACTTAAAGAGTTAATACTTTATGAGGCTCCATAAATGGTTACTCATCAATTAATATTTTAAAAGGGCAGGGAGTGTGGTGTACAGTTAGTGTTTCACCCTCCACACCAGTCATAAATATCCAGTATGTAAACTACTGCTGTAGTCTTCAAAGGAATACCAAACAGATTAAAAATTCCTATAAAAGGGAGATAAAAAAGGGTTCTCCTTCTTAATCTTACCTCTACCATGCCTCTGCATAAAATGGTGAGTACATACTGGGAAGTTAAGACTAAAGGAAAGAAATAAGCTTAAGTATTTTTATGTATTTTGATGAAGCGTTAGAATAAATTATGTACAGGAGGATTTAGTTAAGAGTAACAAAGTAATAGTCTATCCTATCAATAATTCCTTGAGCGGTCTTGTTCTTGTATTTACATTTATTTTGACTTTTCTCTCTTTCTTACTCTTTTTCTGATCAAAACACTCTGGTATTGCTTTCACTTTGATATATATGTCAGAGCAGTTCCTAGGCACATTAAGGCAAAACAGAAATGTGATCAATTTTTTCTCTTCTATCTACACTTTGTACCTTGCCAAAATGAAAAAAATGTCTAATACCTTTCAACAACTGAAGATGACTTGACTGGAATATATGGTGTGGTAAAAAAAAAGGATTTACTAAAAAGTGTAATTTTTCTCTGAAACAAGACTAGTTGTTTTCAAAGCTGGAGGACAGTCCAAGTTCCACCTCCATCTCTGATTCCTTTTCTTTTTCATAAACTAATTCTGTTGAATTCAGGTTTTACCACTGCTTTTAAAAGGCTCTCCCAGCACCTGGATGGTGTAATGGCTAAGGGATGCCCTCTGCCCCTCACTCCTATCTAATTCCAATTTGAGTTTGTTTCTGGCCAGCTTGTGTGGCATTGTAATTTTGCTAATGTTGCTTTAGCTTAAACATCTCTTTTCCATTCTTGATGCAGTTTCCATCATGTAAGAGTAGACTTTTATATCTCTTCCCAACCTTTTATTTTCCAGACTAAACAAGTTAGGCTGATATAAGATAAGCTCTTCATTCTTCATCTCATTCTAGCAGATCTGTGCACCTGTGTCAGTTTTGAATTATCTTTCTTGATCAACCAGAGACTGCCATTCTATTTCTCTGCAATTTCCAGTGGATCTGGGATAGATTCGTCTGTCCTCATCTAAAGTGGTTTGGATCAGGTGGACCAGCTTGTATTTCCAAGGTTGAACTTCATCACATTTCCATGACTGCATTCTTCAACCCCAAGGCTTCCTCAGTTTTGACACTTCTTGTCAGAGGGAAATGACCTTAGGAGGTGCCTAATCTTTGCATCAAATTCAGTAATAAAAATACACAGAGCAAGAGTGACCCTGAAATTAGGCAAGTGTTGTTCTTTGAAGAACTGTACCAACAACCTTCCTTTAACCTAGTACTTCTCCTTTCAACAGTAAAGCCATCTTCCATTGAACTTTACTTAAAATTTCTTCACCACTTCCCTCCTTTTCAGTCTAATAAATTCCCTTTTGGTTGCATAGTCAGATCTACAAATCTGTGTTTGCTGGGATCGCTTTTTCCACCTCTTGAAAAAGACTTCTATTTTACTTTGTATCATTTCTGGCTTGACAAAGCTTGTTAAGAAAGCTTGTTCCCTGACTTCCAAAGTAAATTTTATAATGGAGATTAAATGGTTTCTTTTCTCCCTTTCACCTCAGCAGGCATATTGAACTGCTTTTTTAATATCACACCATCCATTTCTTCAGCCTCTCTCTTATTATTCCTCTTATTTTGCCCCAGGATCATTGTTATGGAAAGAAAGTACGATTAAGTGTTTGTTAAATTCTGAGCCAGCCTTTTTATCTCATCCTTACTGTACCACAGCCTCCTGCTTCTTTAGCTTCCCCAAGCCTGAATCAATCCATTGACGTTTCCTTAAGTACCTTTTGCAAGGACTCCCTTAGCTTTTCTTGACAACATGCTTAGGCCTAAGGAACTCTGCTTGAAGGCTCTAGTTTTATTTGCATAGCTTTTTTTTTTTTTTCCTCTTTTTCTTTCTCTTGCTCCCTTACCCACCATTCTTTGTGGATGCTTTGCTTGTTCCAAATTTCCTTCTTAAGGTAACTATTTTCATGCAGTTTGCCAGGAACACACATTCACAGAGTGTTTTTTCTTGGTTTTTTGTTGAGGGGCTTTTTTCCCCTATTTCAGGTATTATTAAGAGATTAGCTTTGAAGAAATTCTATGCTTTTTAACTCATTCAAGCACATACAAGTATTTGACCCTTTCTGATCAGTCGTCTTTATCAATGAAACGTGTCTCTAACCCGATACCTCCAGGCTAGCAAAGGTCATGGCTGTTCCACAGCCTGGGATCGTGTAGGTCCCTCAGCAATCAATACTTTCTGAGAGACAGCACTCGTTAGCAGATGCAATGATCTGCTTACACAGCTGTGCTGCTTTCTAGACCACTACTAAGACCTTCCTATCTTCGGACAGACACACTCACTTGAGTCCTCCTCTCTCACACTCCGAAGAGCGATGTGGTTTAAAGCATATCCCCAGGGAGCTGAGAGTGCTGAAGGCTTGGAATTCCTTCAAGGGAACAGAGCAATCAAAAGCAAACATTTTGAAATCCAAAACTTGTCTTAGAGGTTTATTTTTCCCTTAAGCTTTATTTAATTTAAATGAAAGCAAATCATAATCACCTAATAAAAATGATAATTCCTTGTGTGATGAGGATTTCTCCCATTGCCTATGAGCCATTGCTGTATACTCTTAATAGGTAAATTTGGTAAATTTGTGCTGGTGTTTGTCAGGCAGATCTTTCAAATGTGAGCATGAGTTGAATATTCTATTGAATATAGTTGAGTATAGAATAGCTGAGTATTCTAAATACTATAGTATTTAGTCCTACACAACTTCCGGTTGCATAGACAAATGGTTATTAAGAGCAATAAATGTTAAAAGGCAAGTGAACATCTATATTCTAGCCAAAGCATAAGCAAACATTGCATGTTCATTAGCAAAGAGGACCAGCTGTGAAAATGAGAAATCTACGTGTGAATGACTGAAATAACTTGACCCTGTTTCCCTTCGACATACACCTCTGCTAGAGGAAGCTCCCTTGGTTCTGTAGACTTCTAAAGTATCTGCTCCTTGTCAGGGAATACAACTCAGGAACTCTGCAAAACTTACTTACAATGGATCTCTGAAAAGCAGACTCCTTGTGTCTTTGACAGTTAAATATGACAAATGGGACAAACGGCTTGCATATCTTCTTATTTATGTAAAAATGAGCCTTATGTCTTTACTTTCGCATCCATGTGTTCAGTGCTCGTAGAAGTTTTCCCATTGACAGGTCAGCATTTCTTACCTGACCTATTTTTAGCTGATGAGAGTAGCTTGCTAAGCACTGTCAAATGAAAGCATTATAGTTTAGGGGCTGCAGTGGTGAAACTTAAAAAATGCCATAGCATTAATAATTGTAAGAGAGAGGTGTTTCCCAGCCACAGGAGGCTGTAAGTTTAATATGAAATTGCAGACAGGGTCCTTTAGGTGAGTAACAGTAAGAACCTGAATGCTTTTCTTTTCTGTAGGCTCAATATGCTCTGTTTCTGAGTGCCATTTAAAAGCTTTATTAAAATGCCACACATGCACTGCTTTATTAATAAAGATCATTTTAGCAGTCTAGTGTTCTGAATAGAAAAGCAAAATGCAGCTGGCCTATAGTAACTAATGATTAAGTTTAATTCAGAAAGGAGCAAAATACTATAAACTAGTATTCACAAAGCTATTCAAATCAATGTTTAGAATTATTTTTTTTCTTAACTTATTCATCAAAGTAAGACAGAAATGTAAGATACACAGGCACAGCTCAGGTGAGGGAGCAAAGTCAACATGACAGGTTGTTATAGTAAATGCTGTTGAATATGAACTTAGAGACAGACTTGCATTTCCAATACCCCAATATTTAACTTCATTTGTTTTTTACAAAAACTACTCACAACTAGCAAAGGGAGGTGTCAACTTGTTGGCTGAAAGTCAGATTTCTGGCCTGACACATTCAAGTCAACTCCTCAAACTTCACATACATGAGTGTACTATTCATTATTGACATGGCCAATTTAAATGCTGTGGTAGTGGTTCTCAAAACCAAAATGTCTTGGGGCTGAACTGAGAGGCTGAAAACCTCACACCAGCCTGGCTCGCCATTGTGCATACATAGCTGAGAAACAGCCTTGGACGGGGTATCTCTGTCCTCACAAGTAAACACAATACATACCAGGCAAACTTCAACACGGGAAGCCTGGCAGAGTGCCACTGGCTTTCCTACAGTTAAATTGAGGATCCAGTCGTTAAGATGTTCAGGTTCACATGCGTTTTTAAACTGCTCCTGTCGTTACGTTGTCAACTGGATCAATCAACTCAAAGACCCAGTATATACAATTTTTGTTGTACCCCTTAGTGTACTTATTTATACCATTTATAAATGTGTCTGGCTCATTTCTCCCTTACGTTCACGCATTCTCTTTCAATTCAAATTATCTAAGGGATTATTTACAAATAAACGTAAAGTGACTTGTAATGATTTGCCAAACATTTCTGTTAACAAAAATTCCAGCAAAATGCGTGCTTCTCAAGTGCAGTTTTATTGGTGTTTTTTTGGTCAAAACCTCTGGTTTTGAGGAAACGTTCAGTTCTCCTGATTGTGTAAACTTTTGGCAGGATGCTTTCCCTGGTCACAGATGAAATTTCAAGTCAAAAGAGTAGAGAAATGTATCCTAGGTTAAATCATGCTGCCCTACCTGTAATTAGAGACCGATTTCAGGCAGTTAAATTGGTAGTTCAGTCTCCCTATTGTTATAAATGGACAGAGACTGACATTGTTTTATCAAAGGTGATTTAGAGGAAAAGCTTGCCTTATGTGCTCAGAATTAGCCTCTCTGAGGGGAAATCTTTTTTACATTGACCATAGCAGGCAGCCGCCGCTGAGTTAAAAGCTTGAATTTAAGTAGGGTGAACACCACTGTGCATCTATCAGAGCAAGGTCTTGAACTTTGCCTACAAAAACTGGTCAGTTGTCTGTTCCCCTGGCAGGTTAGTCTGTTGGACTTTCCCCTCTTCTGCCCACAGCTCTCTTAAAACCATTTTGAAAAGCTGCAGTTGCTTTTTTTTTTTTTGCCTTTTTTTTTTTAATATCAACGTCGAACAAAATCCTTCAAACTTTGAAAATTTTTTGCTAAGTGGAACTGCTGTTTTCCAGCCAGCCCTATAATGGAAAGTTATGCACCTATGACAAAAAGAGAGAAAAATGTGAGCCTATCCAGACTTCAAAATGTGAAGTGCTGCTATTAAACCGTAGCTACAAGATGAATCATGTACCAGTTTCATGAACTATGGGCACACAGGAGTCTTTGGCAGGTTCACAGCAGTTAGATCTATCTCCTGTAGTTAGTTGTAATGACAAATGGACTTCATCCTGCTGGCTGTTAAAGATCCAGACTCACAGTTAACGTTTTTCCTAGCTCACCCACTCGCTCTCTGCCTTTCAGTGCTTCTCTCTTTCTTTCCTCTCTGTTCCTGCTCTCACTCAAATGCTTTCATCCAGGACCAGGCTCTCTGATACAATGAGCCAATGCAAGCTCTGTCTTTACAGGGAAAACTTACAGGTTTCCAAGCTTAGCCAAGTTTAAAGATCCCTGTTAAGAAAATGGATGGTGGTTCCTCCGTTAGGGGAAGGGACCTTTTATAAACACTGTGTGGGTGCTGGCACTCCAGCCATAAGTATTCTTGGGAGAAAACAAACCCTATAGTTTTCACTCTCACCTATACCCAAGCTGTGTTCACTTAATTCAAAAAGAAATGCCTTAAGCTGCATCTTAGTTTCCTGGAATTGTCTGGCATTACGTGGTCTGTTCCTTGCTCGATGCCTATTTATCTCTTGATGTAGCCTCGTATTTTCATTACGTGTTTATGCAGGAAGCTATACCTAAACTTAAAACCTAGGCCATGAGGTAATAGAAATCATGTTCCTTATGCAGAAGAAATGAAACACTCTTCTTAGTGTCCTCCTTTCTGGGGAGGTAGTTGAAGACCAAGGCATCTCAGGAGATCCCTCTTCAACTGCACTGCCAAGGGGGGGATTTTGTGCTCCTGCC
>JAOXNG010000012.1:48952564-48965612 GCA_028566535.1 Scolopax minor
ATGATTAAATAAACAACATCTGGGTTGCAGAGTAGCCATCTGGGAAAGTCTTGGAAGTGAAGTGTAGAAGGGCCCCCCCTTGATATTTTAGGTATTCATGACGTGCTCGCTATTTTTTTTTTTTTGGCCTCACAGCAAATGAGGGTTTTATTGAGGGATGCAACAAAAGATTAAAGTGTTTTGCTGTGGAATTTTTGGTGCTTAAGGAGTATCTCCTATATATAAAGAAGCAGTAACCCCAAAGCATGTGGAAAAATCTAAGAAATGGGCAGCTTAAGCAACAGCAGAGCTGCCCCAAAAGAGGGAGAGATTGTTGATTAACAGTTAAGAGTTGTGATCGAGGATGAACAGCTGAGTTTTAGCTTTCTTGAACTCGAGCTGGGGATGACACATCAAGAGGAAATGCCAGACAGACAGGCTGAGATTTCATTTGGACACAAGCAGATGGGTCTGGAACAGAGATTGATCTGAGGCTTGTCCATATAAAGACAGTAATTAACTTTGTACTTACAGATGAGTCAGGTACACGAGAAAAGAGAAGGAAACTACAGGCAGACCGCTCCACAAGACAAAATATGAGCTAATATTTTCCTTCTATGTTTCCATGCCTCGGTAATAACATGTGCGTTTTCACGTCACTTGTTTCAGTGATTTCTTATTTTAACAGAGAAATCAGATTTTCCCCAGCCCTAAGTCTTCAGAGGCATCCTGCAATAGAAAAATATAGTTCCTGACAACAGCACACATTTTCAGAAAAGATGTATTTCAGTTTTGGGAATATAAAGGGTTACTGCCATATGTACAAATAACAGTGGGTTATGTATTAAATATTGCATGTGAGTAAGAAACACTTTATATTACACTTTGAGAAGAGAAAAATGGTGTCTCAACATACCTTACTGACAGACCTGGAGTCTGAAGCTACCAATATTCCTTTTTACTGGCCACATCTGCAATACGACTTGAAAGTTGTCTGTGAAAGAGGGCATCAGGCTGATTTAGATGACAAAGGGTAATTTCTTTCAACACAAACTTGTGCATGGAGTATAGAGGCTCTTTGGCTCCTACAAACACTCAGAAAATGCTGCGTTCATCACAAGATAGGGCCTGGAGGGCAGGGGGGGTGGAACTAGATGATGTCCAAGGTCCCTTCCAACCCAACCCATTCTATGATTCTATGACACTGTGTCAACACCTTTTAAATACCTCCAGGGATGGTGTGTGTACTGCTAATTCAGATTGCCATTAAGCACATTTTGCAGCAATCTTTATCAGGATATGAAAGATTATTAGAGTTCTGATGGCTAAATGCGGCTATTTTCAGTCAAACACCAGAATTTTCTTCAGCTTTTTTGTCTCCTCTTTTCTCTTCAGGTCATTTGATGATTGACAGCTCAATGTACTACAAGAACATTGGAGAATAAGAGATTGCTGTGTGCTGCAGTCAGAAGATCCATGCTGCATAAAAATGTATTCTCTTCATTATTACCTATTTGACAAAGATTTAAGAGGGTTTTGCAGCTGAGGGCCACGTGTAAAAAGAGTACAGATCATTTCCTGAAGACAAATTGCAAAAAGCCTGGGTAATTTACAGTGAGATATACTCACCTGCATTAAGGAGTTGATGAAAGCACATCTTCAGAGTGCACCACTGGTGCACACTACATCATGGGGAGGAAATTGGAAATAACAGGCAGCAGCACAGCTGGTAGAAAATTCTAGGAATTACATATTCTTCTACTGGAAAATGGAATTGTGTTGCTCTAGGAAAACATAAAATCTCCAACATTTGTTTGCTTCCCTGTTCATTTTAGCAAAGGGTAAGGCATATGTTGGGTCTGCATGCTGCTGTGAAAAGGAAAATCTACTGCTTTTGAGCTGCCACAGAGCACGGCTGTAGTCAAAGTTCATTTCCCCATTGCTCTCACCTTCCTGTGGGTCCTGGGCCTCAGCTGGATAAGGGCCCATGTCAGCCTTCCCAGAGATGCCATCGATGCAGCACCCGCTGTGTCACATCTCCCCAGAGAGGCAAGGGGAAAAAAAAAAACATGTCATCAGGGGCACAGCACAGTCTGACATTGGTGCCAGGAGTGAAACACAACCTCTGCCCAGCTCTCCTCCTCTGTCCTCACCTTCATATCCTGGTGCTGGGCCTGAGCACTTTTAATTGGGGGGGTAGACATGATCCTGCATGGCACAACGTGAGAATCAGAGCTTGGCCGGAGGACAGGGGAACGGCAGGGAGGAGGATGGGGGAGCTGCAGATCCCACGAGGGTAGTTCAGGCAGATGGAGAAACTAATGACAGCTCATAATGTTCAAAGCACTCAGAGAGAAAGCCAGCTTTACATTCTTGTCTGTTGATCCAGATTACGGGAACCCACATTAATCTCTTAGTTAATGCTTGGCTGCTCTGCAGTACCAGCCATCAGGAGCCTCGTGTGCGCCCTGGTTCATCTATATAATCCAAAGACGCTGGTAGTGATCTTGGATGACCTGAGAGGTCAAGGAGATACTAACCCACAATGCAGTAAATCACCTCATATTCTACAGAAAAAGTAAAACCAGCTGTCTGGTGAATGGTCAGATAACAGAGGCAAGAAGGTTCTATCAACAAGCTTTTGAATTCAGGCTTATCCCGCATCCGAGCCCATGGGCTCCTTTGAAGAGTGTTCCTGTGTTTAGATAAGAGACACCAAACACAACCCGAATCCTCCTTTAAACCAAACTCACCTTTGCAGGGAGCTGGGCAAGGGCTGTGGTGCTTTAGCCCGTACTTGCTAGGTTTTACTTGCTGGGTTTCTGTTCATCTCTGGCTGGAAAAAAAAAAAAAAAAAAAAAAGGGAAAGCACACAAAGAAAGAGAGAGACATGGGAAGAAGAACATTCCTAGTGCAAAGCACTCACAGAGTGACTTGGGTGTCCTTATCCTAAGACAGAGGACCATGTTCAGCCCCCTGTTAGGTCACAGGAAAGGCTCTCCTGCTCTGATCCCCTTCGCCCTTGTTTAGCAAGGTATAGCTCTATAGCTGGGTTCCAAGTATTTCCATTCTGCAGTTTTTAGAAACTTCTCTATCCTCTTGAAGTCAAGTCAGCAAGAGACAGATGTATTCAGACCTTCTAAAAGCGTCACCCCACAACTCTATGGCCTTAGGACAGGCAAATCTCTTTAGGGACCACTGAGCTGGTTTCTATCCTTTTCTCACATTTCTGCCTAAGAAGGCAATCCTGTCCTGCCCTTCCCCCCTCTCAAACAGGTGCAAATAAACAAAAAACAGAGTGGTTTGTGGGTTTCTTGGCAGGAGAGAAAGCACATGTTTTCTGGGAGCCACCAAAACAAATGAAGTTGTCTAATAGAAATGCCATCAACTCTAAACTTAGTAAGCGTCAGAGCATTGCTTATGCAGTGCTCAGCTGATGGATGGGATGCTGAAAGCAGACCAAACCTCAGTGCCACCCTGAATACCCTCTGCTGAATAAACTAGCCATAGGCAGCTACATTAACAACAGTGCCTTGCCTTGCTTAAATCAGGGTCAAGCTTTACTCAAGCAGGGGCTGGAAGAGAGATTACAGCCTGAAGGTGCTACAGTTTGGAGCCAGAGCCCAACACAATGGCCGTACAATGCGATAAAGCAGCGTGGAGGTAAACCCCTAGCTTCATCCCAGGTTCAGTAAATCCATGCTCTGAATGATCCTGAGCTAATCTTGACAGCACTGTTTCACCCAGACACATAAACCACAATAATGCAGCTATATTTACTCCATTACTGGAGCATATAATAAGTGCTATGTAGAAACAACCTCATCATAAACATGCTTGAGTACCCAATCACTCAAGAAAGTGAAGGAAAGAGAATACCCAAGAGGAAATTGAGTACCCAATCACTCAAGAAAGAAAGAGAAGGCAATTTGGAGGTTTCTCTGCACCCACATTACTGTTTCTTCTTTTGTCTTACCCCAGAATTTGGTAACAGAAACTAGAAAGACATTGAGTTAAGTCAAGTAAAAGACATATCAAGACTTACTAATCTTTTATCATTCCTTCACCGTCTTTGCTGGATTTGGGGTTCCATGGAGTGTTGTGGACACATTGGCTAATGGTTGCTCTGGATGGCTCTAAGAAGCTCCTTGTTCATTGTCCAAATTAGTCTCCCAAGTTGGTCTTCCAAGGGTTTCAGATCTTTGCTAGAAAAATATACATCTGCCTTTTCTTCTCTGGTAGGAATAAGTGAAACAGAAATGTTATGTAAGACCATAAAGACAGACTGAAAGGGTGAAACAAAGGCTCAGATGTTGTTAGAGCAACAATAAAGGTCTTGTTAGTGTTGTTGCACATTGTCATGTATCTTCTGGTTCTACAGTCCAGTTATCCAAGCAGTTTTTGCTATCATTACAAAACGAAAGGGAATCTTCTAGAACTTCAGAGTTGGCCATGAAATGAGAATAAAATCAACCAGTGTTAAAGCAGAGTCCTACAGACAACCTCAACAGAGGGTGGAGAGTAGGAATTCAAGTCAGTCAAGCAGTGAATCAGGATGGAAAAAGATGGGTGGTTTACATTACTACTGACAGTGTCAAAATTGGCAGAGCATGTACTTGACCAAAGATCCATGTCTGGGGCTTTCCTGGACCTCTCCATTCACATATCAAAAAAAAAAAGCTGGAATAAGATGAGACAAGTACCAGAAGATTCACTTAGGAGAGGAGTAACGAATACACACGTTACCACAGCAGTGCTCTCCATTGCCCAGATGACAGGAAAGAGATGCTTAGTGAGGGAAGTGGAGAGTTTTAAAATTATGTCAGAGAGTGTAAGCATCAAGTTCGGTTTGTTAGAAGCCTTCCAGTCTCATCAGGAACCAGTTCATTAGGAATTCCTCTACAGCTGGTACAAAATGTCTGCTCCGAATGACTCGAATTTTCCTTAAACTTATTAATAAGTTCCGATATAAGCACAGTGTGCCTGGAGTTGCAGTGGCAAACGTTATAATAGTTATTAGAGTGTATGTATGAGCTGCTATATGACAGGTAATTGTAATATTAGTAATTAACCAGAGTGCTACTGATGACGCAATTCAGACAATGCGATAGTTAGGAGGAGTTTGGAACGTCTAGAGGGCAATTTATCCTACCTTTTGATAGACATTTAGGATAACACCATCAAAACAATGTACCAGCTAAAAATGAAACTTAAGTTAAATGGTGGTTATTTTTAACTTTCTTTTTCTTGGTAGCAGTATCAGATTCTCTCAGTCAGGCTCATTCTCTCACTCAGTAAACCAGACCTTTACCTTTACCAGAGGAAGGATGTAGACAAGGGCTAGTAGTTAGCCAGTTAAATATCCCACACTCCCAGACACACTGGTGTCGGTCACATCCTGTACACCAGGAAGTCTGTTTTGCCAGATCATCCTTTCATCCTCTTCCCCTTCAGATGTGAAGGTGGGAATCCACGTCTCACTGCCTAACCTCCTCGTACCTACCTCCACAGAGCAGCTCTACTCCCTCCTTTAGCTCTGCTGGAGTCTGCCTGACGTCTCTGCTATGTCACCAGTATGTGATCCACAGGTCTGCAATTGGCACAACTGTGAACTTGTGCTTCTTTGACCTCCCTAGACAGTACAGAAGAACAGATCTCTATTTCTTATCTGTCCTTGGGCAATGAAAGTAGTGGGGAGTAACCTTCGTAGGATGGCATTGATTTAATGGTTCTCCAGACCAACTTCTGCCTTGCCACGTTTTGGTGTTTTTTTCAGTAAAGCACAGCACAAGGATTCCAAGCAGATGTCTTCATGCAGTACAGGTTACAAAATCAGATTCTTTGCTTTTCAAAGGCAAAAATACAAGCAACAACGTGCTATGGTTAAGGGTAGAATGGATTGTTATTCCTTGTAAAGAGGACTTTTTACACTGCATTCGGACTTACCTCCACTGCAACTCCATTAAGATCAGCAAATACCCACGTTTTCAATGGAGGTTCATCTCAACAGCCACCAGAAAATTAAATGCATACTTACTGCTCAAAGATACAGGTCGTAGAGTCAAACTCCTCCTTTGCTCTCGCTAGTAATTGTCTGACAAGCAGAAGCTGTGGCATCAAGTTTGAGGCTAACACTTTTCACATACCTGGAACACCCAATACTTTTTTCTTCCCTCTAGACAGACCACAAGGCAACAGCAACATCACAGCTTTAGAAGCTTTCACATGTTACCATCTCCACGTTCCAGAGGAGATGAGGTCTGGAACAGGCTGACAACAATGAAATGGAGCATCGGACACCCACTTTTTTTTAATTTTTTTTTAAAGTGTATTCATCCTGAAATATTAAATTGCATATTTTACCTTCATCCTTCATCACTAGCTGATTAGATTAAGAGAGCAGGAGTATCAACCATCATTCCTGTAACCTCTATGGAGACCACTGGCTACGTTTTGCTCCTAGGGGTAAGAATTACCACATCCAACACTAAAAAATCCAGGAAATAGAATAAAACTCCTGTGAACAGCAGCTACATGACAACAATTTAGACCAAGACATGCAGAGAAAATTGGGTACAGATGAAGCTCCAGGGGGCGTTAAATATGGATGGGACACCTTGAAAGAGAAAAGACAAGATGATGTGTCACAGTCTTAAAAAATGCCCTGGCTTGAAAGATTCATAGCTATAAAAGAGGGCATAGTCCAGTACAATCAGAGACCTGCTGCATTACCTTGTGAAACATAGCTTGACAGTCCTTTGACAGATTACAGGCAAGACCTATTCTGAAAGGGCGATGCCAAGAAAGTGAAGCAAAAACCCCAGCACAATCTGGAGAGCTTTTTTCAGTGGCTGCCATTTCAGAATGGTGACAGCTAATTATAGCAACTGCTTTCGTTATGGGTCACCTCTGCTCACAATGTGTGGTACCTTGTTACTGGAGCAAACTGGGGAAATGAATTAAATCACTCAGTGTAAGTCCTCACCCCTTCAAAGTGTAGCAGAGTCTGGCCCCTGGTAAGCTCTGCAGCCACCCTATCCCCAAAAATTTCCACCAGAAAGGACTTACTGCTGTAACGGGAAACGTGGCAGCAGTACCTCTCTGTGTGGGCTATACATGACCTATCTATCTGAACCTAGAAAGTTAGGAAAAATAAAAACCCAAACCCTAACAAGAGAGATAATCAACATACCTGTGGTCTTCATGTTAGTGTCAGGGATCCATGGTTGGTTTTCTGCTAATGCTTAAAGAACCGTCTGTATTCCTGACTTGTTTTCATCTTCGTAAATAAATTCATGTCACAGACAGCTTGGTTAGCTGGCTACTCACAGACATTCGAAGGAGACATGAAACTTTGAAGAGGGGAGGAAGGTTAGACATCATTATGAAAGGTGGGCAAGAGATATTTCTCTTGCAACTTTGCTAAATGGTCACAGGAATAAAACTAAAACAAGTTATCTCTTTTCTGGACAGAGGAGAAGAGCTGTTGTGCCTTTCAGTGAGCTAAGGAACTCTTATATCATGATGTTGTTTGCCCATTCAAATACTTCCTAAGAAAAAAAAAATCATTTAAAATGCTAAAAGATATTAATTCTTGGAGAAATGTTAAAAACGTTATTTAGACAATGTGACATTTCATTCTTGATTTTTTTTTCACATGGAAATTTTTCATCTCTGCTGCAATTTTTCTACAGTCCACTTTGGCTTCCATTTTTATTCCATAAGAATCTCCTTCGAGCGCCAGGTTTCACCTTATTATTCTAAGTCACATTAATTGAATCACATTGCAGACCTGTAGCTCTTCTTCAATAGGGCAAAAGAACTTCAATAAAGCCAAAGCAATTTGAATCCCATGCTACCGTACATCAAATTACATTGCTAGAAGAGAGAGGAGTTCAAAGGCTGTACAAATACAGACGAGCTTGGGTTTTTTTTTTTTTTTACAATTCATGAAATTGCTAAGAAGCTTTGTGCAATGTTCATTATCTGTATTCAGTGCTAAAATATTCAACTATGACGATGCGCAACTTCAAAAGTACTTTCAAAGCTTTGATGGAGCACTTCTCACTTAAAAGACTTTGAGTGCCAGCAATGTGAAGGGTTTAAAGCTCTACTAATTTGACCAAAAAGGGGAACAAGAATGCTTTTGTATTTATGGTGCTGCACAACAAAGCAATGTGTCTTCTCTTCTAGAAGGACTGGGAGTAGTATGCTCAGAAAATATTAGTGATGCTATCGCCCCAAAAGGTTAAGAGAAGGATTTACTTATCTGTAATGATTTATGACACTGACAAGCCCATGTACAAATGGGGCCAGGAAATACACGGATAGAAAATCTTAGAAGGAAATCATTGTGTCAGGGCACGAGCAGATAGATCCTTTCAGTAATGAAACAAGTGTTCCAATTCATAAATCATGTTTGTCAGGAATAAATAAAACCAGAAGCAGAGTGGGTACCTTCTGTCTTTACCAAACTCTGAGGAAAAAAGTTCTCTCCCTGAGGCACAACCGAGAAGGAAGCATTATTTGTTGATCTGCTCCGACAAGGCATGCCTGAGTGATGTTTTCCACCCTTCGTGCAGTGTTTGTGCTGTAAATTATCAATATTAGCTGCTGATGCCAAGGTCTCAGTTGTCAGCTAAGTGCTCTGCTGTGACTCGGGTTTTAAGCAGCAAATTGTCGATGTCCCTCCAAGAGATGGACACTGCAGTAAAACCTGTCATTTACTTTAATGGCTCAGATGTCAGAGAGAAGTTTTGCCGTGGCAGATGAAGGCTGTCTGTTAATCCTCCCCCTCTGAGGGGCATTCAGGCTGATGGGATTGCCATGCTGACCCATCTAGCAAAGCTCCCCACCTAAATTAGTCCAAGCAATTTCCCAAAGTGTAATAAATAAAGATCGACCTCTCACTGACATTTGCTGGATGGTGTTACAGATGAGATATCATTTTGGTTCAGCAAATTTCAACTTTGGGACAAGAGCAATACTTGACATGGTGAAAGATCTGACCAGAAAAACTTTCCAGACGTACCCAGGATGACCAGGATTTGAGTGAACAGCTCTTTACTTATTGTAAGCTACAGCACTGATACAGCTTACATCTCAGACCAGTGCTAGATCTTTCCCTGCCATTAAAAGAGAGCAGCTGATAAATGACACTACCAAAAAGTATCATCTCTCCTAACTTTTATCATCTAAAACTTAAGCACCTATGTTAAGGTGGTTGTCTGGTCACCCTCCATAACTGACAGAATGTTGTCTCCATATGGCAGTTTATGTCACCTGTTTTAGGTATTTATCCCAGAGTGTTCTTCAAAGGTGCCTCCCTTTTACCTTTAAGGAGGAAAAAAATTCACCCACACTTCCTGAGGTGCCTGAACATAAAAATGTCTCTGTGCACTTGAGCAACAGACACATTTTGTTTGACAAGTCACGCTCTAGAAGTCTTCTTTAAACAAGAAGTGCAAACAACTGTTCTTGAAGCTATTAAAAGCGAAAGAACAAAGATTCTGGGTCAGGCAAAAAGTGTAGCTAACATAATATCCTGAATCTAACAGTGTCCCCAGGAGATGGTCAGGGAAACATATTAAAAAAAAACAACAGGACATAGTTGGATATTTCCCTGATTTGTCTACCCAGTATCTAGCATCATTTCACCCTCAGTACAATCTCACATCTCCAGATATCCTTTGTATCAACATAATTGAACCAGTGAAGTTTTAATTAAAGCATGTGCAGGTTTTCTGTATGTCTAACTTAGCAATAGTATAATTTATTGCCTATACGTGCAGCTTGCACCAGCCCCTCAGTGCAGTTACATATTCAGGAAGGTTTAAAAGGTACGTAGGTGTTTCTAAAGGTCCTCGATTATGGAACAGGATTGTATTCATCTCCATGTCCCGGCACAAAGAAGAAATTTAAAATATTACTTACACACCAGACTACAGGGTAGTGTCATGACCCCCCATACCTTCAGCATAATCAGCAGTGTGAAAATGGGAAACCGGTCCTGACTGGAGAAAACATTAAAAAAAGCAACTATCCTGCAGCAGACCTTGGTTTGGAGGAAATGTAGACTCAAAGGTGAAGAAGTTCACTGTGTGTCAATGCCTCAGATGGGCTCACCTGTTAAAGGGAATGAAAAAAATGAGACATTCAAGGTGAACCCCAGCTTCCGACTGGGAAAATAACCGCATATCATGGAAACCAAAAGTAACAAGGGAGAGGCATCAAGAATGACACTTTTATATACCTTGTGCCTTTACTGGACCCACCACTCCTAGTAGGGGTATGCTTTTAAAACCATACCTTTGCAGCTTTGGGCAAACGTCTATTTCATATATTTCTGTGTAAGATAAGACTGAGAAAACTGAGGCAATGTTTCCCTTCCTTGAAGGAAAACTTCACATTGACTCTTGTTAGCTTTGGGTCTGTCTGAGGAATCAGAGGAAATACTATGACCATGTACAGATGTAGACCTGGCTTGAGCTGAAGGTGACAGGAGCATCCTGTCTTTGCTCAGGATATGAATATGTAGAAAAAAGGGCGCAGGTTTTGCTGCATCTAAAGGACAGAAACAAATGCCAGGAGCTGAACAATGGGAGCAACTAAGGATTGACACTTTTGCAGGCAAGAGACAGTGGATAGAAGAGAAACCAGCCCTTCACAGAGGTAGAGGTGTCCTTGGCCTAGACAGAGGAAACATCTGTAAATCAGGGCACCGTCTGCTTGCTGCTTCAGTAGCAGTGACCCAGCTCACAAAACCCCCAGTGATGCTCCCACGGATGATTTACAAAGCTGTTGGCAGAGAATATCAACACACACACATTACCCTTGGCACTGTAGGACCAACAGAGCCATCACAGAGAGCTTGCTGCAAGGCACAGAGCCCCATTCAGCGTTTGCGGTGAGCAGGTGAGAAAAGTGAGACTTTTATTCCTTTCCCTCTCTTCCTCAGGAAATTTCAGTATTCATCAGTGTCTGTGAAAACTGACCAGGACTAATGCTAGGAAGCAGAAGTGCTTCTGACTGACAGTGTTCAGGGCTGCTCCATCACTAATGTATCACTCCCATTTTTTCCAGCTAAGAAATAATGAGCCAGAAAACTTTTAAAGTATTCTAAAAAACTTTCATTTCCCCAGGGTGACCAACTCCTGTTACTCACAGCGTACATCTCCTTCTCTCACTGGCCGCTCCTTACTACAAAGAGCACAGGCTCATTGCAAGAGTCACTTAGCTCAGATAAAAATTTGACTGCAAGCTTAAAATATTACAAGACTATACATTTCATTAGCATGTAAGAGCAAACTAAGTTGATTGATATAGGAAAAGAAAGATCTGTATAATATTGTCTCTTTTCTACATTTCTTACATTCCCTGCAATACTTTATGTCTAGAGTCATCAAATTGCTTTTCAGATATTAATAGATTAACTTTATTCATTCTAAATTATGTATCTTTCCTCATTTTGCATGAAAACATCAAATGAGTTTCCCAGATTTCCAGTTCTGAAAGAGCTAAGAACAAACTCGGACTATTCCAATTCTCAATCCCATTCTTGGGCCACATGGAGATAGTTTTGAACCACAGAAAAATAAAGGATTAATCACCCTTTATTACACCAGATCAAAATTAATCTTCCCTGCATGTAAGAAATAGGCTGGAAGATTCCATTGTTCCTTCCTATCAATCTCACAAGAAGAGATTTAATATTACATTTAAAAATTTTGTTTCTAAATTGTTAAAATTCCTTGCAGATCCTCCAAAGCAACGTTATGTCAGTGACACGTGTTTTACTCCACGGTTGTAAGGCAAGTTTATAAGCAAGACATCGAGTTTTTAGCTTCCATGCCATGTGACAAACTCTTATTAAATTATGCCCTACTGACACTGTATGAACAGGACACTCTATGAAGTGATAACAAGAAACTACTGGACACATGGTTTATCTTGGAAAATTCTGGAAAATTTGGCTGCACAAAACAAGCAGTAAAAGTTTAGAAGTGCTGAAAAGAAATTTCTGTTTTGGGGGAAATGGTGCTTCTATCCTGAGGCTTCAGGACTCAAAAATAATATTTTCAAGGAAGATTTCACTGAAATTTGGCTTAGGCTAGACAATCTAATGGCCCTTCTGGCCATCTAATCTGTGAATCAGAACTGAATCTAAGAAACTCATTTGAAAGCAAGAAGAAAAAATTCAAAGGAATGAAATTGTGCAGCAGATCAGAAAGTCCTACGGAAATGCAAAACCATTAAAGATTTGAACGATGCTGTCATCTCACATTTTTTCAACTGACTAGGACAATGATGTTTCAAAACATTTCTAACCATTTCACATACAGTAAAATTAAAACTGAACTGTGAAGAAATATCCAGGACACCGGAGGGAACATTGTGTTTGAAGCAAGTGACTGTGCTGCCCCTGGAACTCCTGTGAAGGCACATAAGCCATCAGACAAAACAAAGAGCAAAACTAAAGGGGCTGAGCTCAGATTTAACAGAGCAGAGATGATTTTCTCACTGAGCTCAAATATTACCAGCAGAGCAAACCATTCTCTTTCAGAAGGTCCTGCTGCTTTGGAGCCATGGGTAGCATCACTAGATCAATCTTGTACCTCAAGACCTTTGGATGAGTCATGCTGCACCAAGGGTGGTGGAAGAGGACTGCAGCACATGCAGTTTTAAGAGCTACTTTTCTTGCTTGATTCATTTCCCCCCCTTCTCTTCTGTGCATGGTCAGTCCCTTCACACTCCCACAAAACACAAGGCTATGCCAGCTCCTTTCCACTCATAGCTTTTGGGGTAACACACCACCGCTGCCTTCCACAGAGCAAACTTTCACACCCAGGGCTGGAGAGCAAGGCAGGGAGAAACTAGAAAAACTAAACACAGACTCTGACAGTCACACATCAGAAGAGCCCTTGGAGTCCTCAGCACAGGAAGGACGTGGACCTGTTGGAATAGGTACAGAGGATGGTCACAAAAATGATGGGAGGGATGGAGCACCTCTCCTGTGAGGACAAGCTGAGAGAACTGGGGTTGTTCAGCCAGGAGAAGAGAAGGCTCCAGG
>JAOXNG010000012.1:49060756-49072886 GCA_028566535.1 Scolopax minor
GGCCCCATCCCTGGAGGGATTTCAAAGCCGGGTTGACCTAGTGCTTAGAGACCTGGTTTAGTGATGGTTTTGATCAGTGAGGTTGATGGTTGGACTGGATGACCTGAAAGGTCCCTTCCAACCTGGACAGTTCTATGATTCTTAGTAATCTGTAGACACCTACACAACCTACAGAACTGCAAACCATAAACTACAATGCACTGCTACAGAACACCTGAAGGTTTACAGATAATTTTACAGATGCAAAGCAGAAAAAAAAAAGGTTCAGAATAGACAAGAATCCTTATTTCAGATAACGATATGCTCCTACCTCCCAGAACTGATGTTTGGCATAGTAGTCTCCCTGTGCAATCCATTCTTCTGGAGTTGAAGTTTTAGCAAACATGCTGTCATCTAAGTCTAGAAGGTTAGGCATAATCATTTTATGTTAAAATGGACAAACCACAAAAGTCTAACTTAGTCTAACTAAGCGTTAACATCTCATAATTTTCCAAGACTCTATAACTTATGCTCACACCACTAATGATAACTATGAGTTATATACATTTTATCTCTCTCTATCAGCACTGAAAATCAACAAGTTGAGTTTGGTTTAAAAATCATGCTTGTTTTTTGGACAAAACTTTGAGTAAATCCATTGTCTTTATAGAAATGAAATTCTTTCCTTTTAAAAATCTCTTATAGCTGGGGTGGTTTTCTGTGAACAGCCTTTCTTCATTACTATGCAGGAAAAATTATACTAATGAATTAGCAACGAAGTTATATATTAACGAATACAACTGATCTTGCAGTCAGAAGAGGTAAGAACCACTGAAATCAGTGGAAATTTGGAACAGTAATTATGAATATGTATGCCTAAGAGCAAGACAGCATGAGTAGGCTGTCCGGTGTCATAGTCTTTTAAGGAAGTTTTAGGATAACTTTACCTTTCTTTTCATCTGCTTTGACAACCTGAACAAATTCTCTTTTGATGAAATATTTGAAAGCCGGAGCCCGTTTATCGCTGTCTTCATCGAAAATCCAAAGATTGACCCTGGCTCTTGTAATGGCAGTATACAATTGCTTTAGTTCTCCATTCAGCATCTGAAGCAGAACAGAAATAACCAACAAAAAGGCAACACACCAAAATAAAATAAAATTAATAAGGTGCCAGGTGAGCTACATTTTTAGAAAGAATAATACTTTGCAGTTTTAAGAAAACAGACAATATATTACAAAACAAATAGCAAATAAGAAAGTATCTTTAAATAAGCAAGTCTAAATATTACATATGTGATTTTTCAATCCCACAAGCCATAGTCCAGCCAATTTTCATGCAACTATTGCTACATCAAATCAGCTGCAGGTGTGATAGTCCATTTTCCTTCTAATCCCTCGCATATAGAATTATTCACTTTTTACCTCTGAAATATCTGACTCCCTAGAATCTATGAAGTTTCCTTAATTTTAAGGTAGTGACACCAATCTAAAACCAGTCTAAAGTAATAACACCTATTGACAGGTTCATTTGCTTTTTGCTTTAACCACAGCTGTTCTGTAAATATACCTAAAAGTCTATTACACGTAGCTTTTGTTCTCTTATCAAATTACATTCACAAAAAAAAACTCTTATATTTCAAAATGAAGCTTATGTTATACAAACACGAACAACCACCAAAAAGATAAAGCAACTTCACTAAACATGGAACTACAGGCTGAAAGGATTTCTTGAAGAAATTCCTTGCTTCCAAGATTTAAGTATTTAGTTGACCCTTCCTATTCCCAATGTTATGAAAAACTCACCTTGTACATTTCTATATTAAAAGGAGTTCTTTTCTGCATACCAGTAGCATCCTCTAAAGGCATCTCAATTAGCAATTTGCTTCCTACTTGCACATCCGAATCAGGAGCGTAAGAAGAAATGATCTTCCATTCTTTGCTAGCCTAAAATGACAAGAAAATGAGGTTTACTTGTAGGTAGCGATCGCTACTGCCCACAAATGCAAAAAGATATATGAAATAAGTAAATTTGATATTAAACATGAAAACCTCCTGGGGTGGACCATAAATTTTCAGCTGAACTTGAAGACACATCCCTACAACAGATGGCCCCTGTATGGAGAAAAGGAGAAAATCAGGCTACCCTCATCATGGACGAGGCTCAAGGTTTTCTCCTAGAGCCAGGGATCCTCCTACAAACCCCAATACTGCTGCAGACAGACACACTGCCCAGGGCAGGGAGAAAGGTAAATGGCAGCATGATAACGCTCCCAAGTTGTCATCTGTCACGTTAAAATTGGCTACCTGAGACATGTTGGATAGATCTTAACACACCCCCACACACACTTCTGCATACCAAGACTTACAACAGTGAGTCCCTGCTGGCTGCTCCCTGTTCAGGTCAGAGCAGCTGACAGAGGGACACTCCATCATCCTGTCATACAAGAGTTTGGAGTATGTAATGGAGCTCTGGGTCCCCAAAAAGCACCTCAGACCGTCATCGTAAAATTGTAAAACAATTATGTTTAGAATGAAATAGTGTGTGTGTTTAGAGAGGAGCACTCTCTGAAGCCATCCACATCTTAGCACCAGAAAACATTCTGGTCCATAAGCTAATGCACCAAAAAAAAAGTGCACTGCTGTGTGAACCCCAAAGCTTTCCCTTAAATTGCAACAGCCAATCAAGGAAAACGCAGCACTAAGGAAGATGGTCTCAATTCATAAACCTACGAGCCATGTTTTCTACTGTGGTGAAACCACCCACCTTCAGAGGAAACAGGGAATCCTTCCCCAGCTGCAAAGCCAATTAGACCACATGTAAAATCAAGATGTAAGAAAAAATGCAGAAAATCTGTAAGAACTAAATACCTCCGAGTCTGTGAAAAAGTTGTAAAGGAGTACATCATCAAATTCCAATCCCTTTGCTTCATAAACTGTCAGTACAAGTGCTAAACTAAGTTCCTCAGGTATCTTCTCCTTTGCAGTTTCATTTGCCACTAATACCACCTGTCATCAAATACATGAATAAAAAGAACATGTTAGGAATTAAAAAAAAAAAAAAAAAAAGAGGTAACAGCTGCATAGAGAAAGCATACAAAAAATGATAATGCATACAAATCATGATAATACAAAAGCCTCCTCAACACCAGACAACATTTAACACAGACATTCAGCACACTCTGCAAAAAAGGTCTCAGAGCTGCCACTAGAAGACTGGCAAATGCATGGTGTGCGCAGACACTTGTCTATCTAGTGGAAGAAAATTTGGTGTTAGAAAGGAACGGGATGGGCAACACCTGATACAAAAAAGAGCAGAAAGAGCCAGATATTAAGAAGAAACAGAAACTAACACAATAAGGATTTCTAAGTTTAAAAAGCATAATTTATCAGTGAGATACAAGAGCTTAAAAAAGTTGTGGGCAGTCCATATAGAATGATGATTTAGCAACCAGAGCTGGAAGAATCGGCAAAAAGCGGTATACCTAAGAAATGCAAACCTGATGTGCTCCAAATTCAATGGGTTGTGTTTTCCTTTTGTTGCCCCTCAGCAGAATTGCTAGGTCACTAACACTGCAGGACTCCAAAACTGTAGGTTTTGGTCCATCAAAGAGACCGCAGTCCTTAGGAAGCCGATCAAAAGATTCTGGGAAATAATGCTGAAGCAAATCAACCACTCCAGATGCTAAACGGAGAATGCCTGCAATAAGAGAATACAGATTTAAAAGATTCTGACAGAATTCTGAAGCCAAGAAATACCACGACAGAAACACTAGTCAGAGAAGAGAGAAGCTGAAAGGTCCGCAGTATGTTTCCGACATTTTGAGTGGGCCTCATTCGTGGGCCTTTAAAGATCAGAAAGTGGGCTACAAAGGCTCAGCAGCACCCTCACAAAATGAAGGTCATAAACCAGAAACAAGTAAGAAAAGCAGAAGTAGCTGCAAAGTCTAGCGAGTTGGGGATGAGACAACAGAAACTGGTGTGATTATTCATTAAGTTTTCCTTTAAAATAAAATAAAATCAAATCATGCAGTTAAGCATGAGCGTTCAAAAACTGACAATTTAAAAAATGTTCATTCTTGGTTTTCCAGTTGAGATGTCAGTAAACAAAATCTGCATGTCAGGAAAATGCAGACCATCTCACCTCTTAAAAAATACCAGGCCTCTTAGTGATGCTTTTGCATTGGCCAGTAGAAAACTGGAACCATTAGTGACACAGGAGGAGGACAGGTTCAGATAATAAATAAATTTGTTGCTCTACCTGAATGGGACCTGTAGTTCTGGTACAACTGATATATCCTTTTTGGTTTTCTGACACGTTGCTTCTTGTTCACGGAGTTCTTGCTTGCGTAATGGAACAGTGACCTCAGATCACTAAAACGAAAAGCAACTCCTTTCATTATGCTCTGGGCAGTGTCACCCGTTAGGAACATGGCGTTAGGGTCGTTGATGCATTTCATTAACAGCGCTAGCTCGGCTTGGGTGAAATCCTGTATCTCATCACCATAAAACTCATGGATGGACCACGGCAGCTCCCCGAGCTTTGAGAGTCTTTGAGATAGATTATACAGCAAATCTTCTTCATCAAAGTAACCCCTCTGAGATCGTATCTGCTGATAATGACAAAAGAGGTGATAGATTTCACTCCTGTCTTCTGTGAAGTTCGGCGATCTCTTTCGGCCTAGCTTTTTGTACTGCTCCTCAGTAAGTTCACCCCCAAAGCAACTCAGTGCCTCAAAAGAGCCTTTCAGAAATGATTTTATTTCTTTCCAAACCAGTGCTGGATTGTACATGCTTTTACCTTTTATCATTTTTGGCCATATTTCATTTGCAAATACATTGTAAGTCACAAAAATCCGAGGATCGCTTTCCCTAGAGTATACATCTGCAGCTCCTTCATCATCACCATGTTCTGCTTCAACATTGCCCTCTTCATCCTCATCTTGCCAATTTGGTACAACCAAGTCTTCCTGAGGACTCCAACCAGCAATGGTTCTTTTAAGACTTCCATCTTCGTTTCTCAGAAAAAAGGGGTCAGGCATGGATGCATCCAGTAACAGCAACAACTGCTTGGAGGTGACAAACAGTGGAAAATTTTCATCTTTAATGTCTTGTAGCTTGTGAACATTTGGTTCCAGAGGCTTGAAGTGACTGGTTACCTTGGAAGACTTGCTAAGCTCAATGAAATTCTTCTGAACTTCTTGGCACAAGACAGGATTTTTGGTCACGAAAATCTGGTGTAGGTGCTCCAGACTGTTTGATGCTTCTGCGCCAACCTGCGTGTGGTCTTCTTTGTGGTCGTGACGTAAATTGGCTTCTGCACTGGCTGTGCCCACGGGAACCTCTTCATCCTCCCTGTCCTGCTCTTGATCATCGCTCACCTGCTCCTCACTGGAATCATCACTGTCCTGGTTTAGTTCACTCTCTTCCTCCTCTAACCTCTCTTTTACAATCTCCCCGCACTGTTTTTGCTGCCATGTTTGCCTCTCCAGCAGAGGACCGTTTGCCAAGGTGGATTTCTCCCAGTACGAATAGAATTTCTTCCAAAGCCTGTACAAGCAGCAAGTTGTCTTCCCCGTCCCACTTCTCCCAATTAAAATGATTGGTTCCATGGGCTTTGGATTGAGGTCAATTACTGCATACTCCAACTCCCCGACTCGGAAAGGGTATTCCACAGAAGAATGTACGTCGTTTATAATGTTAAGCGCCATGTTAGTACTGAAGCTGTGAAATTTCATTATATTGTATTCTAATTCTGCTGCACTGGCTGGAGGGAAATACTCAGGTATGGGACGTTCTTTTGATTTTTCTGCCTCTAGGTCTTCAACGTAACAACGTGGAACGCGCTTCTGTGTTGTCACACTGTGGTTCGGATGCCCTTCGTTTATGCCCTTTAGTTTTTTCCTCAAGATGCAGGATAAACCACGATTGTAGGAAATACATATATTATCTAAGACACGGTCCAGCTTGCAGTGGTCGAGAACAATGGCCCAAATTCTGATTATTTCCGTATAAACTCTACCCGATTTTTCTGGAAGACTTTTTGCCTGTTCCTTCTCCATAATCTTTTCCGCACTCTCACTGCAACGAGGAGAAAAGTCAATCGCAAGCTCCCAGAGCATTCTTGCACCTTTGCCCAACTTGGCTTCATACAGCTGGATATTGGCTTTCAAGTGTTTCAGTGGCTTCTGAAGGCCCCTCGTCCATTCCCCATTGCCAAGCCGCTTAATTGTCTTTATAGTTTTAGTTTTCAGGTAACGAGGCACAGCTTTGCTGCCCAACGTCTTCAGCATTTCAGGAGTGCACTCTATTTCCCAGGTCATGTCATCAAACTCCTGCACATATGCCTCAATATCCAGAATCTTCCCCTTCTCTTCCTCTGGTTCTTCCTCCTCTCCATTAGGCAGGGCCATATTAAATTCCCCTGCTTTCTTCTTTTTCTCCCAATCATCCCCTTTTCTTTCAGGGTAAGAGATGCTTCCAGAAGGTTTTGAGGACTCGCTTCTTCCCTCTTCCAAATTAGTCCGGATTGCAGATGGCTTTTGTACCACAGGATGATCCTTTCTCAGAGGGTCACCCAATTTCAGTTGCTGAATTAAAGCTGTGATTGCCTGCACTAAACTTTCTCGCAACGTTAATGGGCTATTTATGCTTTCTGTTTCTTGCTTTGCCAACTGACCTTTTTTTGTCTTTACAGAACATGAAGTTTTTAAGTCATCACGTGCTGCGTTGCCAGATGGTGCCTTTAATGAGGACGCAGATGCAGAACGCCCTGTACTCTTTGGCTGTGGAATCTCAGAGGCTGGAATGGGCTTAGAGGTTTTAACTGACTGCCCTGCAATGTCCTGCCGGTACTTCTTTTTCTCCAGTGCAGCATTATTCCAGGCAAGTAGCAGCGGGTCATTTTTTTTAATTCTATGCCTCACATCTCTTCCGTGTTTGTTTTTTATATTAAAGTTAACATCAAATTTTGCCAATGACTCCATTATTTTCTTAGCCTGCTTTGAAAATCCTCTCTGAAAAACAACATGCATCACTGTATTTCCATCCTCATCTTGTACATTTGGATTAAGATACGGGAAGTCAGATGGTTTTGAAGCAAAGAGATCAAGTAGGTAGTTCAGGATGTTGAAACCAGTCCCACCTGAAAGGAACAGAACAAGTACAATAAAAAAATAACTTGCTTTACAAGGCTGCTTGTAAAGCTAACGGTTTTTAATACTTTTTTATTCTGCAGCTATTAAATGAAAATCAATTTGCTTTCAAAAGAAAAAATAATCTACATTTCATGTTTGTAAAACATGCTTATTTGAAATGGCTCAAAACTGAGCTTTTCTAACATTGAGGGAAAACAACTCAACAGCAGCAAAGCTTTAGAAATCCCTAGTGCTGCAGTTGTTCCTGTAGCATCAGCCAATTTCATTCCTTTTTAAACCTCTGGGTGCAGGCAGATTTGCTCAACTTCCAGCATCAGCCCTGAGTGCTACCCAGTGGTGACTCTGGTCATCTGGACAAGCAGAAGCTCTGGGTACTGCTCTGGAGTCATTTGGTTCACTTTAATATGCCAACCTGAAGTATTCAGCTGCAGAGAACTTCGGTTTTCTAAAATCATCCGTGGCAAATCCCAATTATTTCCTAATGTCTTAACTACCTAAAGCAATTTCCTACGAAGTGAGATCGGTCCAATACCTCCCTGGGGAAAAGAAAGAGAAAAAGAAGAAGGAAAAAAAAGGAAAAAAAGAGAAAAGGGAAAAGTTCTACACTATTCTGAATTTAATCCAGATAATACATATGAAACATTTCTTTCTTAACTGTAAAATAATGACACGCCAAAATAATTGTAAAGAAATTCCACCTTACAAACTTTATATGGTGAAAAATACTTAAGATACGATACTGTCACTGGGCTTCTTAATCTTCTGATTTAAAATTTACAGCTGGCAGTATCTATGCTTTTAATCTCTTTCAAGCTATTAAATAAAATGTTTGTGCTTTAAAAATGAATAAATTCAGTATTTTTAATTATTTTAATCCTTCAATTCAAAAATGCGTTTTTTGTTAATTTAAAATCAAACCTGACTTTGGGGCTTAATTTGATAGACTATCTTAATTTCTTACATGAAAAGGTAAGCCCTACACTCCTTTCACTCACTTCTCTGAACAAAACCTGAGTTTGATTTACAAAAGAAAAAAACCTGGGAAACACATTTCAATGTCTCTGTAGGATTTCCTCCGAAGTCTGTTGCTATTGTTCTGCCTTCACCTTTGTTTCTTCCTAGATCCTTCCCATTTACTTCTTTCCCACCCAGTGCACATCTCACAGGGCTTCAGAGAAGAGCTCTCTTTTCTAAATAAAATTGATTAAATGAGAATATGTTCATAAAACAGTAACTATTACAGCTGCTTAACTCCCCCTGGTCACCTGAGCTGCCATTAACTCTCCTCATAGTCCCAGCCACTGCGACCACAAAGGAGAACATGTCAGCTTAATGAAGATTGGGGGACATCTTCTGGCCTGCAGGCTTTGGGGCTGAGACACAGTCAAACACCCTGATCTGCTCTTCTCACAGTAGACAGTAGAAGGGGCAGTGGGCTGGATAGGTAAGAAATGGGGCTGTTTTCAACAGCTGCTGGGAAAACCAACAGTGGACATCTGGCTAGAGCCCTCAAAAGCCCACAAAAGCCTTACCTCTATTATTTAAACAGATGGAGACAGCAGCGTGCAAAGGAGTATCTCCTGGTGCAACGGAGACATTTCGAGGATCGGCACCTTTGGTCAGCAGCAAATATGCCAGCTCAAAGTAATTCTTTTTGAGGCATGTTTGCAGTGGTATTTCAGAGCTGGTTCCAATCCCATCTGGCAGAGCTGGTGTGAAGGACATGAAAATAGGAGGGGTTAAACCTGATGTGCCAGATCTGCAAACTACAGAAAATTCTAAATAGATGAAGGCACACGCTGATTAATGAGCTTTTTTCTTCATCAGCTTTTTACATGTTAAATGTGCATCTGTTAAGAGAGTGTCCTGTGATCTTCTATTAAGCTGAGCAACTAGTCCTGATCTCAGTGGAAGCAGCCAATGGACCGCTCTCCAACCAGCTGCTGCACTTATACAGAGCCACAAAACACATGCCTTGGTGGTGTTTCTGACACTCTGCTGCTTTAAACAGCCAAATCAAACATCAGATCTATTGGAACACGTCAAGATTGCATAGTTTTTCACCTCCTCGCTCAATCAAGCATCTTATGAGGTTCACTTGCTTATCCCATCTGTCACACTGCTGGATAACATTGCCGATGTCGACGTCGGAAAGATTGCAGGTTTTGAAGAGTCCTCCACCCGACGGCTCTTCCCCACTGGCTTTCCCTGTCAGCAGCAGCAGAACTCTCTGCCACATTTGCTTCTCCAGCAGCTGTTTTACGAAGCTGTTGGCACAGGCATGAGGGATGTTGCAAACCAGCCCTTCAGGGATTTCTGCAAGACAGTCGAGACAACGTAACTCACTCAAAGCACTTAATAAAATCACTCTCATTGTAAGCTAATTTCAGAATAACGAAGCCATTACAGAAGAGAAAAATGCAACACTTCTATCTTTTTGTTCTGATGCTGGCAGCCAAATAAGTTGGAACATTTTGATTCATCATAGTGAAATTCTGTGCATATTCTGGTGGTTCTCAGTGCAAAACACAACAGTAAAAGTAAGCAAAAGCCCACTGCTCCAGTAATATCAGTTGCAGAAACAGGGAAAGGAAGGAAAAGTCAGAGAGCAAAACCTGTATGTTAGCACTGACCATGTTTCTCACAACAATGAAGTTTTGTGAAGAGGAGAAACGGGAACTTGCTGTACCTTTCACAGAAGACAGCAGTTTCAGAAATTGCCTAACTGCATCTTCCTTCCATACATTTTTATGATGTGCTCCATTCTCAAATTTGTAGAATTGGGCAAACTGCTCAAGAACATGCCGGAGAGAATCCATATCAGCTACGTCTCTGCTTTCATTCCCCCCTGCAGAAAGATGACAGACATTGAAAAGCCAGTTCCTTGCTGGCACGTTTTCAGGGCAGGGCTGTAACACGTTACACCTCAGGGCTCTGAGCGATGTGCGGTGGCAGGATGAAATCAGATGGCTGAAACTCCTTCTGCCAAAGCCAGTCCTGTGATGGACTTCATATCCCAAAGGGTATTTGATACACTCATTGAACATATCCTTTCCCAAAATACACTAAGCTGAACATTTTAATAGTTTACAAGTTGATCTGCATGAAGGCAGGACACTGCTGCCTCGCAATGATACCAGTGTTCAGAATTTTTAGAGGAGAGGACTAAAAGCAGTAATTTAATCAGGTGTTCTGAGCTTGTCTGATTCCTCAGTGGCATTTAAGAAATATCACCATAAAATAATTTGTCCTCCTAAAATAAATAAAAAAACCAACAAAACAAATAAAACCCAAACACATCAAAATCATTCCTACAAGTTTAAAAGATGCTTAGGTAATAGTCAATGGCAGATTATAAATTATGTCCTAATAAATACCCTTAAATGAAAGCTGAAAGACTTGGCCTGAGTTTCCTAAAAGCTTTGAGAGATTCAACTACAGCAAAGGCGAAACAAAACAGTAGTTTTATCCTTTAGGACAAAGAGACAGACAAGGTTGGTCATCTTTTTAGCAAGGCTGCTACCTGTAAAGCAGAGGCTTATTCTCCAGCCTCTTAATTTGCTCTAAGCCTAGAAAATTCTTGGAGGCTGTGCATTGCCAAAACAAACAAACAAAAAAATCTAACCACAAAAGACAAGCTGAGCTACCTGGAACACAGACCAAAGTGATTTCCACTCCATGGGGATTGGCGTGAACCTCCTAAAACCAATGGGCTAAGGCCTTCTCCAGAGGAGAGATTTCTACAGTAAAGAAAGAGAAACTGTGGAAATCTGCTTGCCAGGAGCCATAAGATGGAAGTGCAAAGAAACCCAGCTCTTTCCAGTAAACTTATATGGAATACACACCTGAATATAGAGATGTATTTGCAAAAAAACTTTGCTTTTTGCCAAGTTTGGTCTGCCTGTACACTCTTTTGCTCCTTCTGCACTTTGAGACTTGCAGAACACAAGCAAGTTCTGGTTTCTATAGGTTATGCTTTGGCCTAACACCTCTAGCACCTGCATTGCTGACACAAGTTCTGGTTGGTTAGTACCAGGGCAAAGAAGTAGATCAGGCACCAAGCCATTGCAGAAAGGCTGTACTGAAGAAATGTTTTCAAGATCAACAATTTCCACGCTTGAGACCCATTTTTAAAGATCAGTTGCAGCATCTACCTCCTCAGTTTCTGAATCTCGAAGTCCTGCAGGAACCACAGAATCACAGAGAATAATGATATGGGATTGGCAGGGACCTCTAGAGATCATCTCCTCCAACCCCCTGTCAAAGCAGGGCCACCCAGAGCAGGTCCCACAGGAATGTGTCCAGGTGAGTTTGGAATGTCTCCAGAGAAGGAGACTTCACCACCCCTCTGGGCAGCCTATTTCAATGCTCAAATTCCACCCTCAAAGTAAAGAAGTTTCTCCATCCAGCCACATCTCTTTGCAGCAGTCCATTGCTACATAAGCAAAATTCGAAAATCTGTTTTCCCATCCATGTAGCAGAAGAATCATTCCAAAAGGTGCTCTTCTACAGCACCATCTCAGTACAAGAGTGTTAGATTGGGCCATACTCACAGCCCAGGGAGTTAAATCTGCATGTCTGATGAGGCAGATTTAAGAAAATTTGCCATCTATTAGACCAAATTTAGGTCTTATCCTGGCCTCTAACAGAAGGTGGTGTCAGCTCACATTTTAGTATCGCTTGCAAAAGTCCTCTCATTAGCTTATGATAGCACTCAGTCTCCCTGATATCTGGTTCAACCTCCTTTTTTGCAAACCTTATTAAAATTTTGTCCTAAGCAACTTCTGTACAATGATGAGTTCCTTGGGTTAATCACATACCACGCAAAAAAATATTTCTATTTAAGCCATTTGACTTTCTCATCATTTTCAACCCATTCCCTCAGGACTGTGTCTGACCTTAAAAAACCCCTCATAATTCTACATCTGAACCATCAGTACACATCCAAATGGTATAACTCCTTGCTTAGTATTCTTTGTGTTTCCTATTGCCCTTTA
>JAOXNG010000012.1:49318237-49331789 GCA_028566535.1 Scolopax minor
TTGGCATGTGGTGGCACTGTGACACGGGAGTGACAGGGCCTCCCTGTGCAGCCCCTCTTCCCAGCATTCATGGGAGGAAGCCTTTGGGGTGCTGTCCCCGAGGCAGTCCCTGTGCCCAGGGGGCTGTCCCTGCCCTTGGTGGCCGTGCACTGGGCACAGCTCCTGGGAATTCATCTGGACCTTCAGTGTGAAGAAGAGCATTGATACCCAATACATTGCTTTGGTTGTGAGGATGCTGGAGGTGAAAGAAAGGCTTCTGGTTCCCTCTGCATGAACTTCCCAGAGACGTAGAGAGCATGCAGGATTTCCTCACTCTTTCTCACCAATGCACCAAGGGACTTCTGCTGCTACCCTGCATATGGTGTGGTCTTCTTCTTGGGAAGAAGTCCCAAATAGTTTTGTCTTCTTCTTTCCTTGCACTTTAGGAGCTCTTTTCCTCCTGTGGCCTTCACCCTTGATGTCATTCTTGAAAGTGATGGCAGCCCTCTCAGCCTTGTTCTTGCTCCTGGTAGTTGTCTTTTTCTCCAAGCTCCTAATCAACTGCTCAGTTTTTGTTTGCCTTCATCCCAGACAGAATGTACATTTCTTGAACCTGAGATAGGAGAAAGGTCCCTTGTGGCACAGGGACTCATCTAACACCTAACTCTAGCCATAACCTTAATCCTAACAACTGGTGCGAACCCTAATACTAAAATGAACTCAAATGCCCTAAATCTAATTACACTAACCCTAACCTGAATGACCCTAGAGCCTAAGGGCCCCAACCTAAAGGCCCTAATCCTAACCCTATGACTCTAACCGTAATAAACCTAAGACTAAGTCATAACCCTAACCTAACTGTAATGACCCTAACCCTAACAAATCTAATCTTAATCCCAACACTAACCTTAATGACCCTAAAGCTAACCCTAACCTCTAACTCCTAAACCTAACTCTATCCTAACCATAACCCTAACTCTAATGACCATATCCCTCCATACAGGCTGCTAGGAAAAAAACTAACTCCGTCCCAGCCAGACCCAATACAAAAAACAAAAATGCAGTTTTGAAGCAAACAGTTAAAATACCTGAAAATGTAATAACATATGAATCTTTTCAAACCGAAACCTTTTGTTTGTGGAAAAATTAAAAAAAATCCCCACACGTCATTTCAGAAAACTTCTCTGGAATATGGATTACTCCAGGAGCACAGAGAAGGTGCTTGGATTCTCCATCCTTAAAGATTTTAAGACCACAACTAGACACAGTCTTGGGCAACCTCATCTAACTTTGAGTTCAGCCATGCTTTGAGCAGGGGATAGGAATAGGTGACCTCAGGAGGTCTATTACAATCTATTTTTTCCTATGATTCTGTGATTTTAACTTGTCTTAATACCTTAGAGGTGAACCTTCCTTCTACATCTTCATGTTCACAGCTTTGTGAAAGTTCAAGTTGCTAAATCTGATTACTAAATATAGTAACTAACCTGCAGCAATTACTAAATGGAACATTTAGTAGCACAAATCTAAATTACCATTTGTATTGGTAGGTTTTCTGACCTTCAGATCCTGACAAGATCTTGTCCTTGCTAATATTTTAATAGCTGTGGGGATTTCTGCTACAGCAAAAATACTCTTTGACATTAAAAGACATGAAACCACTTTGGTCCAACATAATTATTTTTTTTTCATTTTCACTTCACCAGTAACTGCAGTGGTTTCATACTCCTACACACTTTTGTAAAAGGTGTTGTTATGGTGATGTATTTCATATGCTGTATTTTTCCATATGCCTCTGTTACCACTTTTTTGGTATCCCTTGTGTAGTTAAATATGCCCACAAATGACTAGTTTGGGGTATTTAACCGCAGAACAGCTGAGATTTTTCTTGTGGATTCATTTTTGTCTCACAGTTTGGCTTTACTATTTCTCTGTCAACTAGCTGCTCACTGTCCAATTTCACTTCGTCATGTTTTTTGTCTGTTCTGTCTTCATTATTGCTTCCTGTTCTTCACAATCTTTGGGGTGAAAAGTTTGCTGGTGGTGTTTGCCAACCTTGTTTATCCTCTGCACCCCACTGACGCTTTCCTAAAGCACGTGAGAAATTCAAATTGCTGAATCAACTGAACATTAACGCTCAATGAAACAGGCATCAGCTTGGGTTTGCAGTCTGCTATTAGCGGGGGAGAGAATGAGAACTCCACTTGTGATTATTTTTGTTGTTTTATTTTTGCTGGTTTATTTGTGATTTAGTTTAGTGATGTTTTTTTATCAGAGTTAAGCTGATGGTTGGACTAGATGATCTTGAAGGTCCCTTCCAACCTAGACAATTTTATGCTTCTGTGATCCCAGGTCGATTACTATTGAGACAAATGCAAGAAATTGGCAAAATCCACTCAGCAGCCCCAAAAGGAGCATATTCTTAAATACCAGAGTAGCATTACAGTAAATTGCCTCTTTATTTATTACAAGATTGCATATAGAGGAGATACCAGCAAAGCTAACGAGACTCTGTATATATTTGGGTTCCATTAGTAATGAGAAACAGCTACGCCAATTAACTCTGCTCCCTAATGAAATTAATTCATGCAGTAAAAGATGCATAATAAAGTCAATACAAAACCAAAGTCAATCAGTTTCTAATGCCTTCACCATGTGAGGGTGACATAAAGAAAACCAGAATTATGTATTATCATGAAACAGTAATCGTTGACAGGGAGAAAGGGGGATTTAGTGTTTGTAGGCTGAGGTTGCTCCAGTCTCTGCCAAAGAAAAGAATTGCTTCCTTCCCTCAGCCCTCCCTCTCCTCCAGACACACAGGCTGGTAAATGAGTGAACTCTTATTTCTCGGTTAAGGTTATTTTTGGGAAAAAATAACTTGATACATTAATTTGCACATCTGAATTCTTTAAAAGTGATGTCAGATCAAAACTTTAAGCTGAGTAGAAGACATATTGTAGCATTTTCACAATTATTTTAATGATAGGGACAATGGTGACAAGGGGTGTTGATACTTCCATTTTGCCCTGTAACTTTTCCGTCAATTTCCTTGCTGTCTTGGGGACAGTCACATCATCTCCGTTGTTGCCAGCTGGATGTTGACTTGGCCATGCCTTCTCATCTCAGATGTCAACCCACTTCATACTACCTTGTCAGCCTTGTCTATGCTCCAGTGGACAAAAAGCTATGTGTCTCTACAGTCCATGTGGGTGAAGGCCCCTGAGGTTGTGGGTGAATTTCATCTGATGGAGACCCAAGTGCAGGCTCTGTTGCAGCCTCAGCTCTGCCAGCACTGCCAATGGGCCCCCTGGAGCTGCATAGGCTGTGGGGACAGGTGGTGCAGCAGGAGGGTCAGCAAAGACATGAGGTCCTCCTCAGTCATTAGGCAGTTGATGATATTCAATAGAAGAAAGGTTGAGGTAGCCAACACCTGCGATCTGCTCCAAACAGCTGAGTTCAGAGCACAGTTTATTCACACTGGGTTCCCAAAGACCAGTCCCATGAATTATTGTCTGCCATCCACTCCATGAGTATCTCCTTAATATTGCTGTTTGGATGCTCTGCTAGTTCTTAGCTGTGAGGGTGTCCTGGTTTTCCATGCACCAAACTGAGCAGAGGCCACAAATACTTTATTTATTGCATGACTTGAGTAATAATTCTGTTCCATCATGAGCCTGCAATATAACAGAGGCTCCAAAAGCATGAAAGATGTCAAGAAGCTGTAGAGCCACCTCAGCTGCTTGTTTTTTGACCTAAGTGGAGGGAGAACACATTTGATGATGCAGTCCTGGTAAACTGTTATCCACTCCAAGATTCCCAGACACATGGAGTGCATATTGATCAAGTCAATCCATTGATACATTGATTGGATAGTGCTAAGTGCTCCCTGTTCAGAACACAGCAGGAAGAAGTGGTGCTTTCTTTCTTCTTGGCACACTACACAGAAGGACCTGAAGTGCTCAACAACATCTCTGGTGATCTTTGCACACTTGGACAAGTGTTTCATGACACAGTTGTGACCATCATGGCCAGAAGCTATATGTGCATTTTTGATGATGTCATACATACCCTTATGCTCACATAATACGTGGGAGATTCCTCTTCCGCCTGCCTCCTCTTAATCAGATTCTTGGTGTCTCCACATTGTAAAATTTTCTATCTGAAGTGAGGGAAAAAGCAAGCAGTTTGTTAGCAATAATGCTGTGTATGTAACTGGAGAAGGCAGTGATATATACACTTAGAGTTAAAAAAACCAGAAAGAGTAGATTCTCCATACTTACTTTGTAAGCAAATAGTGTTCATGTCTTGACTTTGACTTGGGATTCTGTTTTGTCTTCTTTATTTCAACAATAGTCGCACAATACTCTGCCTTCAGGATCGTACTTGGAGCATATTTTATACCTTTTGTATATTTCTTTTCTAAATTTAACTTCAAAGTCCTGGGGTATCTTCAGGAATGATTACTTAGTAAGTAGAAAAATCTGATTCAGCTCCTTCTTATGTACAACTCTTCTTGCAATAATTTCTGACATATGCTACAGTCATACTGTGAAACCAGTCATTTTGTAAAATGACTAGTATCTTCAGCCATTTCTCAAAATGACTTCCAGTTATAATGCAAAAATGACAGAAAAGAGTAGGCAGGTATTATGCAAAATATCTCATCTCTGCCTCTGACCAAGCAGATGATAGTAATTGGAAATTTCCACCTTCCTCTGTAGATCATCTCCTGCGTGTCGGCAGTTCCCCATCACCGCCTCTGCCTTCCCCACACACATTTTGGATGCTGCTCTGGCCTTCAGGAGTTATTCAGACTCTTCTCCCTCTGGGGCATTGCCTGGCAGCACCTCCACCTCTCCCCAGCCCTCCCAGGAGAAGCGAGCAGGGAGGGTACGAGAGAACAAGAAAGGGGATGAGGGGGAAAGCAAGGGGAGGCTGGAGGGAGCAGCAACCCGTCCTTCCCCCAAGCCCTGTGGGCACCCTCTGCTGGAAGCATCACCTCTGCCACCACCTGGCAGGGCGATTCCTGACGGTGTTAACCAAGACTTCATTCTCTCAGAGCAAAGGCAGACTTTCACAAACTTTCACAGAGCAAGGCAAGTTGTGGCAGATGGAAAATTTGTGTAGACAAACCCATAAAAAGCATGACTTGGTGCTGAGGAGTATCACCAACTTAAAGCATGGAACTACAACCCCCTCGTTCTTTTCATTGTCATCCTGAGTTGGCATTAACATCATTAGCATCAATTTTTGTTTGGAAAAAGAAACCCACTGCCCAGCCTTTTTTGGGAAGCTACAGTAAAGGGTATTGCGAATGTGTACAACTTGTGATTTTAACACATACACGAACAAGATTGGTTAAGCTGAATGGTCAGGAGGTACTGTTTGTAAACATGCGTTTTATTTTTTGAAAGTCCTCTCAAATTCAGACACAAAATGCTTTTCATTTATATGCACATTTCCAGGAAGGACTTGCTTAACTTTTTCTGCACATTTTGTTTGTTAACTTTATGACAACAGACAGGCTATAATATAGTGTTACAAAGGTATGCAGTGCTTACAGAACACACACAAATTATTTTTTTCCACCAATAACACCACTATATGAAGAAACGAAAACGTTGTGCCATTTTCCATCTTCTCTCCCACCACAAGGAATAACTGATTTATTCATGTATTGTTAAAGCATTTTATTGCTTTATTAATGACACATAATTAACCAGCAGTGAACTACACATTCAAGTGAACTCCTTCCACGTTGTGAAAGTCTCTGAAAAGTTTTCTGCTGAATCTGGCTGGTAGTCATCTTTCTCTTTACCTTGATCCTTTTGGGGCAAACAAAACACCACCTCAGAGAGTTTTATCTCAGATCCACACACCCTGCAAGCTCTCACATTCCTGTCTTAACAGCTGTTGGGTTTTGGAATATTTCCCAAGGGTAGGCCATGAGAACAGCCCCATATCTCGCTTGTGTTATGAACGTCAGTGATTTCCAACTTAGAGCATTACTTAGACTCTGACCTGAAAATACTTTCTCATGGTCAGACCCCCCCAAGAGATACAGGGGAACTTGAAGCAAGAAGGAAGTCAAGGAGGAAAGACTATAGAAGATAAAAGTAAAACCATCTATGAAGTAACCTACCAAGTAGCCATTTTTGGTGGGAACAAAAGCAACGAGCGTAGCAGTAAGATTGTACAGGTACAACAAAATTGACCAGTCATTAATTAGCTGGTGTCCAATGAGCAAGGGATGTTGAACGCATGGTACAAAGGATTTGAAAGAATCTGAAATATGAAAAGGTGGACTTCAACAGCATCATGAGGAGAGACTGTTGCTGGAAATCAATCAGCTGAAAAAGTTTGCTATGTTAAATGATTAAAACTTGCTTCAGGTGAAAAAATGTGCCCTTATGCAGATAGCAAGATAAATTAGCCATTGCTGCTGGGTTACAGGGAGAAATTTATACTCTCTTGAGGGGGGTAGGTGTAAACCAGCTGAGCTACGAAGGACTGAATATCTTTCACATAATTATTTTGCTGATTTTTTTCCTCTTTTTAAGAGGAAATCAATTCTGTCTTCAGAAATCACAACTCACGATGCCTCATTAAGAAATAACATGCTTTTTACCTACACCAGGTTTATGAGCATTTTCCATCCCTCCAATCCAAGCAGTAACATTTTAACTTCTTCTACTAGTACAGGGTACAAAATTTATAGAATTGATTTGAAGATAAAGATATTGTGAATAATTAGTTATAAATTTAGGAATTTCACAAAACCAGCATAGGAGAAAAAAAGTCACTTATCTTGGAGACCTAAAATATTCAACTTTTTAAGAGATGACAACTGCTGTCTGAATGATCTAAATAAAATTATTATTATTAAATATTTTTTTTAAATTTAATAATTCTGTCAATAAAAATACATGCTTTTGTTTGAACTTACGATGTTCATTTCGGTAACAATGTGTAAGTTTTGTTGTTAGAGACATTTTCATAATGTGGGAAAGAGAACAAAACTCTTTTCTGCTGCAATGATACCATACCCAAAAGGTGATTTTGAGAAAATCTTTTAAGAAATAAATAACTATTGTCGGCTTGGTGTTAAAGAGTTGACTTCATTGTTCAATTCACTTAGAAAGTTACACTTGTCTTTACAGTCAAGGAACAGACCTACTCAGGAGGAACAATAACTTCCCTGATTTTCATGAGTCCTTGTGGGAAAGAAATAAAAATATATGTGGGAAATCATATAGATCTTTATGTTTCAGAAATCTGTACTTTATTCCGTAAAAAAACCCCTGCTTTTCTATATGTGTTTCTACATACTTTGCAGAATCTCTTGAGTCACCTCCTAGTGCCTTTGACTTCACAAACCTTGATGTAAAACCATTAAGAGAGAAGGGACCATGCCCTTTCCTCCCTCTCTTCCAGGTGCGTCCACAACTCACGAGCTAGCACAGAGAGGAGATCCCAGAGGTCACCTTCTGGGGTGACCACCCCAGTTTACCCCAGTTTACCGCCTGCAACACTGGAAGAGGTTTGCCCCATTACTTCAGGAATCAGCTATGCAGAGCTCCGTGAGAGTTTGCCACACTGCTTCTGGGGACCACCCCAACTTGCTGAGGAGGGGATTTGCCATGCTTGTCCAGCACCATGCTCTGCCAGACCCAGGTCCACATTGAGGCTAGCAGCAAGGCAACCTGCTGCGGAGCATCCCCACCATCTGCTTGAAGAGGCGGCTTCCACTCAGCACGAACGACAGCAGGTCCAGGCAGCTGAGGGAAGTAAAACTCAAAAAAACTTCATTGTAGCTTTCTAACTGGTCAAGAGCATTCACGTGCTGTATGTAGTAGGCCCTAAAGAGGTGATAGGGAAGGAAGCAAATTATAATGACACAGATGAAAATCAAGTTTTTCACCTGGGCCCAAAACTCTTGGTGTGACAAGAAGGAGGTGGAAAGTTTTCTTGATACTTTTACCAGGATGAAAATTTGCACGCCCAAGAGGACACAGGTAATGAGAGCAACAACTACAATTATGGTGTAGTTCAGGGCTTTCACACTCCCCTGCTCCAGTTCTTTGTGGAACATAAAGCATGTTGTATTATCATATGATCCTGAACGTCCATACTCAAAGTACAAGACCGGCACCACAAAGACCATGACGAAGACCCACACAGCAGCGCTTGCTGCAATGGCGTGCAGCTTCCTGTAGAACTCCACCTTGATCTTCCATTGAAAGAAGATGAGCCACCGGATGACCAGTGTGATCACATAGAATAGGAAGGTCAGGTACATGTGGATGTGCACCATTGCACTCACCATTTTGCAAAATGGCATCCTGAATACCCACTTCTTGTTGACATAGTAGTGCAGGCGGAAGGGCACAGTGAAGAGGAGGAGGCTGTGCACAACGACTAGGTTAATGATGGCTGTAGTGGTGATGGAGAGAGTGTTCATCTTGACCAGCACAAACGACATTGTGATGGACCCAATCCCACCTCCTGCAAAGGCGACTGAGTAGGCAGTAATAAGTATGGCACTCATGGTGGCGTTGTGAGCGAAGGCAGAGGAGGAGTCGCTGCTGTTCCTGTTCTCTTCAATCATGTTCCTGAAATTTTCCTTGTACATATCCTAGAAATAATAGAATA
The DNA here is from genome assembly GCA_028566535.1 of Scolopax minor. Classification (NCBI taxonomy): domain Eukaryota; kingdom Metazoa; phylum Chordata; class Aves; order Charadriiformes; family Scolopacidae; genus Scolopax; species Scolopax minor. The sequence goes on from JAOXNG010000012.1 coordinate 49,326,869, forward strand.
CATAAAGACTAAGGTAAGGTAGGAATGAGAGGGCCCACCTGAAAAGCCACTTAAGTCTTGCTCAAGGGATAATCCTGGAATCTCACATCTGGCACCCTCCAGCCTAGAGGGTCAGGCAGGGAGGTTGCTCTAGTCCATAAGAAGTTGCTAGCCATATCATTAAAAACAAGGACGAGTTAGGAATATGTGGGAAGAAGAGATCCTTGGAGAAATCTCTGTGTTACAATGGTTCTGTTACAATTATGCTGCTCATTCATCGGTTTATTTGCGACACAATTCTGCCCTTCCCAGAGCCAGATAACAACCACATGTTGTTCGATCAAAGTTTTGCCTTTTGTTTGTTACCAAGAGCCAAGTTTTGAGCATAAGACACTCAACTCTTTCTTCTCCACCAACAGTTTCTCTGAGTAAGGGATTAAACACCAAGGATACCCAGGATTCATGGAGATCCTGCTCAGGTCCTGCCAGCCCCATGGGCAGTGATGTCCTGGTGCCCAGGGCCATTTCAGATCTAATGTGCAGTAAACAGCTGTTACAAAATGGGCTGTTAGAAAAGGACATCTGGGTTAGTGCCAATAAGCCTGTTTGGCCTGAGCTCAGACTAGTTGGGAGTTAATAGCAAGTTTAATAACTATACTATACATTTTTAATGTATTACTGTTTCACAGAGAGATTAGATGTAACTCTTATAATTCTAAATGTAACTTGTGGTAGGATTTTTAAGTTCTACAAGATCATGGGGAAGAGGAAGAGTTGAAGTACGTCAAGAATTCAAGTTAACCTGAAGCATCCATGAAAGTATCAAGAGGATGTCCACAACTGCAGTACAGGAAAGAAGCAGGGGAAACTGAATAATGTTGGGCTCTGTCCTGTCCCAGTTATACTGCTACTGCTACCTCAACTATCACTTAAAACTGACCCCAGTATGCCTTCCCTTTCACCAGTGACTCCCACAATACAAGGGGGAGTTTCCTCATGAGTGAGGTTTTGCAATTTTTTCTTTTAATGTTGCCATGTTACTAACCTCACAAAGAGTTTCTTCTGTTTCTTTGTACGACTGGTGTTTCAGCTTATTTTCATTTTTAGGCAGCACATACTGCCAAAAGTTGGGAGGGGAGAAAAGTTCTTTAGCAGTTCTCAATTTTGTGGAAAAGAGGAAATACCTATAAAAGTTTATAAGCCAGTTTTGCTTGCAGTGAGGAATGAATATCTGTGATGCAAGATATTTTTTGCTGTTTCTTAGCAATATGTCTAAGCATTCATCCCTACAGTAGTCAAGGTCTCCTTATACACTGAAAAGCCAGTTATTCTCCAGCTATCCCAATGCATTTATGACACCAAATATTTTATTGTGATCAACGTAAATATACCTGTTGTAGATCAAATCAATGGGTTGGTTTCTGGCACTCACTGACCTTTTCTGTTTGAAGCTGCATTTCAGAGTTACATGGAAAACTCATTCCAGTTCATTAAGAGAAGTAAAATGGGTTGCAATGAAAGAGCTTTTTCTCAGAAGTGCCGCTGATTGGCAGCTCTTGCATCAGAAACCATGCAAGTTCCTTCCAGTTTTCTTCTTGTTTCTGAGATGTTGCATTTCAGCCTCACAGCTGCGGAAGCCAAAAGGGATCAGCAATAGCTATTTGTCAGTTTCCTCAAAGTTGTTAAGCTTTAATTCCAAAAGATGTCTCCAAAAAGTGGCATTATCTCACTGTTTTAATTTAATTTAGTTTTAAAAGTGCCACAACCCTGAAGGCAACACTCTAGAAACACGAGTTGGTGTGAGCAGCCCCAGCAGCAAGGCTGCATGTGGAGAGGAAGGACCCCTCATCATCACCCCTGAAATGTGAACCGAAGGCAGCAAGGAACAGATAAGCAGAAGTCAGATAACTGATGTTTTCCTCAGACATTCCCATTAAGGGAACAGCAAGAGACCCATTTCTGTCTGCAAACACGCAACTGAGAGACTGAAATGCCGGTTTTCTGCAGAATTTTGCAGTCATCAATAAGTCCCTTCATTGCAAGATTCTGCAGGAAATATCACTTTCACTAATCTTCAAAAGAAAAGCTACCAGCAGCTGATAGGAGGTTATCAGCTCCCCAGTATTAGAGGCTTCCCACTGAAATACCATTGCGTGATGAACCCAGAGTATGGCATGGATGGGGTATGTTTCACAGAGGAACCGCTGCTTTCTGGTGAAATGAGGTTTCCTGTCATACTGACATTCACAGAGCCATAACCTACCATCCTGAAATACAGCTAGAAAGTCCTTGCACCAGACTTTAACAGGAGGAAAATGGAATGGGGATGAATATGGGCCTTACAAGAGACTAATTATGTGACATAAGGCTATATACCGAACCTCGCTGGAAACAGGAGATATAGATGTCTCCAAGAGTCAGAAAATGGCTCACAGTGAAGGAGGAACAACAGAAGAGAGCACTGCGAGTGGTATCAGTCTATCTAAGAAACAATCTTCCCCCACACTTCCCCCTTGTCAATGTCAGCTTGTGCAAGTAGAAATGACAACAGAGGGCTTCCTCTATTCCTTTACACGTCCAGAAGCAGAGAGTTTCTCCTCAACAAGGAATTCTTGTTTTTGTGCCTTCCTATCTCCTCTAGCTATTGCCAGTTCAGTGATATTCCTCAAGTTTTGGAGCAAAGTTTGGTCTTACTCTGTATTAAACCTCTCGTTACTTGGCTAAACTTCTGCTGGACACGTGCTTTGAAGTGTCATGAGGCCATGAGGAGCTACCACTTCATTTGAATACCATAGCAGTTAAAGAGATATCTGCTGGTTCTGAGGGCTTGGGGAAAATTGCCAAAAATAGCTGTGTTTTAGTTTGACAAAGGAGGTAGATGGCCCAGAGGTCAGATGTCAGCTTCTTTCAGAAATATAATCAGCAAAAATATTCTCATACGTTCGGGACTCATCAGTGTGGCTAAGGCCGTCACATTCCTCTCCCGTGACTTTCTCTGCAGCACAGACCACAGGACTTCCCCAGACTGCTCTCTCCAGGACACAGCATGACATTTACAGAAACTGTTTGGTCTCTCTCAAAATTTTCCGAGTCCAAGTATATTCATTCCAACCTTCAGGGACTTGTTTCTCTTTTATCTTCTTGTTAATTGTTCATAGAATCATAGAATAGAATCATAGAATCATCTGGGCCAGAAGGGAACTCCAAAGGTCATCTAGTCCAACCCCCCTGCAGTCACAGGGACACCCCCACCTAGACCAGGTTGTCCAGGGCCTTGTCGAGCCTCACCTTGAATGTCTCCAGGGAATTGAGGCACATATGTCGTGGGAGAACTATTGCACAGAGTCTGACAGTCAGACAATAAAACAGCAGCTTCATTGTGCCTCAGCTTGTTTCAAACAAGTGACCATTACTGCCATCGACCCTCTAGAGAGAACAGGATCAGCAGATCAGAAAGCAGCACTTCAGAAAGAAGGCATTTCTCCTTGTCACCTCCCAGTCACCTAACTCCAAGAGCTGATGAAACTTGTTCCTTCCCTATCATTTTGGTGCTGCTGGAATGTGCTGGAAAGCAAGACAGTGCTGGCAGTAAAGGGCTGGTGTGTTTGTGGGGCATGTCAGGAAGGGATTGTATCAGGACCCAGTCCTGAAATGGATGCTACATCTCAAAGCATTATGCTTCTTTCTGTAGACAGACACAGAACAAATGGCTTGCAGCAAAGAGGGCAGACCTCAACAAAAGATACAAAGGCAGAAATGATTATAGACTACTGTAAAGTTAGCTTATACAGTGTGTGCTTTCCTTAGGCAAGCAAACATGAGAGACATTAAAATACAAGAGAAAGTAAACATGCAGTGAGACTTTCTCACATAGTAAGGGGGACTGTAGGTCACAGAAAGCATGAAACAAGGACTGAACTCTGAGCAGGGAGGCAAAGCATGCCTGACAGTGAGGAAACACTACAGAAAAATTTATTCTGCACTTGTGAAGGCTCCAAGCTCTTCTGGACAGTGAATCATGGAAAGAAACAGGGCAGCCAAATAGAATGGGAGGATCCCAGGAAAATAGTCTAAATCCAGCCTAAAAACAACCTAACTTGGACTAGCCTCCTTCTGTGTATAAATATTAAGGAAGAGGCTAGGAAGGACCAGATAGAGCTGCCACGGACAACTTACCATCTTGGAAGATGTCATTAATGGCCACAACCGCTTGGAATGGTTTTGTCAGCTCAGCTCCATGGGGTGAGCTGAGATAAACAACAAATGTCTCCAGCCCTTCTATCACTGGGTACTGTGCATCGTCCAGGATTGTCAGAGTGCAGAACTAGAAGGAAAGCATAAGTCCTCCTTTTAGAGATGCAAAGCTTTCCTCCTTCATGGCAGTCACATCTGAGTGTCTAACGTAAAGTCATTATGTCAGGCCTTTTCTGAATTCATTAATTAAAGGAAATAATGTTCTAGATAAATCCGGCATATCATTTCAGAGAACAGGCAGCCATCTTTACCCTGGGAGAGGTGGTCTGACCAAACCTTCCCTGTCTGGAGTGAACAGATGCGAGTCTGTGCCTAGCAGATTCATTAACAATCCTCAAGTGGCCCTGAGAGGATTTTCAAAACAGGCAAATGGCAAATACAGAGTATGCACATAAACAAGGGAAGTGTCATCAGAAAGAGCAGACTCATCAGGAGTCAAAGTGGTTTCTCACCTCTTCTGTCTTGCCCGGCCTGAACTCTATTTTTCTGGAGCTGGGGACATAATCGATTCCTGGGCTTGCAGATGGAGGGTCTGATGTCCGAGTGGCACACCACACCGAGACGGGGGTTGAGAGATCAGGTCCCTGTCGGAGGACTGGCAAGGGAGGGGACAGTCAGTTGTCCAGCAAGTCATTAGAATTAGTTAGAAAATATGGTCATTTAGAAATTAGTTGGCAGAATAAAGCAG
>JAOXNG010000012.1:49594303-49605757 GCA_028566535.1 Scolopax minor
CTTTGAAACTCTAATTTTTTATTTCCCCCCCTTTTCAGATTTGTCATAGCTTTGAATTTTACTATAACTGATGTTTTCTATTACCTGCAGTGTTTTTGACAGCTTCTTGATGGATGTTGCGACATGGAGCATCACAGAGATGCTGCGTAAAATAACAGTGGTATAGAAGGGGAAGGTGGCCCTTGATTTTATTTTATGCTTTTGTCAGACTTAGGGGCTTCTGTCCCCAGTTTGTACCCTGGTTGCCAGCATTGAAGTCTGCAGGACTTTGTTCCATCTGTGCAGACACATGCTGTTTTCTAAGCTTTGTTTGACCACGTAGACATAGCCTCTGGTACAACTTCTCACCATCTCTGATCTACTGAGCCCCACAACCTTCTTTAACTGTAGTGGAAGAAATGATGTGGTTAAATTACCTGATTTGATAATCCATAATTAATTGCTTGCTGTGGTTCATTCTTAAGCTAGTTAGGAGCAGAGGAGTAATTTTGCATGGGTTTATTAATGACAGAAGAGAGTTTCAGCTCCTGGAGGGCTCAAAGCTGGAGGGTTGGTGGCTGCTCCAGCTCTGCTCCTCCTTAGCCATCAGATAATGTGCTTTCCACAAGGGGGGAAGAGCTGCTCCCAGGCTTCAGGGGAGTGCAGAAGAGTCGAGCCATCCTGGAAGAAGAACGGAGGTTTGACAGCTGTTGAAACTGGGATGATGCATCCAAGTAAAAAAACTTATCAAGTAAATGATGTTTCTTATGAGAAGTATTATTGACAGTAAGCGCGGCTCTTCTAAGGGTAGGGGAAAAATGGATTTCATAAAGGGTGCAGAAATAGGAAGAGAAAGAGTCTTCTCATCATTTCTGGTTATCAAGAAGATTCTATAAGGGTATTGTAGCACACGTGGTTTGTGGGCTTTGAAAGTTTGGATTTTATGTGGTCCAAAGAAATTTTGCAAGGCACAGCTGTGGGTTAGGTGGGGAAGGCTGCTGCAGGTCAGGACCGCGCTGTGTTCAGCAGTAAGGGCTTCACATTGGGGTATAATGGAGTTTTCCTGCATTTTTGGTGTGCCACCCTCACCGGAAAGTTCTTCCTCGTATTTGAATGGAAGTTCCCTTGTTCCAGCTTGTGCCCGTTGCCCGTTATCCTGTCACTGGGAACCACTGGAAAGAGTCAGGCTCCATCCTCCTTCATCCTACCCTTTAGATCCTTGGAAGCATTGATAAGGTCTCCCCTCAGCCTTCTCTTCTCCAGGCTAAAGAGTCCCAGCTCTCTCAGCCTTTCCTCATCAGGGAGATGTTCCAATCCCTCCATCATCTTTGTTGCCCTACGCTGGACTCTCTCCAATTCCATGACAAGTTGCCGTAAATAGGACTATAATATATTGTTCGTATAATAATGCTCATTTTTATTACTACTACAACATTATGTATAGCATTTCATATCCTTACATTTCAAAAATTTATTTAAGAAGAGATCAGTATTGTTACTGTAGTCTTGTAGGTCATGGCTGACTGTAATAGAGCTAATAATAAAATCTAGGCATTAATCTCTTATCTAACACAGCCAATACAGCTAAAGTCTTAATGGATTGTATTCAGTTGTGAAGAGTGCTGTGCTCTGGGCAGCCCTGCTTTGGCAGGGGAGTTGGACTGGATGGTCTCTGGAAATTCCCTTCCAACTCCGACAGTTCCGTGATTTCATGAATGAGTATTTTTACTCTATAAAATCCATTATGCTGGGTCTGGGAGACTCTTGCCATTTCTCTTCACTTCTGCCTGTGTGTATAGGTGTGTGAATGTAGGCGCAGCGTAGAACGTAAAGACACAGACTGTGTGTCCTATGAATGCTGTGGGATTCACGTTGGGCAAGTGCCTGACTCTAAATATTGGAAATAGCAATTGAGAGATGATCATAATCCGTGTGCTACACAACCACATCACTTCTTTGAACTTCTGTCTTTGTTAAATTTGTAGTTCTCTGCTTAGACTTCTGCTGGGGAAGCGGGGATGTTCTCAGCCTACTTTGGATAAGTGATTTTTTTGTGCATTAACCTTTTGCTAAATAACCATTACTATTTTTAAATATTTATGAAAGAAGCTGTTCGTGTCTTTTTCAGGCTCATTCAGATGAGTCAGCTCAGACATTTTCGAGCTGCTCCCAAATTATGTTGCGGCTTTAATTGTCTTCTTATGAGAAATGACAATTAAACCAGCTACTGAATTACTTGCGTTTGTAGGTAGTGGGAGACAAACTGGGGAAGGGAAGGTCTGAGTAGGGTGCTAGTAATTTATTTAGGATTCTGTGCAACTTCTACGGGTTTTAATGAATTGATCCTTCTGTCTTTTGGTCTGAGCAAATCAAAAGCCACATGTGTATCTAATGATCTTACACATCAATAAAAAAATTCAGGCTACATCTCGAGGTTCTGGAAAGGCTCAAGCTGGCATTCTAGAAAAATACAGTGAATACTTTGAAAGCAACTTGGCTGAACATTGTAGCGTGTGAGCTGTCTTTTAAAACAGTGGTATAGGGAACATTCCTTGAGGTCCTTTTTGTCTTGTCCCATATATTGCAGAAGGAAAACAAAGGTACAAGCTGCAGTTTTACTTTACAGGCTTGGGAAAAGAGGTGCCATTACAGACTGGGAAACAGTCCTGGGAAACTTGACTACTTGCCTGGTTTTGGGGTTTGATTTAGTGTTTGTCTCTGAGACATTTGGGCTGGGGTTTCTGAATTAGGCAGAAGAAAGCCTGATATTAATAGTGCAAAATGCAGTTTCCCTGTGTGAATTTGCATTAAAATTTCTCCATTGTCTCAATGGAGATTGCAGTGTTCTTATGCCTGTTGTGTCTGGATGTCTTTTATTATGCCTAAAGTAAAAAAAAAAAGGGTATATTCCTCTTCCCTGTATACATATTAAAAGAGTGGCCTGCTGATAATAAATCAGGGAATAACCTGCAATAGGCTAAGTTGCTTTCTTCCATTAGCCTGTGGAAGAATCTTATTTGCAATTAAACAATGTGAAGTGTAAAATAGTTTTTATATCATATTACAATATTTTTGTTTTACTGTATTTTAAGCAGATTATGAAATTAAAAAAAAAATGATTACAGCCAGGGGACTCCCAGCTGTGCGGGATGTGTTTCAGTAGCACAGTGAGATGTATCTCAAATCATCCCTGGTTTTACCTATGAGTGGTAGCTTTCTCTGCCACCTCCAAGGTAAAAATGACCTTTTTGTTTCAGAATAGAGAGACACTGCCTTACTAAAAGTGTAGGCTAGGAGGTGGCATGAACCATGAGAGTACCAGCATGCAGAAAAGTAAAATTCTCATAGATGAAGAAAGCAGCCATGATATGGGGCAGTTTTTTCCTGCAGTGAAAGAACATTTCTACTGTTTTTCATTGTGGGTATTCATTGGTGTTGCATTTACCAGCTTCTTGTTGACAACCTGACTTGAACAAGTTCAAGATTGATGATTTTCGTCACTGAGTCTGCTTCATGGGCATATCCCAATCAACTTCACTCCATGTGGTGGTGTTTCACACACAACAGAAACTCGTGTCTCGTGCTACTTGTTTCATTTGCTTTAAGATATGAGGCTTCTATAACTCCATGATTTTTGAATATAAGTCTTTTTGTTGAAATTAGGTTTTGCTTTTTCTTTAAATTATTTTGCCTTTTGATATTTCAGCCTTTTGAGTTTCTTTTTAGTTTTATTCCACACTTACAAAGACAAAGGGCTTTTTTGTTATTTGCAGTCTGTTTGCTTAAGAAAAAAATCAGATGTGATGAGATTGTTGACATATACCTGTCCTTCCCAATAATTTGGGCGTATAAATTGATTTCCACCCAGTGTAACAAGGGAGGCATGAAGTTCTGAAAAATTTAGAGAAAATAGCTTTCTGAATACAGCGGGCTTCTTCCCTTGCAATCATCTTGCCTTTTATTAGACATCAAGAGATCCCCATAGGATCTTGGAGACTTAAATGGAGATCCAAATCCTAAAGAAGGCAACTCTAATTGATTCTACCATCCACTGCAAAACTAAATAAGTTATTCCACAATGCTTATTTCTCTGATGTTATTAATTTTTTGTTTGTTTTGGGCCTTAGCTGAAAGTTTAATATTGCTGCCGTCTCTGACCAAAAAGCACATCTATTATGTCAGTGCCAAGAGCAGGTGACATGAATGACTCCCTGGTACGTACGAAGTGCATGTGAAGGCAGATAACTTGTCCCAGTGGAATTCCTAGCATTTTCCATACACCCTGTTTATGAGCTTGAGGTTCTAGGTCTATGGACATAGTTTTTAGCAAAAGAAGAAGGTGAGGAGGAAAGTGCCTGAGACAAAATTGTGCCAAGTCCTTTGTGTGGGAAGCGATGGCATTGAGAGATGTCCTGAAGTGGAGGCTGTCAGGAGAGGAAGAGTCAGCCCAGATAGAGTTCATGGAGAATGCCAGAGTTATTAAATGCTGTCATAGGATAATGGTCTCCTACGGGCATATCAATGTGGAGACATTTGTGGGTAATTAATGTCAAAGCTAGGCAGAGATGTTTGTGTTTGAAGAGGATATTGATCCTTTGGTACTGTACCAGCATATAATGACTTTATTTGCCTTATATCAATTGATTGAGGCACTATCAATTATTTTATCTGATGGATGATGGTGCAGTAGAGTGACAGTTGCTTGCTATAACATTATTGAGTTGCTTGATATAACATTATTGATCACTTAAATTGGTTTCTACATGCTCTATGTTATAGCCAACCATGGAGTGCCACCTATAAAATGTACAATTTTTATTGTGAGAAGTTTAAAGTAATAATTCTAAGAAAAAGAAAATGTATCTGAACACTTGATTGTGGGAAATGCCTGTGCTTTGGGAACTTTCTGCTCTTTGCTTCTCTTTCTAAGTAGTGGGAGATAAAAGGTGAGATTTCAGCCTTGTGTTCAGTGCAATGCAGAGGAAAGTGTGGATCCCCCTGGGGAAAGCAGAGTTCAGCCTGACTTTTATCCACGGAAAATTATCAATGTAGGGACACAGGACTAAAACACCCTTGTAGGCCTGAACTGCAGAAATGATGGATGAGAGCTCTTGCAAAGACAACAATCAGCCTGAGCAACACTGGGCAAAATAAAATCTGGTTTGTCTGGAGGAGCTGACATGCCAGGCTCTATCCTTTGATGGTGAGATACGGGTTGAACCCTGTCTAGATTTCAAAGACATGTCCTCCTGAAGAGGTGATTCAACCTTTAGAGGAGACATGAAGTGCAACAGGCCTGTTCCCTGTGAGGATTTCATTTCCCTGCTGGAAATGAGATCTAGAGAGTAGGTCTCCCACGTATGCGTTTACAACATAGGGAGGGCTTGATTTTGGATAAGGTTTTGGGGCTTTTTATTATTTATACGTAAGGCATACTTTTGAAAGGGGTCTAGGCCAAGTCAACTGGTGATAAATAAGATCTTCACACAGCTCAGGTTTATGGCTACATATTGACAAATTACCCTCATCAACTATTTTTATTTTTGTCTTCCTCTCAGACCCCTCAGAGACTTCTCGCATCCCTTCTTCCGTCACTGAGTGCTGTTGGCCTCTTTTGGTGCCTCCCTCCCATCACATCAACCTTTCATTTCCAGAAGAAAATCTGCCCTTTGCCTTTTAAAAAAACCCCACAAAACAACTAAAAACAAAACAGTAACACAACACACACCCCTCCCAAAAATCCCAAACAACAAACCAAATTTAAAAAAAACCTAAACCCAGCAACACTGACGTGTGTAGTCTTAAGCAGATGGTGATTTGGTAATTACAAGCAATTCAAAATATTTGTTTTGCATGCTTTTATTCTGTGAAAACAAGCTTCCTCCCCCTGCTTCCCAAGTCCTCAACTATTTTAATTGAAATATCCTGGTATTGTTCATGTTTAACCATTTCTCAATGAAATTTTACCACCGTATGTGTGCTGCATGGGCCAATACAAAGATCTAGGTGATTTTTGTTCAAGGGAATCTGCTGTTTCTTTTTTGTTAGTAGAGGAAATAATTTATGGAAAAATTAAATGGAAACTTAATTAATTCTTCCTCTGAAAATAGCATCCTGACCAGTTCTGCTCAGGTTGCAACCTGGAGTGTTCTCAGAAGTTACTCTTTACTCTTGTGTGTTAATGCGTATATCACTTACTGAGTTTTGGGTTAGAAGATCTTTGTATATATAATTTCATCCTTTCTTTGCAGACTGGAGCATGGAACTTCCCTTGCATCAATTTCAGTGCAACTTTTTCCTCCATGAATAAGTGAATTGAAAAGCTAAGCCTGTATAATTAGACTTGGATTGCAGTGATTAGTCCCACCCATTTAAAGAAGACCTTCAGAAGTAATATAATAAAAGCAATTCTATTTTTCATGAGTGGGAACTATAGTTACATTCTGTGTCCCTGCTTCAGTATTATTTAATTTCATTGAAAGGGAGCTGTTGTGGTCTGGCAGGAAACTCATGTTCTCTGGCTCTTTGCAGTTTTAAATTGTGTCATGTGTTTGTTTTTTGGGGAAAGGACCTCTTGCCAGCCTTGAACTTTGTAAGTCCTTTGAGAGCTCACAGTCCTTTTCTAGGCATCCTAATAGGATTGGTACAATTAAGTAAAAAGCACTGATTAATGTGTAGCTTTTGAACAATGGTCCATCACATGTGCCTCTTTGAAAATAGGAAGTAGTGGCGAAAGGTCAGGCACAGCCTGTTCCCCATCTCTGTCTGAAAGGAGGTGTCTCCTCCCAGTCAAGTCCAGGAAGATGTTGCTCCAGGCGATTGGCAGATGTTTGGTTTTATAGTATTCCCCACAGGTAAGATGCTACTTTAGAGATGTTACTGTAAAAGAGGTGAAGTCTTGTTAAAAGTCATGAGGTTTTTTTTAGACCAACAGATACAAAGTGGGGAAAAGTTTTTTACAAAATAATAGGACAAGTTTTAACATTTATTTTTTTCCCTGATTGTTACGGAAACAGAAAGGAAACCCTCTCAAGTGTGCAGCCTCTTCCTTAAGCTGGAAGCTGGTTGTTAATCCCTGACAAATACCACTCGGTCTCATACAGTTGTCCCACATCTCTTCGTCTTCTTGAATGTTAAGACCTCGGACGGGTCTATTTACGTAGGTTGGAAGATATCACTTTGAGAAGTCAATAGTGAGAAAGGCAAATTCATACACGTTCATAATTTTGTGGCAGAATGGTAAAGCTCAAATCATTAATGCCTGGCTCATTCTTGCAAACAAAGTGTACCAAATTGTGAGTGTACCGATAGAACATTTCTGCCGTGACTCGTGCAAAATGGGGATTAGAACCACTCATGATCAAAAACGACCTACAGGATATTTTAGAACAGTGAATAAAATTCCCTTACGATATAAATAGTTTTGGTTCCGTTTTGTTGTTATTTTTTTTTTAGTACTTCCTGTGGGGATGTGGGCATATAATAAAATAGGGATATCTATCACACAGGGCGTAGATTGGGCTATTCCACTTACTTCTGCCACCTTGTAGCTCTTCTAGAAATGTTTAGGTTGGGCAGGTGTTCTTTTGCGCTGTGTTAAAAAAAAACAAGTTTCCCGTTTCTGGCTTTTATGAGGCTGCTTTCCGTAAGGTGAAATTTGGGTAACTCCCAGCTCAGATTGATGAGACTGTGAGGGCAGTTGGAGACCTGTAATGAACCTCAGCAGCAACGTTGTTCAGCAGGGGGAAGGTGAAGCTTTTCAGGCAGTGAACAAAACATTCATAGCCCAATTAAGGAGTCTTATCTCTGGTAGATTCAGCGTGAGAGATGGCAGTGTACATCATTATGTGGTGCATGACCGGGGTTAAAATTTCCCTGCTTTTATGTAATTTAGAGACTGATTTGAAAATGTAAAGCACTGCCTTTCAGTATCTGCTATTTAAATGAGATGTGACCATTAAGCCTTTCTGCGGTGATTTATCACAGAGGTAATCTCTTTAACAGGAAAATCTCAGTCATCTATTCAATAACACTGAGTAATCTATTTAATAATAAAAACCATTGTGCCTCATTTCTAAAGCCTATGCTTTTTCTTTTGGTGGGAGTTGAAGATGGAGTTGACTTTTTGCACCATCTTGCTGGAGCGATGGAGGGCCTATTTGTTAGAATAGCTAAGTGTTCCTCCTCCCATCAAGGCTGAATGGAATTGTGGGTGCCCAGGGCAAAGTTGTTTCAAACAAAATGGTAGATTTAAAATGAAAAGTTATATACGTATATTAGAGCATCTCAATGCTCACTCTCAGAATAAGAAGGAAAATATTAACCCTATTGTATATTCCAGGAAACTGAGTTGTGTGGTGAGATTCTTGTGCTAGCAAAATGAGCTTGAATCAGTTCAGTCCCATTCTTGGAGGTATTTAAAAGCTGGGTTGACCTAGTGCTTAGAGACTTGGGTTAGTGGTGGTTTTGATCAGAGTTTGGTTGATGGTTGGTCTCGATGATCTGAAAGGTCCCTTCCAACCTGGACAACTCTACAATTCTATGATGAGGAAAACTTACTGAATACGATGCTATTTTTGGTCCATCTCTACATTAGTGGCATTGTAGTGAGGGTGTGGGCTTTGTTGGGAAAGGCTAAAGGGTATTTTATTGTTCACTTGAAATTCCAGCTACTTTGGCTAAGAGCTCAACAAAGATTTCTAAAAGCAGGAAGTAAGAATGCAATATTTGTCATAGTTACAAAACTGTTGGAAAGAGCATTTTTATGAGTGCAGGGCAGATTCCTCAGTTTACTTTCTCATTTTGGGCATTTGTATGTGTAAGCAATTATCGTTCATTAAGACAGCCGTGTCATAATGACTGTTGAAATATTTTGAATTGTCTCTGAGTTCCCTTACGCTTGCTCTGACTGATGATGAAACAGCCATCATTAGTGCACTTTAGTTTCCATGAAGAATTACAAAGTTTGAAGTAAAAAGGATTTCTAGCGTTGTGCAGAATGAATAACTTCTATTTCCTGAAAGGTAGAACTTTTTTTCTTTTATACCCGTATAATCAGTACTTTTTCTTTTTGTACATTCAGTAAATCGACATTAGTCAAATTAAGGTAGAAAAAATTAATGCAGTCACTAAAGGGTAGCTCTCCTCAGCTTAGTGGTGTAAATGCAGAAAACAGCATTACTGCAGAATTGAAAATGAAGGGTTAGAACTGGATCATTGCAGGTACCCACATAGTATATTCCTGATCATGGTTTTATTGAACTACATCCTTACACTAATTACTGCTCTTCTCACGCCTGCAAGGGTTGGAAACCTTTTAATTTCCAGCCGAAATATATTCAGAAAGATTTTAAGTCTGTTTATCTTTGTGACCAACTTTGTTCTTTATTTAATAGTTTTCCCCTTTCACTTTCTCTCCCCTTCACTGTGTATTTATGTTATTTCATTTCAGCCTTCATCCTGCTAGGTGAAATCAATACAGTCATTTCAGTCCATGCCAATACTGTTCTCCATTTGCTGACTGTTTTAGGAACCCTTCCTTCCTTGCTCTTTGTTCTCCTTGAAGTCCTGTATCTTGTGTATGGGTGACCAGAATTGCAGATGTTAATCCAGTTTATGTTCTACTGGTGACTTGTATTGTGTTTTTAACACTTTGCTACCTGTATTAGAAATTTCTCACCGACTGTGTTTACTGCTGCTTTTACTTTTTTTTTTTGTGGTATTTTGACCTTTTCAGAATTATTGTTGCTTTTCTTGGGACTTTAGTCACAGTGACAACTCTGTATACAAGGAGTCTTTTTCTCTGCTGGTTTGTTGGGGTTTTTTGGTTTGTTTTATAACTCATGAGTCTCAGATTAGAGCATAAATCTTTTATATTACTCAAAATCTTTCATACTATTCAGTGTTGTACTGTCCTGAACTCTCCAGTTCTCAAAGCCCTTCCTTTATGACACTCTGATTGTCCCTTAGGGATGCCATCAGCAATGCCACCAGTTTTAGGCTCCAGCACATTTGTGGAGATACTCCTGGATATTGTGTCAACATCTTTAATGAAAATCTGGAGTTCAAGACTGATTTTGGAGAAATTTGAGTAATGCTACTCTCAGCTGGATAACTTCACTTTCCTTTTTTTTCATTTCCATACATGACCAGCATCTCACCCACCTCCCTGATTCTTGTACCAGGTTCCATTTTCCGCAGGTGAATTTGAATTACTGACTTATTTTTTTGTGTGTCTGGCAGACAGCGTTGTATCCAAATATTTTTTCTTAAAACAAGTCAGTTGCAAGAGAACTCAGCTGTCTGCTGTGAAAATAAAGTCCACCACAAGAAACAATAGTTATTTTGTCATGGAAGATTAGATGAATCAGACTTGATCCCTTCTTGGTAAGCCCGTGCAGTATCTATTCCAGTCTCTGTTCACCTTGGTATGTTTTTACTTGTTTTCCTTCAAAATTTGTTTTGAGGCTTTGCCTGCTGCTGAGAACAGCCCCGACAATAACCAATTTCACCTTTCCCTCCTCCTTTTTTTGAAGTGTAAGCCTTGTGGTTGCTTTTGTGTTCTCTGTACGTGACAAATTTTACTGGAGGAGTAGTAGGACAGAGGTGGAAGCTTCAGGAGATGGAGATGGAAGTGCCCTTTTATGATGAAGGAAGGGGCATCATTTCAAAAAGAGGATGGTTCATACAAAGCAGATTTTAGGGAAGGATTTGATGGCTTTATGTCACAACCCAGGTCTCTGCACTGCTGCTCCTGGGAGGTGGCAGAAATCCCTCCTTGGCTTTGGGCTCATCAGGGAGAACAGTTTCAGCTGAGCTTGTGCTACCAAAATCCTCTGATAGTTTGAAGTCACATCTTATAAACAAACCTTGATTCTGCTGGTTTTGCCATCAGAGAGTATGCCTTTCAGGTGTGAGAAGTGAAAAAAGAAGTCTGTAAGCTTTAGCTGTCTTTTAAATCTGCTAAGGAACTGTGAAACCCCTTGTGTTGTGTGAGGAGGTGCTGGCCTTCTCTAAAATAAATTAATAAATAGGTAATAATATATAGGCTGGAAGGCATTTCTGAGGAGAAGAATCTGTGGGTCCTGGTGGATCATAAACTCTCCATGAGCCAGCAATGTGCCCTTGTGGCCAAGAGGCCAGTGGAATCCTGGGCTGCGTAGGGAAGAGTGTGGCCAGGAGGTGGAGGGAGGTCATTCTCCCTCTGCTCTGCACTGGGGAGGCCACAGCTGGAATATACTGTGTCCAGTTCTGGGCTCCCCAGTTCAAGAGGGACAGGGAACTACTGGAGAGAGTCCAGCGTAGGGCAACAAAGATGGTGGAGGGATTGGAGCATCTCCCTGCTGAGGAAAGGCTGAGAGAGCTGGGGCTCTTGAGCCTGGAGAAGAGAAGGCTGAGGGGAGACCTTCTCAATGCTGACAAGGACCTGAGGGGTGGGGGTTACAGCAATGTAATAGCAATGTAACAGCTAATGCC
>JAOXNG010000012.1:49837082-49851334 GCA_028566535.1 Scolopax minor
CCCGCCCTCTTGAGAGGAGTTTATACATACCAAGCTGTAAACTTCCAGATTTATTTCAAAGTCATTTGACACATCATGCCTAAAAGGGAGGAGAGGGAAAAATAAATTAAACACAGGCTGAAACAAAAAGTTTGTGGGTTGTTTTTGTTTGATTTGTTGCAGTTCTTTGTGAGGTTGTTTTGGTTTTGGTTGGTTTTTGGGGTATTTTTTGGGTTTTTGTTTTTTGTTTGTTTGTTTTTTTAAGTTACTCTTTAGTTCTTTCTTCCTTCTACTCCTTAAAACCCTCCATGGAACATCCAGGTTTTACGCAAGAGAAGCTAAACCACAGTGGTAACCAATAGCCATTACCTTATCACTAAGTCAGTCTGTCCCTGCAGACCAACAGAGGTGTTTGAGATCCTTTCACATCTACAATAGTACTTTGCAGTGCAAGCAGCATGGCTGATTTTAAGACTTGAGGGTAAAACTATGTCAAGATACTTGCCAGAACTCAAAGAACAAAAGTGGAAGGAGGACAAGAGGCAGATAGAGTGCACCTGCCATTTCTCCGATTGCACCCTTCGGCCCACTGCTGGCACACATTTCTAAAATCAAAGCTATTTACTCAAAAAAACAAATCTCCAAGTAAAAATTCCAGTTGGGCTGCACTTTAAAAAAAAAAGTGAGTTTGCTTATTTGTTTTAGAAGACTTTTGCTAACAAACAGCCACTTGAACTCACACAGTTTTTTAGCTAACACACAAGAGCTGAAGTTTTGAGAGTACTATTTTTTCCAGATACTGAAACCAAGTATCTATATAAAGTGTTAGTTGCTGCAAGAGATAAAAAACCACATCAACTCCAATCCATCTGTCATTGCAGGTGTTCCAAGAGAACAGACAGAAAAAGGAAGAGATAAATTAGCTGATGGATGATCAAATAAATCTAGATTGCTCTTCTGAGAGAAGTCCACTCCAGCTATTTGTTGAAGCAAGAAATACATATAGCACAAGATCTCACCATATTTGTTTGCAGGATATGACATCCTTCTGTGAAGATTTTAAACATTTTTAGACATACTCCACCACCAGAGCTGAAACTGGTTCCAAAACAGTTTCTTTATACTTACATAGTAAACGTGGTACTGAAAGTAAGAGCATCTCCATTCAGGGAGCTTGCAGTACTTGCTAGTGGAGTTGCAACTATGTTTTCTGCCCCAGATCTCAGTATTATTACATAGTAGTAATTTGCTGCTTCTGTAAATACAGATCAGATGGTTTTTGTCAGCCAGATGGTGTCCAAGTATCTAAAAACCCTTAAGTGCTACATTGCCATTACACACATTTGTTTGACCCCACTTAAACACTTAGTTACAGTCAAGATTTGCTTATGAACTAAATTCTTAAAACAAGCTTTTTTCCCTACTGTGGCCACTGTAAGAGTGGATCTTACAGATCCCAAGATCTACATGGGATCCACAATTACGTTACTGCTGGGGGCACCTCAGGACCTGGTTATCCAGGCAACTCACTTCCCTAACATTTTGCATAAAAGGGGAAAAAAAAAAGATGACAGAGATACATCTCAATAGGAAATAATTTGCAGTTTCTGCAGCAAATTGCTGAAGAGCAAAGCAAGAAGCACAATAAGCTCAAGTGCTGGGTCCTGCCCAGGGTCCCACCAACTCCTGCAGAGCTCCAGGCTGGGGGCAGAGTGGCTGGAGCTGCCTGGCAGAAGAGGACCTGGGTGTGCTGGGTGACTGTGGGCTGGAGAGGAGCCAGACATGTGGGCTGTGTGCCCAGGTGGCCAAGAACATCCTTGTTACTATGAGTAGAAGTTTTGGACCTAATATTAAACAAGACTGTCCAGTGATTTTTTTCCCTCGAGTTTTAGTGAGGCAGGAAGCAGGAACCAGTCCAGACACAATCATATTCTGAGGCATTATACAAAATAGCACTGGTTATTGTGGGCTTGCAGATTCTTTGAACAACTACAGGGCAGAAGCTTACTACGTTCCAGGATAAGTCTCTAAAGCTAGAAGACAGACATTGCTAGATATTCTTCTGGAAGAAGAAACAAGTCCACATTTTAATGCTTTAAGCACAAGCTAATGGAAGTCTAGTCTTTGTAAATTAAGTATTTTTGGGTTTTAACAGAAGGACTGAAAAACTAGAAGCTTAAATGAGCATTTCACAACACCACAGAGATTATAACTGTAATGTATGTAATTATATTTAGTACTAGATTTCCATCCATCAGAAAAATTCCAAGGCAGCAGGAGAGAAGACAACCTGAGATACAAAACTCTACTTCCTCCCCAACAGGCAATAGAAGATCACAAAGATCTTTTAGACTGGATGGGGAAAATATTGATAAGTTTCTTGAATGTCACAAGCCAGAAAAGGTTGCAATTGAACCAACCATGGAAAATGTTGAAAGCTGAGCCAAAAAAAGCAGAGGAGTTAATGGCTAAATGTTCACTGTCCCCAGAGTTCTAACACCAACACCAACACAGAAGACAAAAACCCAAGGAGAATGAACTAGAAATACAGGCAGAACAGAGAGGAAGAGGGAAGGGTAAAGCATTCAGTTGTAGTTTTACCTGGCTTCTGAACTGTACCACATACAAAGTCTGCTTTTAGAGGTAGACGCATTTCCGAGATGGAGACAGATCCCCTGGAGGGAGCAAATTCAGTGGATGTAGAAGCAGCTTTGTTTCTTTTACTGTGAGGTCCCTCACTCTTCAGTTTATTCAGTTCTTCCAATAGAGCAGTTCTTTTCTCAGCTGCACAGAGAAATTAATCAATTATACTTGTAAGAAGGAAAAAGTAGGACTGAACAAATTTTTTTTTTTTTTGGCCATAAATCTGGAAAATGCAACATCTTCCAGAACTGTAGGAACATCAGGACAAGAAAGATACCAAAAACATCCTCTTGCCTACAAAAGCAGCTGAGTCAGCACAGATATTATCCTCTCCTGTTTTCAGGGTGAGGAGTGACAAATAAGCAGCTCCAGGGTAGCCCAACAGAAGCACTGCCAGAGTTCATTAATTCTTCCTAAAGTGTTTATGACGAAGAATTCAACTGGAGTCTAAGAACCTACTTGCAAGGAGAAGAAGTCTCTCTGCCTCCGCTTCTTCTTGGGATCCTTTTCCATGTTCCTCATCAAAACAGCAGTTCAGAGCTTGACTGGCTTGATGAATCACTGTCTGTTGCATGTTGATCTCATTATTCAGCTCCTAGAGTAAATCAGTAATAAAAATAATTAGCAAGAAGAGAGAAATTCAGCATTACATTCAAACGGGGAAGCGTCTTGAGATTAGCATTTCTGGGCCTATGCTTCAGAAGAAACAGACCATTTAGATAGCAAACTACAAAAATCTTGCAGTTCACAGTTACTTCTGCAAAAGAAAATACATTACTGTGGGGGGACTGTGCCACAATTTATGGTGGGGAATGAATCACTTCCATGTTTGCATGTTCCATATCCAATCTAGTCTTCCTTTCCCCAGGGGAAGCGGCAGCTAACCAAAAATTCAGCAATATAGGTGACAAGGCACCAGTAAACCTCAGAATATTGCCTAAAGAAAGTTTGAATTAGGCAAGATTGATAAATGCAAAGGCAGCAATTAGATATAGATTTCCCATCCTGAAAACAATGGCTTGTTCTCTCCAGACTTACTCTGGAGCATGATCCTTCTAAGAGATGCATTAGCTGTCCAAATTGTGCACTATCATTTCCTACCATTAGATATTTATGCTGAACAAGCTAATTTTGCAGTTCTAAGTGGTACATTAATGTCCTGGACATTCACAGGGGACATTAAGCACTAGTAAATTTTAAGGAGTAAAAGAGGTACCTGCATTTTCTTTTTGATATTGACTTGATCAGACGGGCCATTCTTTTTCATTTCTAGTTTGGAAGCAACATCTTCTTTGCGAACAATGATTTGCTTTATTGAAGGACGATCGGTTTCTTTAAATCTTTGAGATCTATAGGCATCAATGCTTTTAAGAAGAGGGAACCCCGTTAAGTGCTGCAGATATATGCCAAGCTTTTCTCTTTTTAATATACATACATATGTAACAGGTATTGATGTTTTCCATCTTGCCTAAATGGCTTTAAAAACAGTATTCTATCAGCTCGTTTTATGTCTAAGCAGTGTAAAGACTAAACAGAGACAATCTTCTATAAAGGCCAAGATTTTGGGAAAAAGCTTTGTCTGTAATTTAAGGAGCATGCTTCATTAGATGAGTTTAAAAAGTCAGCATCTTAATTTGCACATTTACAGAATGAGGTGTAGGTGGTTTTTTACATTCATTACCTATAAGGAAGGTTGCGATCTTCTGATGTAGAGCCAATACTGTCTCCAGATTCTGCCCTGGGGACTTTAGTCCTTTGGAACTTTTCAGACTTCAGACTTGCCTCACTGATGCTGCTGCCTTCTCCAGGTGACTTACAAGGAGAACCAAAGGCCTGGGAAGAAGAAAACGATACGTTACAGATATCAGGCCGCATTAATCCTTATGCCTCTTCTCACCTTTACTTCTTTTGCATGTAAACAGAAAACCTGGAGGCTACTTAACAGACATTTTGCAAATGCTTCCTAGGCCACAGAACTAATTATTTGTTTAAAGACACCAACAGATCATTGAACTCAAGGAAATTTCACCCTTAGTTTCCAAAGTGTACAGTTACACAATTACTTCTCTTCAGATTTTCACCAGTAGCCACTTTGAGTTCATGTCTATCACTGAGAAATCCAGCACAAGTAGTAGCTGTATATATTCAAGATTGATTTAGCAAAAGTTAAACTATTTGTTAGCAGAGCATCCAATATTTCCTTTGAAAATGCTATTTTCAGAGGAAGATAACTACCCTTTTATGCTTTCTTTAGCAAAGTTACAAACGACATTTTACTATTTGCTGAGGGATCACAATGCAACAAAATATCACTGTTCACAAGCGCGTTGTGAACACAGTGTGATTGAGCATCTCATCCCCACCTTCTAAGAACCCTCACCTCTGGGCCAACAGATTCCACTAGAGGGGTTAACAGAGACATCGATGAAATATTCAGCGACTCCTCCTGCTCATCCTCGTCACTTTCACCTTCCAGACCCATGCTCATTTCTTTCTTCAGCTTTTCTATGTCTGGACCATCCTCTTCAAGAATTTCAAATATTTCATTTATCACTTTCGAGCTATTCATCTCATCATCCACACTCATTTCGATTTCACATATCTCATCTGAAGGGTGATGTTTTCAAAATATTAGTATCATCCAGACTAAACTCTTCATTCTCATTAAACGAGCAGAAAGCTAACAAACAAGTAAACTATTTTTGCTTTTCAAGTAAGCTTGATTAAAAAGCACTTAAAAAGAACCCTTAAGTATACTTCCATCCTTATTTTAATATACTATTTTCACATATACTGCATAATTGATAGATAGAAAATAAAGACATGCACTTGTTAGAGAAGTTTCAATTTTTTAGTTGAGACAGGTCTGAAACAACCACAAATCCCATGGTGGAGCAGTCATTTCTGTCCTTTCCCAATAAGCTTTTAATATTAGCATTTTAATATTCCTTGAAGACTTGAACATCAAGAGAGAAGAGAGAGAGATGATAAAAGCAGCTTTCCAGTTTGTTTTACATAACCTCCTTACAAAACACACAAGCAGATGTGTGGTGAATTCATTGTTCAGACATGAAGGACATTAACACTCTGCTGGGCAAGTGGAACCAAGTGCATTAATACACATCTACTCCATACAGACCTTTTGGTTTCTCAGCAAGTTGCTCAAGTTCTGAGACAGATCCCACTTTTCCAGGGCTCTTTGGCTCACTCATCTCCAGAGGGCTGAGTTTATCAGTCTCTTCACATTTAGGAGCATCTAAGTAATTTATAAAAGAGGCCATTGAAGATTATGTCTAACCTTTGATTTTTTTTTTCAAATTACTGAATTTTGCAAGTTTGATATAGCTAGATGAAGCATTCCAGTTAGCTTTTTGTCAAAAACAGAGCATTAGAATACACAACCTCCACAGGCAGATTGCCATCTTATAATCAGAAAACTGATAGCGCAAGAAACAATGCTGAAATCGTAGTAGAGTGCACTCACTCAAGAGCAAAAAGGGAAAATTTGAAAAACAAACAAAAATGCCACCACACACACACACCCCAGCCAAGAGCAGGATATCAGCCTGGTTTTCCTAGAAGCACATTTAACAGCCTGTTTGCTGTAATGTCTATAACAAGTGTTAACCAAGTTCACTCATTTTTCAGAGAGCTGGAGGCTCTTCCACTCCATAAGCACCACAAAGGATGTCATGAGCACATCTGAACTCTTTTGATGTCCCCCTTCTACAAGAATTAATATCACAAGGGGATACAGACAAGGGAAGAGTTCTCTCCTATTAGATTAGTGAGGAAATTTGGATACTCAGGCACAGTACAGATTAAAATCTGTAACTAGTGATGCCCACTCACTCTCCCTACACTTAACATGCATGAAAGTATGAAACATAGGTAAGCCAACTGAGAAAGGAAAAGGCAGTCTTGCCTTTCGAGTAGTATAGGAGTGCAGAGTATCATCATCATCATCATCCAGGAGGATTAAGACAAGTCAGTAACCAAACAAGAGGTCCAGGTCTAGACATCAGTGCTACCAGCCTCTTTACCTGCCCGTGATGTCAAGGGCAGTGCTTCAGGCCAGTATTAGGCACAGGCAAACAGTGACAGTTCTTACCTGAAGGTTTGGTGCTGGGAGACTTTGCTGGCTGGTCACCTGCTGATCCAGTGGCATCAGAACTAGGAGGTGGTTTTGGACTAGCCTGAGATTGGCTTTCCTGCCAAAAGTAAAAACATAGTACAGTCAGGAGGCAACGTTCAAAGTGACCAAAAAAAAACCCACCACCAACCACTTCCACAAAGAAACACATTTTAATATCTGCTAGGAAAATAATGTTGCCTATCCAATATCAAGAAGGATCCAACTTGTTTAAAAAATTCAGCTGAAGTACTAAATCGAGTGAGGAGTTAAATTCTAGGTTTGTGAGAAGCTTTGTTTTTAAAGTTATAGAATATAAAACCCCACACTTAACATCGAATAAATAAGTTGGCTTAAAGCAGTATCATTACTTGTCTCCTTAATTGATTCTGCAAGAGGAAAAAGCCTTGACAAGCGGACTTGCGCAGCCTGAGCATTCATGAAGTATAGGGTTTTATATTTATTTACATTTGCACGTCTACCCCTATGCTCAGAACACGTTAAAGCAATTCACAGGCTATCTATCATCTTTTGATCCGGGTAGGTAACACATTACCATTTTAGGTTCTGGAAGCTTTCTTTTTGAACTTTCACTTTTCTCCGCACTCCACAGATTTCCTCTCTCAAACCTGCCCCGTAGGCATGCAAGTTCTCGTTCACGTTCCTAAAGCAAATAAAAGGGAACAAGAGGAAAGCAGGCAGCTTTAGTGTCAAAAACATTTCAAATTCCTTAATTTGCAGAAGAGTAAGAACCTTCCCCAAGCTTATCATCAAGCTATTAATGGAGCAAGGAATACCTGCTTAAGCTGAAGTGCTAAACTGGCAGTAGAGGAATTTTCATTCTGTTTGAGAAGCCTTTCCTGGATTGTCCTTGTATGTGGGGTGACAAGGGGTGTTCTGCACTCTGGAGTATTTTGAGCAGGACTCCGCGCGCTACGCTCCTGACAGCGCTCCCCAAAGCGTTCCAGGAAGGGCTTAATTCCTGATCCCCCTACAAGAACAATTGTTTTACCTTGAAAGAATCTCTCAGAAACACAGAAGGAAATCACTGCAGGTTTGCATCCTACTGAAGGTTCTCGGGGAAGCCTTTAGAGCTCTCGCTGTTACACTTGATACAAACTGAACCCCAAATGCCAATCTCCACAGTAACAGAACACTGAAGTTAATAAAGCAGCAGATCAGAGCAAATAGAGTATTTTTTTCTCTTCCTGGAGTCCACAGGTGATCCATCAGTTATTTAAACTGCTTTGCTTTTTCAACATTTTCTCTACCACCAGCCTCACCTGCACCCTTCCTGTAAATGAACATTCTAGTACATAAGGTGGATACATTGTTTAACACTCAGCCTACTTTATTGAGATTATCTTTTACTGCCAACATATCTAGAGAGACACATTTGCTCTACTGGCCATTATTTCAGAGTTCAAGCTATTAGTCCAAGTTTCTGACCCAACAAGCAGCTGAATTGCAGAATTACAGTCATCTACATGGCATTTAACTTTGATTTCTTCTAACCTGTGCAGACTCTTTACCTTATATAGATTGGATGCACTTAGTATCCAACCATTTGAAAGCAGCTTTGAATAGTCTCAATTAATTGATGTTAACAAGATACATTTTTACACAGAGAGAAAAGTTGGATGGATTTTTATCTAAAGAGTAACTAAAATCATCTCCAAGAAAACACCCTTGCAAAATATGGAAGTTGTAGAATTTCTGATCATTATCACAGAACTCTTCAGGACTTCACTCAAGTGGCAGCAGGAATAGACATTATCTGATACATTACCATCAATTCTTAACTAATTTTGTTATTTTCAGCACAGGACACAAACATTTATTGAAGCTGGCAAACAGCTTACCTGGTGTTGTGGGTTTACCCTTAGGTTCAAGTTGCACATGTGTTCCTTTGACTGGCTCTTCTTTGGACTGAACTGGTTGAGGCAAAGTTGATTTTGCTGGTTGCTTTTCGGTTTCCTGAGGGCTGCAGGGATTCTCTGTTCGCAGTTGTGGTACTTCAGGTTCTTGAGAACAGGGAACAGTGACTCTCGAGGGTTGCGTTAAAGAATTGTTGGGATCCTTAAGAAGGGAAAAATTATTATCAAGAAGATGAGACCATATGTCCTTATTCTCTCAAGAAGAAAAATAAGGAAAGCATTCTGCATAGCCTACTATAGCATAACACATCTACTCCATCAACATTAAGAAGAGCTGAGAACAAGTGTTATAAGCTTTTTGCAGATTTTTCTGTTTATCCAGTATTTCAAATTCTTTCAGCATTTGATTCTGGGTGCTTTTGCCAGGTATTTTAGGTATCTTCCCACGTTTCCCTAAACAAGGCTGCACACAGAAGATATTGCTATTTGATAAATTGAACAACAGTATCTGGTACTAGGGATTTCACCACTCTAAATTTTCATACAGCAATAATAATTACAGTTTAAGTCAATCAACTACATGAAGTTACAGAGTGAAACCCAGTATCTCTGTAAGAAGCCCCCTTCTGAGGGCCAGAAGGGCAGCAATTACTTTGACATCAACTTTTCCAAGACCTGTAAGTACCTTCACCTTCAAGTCTCAGTAAAAAGGATTCTAAGTTGTTTCAGGTCTGCTATTTAAAAGGTGTGTGAGATTGCAATAAAGCAAAAGCCATTAAGTTTGCTCACACCAAATCTTTAAGTCAGAATAAACAGTTACGAGTTAACATTCCCCCCCCCTCAATACTCAAACCAATTTTTAATCAGCAACTAAATCAGACACTCACCGCTACCTTTGAGCTTGCTGGTTTATTAATAGAAGCCTCAAGAAGCCTTTGAGAACAGGATGCAGCTTCCTGCTTTACACTGCTACTATTGATTCTAGCAGATGCTCCACTTGTCGTGGACAATTTGGATAAACAAGTAGTGCCAGGCTGTTCTTGTGCATTGTTTTGCTTTGCAGATGGATGACTTAGGTCATCTTCCCAGGAACCAATTGTAGCAGCAAGGTTAGCTAAACGGCCTCTTCTCCCAATAGGGGTGTCACTTGCCAGGGCATTAGATGTCTTCTTAGGTGGAGAAACAGGCACTGACTGGAGGGGAGATAGAGGAACGCATTCAGAGGGATCTGGAAAAAAGAAAACATGTTTATTTTGCTAAGGAAATATATTGAGATATACTTGTGTGTTTTGCATTTTGCTATATATTGAGTTTATCAACAGTTAGTTCTTGCCATCAACAGAACCAAGGTGTTAGCTCTGAAGGCATTGAGACTAATCAAGTTAATTAAAGCTCACTGCAAAGCCAACCCATTTTTAATCAAGCAGTTAACTAGTTATATGTCACTGCTGGGACGAGCAAGGCATCACACAAGTAGGTGGGAAAAAAAGTGTATAAATAGGAGCTGTAGTCAATGGTTTCATTATTTTAGGCTTCCTTGCTGCTGTTTAAGACTTCTTTATGAAGCCTTATTCACACACACAAAGTTGTCTTCTGATTGCAACCATCCTCACCAATGCAAACACTGACACACACCAACACTGCTTGGCAGGTGAGCCATACCCTCGCTATCCCAGCGGCGCCGCTGCTCCGCCAGCCTCTGCATACGTGTCCTGACTGACCGGGCTGCAGGGGCTCCGGGCTCCGCGTTTCCTTCAGCAGGAGGCTGCACCGAGGAAGAAGCCCTGCTAGAAGCAGTTACGTGCAACTCTGAAGTCCTCTCAGGAGAACGATGGCTTGTGGAACCCGAAGGAACTGGCTCTGTGTTCTCCAAACTGGAAGGTGGAATCTCCATGTTGTCAGGGCAGAGCCTCTTTGATGGCGATGGCTTTGTGCTAGGTTTCACTGTACAGGCCAAAGGATGCAAGCAAATTAAGTTTGATTTATAAATACACCTCCCCAAAACCTGCCCTTCCCAAATTCTACCAAGCAGAAGGCACTATCTTTGACATTATACAATTCTTTTTAAACAGCTTACTAATTAGAGCAGCTGCTCTCAGGTTAAGCTATGGTCAGTCCTGGCAGCCAGGTAACTGCATTCTCCTCTGTTTAGTTTAAGATATACATTAAAGGTTTTCACTTGAACTTAGGGGAAAAAAAAAAAAAAAAGAGGTAGTGCTTGTCAAAAGACAATCTTTATTAAATTTGTTGCAAAATACCTTCTTCACCAGGAAGAGATGCCTGGTTACCAGTTTCTACCAAAGGCTCTCTGACCCTCTTGCTCTGCACCGTGGGTCTCACTCCCATCTTGGGCCGCTCAGCCATTTTCTTCTGCAGGTTCTCCCTCCTGGCACGGGTTCTTTCTAGGAGTTTCTGAGTAGTCAATAAATGATAGGTTACTACATTGCAGTAAGTGTGCTAACCAGTAATAGCTCAAATTAAAAAATGTTTGAATTTTATATACTAGATACAAAGATACACAATATCAGAAATTTATAGCAAAGGCTACCTTTAAAAAAAAAAAAAACCAACACAACACAGAGCCCTCAGATGTTGTAACTGATCACCTGCAACCCAACAGAAACACTCAAAGCCTGGTTTTCTGACAGGCTGTCCCCTCCTGAGGGCAGAACAAAACAAACATTTTCTACACTGCCAACTACATGTTTTATTTCCTGTCTGCCCCCTTTTTCTCATCCTGGTAACCACAGCCTCCATACTCTGACTTCACCGTTGCAATACCCACAGCTTCCCCATTTTTCAGCAAGTAACTATTTGATAAAAGGGATTTGGGTTTTTTGACATGTTGCTAAAGCATATGGTCAAGTCACCTGATTGGCACTAATCCTTTAATAAAATAAACAAGGGAGTAGTTGCCAAGTGGTCATAAAAAGATCTCAACAAATTGAAACGTGTGGTTAGTAATATTAGAAAATGAAATTGCTCTTACACCTTCTAAATCAAAAGGTGAATTTCTCATCCCTGAGCTTAAGTTTTAAGAACAGAGTGATAACTAGTTGTCTTAATAAATAGGCAATTTATCACAATATGTCTGTATACAGAAGAACATGTAAAGAGATGCCAGTTAAGCTCCCTGACAACATTCTCTTTCATTTACAAATCTATTGTAAGTTTGAGTATTATGATTATATTCAATACGAAAATAGCTGGTTTAGTAAATGTTCCACATTAGTGGAAAGTCTTTTTTATAGCAGCCAAGTTTGAAATAGGTTGGGGTTCTTTGGTTGTTTTTTTTTTTTTAATTTTGCATTCATAAATCATTATCACTCAGTTTTATCACATCTAAAGGATATTTAATTACTCCTTTAATCTAAGTTTTTAGGCACTTTGAGACAAGAAAATGTGTGATAGAACTAATGGCCTTTAAAGGGAAGCATATAAACTGCACTTGTTTTGTGGCACATAAATTATTGTGAGAACTATGCCAGCCATTATCTGTCACACAGCAATTAAATACACATTTCACATTTTTAACTGTCTAAAGCTGAAGTCTTAAACAACGTTCCATTGTAACACAACACAAAGACAAAGAGATGTTGATCTCAACAGTTTTTTGTTAAAGCAAAAAAATCAGCTTCTCTAACTTACAAACTTCCCTAGAAGAGAAGAATTTTGGGGAGGGGGGAGGTGGAGAAAAAGAAAAAAGATAAAAGACATGAAATTCCAGGAGTGCCTTTCAATGCAAGTGCATGTTATAGTTGTCCACAAGTCTAATAAGTTCCTTATTTCAGCCTCCAAAAGGCAGAGCTATGAAGTGCAGGTGATACCTAGACAAATAAAACCTTCAAGGCTACATAAACGAATTGTCCTTCTTGTAGGAAGTTGAGTAAGTCTTCCCCAACAGCATCCCTACAGTTCTATTCAAACGCAGTCACATTCCTTTCTGGTTTGTTAGTTGAGTGAGATGGAGTTTCAGTCGTTACAAAAAGGGTGTCACTTCCCAAGAATGCACGCCTCTGCCCGTGAACTCCGGCTCCTATTGGCTTTTTGTATCTCAAGTTTTCCATGCAACTGCCATAAGTCAAATTCTGCTGTTACACACGATGAGTAAGCCAGTCACCAGAACTTGAGACTTGCTTTTCAAGCTCATCAACAAGCATACACAAGTATGTTCTCTGAGGGCTCTGGTGACAGACAAAGTTTCAGAGTGGGATATCCCTATGTTATTATATCTAGCAATCTAAGAACTACAAAGTCACAGCTAAAGGATCACTGATTGCAGTCCAAAAGCACCTCAGAAAAATCAAATAAGGCCTTCCCACTTTAAAACATACATTTAAAATACATTTAAACTACATAGTTAGCAGCATTAGAGAAGATGCTCAGGCCTGTATGTGATTACAAGAAATTGTTCTAACTGTCCTGCTTTACTAGCAAATTTATCCATGACATTGAAGGAAAAGTTAACTTCAAATGTCATATACATAAGTTTTCCTCTTTGGTCATCCTCCATGCTAGGAAACCATACTCTGCCCTATGAATGTTAGTATGAACCTGAAAGTACAAAATAACATAGGCTATTTCTAATATTGTATAGTACCAAACACAAGGGCTTTTGTGCAAGAAAGGCAAATTCTACAATCAGCTATAACTTGAAAATCATAACCTGTATTTTCACTGTGATCCTAAAAAAAAAAAAAAAAATCTACTGCATCACCTCCTCAGTGCATTCTGTATTCAGAATTTGGTTGAGATTCAGAAGGTCATTAAGGTGCTTGTAAGATTAATCAAGCAAACATTATTTCAGAAGCGTACAGTTTGAAAGCATTCCACTGAATCTTACACCAAGATTTGTTTGAACTTAAATTCAGTGAGACCAGGACCTTTTGTGAAGTGATCAGCAAACACTGCACTAACAGCATGCCTTGGCCAATTAAGGCTCGAATTACACTGCTTTACATAATCAACACTTACAATGCCTCACCAGTTCCCTGTTAAGTAACTGAGCACAGCAGTTTGTAGACAAAGATTGTCTGAAAATAGTTAAGCCAAGGAAAAGTTACAATAAAAAAAACCCACAAGACAACAACCACACACACACACAAAAAAAAAACCCAGCATATAAATAATTCATATCAGGTGGTGAAAAACTTCCTTTCCAAAAGACTTTTTTTTAGGGAAGTTTTTAAATTTCAATACTAATACACTGACATTGGTCAGATTTTCATGCCAGAGGGGGATGTCCTCCACAGTATAAACATTCTCCATAAGGCAACATTTTAGGCACTCTGCAATATTAGCAAACATTTGAATGAAGTTCACTCTGAGGAGTGGCCTCCCAGTTGGTCATAGGTTTTCAGAGTCAGTTACCTACTGGTGTGTGGTGGTTGGAATACCTCCCAGCATGCAAAACCATTTTAAACTTGATTCAGTGGTCTGGACTTGAAGTTTATTTAAGACTAGTTGGATCATGTCACTTGCTACCAATTAAGGAAGGAGGTTTTTAGATGTTTATACTTAGCAAACCTTTACATGGGAGCAGAGTAAAAACAATTTGTAAATATGTTTAGATCACTATCTTATGTTCAGCTTTTAAAATCAAACCCATGCAATCACTTTTT